>CM057337.1:100024084-101224532 GCA_030015575.1 Agapanthus africanus
TCGCAGCTGCTAAAGCTTGGCTTATACCGTGCGGTCTACGCTTCCTTGTTCCAGTATTCTGCACCTCCTACATGGTGGATCAAGGCGTTTTTAGAGCAGTGGAACATCCCGACCCATACCTTCCTCCTATTGGACAGAGAGGTCTCCATTTCCTTAGAAGAATTTGCCGAGATTTCTGGTCTACCAGTTAGGGGGGAGCACTACGAGGAGCTGCTTCCTCCGGATGAATATGTTTTTGCCACCAAATCAGTGGTGATGGGTCTTACCCCAGAGAACGCCATTCAGCACCAGTTCCCAAGTCTGATAAAGGTATTGAACATGTATGAGAGCCTCTTTCTTGAATCCGGAGGCCGGGGGGGTCAGCTTTGCGGACTTCATTGCCCGTTTTCTTCGCCCAGAAATCTTGTCGCGACAAGGAGAAAAGTTTGCTAAACTTGATGATCCTTTTGGCTTTGGCTTGGACCGTCGGCCGATACTGGAAGCAGACCAAAAGGGTTTCTTTCTTCCCGACGTCGCGATCGTCCCCCTGTCAGAAATCGCCGCTCTGGGCATTGATGAGGAAGCGTTCTTTCTCGGGTTTCTCAGTTTATGGTTAAGCTGGTTCGCGCTTCCTCTGCACCCTCGTTACATGAGGCCTTCTGTCTTCTATCCCGCGCATCGCATGGTTGCCGGAATACAAGTGGCCATCGGGATCGCCGGGTTAACCCACCTATATCATGGCCTCAGCTTAGCAACGGATACCACTGAACCAGGGGTGCATCCTGCCAACTTCCCAATGCATTACTTCACTTCATGGATGGAGCTGCACGTGCTTGGGGTCTTTGGTGTCCACAAAAGACCTTCTTTTTATGACAGATGCACCGAGCTGTGTCCCAAAGGTCCTTAATGTGTACGTGGCCTGGTACCAACATTCAATGGGCGCCGTTATCAGGGAGGAGAAGCAACTGCTGCTCGACCGCAAAGGTGCACCCTCTGCTGGTGATCGAAATGTCCCTCTGAAGTGACGGACCGTTGTCCCGCCTCCCTTAAGAGAAGCTGAGGTGATCGAAGTTCCGCATGACAAGACCGAGCTATCGATACCCTGGGCCCTTGTAGAAAAGGTGACTGCATCTTCCCCCGATTCTGGCGTGGGTTCAGATATCGGGACTCGTCGCCCCAAGGTGCCTGCTAAACGTAAACTTGTGCTTGCGGCGACCGAAGCTCGCTCACAGAAGAGGAAGAAGAAGTCAATCCTCTCTGCCGACGTTGTACTTGGCCAGGAGCCTCACGCTCCTTATGGCGAGGGCCTGAGCGAGTATGGGACAAATGAGGGTCTATTCATGCCGCCAGATGACACTGATCTGGCGCCAGATGACACTGATCTGCCGCCAGATGAGGGTCTATTCATGCCGCCAGATGACACTGATCTGGCGGCTGCCATTGCAGAATTTGAGCAATTGGCAAGCCACGAAGCGGGACTGGCTATCCTTGCGCGATCAGGTAACCATCAGCTGTATCTTTTGTCATTACATCATATTTTTATCATCATGTTTTGACTGACACCTTTCCTTCTTTGACAGGCACTTCCACCGAAAAAGCTTTCGCAGCTTCTCTTAAGACTTTTGAGGAAGAGGAGAGGATTCGCGCTTCGCTGGGCATTGGTATATTTCGGCTCACCGTGTCTCTGCTCCCGTTTCTTATGGGTAATCTGATCCTCTTTTTATCTTATCATAGGGACTACATTGCCAATCCCGCAAGGTGATGCGGAGATGCTTCCAGGGCCAACCATCGAAGTCCCGGCCTCCTCAGCATTGCCGAAAGAGGCCTTACTCAAACGACCGATGACGGATGCCATAACGGCTCCAGAGGTAACCCTTGGCGCGGACAATGACGTCCTATTGATGGAAGCTTCTAGAAGATCCGCTCTCATGGCCCGAGTGGAAAGGAAGCGTAGAATGCACGCGGCAAGGGAGCGTAGTGCCGCCTTGGCCGCGGGTGCAGGTTCGAGCACCGCTACCCCTGCCCCTACTCCTTCAGAGGACGCTCCGGCTGCCTTGTCCACCGCCCACAGACAGACAGCATGTGCCGCTCGGGAAGCAATCGGAAAATCGACTCAAGGTAACGTGACATTGGGTTCTTCTGTCAAATTTTTAATTTTCAGGTTCTCATATATCCTATCTTGCAGGGCCGAGTCTTGCCGAGGAGGTGGTGGGTGTCGTGGCAGCAACCACCGAGCCTGAGGTAGCGGCAGGTGAGATAGCCACGATCGCCAAGCCCGAGGTAGCTGTAGGTGAGATGGCTACAATTGCCGAGCCCGAGGTAGCGGTGGGTGAGATAGCTACAGTCGTCGAGCCCGAGGTAGCCACTCTTTCTCAAGAGTTAGGCACTGCTCCAATCGTCGCTCTTTCTCCTTGCGGCTCCTTGCCATCTCCTGGCGTCGCAAGCATTACGACGGCTCTCGTAGAGTCGGGGGATGAGGCTACGGGTGGCGAGACCATTCCGATGGAGGAGGGTGAAGCATTTGCTGCTTCCAGTGACGCCCTTGTCGCGGCCTCGACCGGCGACTCGCCAGGTAGATTTTGGGTCATTACTTTCCCCTTTATTCTGCAATCCCTTTTAATTTCTTTTTGACAGTATTTCTCTTTTTTTAAATGCAGGTGTGATGAGCGTTGGGGTTGTACCGCCCGAGAAAGCATCTCCAGTTGCTGCTTTAACGGTGACCGCTCATCTACCTTCTCTCGTACCATCTCAAATGCTAGAAGGTGCGGATGTGTGACCCCTTAGTTTCATTACAGGCTGTATACTTTATGTACTAACATTGCATTACTGCATCCTTGCAGGAGTCCTTTTTGATCACCTGTATCAGGTGCTACACCCACACTTCTCTTTACAGTCAGAGATTGCCTCATCCAGTGGCGCTGGTGAGTACAGGCTTCAGCTAATGTTTCTTCTTTTACGGGCAGCCAAATCACTTCTAATTCTTCTTTGTTTTGATTGCAGCACTACAGATCGAAGGAGGAGACGAAAGAACAGTTGCGCCACTGGTACTCCCGGCCTTGCCACCTGCTGCAGCCGGTATAGTAAACTCCATTGTTCATGAACCTCCTTTATTTCTTGAACCGTCATTTGACTGTGGTTTGTTTTGCAGCGGTGATATCGACTTCAGCTCCGTTTGAGTCTCAAATCATAATGCCTGCAGGCCCTTTTCTCGACGTTCATCTTCCAAAGGCGCTGTGAATAGTCTGCGCATGTTGAGCGACTACCTCGAGGAGCTTGACATGGAGACTCCCACATTCGCTGCGGATTTTGCCGCGGAGGTTAATCCTATGCTGGCGATACTCGTGAACTTTCATAGTGAAGGCATCGTTGAGTCTTGGGTTAATCACGGCAGGAAAATTGAGGCTTTCCTGTATGAGCTCGAGGTCGGACGTCCTGCTCCAGAGGTCCTGGCTGTGAACACTCAGCGGGCTGCGTGGGTCGAGCAGAGCACTCCCTACCTCCGTCATCTTGAACAAGAGGCGGTCTTAAAATGTAAGGAGTGCGAAGAGACTTCAAGTGAGTCTGCCCGGCTGCACGCTCAGGTTGATGCAAATGCTGCACAGTTGAAAGCTATCTTTGAAGGCCTTCTGCGATGCATCTCTGACGGGCTAACTCTGAGGCAGAAGCTCGACATCGTCGAGCGGGATGCACAGAATCGTGGGGCAGCTCAGCGGTCTGTCGAAGAGCAACTTTCGTCCTACTTGCAGCAATGAGCCCAAGTCGAAGCAGAGTTGGCCGCGACAGCTGACCAAGAAAAGGGGCCGAGGGAAGTGCGCGAGCGGCTGATTGGACTATTGAAAGCGCTTCCCTCTCAATAATTGTTTTCGTACCATTTGTAATTCTGAATAAAATGTATCCATTTTTTTATTCTTTCATATGATGTATTTTGTACCCAATTGAATTTATGAATAAAAGATACATTTCTTTCGCAATGTCTTGTGTCATCTCTTTGCTTTCTTCTTTTCTTTGTTATCAGCATGTCACTTTAGTAAGCATAGCCTGCAGATGATAGAGTGAGCATTCCGTTTTGAATTCTTCGAGAGGTAGTGATGGCTTAGAAAGCGGGTTTAGATCTACTGCCTAAGACTTTGCAACTTCATGAGCCGTGAGGGTCTCATAAAGACTTTTCTCCCTACGAGTCGAGAGGATCTCGTAGGTGTATTTTCTCCTTAGGAATCATGAGAATTCCTAAGCGCGTTTTCTCTTATAAGTCGTAAGGATCTTACAAGAGAGTTTTCTTCCTTACCGGTCGAGAGGACCCGTAAGTGTTTAATGAGATTGACGTTATCCATATTTCACGGCGTCAGAAGTTGCTCCGGGCGTTTTCCACGGGGTCAAGGTTAACTTTGGCCATGTTTCGCGGGGTCGTTGAATGACGTATTTCCAAGGCGGGGTCATGTAGATGACGTGTTTCCACGACGGGATCATGTGGATGACGTATTTTCGCGACGGGGTCATGTAGATGACGTATTTTCGCGACGGGGTCATGTAGATGACGTATTTCCGAGACGGGGTCATGTGGATGACGTATTTCCGAGACGGGGTCGTGTAGATGACGTATTTTCGTGACGTGGTCATTTGGATGACATATTTCCGCGACGAGGTCATGTGGATGACGTATTTCCGCGACGGGGTTATGTGGATGACGTATTTCCGAGACGGGGTCATGTGGATGACGTATTTCCGCGACGGGGTCATTTGGATGACGTATTTCCGCGACGGGGTCATGTGGATGACGTATTTATGCGACGGGGTCATGTGGATGACGTATTTCCGCGACGGGGTCATGTAGATGACGTATTTCCTAGACGGGGTCATGTGGATGACGTATTTCCACGACGGGGTCATTTGGATGACGTATTTCCGCGAAGGGGTCATGTGGATGACGTATTTCCGAGACGGGGTCATGTGGATGATGTATTTCCGTGACGGGGTCATGTGGATGACGTATTTCCGAGACGGGGTCATCTGGATGACGTATTTCCGCGATGGGGCCATGTGGATGACGTATTTCCGAGATGGGGTCAGGTGGATAACGTTGCGTCTGTTGTAATGAGACGAATATCGAAGTGGTCTCTAGGTTGTCTGTGAACCGTTGAGATTTGGCTTCTTCTTCTGATGGAGCCTGGGGAAGGAAAGTGTGATTCCCTCTTTGTTTGTGCCCCTGGATTGTATACAGGGATTGATGTGATATCACCTGTAGGGCAGAAAATTTCATTTTATATATTTTTCTTTCCGCGATGCTCTATCATTTCAGCTTTTATATCGCGAAAGTTGCGATTGCCCCATCATTTCGGCTATTTTTCGCGGTGCCCAATCATTTCGGCTGTTTGTTTTATTTTTACTCGCTGCATTTTATTACGAGTTGCCCAATCATTTCGGCTATTTTGCATGCATATATTTTTTTTTACTTGATACTCTTTATTTGCAAGTTGTCCCATCATTTCGGCTATTTCGTATGCATGTGTGGCTCGCTGGCTTTTCGCTGCAAGCTTGGAATTAGACACCGATTTCGGCATCAGCACCGCTACAACTGGGATATTGCCAGGAACGAATCATCATTTGCCTTTGTCAATGTCGAACAGAGGTGGCTTAGCAAACAGGGTTAAGATCTTGTCGACTAAGGCTTTTGACTTCATGAGCCGTAATGGTCTCATAAAGGTATTTCTCCCTGCGAGTCGTGAGGATCTCGTAGGTGCGTTTTCTCCTTAGGAGTCGTGAGGACTCCTAAGTGTATGGCTTCTCGCAAGTCGTAAGAATCTTACGAGAGTATTTTCTCCTTATAAGTCGAGAGGACTTACAAGGGCTGTTCACTGTGCAAACATATCCCTAGTCACGGATGGGGCTTTTCTAGGGAAATGTTTATTCGCGCCCGTAGATTGTATACAAGGGTCAACATTGAGCTGCTTGTAGGGCAAAGTTGGAGGTTGTGGTGGCCGCTTAAGAACAGGTTCAAATCCCTGTAGTTTGAGACTTTTGAATCTTATAAGCCGTGAGGGTCTCATAAGAGAGTTCTCCTTACGAGCCGTGAGGATCTCGTAAGTGTAATTTCTCCTTAGGAATCATGGGGATCCTTAAGTGTGTTTCTCCCTTGTGAGTCGTAAGGATCTCACGCAGGTGGCTTCTCCTCATAAGGTCGAGAGGACCTTGCAAGTGTCTTTTAACGAGATTGCGCCCTTTCGGGTTTTCACAAAAACTCGCCAGTAGCCCTGCTGTTTTTACTCACGGAGCCCTTTCGGGTTTTCATCCGCGCCCATTTTGCTTATGGACATACCGTTTTCTTTTTCTTTCTTTTTTTTATTCTTTCTATTTTTTTTATTCTTTCTATTTTTTTTTGTGTCAGCCTTGGGATGATGCAGTCCACAGTAGTTTATCGATGTCTCGGTCAACAGCTGGTTTTAGGATATAATGGTCCATCGTTAGTTTAAGGACGTTTCGGTCCGACGCCAGTTTTAGGACATAGTGGTCCATTGTTAGTTTTTGGACATTTCGCTCCGTCTTTAGTTTAAGGACGTTTCGGTCCGTTAGCCGGCTACTACTTATAGAGTTTGGGCTTAGGAAGATAGCGAGAGGATATAGTCATCGTCATCTATCATTGACCTAGACCGTGACTCGTCAGGCATAGTACTTTTTCAGGAAGCGACCATTTATTGGCTTGAATGGCCTTTCGCCATGCATGTCCATGAGTAGATAGGCCCCACTCTGGTAGACCTTGTCTTTGGTATGCGGGCCTTCATAGTTCGGCTCGAATTTCCTCCGTTTGGCACGATTGGGGATCATAGGTCTTTTGACCACTAGCACGAGTTCGCCTTGGCGGCATGTCCTCGGCCTAATCAATCTTTCGTATGAGCGCGTCATCTTTGCTTTGTAAGCCTCCAGGTTTTGTTGCGCCATGAGCCGGGTTTCATCAAGGGTGTCGAGCTCTTCAAGCCGAAGGTGAGCATTCTCTTCGTCTGTTAGCTCGTAGTGAACTGCCACTCGTAAAGAGGGTAGCTCTATCTCGAGGGAGAGTACCGCCTCTGTACCAAATACCAATGCATACGGCGTTGTGTTAGTGGACGTTTTGAACGTAGTTCGATATGCCCAGAGTCATGCAGTCATTCATGCCAGTCCTTCTTATTTCACGACACCGTCTTCTTTACGATCTTCGTCAAGGTCTTGTTAAAAGCCTCAGCTAGACCGTTAGCTCGGGGATTATAGACTGAAGAGTATCTCCAGTCTATGTTATGCTGTTGTGCGAAGCGGCTGATCTTGTGGCTTCTATAGGCTGGCCCGTTATCGGAGATAATCCGTCGTGGAGTTCCAAACCGATAAATGACGTGCGTCTTGAAGAAATGGTGGATATTCTCCGTCTTCACTTTCCTCAGCGGTACTGCTTCTGCCCATTTGGAGAAGTAATCAGTTGTCGCCAAATTGAATCGATGTCCTCCGGACGATACTGGTTCGATGGGGCCCATTATGTCAGTCCCCAACATTTCGAATGGCCAGCTAGCCACTGTTGGATGTAGTGGATTTGGATGCTGATGGAAAAATTCACCGTGAATCTAGCACGCGTGATACTGCTTCGCGTATTCGAGGTAGTCTTAGATCATCGTGGGCCAATAATAACCGATCCATTTGATCTTCAGCTTCATCTTCGGCCCAGCTTGGTGAGAACCGCAGAGTCCGTCATGGGTTTCTTGGATGACTCTCCTTGCCTAGTCTGGTCCCAGGTATCTTAACCACAGAGAATCAAATGATCTCTTATACAGAGTATCATTGACGAAAGCAAAAGACAGAGCTCGTTTCATAAGCTGATGTCTTGAGGACTCATCTTCAGGTGTTCGATGGGATTTGAAGTAGTCTATAAAGACTTCTCTCCAATCCGTAACCTTTTCCTGGTCTTTTATTTGCAGAGTCATTTGCTCGGTCGCTCCCTTTTCTTTGGAAGACTCCGGAGATATTTCTGCCGGTGCAAGAACTCGACGGCTTTGCACAACGATCCTCACGTCATCGAGGTTCTCGTCGGCCAGTTCTTTAGCGAGCTTGGCCAGTGCATCCGCCTTGCTATTTTCCGCACGCGGTATACTTTCCAGCGTGTAGAAAGGAATTTGAGTCAGCAATTGCTGTACTCTCCCGCCGTACTTCACCAACTCTGGCTTGCACGTTTGATAGTCGCCGTTTACTTGACTAACGACCAGTTGGGAGTCTCCGTATATGAGGAGGTTTTCAATTCTCATGTCGATAGCGATCTCGAGACCTGCTATCAAAGCTTCATATTCGGCCTCATTGTTCGTTCTCGGCTCTGTTAAGGAGAAGGCGAAGCGCATTATCCCTCCCTGTGGAGTCACGAAGATAAGGCCTACCCCTGATTTGATTATGGGGGTGCTTTGTTTGCGCTTCTTCATAGAAGACGCTCCATCAAAATAGAGTTCCCACCGGGTATCATTCCCGTTGATCGTGTCAAACGCATGTTCGTCTGGCAATTCGCAGCTCAAGGGAGAATCGGCAGGTATTGGATGCTCAGCGAGGAAGTCGGCGATGGCCTGGCCTTTCACTGCCTTAAGAGGCCGATAAGTTATCGAGAACTCCATCAAGAGCAGGGCCCATTTAGCGAGCCGCCCTGTTAATATGGCCTTCAACATCAGGTATTTGAAAGGATCCACCTTCGATATAAGATGGACCTCATGCGCCAACGCGTAGTGTCTGAGCTTCGTTACCGCGAAGATCAATGCCAGGCAGTGTTTTTCGATGGGAGAATAATTGCTTTCTGCCCCCAGTAGAACTCGACTCAAATAGTAGAGGGCTCTTTCCTTCCCTTGGTCATTCTCTTGTGCCCATAATGCGCCTAAGGAACCTTCAAGGGCGGTTGTATACAGAATAAGAGGCTTTCCCTTGACCGGAGCGGTTAGCACTGGAGGATTCTGTAGGTATTGTTTGATTTCGTCCAGTGCGGTTTGGCATTTTGTGATCCCAGATGAACGGGGTTCCCTTCTTCATTAGGAGACTGTAGGGACGGCACTTGCCGAAAAGATTGGCTATGAATCGCTAGATTTATGCGAGCTTTCCTTGGAGAGATCGCAGCTGCTTGAGAGTCTTTGGCGGGGGCATTTCCTTGATCGCCTTGATCTTCGACGGGTCTATCTCGATGCCTCGGTGTCGGACGATGAATCCCAGGAACTTACCTGAGGAAACTCTGAATGCGCACTTGAGAGGGTTCATCTTCAAGTTTTATTTCCGAAGGCGCTGAAACACAATCTTCAGATGCTCTAAATGTTCCTCGTATGATTTGCTTTTCACTACGAGGTCGTCGATATAGCATTCGACGATTTCATGTATGAGGTCATCGAATATCTTCGTCATGGCCCTCTGATAGGTAGCGCCGGCGTTCTTTAGACCGAAGGGCATCACCTTGTAGCAGAATATGCCCAAGGTGTCTGGAAAGCGGTGTGCTTCTGGTCCTCGGGATGCATCTTTATCTGATTGTATCCTGACGAGCCGTCCATGAAGAAGAAAACTTCGTGAGTGGACGTATTGTCTATCATCAGCTCGGTGACCGGTACTGGGAAGTCGTCCTTCGGGCGGGCTTTATTGAGATCCCGAAAGTCCATACATATGCGCAATGTCCCGTTTTTCTTCATCACTGGGACGATGTTGGTGATCCAATCAGGATACTGAATTTCCTGGATGAAGCCGGAGTTGATTAGTTTCTTGACCTCGGCGTTGATGCTCATCTCAAGCTCGAGCCGCATTCTCCTTGGTGCCTGTTTGATCGGCTTGACATCCAGGGATATCGCCAATTTGTGTACAGCAATCTCTGGATCTAGTCCTGGCATCTCGGAATAGTTCCATGCGAAGCAAGCTTCATACTGCATGAGCACATCTTTAAGCGTAGCCACCCTTTCTTCAGACAACAGCTCACTGACGAACGTCGGCCGCGGGTCACTTGCCGTCCCCAAATCAATTTTCTTGAAGTTATCTGCAGTAGTATGTATTCCATCTTCCATCTCTTTTGGCGCCGGTGGAAACTCTGAGATCACCTCGCCATCATCGTTTTCGAAGCACCAGGAGAGGTTATCCACATTCTCGGGCTCTTCTTCTGACAGCATTATCACGTGGCAGGTACGAGATCGCTTCCGAGACCGATGTTGATCTGGTTCTACTCTCGTGGCTTTGGGTTCATGCTTCTGCGGCGGGATTACCCTCCAACTGCTGGATAGAGCGAACCTGCCTTGTTGATACTGGTCTTCAACCCAGTTCTTGAAGGTGAAGCAGTCTTCGAGAGGATGTCCTATTGCTTGGTGATAAGAGCAATAGTCCGGGTGAGAGACTTCGCCTGCTTGTTCGGGGTGCTTGGACTCCGGGAGTGTTATCATCTGATATTTTATGACAAGATCGAATATCATCCTTGTCTTGTCTTGGGGAAAAGAATATGCTCGACCCATCTTCTTTATAAGAGACGAATCCAGACTGCTCGATTCCTGATCGTGTGGCTTCTTTGTCACGCTTTGTTGCTGTCGAATGCTTTTCCTGTTCTTTGGTTTATTTTTGCCTCTGCGTCGGGTCTTTTGTATGACGGGCTGGCAGCGAAGGGCATTATCATTTTCTGCAGCCTGCTGAAGAAGGCGCTGCGTCCTGATTTTCTCGTAGATGGCCATTTCGCGATTATAGTCATCCCGGACCTTCTGACCCGCTTCCCTTATTAGCTTGTCCATCTGTTCTTCGAACGACGGACTGGACATTTTCACGGCGGGAGCTCTTTCTGGTTCAGGGTTAGCATCTTCCCACAGAGCATCCCCTTCTTCATCAAAGTCATGTATGATGTAGCAATCGCGGAACAGCTCTCGTTTCTTGGATCGAACATATCCAAGTCCAATCATTTCCATTCTCCCGTTGGGCAACTTTCATTGAGTTCCGGGAACATTCCAGATCCTTTTATAGAACCGTGCTTGTCGAGCAATTTGCTTAAGGGGTACACCTTGGCGTCTCAAGAGTCTCTTTAGTCCATCTGTGTAATATCTGGGCAAACGGATGGGCTGGAGCCTGTCAAGTGTAGAATCCGCGCCATACCAGATTTCTTTCTCCACTTTAGTTACCCCGGATCGGTAGAATAGGATCGCCTTTTCACCTTTTCTCCTGGGAGGGACGTAGAATTTCTGTAGTTCTTCCACACTGTAGGTATCAAGCGCGCCTAGATTTTTATGATGCTTTGGCGGAACCATGGCAACTTGCAAACTTTGATCTTCATTAGCAAAGGCTTGTATTGATGGCCGAGTAGAGAATACGGCATTGACCTCATCTTCCGAGTCACTACCGAAGATCAACATAGGAGCGGACGGTCCCCGCTTGTTGCACTGGGGCGGACATAAATAAACTATTTCTTCTTCCTTCTCGGTATCACTCCCAAAGACCGGAATAGTGGTGATAGCTTTGTTCTTATCCTCCGGTTTGTGACATCTTTATGTGTCCTCGAAATCTGGCAGGAAGTATTTTGCATCTTCGTACTTCCGGACTTCGTTCACGGAGAACGGGTTTAGTTCCCTGTCACAATGTACTCAGGACCATCTTTGAAATACTTCATACACTGATGTTGTGTAAAAGGGATGATGTTGTACTCGTGTAACCAGGGCCGGCCGAGCAAAGCATTATAGCAGGTCTGGGCATCAATGACATGAAACTTGATGTCCGTGACGAGCAGCCCAAAGCGTAGTGTCAATATTACAGACCTAAGCGTCCGTGATGACTGGGAGTCAAATCCGGAGATGGTGATTTTATCGCGCGCGAGGTGTTGAACGCTCATGCAGATTTCCTTTAACACCCTTACGTTAAGGAGATTGACGGAGGACCCATTGTCTACTAGGATTTTACCTATCTTGATATCATAACAGTATCCGGAGACATATAGGGGACGGTTGTGCTCGCATGTCCTGAGGAGGAGATCTTCATCGCCGAAGGTGATATCCGCGGTGTGCACTTCTTCCAGCTCGTCCTTCATCTTTTCTTCGGCGAGGAAAGCTTGGAATTGCTCCGGCTCTTGTAGTTCCTTGATCAATGAATCTCTCGCCTCTTTGGATAGCAGAAGGGCGTCGAGAATGCTTAGTTGCGAATGTAGCTTTCTCAGGTGTGCCAGAACGTTGTAATCCACCTTGTTTTTCTTAGGCGGGTCCTTGGTTGCCAGCTCTTCGATGACTCGATCATCGAGGACGATATCTTCAGGGCCTTTTTCCTTCCCTTTATCTTTTTTATTTGATCCCTTGTTTGCGGGTCCGAGATTCTTTTCAGGTAGCGTGCGATTACGCAACTGAATATTCTCGCAGGTCTTCATTTCTTTCATTTCGGATATGGTTTCTTTGAAGAGAGGGCCAAGAGCTATTTCTTCGTCAGAGTCGCTCCCAAAGGTGAGAACTTGTGATCCCCCAGCTTCGACCACGCGACAGTTGCCGGTAGTTCTTTTGCGCTCCTCGGTCGTATTTCTTTGCTCCCGACGAGTTTTGCGTTTCATCCGCTTGAAATGTTGTCGGTGAGCAACATATCCCTGCCACCAGTTATTAAAGGCTATGCACTCTTCAGTGGGGTGCGCAATCTTTCGATGATATAAGCAGTAGCTAGGATGTGCTTCCGCTTCACCGAGAATATTTCCTTTGGAGGGTGGCAGCTTCATTCCCATTGATATGGCTTTGGCGAACCTCTTCCTCGTCATGAACTTGCTTTTATTTGCGGCGGACGTACTTCGATATGGCAGGAGTATTTCAATCCTTTCGTCCAGTCGCCGGTGTATGGCCTTTTCAAATATGGCCATCTCACGCTCCCGATCAGCTTTGCTTTTCGAAAGAGCTTCGTTCAGGAATGCATCAATCGTTTTGTCTGATGGTCCTGGAAATTCAGGCTCAGGAGTTTCCCCCAGTTTCTCTGTGTGAGGAGCTTCTTCATCGTCTATCGACGAGTGAGAGATCACATGGCAACTTGCCACATAATCTTCAGATTCATCCGACGAGTCTTCTCCATTGTCATCATCTTCGTCCTCAAGGACGTGGCTGAGAAATTCTTGGAGTGTGACTGGAGTCCGCGCTTTTTGATTATATTCTTCCAGCGTGTCAATCTGCTTCTGTAGGTCCGTGCACTTGTCACCAGGCTTCATGGGCTTTTTGGTCTTCTTCTTCTTCTTCGAAGACTTTGACGGCTGGGTGTGAGCACTTTGACTATCACCACCAATTTTTGGAGTTGGGCGCGGCTTCAGCATTCTCTCGATGATCTCGGGTTCCAGCAGACTTTTCCATCTAATCGTCGGGCATGTTTGGAGATCCTTCAGCATTCTTTTAGTCTTGGCTGAAAGAACGACCTCCCATGGAGCTTCTTCCACAAAAGAGCACGATGCTCCTGGTGTGTCCGCCTTTTTGAGAGCGTGCGGCTGAGACGGGTTCACCTTCCAATTCTCGGATAATACGAATTTGCCCTGTTGATTCTGATCTTCTATCCAACTTTTGAAGATGTAACAATCTTCGATCGGATGGCCCAGCATTCGGTGATAAGGGCAATAGTTAGGATTGCTAATGTCGCCTGGCTGCGCTGGGCGTCTTGGCTCCGGCAGAGTGATGGGCCTGTTGCGCAGTGCTAGCTCGAATAACCTCTTCGTCTTATCTCGAGGGAACGAGTAAGGGCGTCTCATTTTATCTCCAAGAGATCGAGTTCTATTATTTTGGCGATCAACTGGTCTCAGACCACTGGGCTGCTGTTGAGCATTGGCGACGATGGTCGCTTTCCCTTTTCCCTTCTCGTTCCGAGGCTCTTCTTTCGAGGAAGATGGTCTATGACCCATCTGGTCCATTTGGGCCAGCTTGTCAATCAAGGCCTGGAAAGTAGTCGGCTTGAAAAACATCATGAACTAGGAGATGGTCGCCTGCGGATCAAGAGTACCCACGAACATGCCCACAGCCGGCGCTTCTTCGATGTGCTATTCGCATTTCGACCATAGATTCCGCCATTGTATTGCGTATTGAATCCATGTCTCGCCTGGCTTTACCCCGGCGTTAATCAATGATGTGATTGGGGTGCGCTATCTAGTGCTTGCGAATCTTTGCGTAAATAACAGCTCCATCTCCGCAAATGTCTTGACAGAGTCGTTCGGGAGTTCAAAGTACCACTCGAATGCCGTTTCCGACAAGCTGCCGACGAATTGGCGAAGTAGCAATTTATCATCACCTCCGGTGTTGCCACATAGAGCCCTGAACTGGGCGACATGCTGGTGGGGATTGTCCGTCCCTTTATATACATGAAATTTAGGGATCATATATCCCGGCGGGTACTTTATTTGGTCATACCAGCCTGGATATGGTCGCCCAGTTTTAATAACTTGGCCGGCCGCTTCATTCGCCTGGTGAGCTCGTATTTGCTGAGCAATGTAGTCATCCAGAGCAGCCTTGGAAATGGTTTCCTCTTTGGCTGCTGAAAGAGCCGGAGGAGGGTTCGATGTCTCCCCTTTGTCGTCTTCAATAATGATCGGGGGGTCTTCAGCTGGAGATTCTGGCTGTAACATCATCCCAGCCATGTCTTGGAATAAGAGAGCCATTCGTTTTATATTGGCTGTCTGTTCCGCAGCCTCTTTTTTTTTCCTCTCGAGCATTCTTCGGAGGAACTCGGTGTCAGTTTCTTGTTCCCGACGCTGCTCCGAGGTCTCTGGATTTTCTTTTGGCCCGGTGAGCGCGGCCATTGCAGTCAGCATCTCCTGAAGTTTCTGCTGCTGTTGTTCCTGAGCCTTCGTTATTGACCGGGTAAGCGGTCGATGACCCATAGAAGCACGGCTTTTCTCTTTTCCGGAAGCCATATAAACGGTATATACCATCATGCCCCCGGACTTGGGGCGTTTAGATTCAGCGCTTTTACGGTTTGCCACGTTCATAGGGGCTTTCTCTGGCCTCCTTCTCTTTTAAGCGGTTGATGTTGACGGAGCCGTTGCAGCGGGCACCCAGACAGATGACATCTTTGGTGGGTTGAGATGGCTCTTCTCTTGCCGAACTTTGAGCTTTTTTGGTCGGCGAGAGTAGTCCTGATCAATCACCGATTCCTGGACCTATCGCCAGACTTTGTATATTTTGGAAGAAAGCCGCTGAGGGGGTTGTTCTGGCTTCGCCTTCGGTACATTCTCCACGGGTGGAGGAGATCTCTTCAGCACTGCAGTAGGAGAGTTCATGCGCACCTTGTTAAGCAATTCAAATCTTTTCCCGGTTGGAACAGCAGCATCGATCTCCACCGTTGGAGCTGGTGGAGTAAATCCAAACGGAGAGCTGCCCCCAGCCTTCCTTACTCGGCGCCAGTGACGACGGCGAGCATGTCGCGCAAATGGTGTTGGTTCAGCTATGGGGATGGCTTTGTCATGCCCCCTGTTATGGTGAGGCGCTGCTAGTACCAGCCTCTTGAAGACCGACGTCCGTTGAGCAGCAGTATCCAATCTGTCAAAGACAGACCTTTAAGCAGGAACGGGAGCCGAAGTGGCCAGCCTCGTAAAGACTGATCCTTTGACGGGAGAAGTTTCTTTAGTGACTTCGAGAGTAGGAATGGCTATCCATTTTGGGATGGCCGTTTCAAGTATCGTGGGCTTCTTGACGTGCCCATTGGAGTTCAGGCTCAGCCTATCGAAGATTGATGCCGTCGGCTTGGCATTGGATGACCCGTTGAGAGGGGCCGTGGTGGTAGTGAGTTGATCAAAGACCTACTTCTTCTGCGCTTCTTGCGGCAGCGGGATGTTAACGCTCACTGGTGGGAGCATGGTCCCGAAGAACAACCCGGTGGTAGCCTGCGTTACCTGCTCTACCAGCATTGTGAAAAGGGAGGCCGCCTGGGGCCCGTAAGTTACACCTCCAGATGAGGCGAAACGGTGGTTGCAGCTGCAGCTGGAGCATTTTGTCCAGGTAGACGCCATTGATCTTTCGTTTTTTACACCGAGCAAGACACCAAATCTTAGTACCTCGAACCCTAGGGCAACCATAGAAAACCGCGATTCGTGAACACGACACATGAAGTGTGGAGTGGAAAGAGGAAAAAGTCCTACCGGACGTGCCAGAATCTGTTCCCCGCCGAAACACGTGGGAAGACGCGATAAACGTCTTGCCTTAATTTCGGGGCAGATGCTAGTTGGTGCTATCCGTCCACCTCTCCGAAAATGCCAAGTTGATTTATGGCACCATGTATCGAAGGTTTAAACGGATGCGGCCGATATAGCAGACTTCGTCAGATTCCCCCTCGTTTGAGGGGTTTTTAATTGTGGGGACGCTCTTCCGTGCAGACGCAAGCCCCTGCAGTTAATTACGCTACCACATCGCGGTAACAACTTTCTCCTTCTCCAGATGGTCACTTCGTGTCGTGGGTGTTTGTTTTGTTTTTGGTTGCCCGTGGATTGTATACGGAGACTAATTTATGTTGTCGGCCGTAGGGCGTGGATTAGTCCAAATCCGTATCTTCTTAGATTTGGGTTTGGGGGTTGGGTTTAAGAATACGTTAGCTTCATTTAAGACTAAGATCAACTTAAACGTATGTTAAGGATACGTTAGTCTAATTTTAGACTAAGATCAACTTAACGGGATCGTTTAGATCCAAAAAAAGAGCATTTGGACTCTATTGTTTAGTTTAGAGACATTGCGGTCGATTAGTTTAAAGACATTACGGTCCAGCGTTAGTTTAAGGACATCTCGGTCCAAAGTTAAGGACATCGTAGTCCGTGAGTTTAAGTACCTCACAGTCAAGGTTAAGGACATCATAGTCCGTGAGTTTAAAGACCTCACAGTCAAGGTTAAGGATATCATAGTCCGTGAGTTTAAAAACCTCACAGTCAAGGTTAAAGACATCATAGTCCATGAGTTTAAGGACCCCACAGTCCGTAGAGTGTTTGGTTGTCGGGACCCGTCACCTCTCTGAAGACGTTGAAGGATTACAACGACAAATATCAGAGGAGTAAAGAGATGTACCCTCGAACCGGTGTGAGTTGGTTGAAAGGTCTGTAGTCCAATTTAGGACTAAGATCTGTTAAAATATTTATGAGCAGATGGGCTCAATTAATATGAGTTGAGGACTTATGGCCAATCTTGGGCTAAATCCAATAAATGTTTAACATTTTTATTCTAGGCTGTTGAGCCTTTATTTGGGCTTGGCCCCTTTAACAATGCTGAGCATTATATCTTGGCAAAATCTTTTCTTTTGTCTTGTATTGAATGCAGAGCATTCATCAGAGTTCTGGCTCATTAAAGAACAATTTATGTTCTGTCAGCGCAACACGTGGCGCGCTAGGCGCTTTGCGCCAGTCAAAGAGCGTAGTGCGCTTCTGCCACGTGGCGCACATGTAAGGGACACGTGTCGCACTCAGCGCTAGGCGCCAGATGATGAGCGCAAGATGCCAATTTATGAGCGCTGAGCGCTAGTCCATGAGCGCATTGCGCTTTCAGTTTAGTGGCGCACACGTGGGTGACACGTGGTGTGCTTGGCACTGAGCGCCAGCCCATGAGCGCAGTGCGCTATTTCAGAAGCGCAAAACGCAAGTTGTTAATTGGCGCATACGTGGTTGACACGTGGCGCAATTGGCGCTGAGCGCCGGTCCAAAGAGCGCAGAAGCGCAATTCAAGAGCGTAAGGCGCATTTCAAAAGCGCAAAGCGCATCTGATCAATTTTATGATCAGGGAATAAATTTATGTTCTTTTAAAAGAGACTGTCTCAAGATTTAAGAACAACAGTTCTTATTTTGCAGGAGATACTTCAATCTCTTGTATTAATGAAAGGCTTTGCCCTTATGGATCTATGATCCTTAAGAGAATTTAATAATTCTCTCCCCCTTTATAATGAGATGTTCATGATCTCAGAAAGACAATTTGTCTTATAGATCTATAATCTGTGAAAGAAGTAAGTACTTCCTTGTTTTTGTGATTAGATCTTTTGATCTTTTTATAAAAGACCTTGGTCTTTATAGATCTATAATCTTTTAAGAAGATAATTCTTCTTTTTAATTATGAGATGATTTCATCTCTTTGTTCATCACCATTCTTTTTTCCTTGAAGAAAAAATCTTCTTTTGCTGAGAGCTATGCTTCTCTTTCTGAAATCTCAAAGCTTATGGGGGGGTTCTTCTATCTCAGACTTGAAGTCTTGGGACCTTGATATAGGGCAAGCTGATTTGTTGAATCAGTAAAGAAATCTTTCTCTGATTGATTTGGGGATGTTTCCCACTATTGGATCTTTGATCCTTGGGTTTCTGTTTTACAGAAGGCAATCTTCTTGTTTTTAACAAGATTGAAAAATCTTTCCATAACAGAATTTTAATTCTGATTAATTAATGATTTATCATTATTATTAGATCTTTTGATCTAACGGTAGGGAGTTTTTTAATTCCAGCGCTAGTGCATCCGTGTTTTGCACGTGGTGCGCTGCTCAGAGCGCAGCGCTCTTAGCGCTAGCGCACCTGTGTTTGACACGTGGTGTGCTGCTCAGAGCGCAGCGCGCCCTGCGCTAGCGCACCCGTGTTTGACATGTGGCGCGCTGCGCATTGACATGTAGCGCGCTGCGCAGCGCGCCTAGCGCTAGCGCACACATGGTGCCCTGCCTAAGGCACAGCGCACTTGGCGCTGCATCTGAAGTGTTGCTTCAATTTTTTTTTAAATCTGAATTTCAAACAGGGCTTTGCTCTGATTGGGGGAAACAACAAGGTCAACAAACCATAAACCACAAGTCAAGTTCAACCCGTCATTTCGTGACTGACTTAGATCCACCCGCACGACCCTTGACAAGGTCAACAAAGCCGTACAACTGCCCTAACCAATCACATCATCATGCGGCAGAAATACACTAATCAGCTACCGAACACTACGCCTCGACAAGGTCAACAATCGCAGCACGAATATTAAACAGTACCTATCTAAAATGACGGAGGGCTACGACAGATTTTGAAAAAAACTTTTAATGTAATGAACTTGATATCGTTGTAGAATCTAGTGATTTGAAAAGGAGTGGTTTAAGCTCCGCTTTAAAAATCGAGTAGTTTTCAAAACAAACCGAGTAGGTTGTAGCATATGCTAGTTTTTTTCTAAAGAGGTCATTCTCGGTGAAGGGATCTAGGCTCTTTCCTCATCGAATGAGGTGCTGGGTATTCATAATGGAATACCTCTATGCAAAGCAAGAACTAGAGCTATCTTTTTGAAAAATTTGATTCTACAACATATTTTAGGTTTCATTTCTTTTCATTAATCTTATTAATGAAGTCCCATCAATTACGTTTCCTAAACATCACAGAAAAAACGAAAATAAAACACACATATATGCCATCCGCATTCGCCACAGGGACCCGAGTCTTCAATATAAGGTTACTTAACTTACGGCAGGGCGGGGTCAGGACTAGCGCGGATGCAAAACATATACAGTGTCTACTAATATATCATATATATAAATAGTATTCATCTCACGCAGTTATATGATCACATCACATAACAGAATAGAACAGCAGAAGCAGATATATAAAATATAGGATATACTAGGAGGTCCGTGTTTTAGATTAATCCAGTAACGAAAAACACGGATTCCACGGTCGTGATGAATAGCCAAGCTCATACCCCTAGACCCCTACGAGAGCAGCAAACAACCCTGCTAATTCTTGAGTTAGGAGACCGGTCTCGACTCCTCGAAATGTCCTCCCACTGGACTCTAGAATCCGGTTACTTGTGCTCTCCATCTTGGGTCTATCCTAATGCGGTAAAGTAAATAATATACATCGAATAAAGATAACAACCTCAACCCGAAAGTGTCCCACTAAAAGAATATTACATACAATTATTTACATGAATGAAAATAGAAAAACTCTTATCTCGCATAAAAAAACCCGGCTATTCAATCATGATGATCCAATATAACATATCAATAGCAACACAATAACATCACATGTCATCAACGTAAGTAAATATGCGTATTCCTAATGTCATTGTCGTATAGTAACGAGATCGGGGGTACTGCCACATATTATACTTATGGTCGTAGAAAAAAAAAATAAAAACTACAATAATTAGAATCCGCATCTATAGACATCATAAACCCGGATCATCTTATATTCCGAATTTCATGCCTAACCATATAAACCTTACATTTAAGTCTCGAATTGAAAACACTTTTCAAAACTTAAGCCAAGCAATTCAACAAGATTCCCAATTAAATGATTCGAAGGCTCATCGGGAACTTTAGTGGATGGCCGCACCCCCGAGGCCGTCAACGAAGTGGATTTGGGTGGAACACCATGGCCGCGAGCCCCCATGTGGATGCACTTGGCCATGGGGTTCTCCTATAGTCACTTGGTTAGCAAAAGAGCGTGGCTGTCTACTAGTGTCTCCCAGCGAGTATTCGTGTACTATACGAGATTACGACGGAGTTTTGATCCAAATCCAAACTCTATGGTAATCCATCATTTGAGACTAAAATGTGAGATTTACAAATCATTAACTAGTTTTCGCAAAACTAATCAATGTGGATTCCAAAAATTGTATCATATATCCAAAGCAATATAGACGATGTTAAACATTCCGATCGATATTTCAAACAACAGCAATTCACAAAAATCTCACCTACCTGAGCCTCATTAAAAATATCCAGAAAATCCAAAATGTCAAAATGAAGCAGCACGTGAAAACCGAGCTCCTAACTCCATATTTGGGTGGTGGAACTGCGGCCAATACATTGTATAGGGGGCGGTTCCCGGCCAAGTTGTGGAGTTACGTGCTCGTATTTCTTAAGCCTTCATAGAATTACCTGCACGATTTTCTGATTATTTTTAATTGTGAAAAACATGAAGTTTGAAAAATTGGATAGAAACTACCAAAATCGTGAGTTTAAAACGTCGATTGAACACTTTAACTTCGTCTAAGCTACTCCTAAGCCTCTATCTTGGCTCTGATACCATGAAGGTATGTCTTAGCACCTCTACTAGGTTTCAATGAGTATCAAGTATGCAATTTTAAAACTTTAGAGTTCTAAGTATACTAAACAAGAATCGAACTATAGAATTAGGGTTTCAAAGTTAGGCAAACAAGTTCTAATTTTAGTGAAGAGTGTCTACAACCTTTGTAGTCTAGTCTTTCACTTCTAAAACTCTAAGTAGTAGTCTCTAGAACTCTTTTTTGATTCCACTTGAAGGATGGAACGAGCTTGCTTGTAGTCTTCGTCGTCGAAAATGATCCACTTTGAGACAACTCAAACTCAAACCCACACTTCACTAATCAAGATATTAGTGAAGTTAACAACCTATACAAATGGGCTAGATTAGTGTAGGTTGATGAAGTAGGAATTTTGCTCACTAAAAATATTTCTTTTCTTTTCTTTTTCTCAACCCTAAAAAATCTAGTGAGAAGATGATGAAGAAGATGAACTTGGCTAAGTGTGAACCATTAGAGTTGATGAAATGAAAGGAGAATGATAAATATCTTTCAGTAAAATACGAATTGAAGATGAGTCATGGCTTCTCAATACTTCTCCAAGCATCCAAAGCCATGACCCATTCCTCTTACCTTTTTCTTTTTCTTTTTCTTTTAAATATAAATCACCATCTTCTCATCTTCAACTCTTGTGTGATTCTCATACATCCTAGTTCTATGCATCGCCAACCATGATACAATATATATACATATATATATATATATATAATATAAAGAGAAGAAAATCTTAAGTGAGCTTAATATTAGTTTATATATATATATATATATATATATATATATATCAAATTATTAGATCAACACTTGATTCAATAATCCGGTTATATCATATATAACCCGGCTATATCATATATAACCCGGCTAATATCAAATATATATATATATATATATGTATATCAAATTATTAAATCAATACTTGATTCAATAATTCGGTTATATCACATATAACCGGCTAATATTTAATATAAGTTAATATATATATATATATATATTAAATTATTAAATCAACACTTGAGTCAATAATCCGGTTATATCATATATAATCTGGCTAATATCAAATATATATATATAAACCAAACCATTGAATCAACACTTGATTCAATAATCCGGTTATATCATATATAATCCGGCTGATATCAAATATCGCTAGATTAGAATACGGTATCATATACTCGTATTTAATCAAGCTTCCGCACATATCTTCATACGTGCCCTACTTCGTTTCGCTTGAGCTAGGAAACCTCTATGTGGGAATCTAAAGACTCGTCAATACGCCAACAGTAGGTAATGATCACATCAGAGACCTATAACCCATCAGCGGTACTAGCTGGACGTGACGGCTACCCAGGTATTGAACGAATAAAAGATCAACTAGAAAACTTGTCCAAACTCCCATAGAGCCTATAAGCAACACTTACCGTATAGTCCAGTCTTTTCGTCCGATATGTCGCATATCGAGTCTGGGGGTGAAATAGTCAGACCTCACTAACTCGATAAGTCTTGCCGATGTGTGGCCTATAACCTTTCGAGAAACTACTGATAACATTTATCAGTAATTTCATCAACCCTGGCCAGGAACTTGCTGTTATAGCCAGTCGAGGATAGCGCAACATCAACTCCCAATACAGAAAGAGACGAAACCCCACCTATCGCTCACTGCCTCCATGTGACTCGGGACTGTACCCAAAAACCACCAGTTTGCATGACTCATTTGAGCTATGGTAAGGAGGAAATCAAAGTACGGTAGGAACCACACAAGACACTATGACGATCTCGTGTCTACAGACTAACATGTATAAGTGTTACCAGAGAACTGCTATCTGACGATAGGTATGGTACCATCTAAGAGTTCTCGGCGAGTCCTGTTCGGTGTACTCATTCTCCAATGAGCACCGATGTACAATCATTGATGTCAAACACCAATGGTTATAGGATCAACCATCGCCCCATACAAGGTCAAGAAACGTACACACTAGTCTATACTGGAATATCGATGCCCTGTCTCGATATTCCCTTGACTAGGAACTGTTAAGGATGTGCTTGTGGACTACACAAGCCCCGCTAGTATGACCTGCATCATAATCTTGGTAGTCAAGCCAACATTCTAAGGGCTTTATCAACATGTATCAAAAAGACAGTAAACTAAAATAAGTGCACATGTTAAGATAAAAAGCAACTAGATAGCATACTATCATGTCGAGCAAGAAAGTCCTCTCTATATATGTCCAAGCATCTACTATAATATACAATAATAGCCTCTAGGGTATACATATTCCTAACAATCCCGACCTCCATCAGTAGGCGTTGTATTTACGAAACTAAAAAAAATTCCACTAAAAAGTTGATCTTCCGCCTTCGATTCGATGGGCAGCGATCATCGCAACAAAGATCCTAGCGCGAGCCACCCTACGCTTTGCAACGGAGGCAGGGGTGGTTCCACTCCTCCTCCCCTGAACGGTGGCAGGCATGAGACAGTAAACGGACGCACCCGAGTCCTCAGCCTCGCTTGTGTCAATCCTGACACCATGGAGCACTGGAGTGCCGATTCCGGCAGTCACAACCCCTATACTAGGAATGATTCCATAACTCGTTGGGCGCTGAACAGTCCGGCGCCGAGATCTCAGGACCAATAGAACTATCGCTTCAACGCTCACCGTGCTCCTTCGCCCTCAGAGATGACATCAGTCAGGTCGCCCGATTCCAAGGAAGACCGACGTCACCATAATCACCGGGGCCGTGCCCATGGCGCACGCCGGGGGGAGTCACGAAGGTTTCATCCCGAGGATCTGAGGAATGTGATAGAGCAAAGCCGAAGCCGCTCTGTCGCCCAAGCCCAAAGCAGAAACAACAGGCACTCCGATTATGGGGAATCCTCGGGGTACCAGCAGCGAATCGAGGTCCTCGAGAAGAAGATCGAGGACATGTTGCTTGTCGCCCATTCGCCCGGCAGGTCGGCGAAGTATTCTGTAGACTCTCTCACGAAGACCTTCACCGAGCAACTACTGAGAGAGCGGGTCTCTTCCCAGAACAAACCGCCCAAAGTGACTCTTTTCGACAGGAAGTCTGACCCGAAAGACCACTTGGACATGTTCACCGCGGGCATGAGCTTTCAAGATAACTCGTACGCGGCTCAGTGCCGAGCATTGCCTACCACTCTCAGCTGGGCTGGGCGAAATTGGTTACGCGGCCTAACTCGGCACTCAATCTTAACTTTCGATGAATTAGTCATTTAGTTCCTTAGCCACTTCATCGGCAATCGACAGCAGTAGCGGTCGGTCGACTACCTATTCACTATCAAGAGTGAAGCTATGGAATCTTTCAAGGGTTATATTATCCGGCTCTACAATGCTCTCCTGGAAGTACCCGAACACTAGGATGAGACGATCATTACCGCCCTTAGATCCGGTCTTAGGCACAAAGAGCAACTTCGCTCTTTTGCATTGGCGCAACCTAAGACCATGGCCGAGATAAAAGTCTGGACCGAACGGGAAATACAACTCGAGTCTGAGGTGAATGCAAATCTTCCCCGGGGAGACCGGACAAATCGAAATAAAATGGGCCGGGAAGAGAAGAAGAAGGCTGATCGTTCGAAACCTTATTCACCGAGATTTCATGAGTACACGCCTCTAAACATCTCATAGGCCGAGCTGCTAGAGGAGACAAAAAGCGAGAGATTCTTCAAGCTACCACAGATGATACAAAGGTCGGGCAAGCTACTCCGTGTGCTTTTCATTGGTCACAGGGACACCCAACCGAGAAATGAAAATAGCTATGCGATTACATCGAGGAGCTGATTCGCTCCAATCATTTGACAAAATACCTGCGAGACAAACGTCAAGCAGATAGGGAGAAGGCCGACCGACCCCCAACCGGAGAGTTGACAGTCGGGCAGATCATTGTCGTCTCCGATGGCTTGACTCCAAGAAACAAAGAAACCCGCCATATCCAGCCAATCATGACGTTAGATGCTCCCCCCTCTAAGAAGTATAAAAAGCTTACCCCCATCACCTTCACCGACGAGGACCTACATGGAATATCTGTCCTGCACAATGATCCCCTAGTGATCACGGCCTAGGTAAATAAGTACGAGGTTAGGAGAATCCTCGTTGACTCAGGAAACTCGACGGACATTGTATTTTATGACTGCTTCCAACGTATGGTATTAAACACATCCGATCTCCAACTTTCCTCGCACATTCTCTCAGGGTTCACTAACCACTCCATTCAAGCTAAGGGAACGATCGCTCTCCCATTCAACATTGGGGAGGCCGGAAGAACTCAAACAATGTTGGTGAGTTTTCTCGTTGCTCGGGTTCCATCCTCTTATAACATCCTCTTTGGTTGCCCCACCTTAAACACCTTTCAAGCTCAGATCTCGACCTACCACCTCACGCTCAAGTTTCCTCTGAGCGATGGTAGGATAGGATGGGCCTTTAGAGATCAGCAAATCTCTAGGGTATGTCTCGCCATGACAGTTCCAGAGGACAAAGAAGTTGATCTGACCGATAGACCATGTGATCCTCGGGAGTCGCTGGATACACGTGATGACAAGAAGGAGATCCAGGGTTCCCCGGTAGAAACCTTGTTCAAAGTCCCCCTTAAAGAGGTAGACAGCAGCCGAATTATCCAGATCGGCTCTCTCTTGACCGGGGAAACTCGAGACAAGCTTATCCAATTCCTCCGAGACAACTCTGACGTGCTTGCTTGGACTCCTACGGACATGCCGAGGATCGACCCCAAGGTGATCTCTCATAAGCTCGAAGTTGACTCAAAAGCCCGGCCGGTACGGCAGAAGAAAAGGAGCTTCGCGCTTGTAAGCAGAAAGAGATTGAGGAGGAAGTGGACCGACTGCTCGCGATAGATTTCATAAGAAACCTGGACTACTTAGCTTCGCTGGCCAACATAGTCATGGTCAAGAAGGCGAACGGGAAGTGGCGCATGTGCTTCGACTTTACCGATCTAAACAAGGCCTGCCCAAAAGACAACTATCCATTTTCTCGAATAGATCAGCTGATGGATAGCGCAGCCGGTCACGAGCTGTTAAGCTTCATGGATGCATTCTCCGGTTACAATCAAATCCGGATGGACCCAGCCGACAAAGAGCTCACCGCTTTCACCACTGATCGAGGGATCTATTGTTACAAGGTAATGCCCTTTGGCCTCAAAAATGTTGGGGCAACTTATCAACGGCCAGTCACAGATTGGGCGGAACATGGAAGTTTATGTCGATGACATGCTTGTGAAGTCCAACCAGTCAGCTGGGCATACCACGGACCTTGGCGAAACCTTCAAGGTCCTGTGAAAGTACAAAATGAAGTTGAATCCAGCTAAGTGTGCTTTCGGCATCACAGGCAGAAAGTTTCTCGGTTTCATGGTCACCCACCAAGGAATAGAAGCAAACCTAGAGAAGATCAAAGCCATCATTGACATGACGACGCCCAAGAACAATGTGGAAATCATGCGACTCACAGGCAGAGTTACTGCTCTGAGTCGTTTCATGTCCAGATCTGGGGAGAAGTGCTTACCATTATTCAAGGCTTTGAGGAAGATCCCAAGGTTCGAATGGTCCGAGAAGTGTCAAGTCACCTTTTAGTAGCTCAAGTCGCATCTGTCGACACCACCACTACTTACCCGACTAGCCGAAGGAGATGAGCTACTGTTGTACCTGGCCGTCTCCGGCCAAGCAGCTAGCTCGGTACTCATCAAAGAATCCGAAGGAATACAGAAGCCGGTTTATTATGTCAACCACGTTTTCAAAGACACGGAGACAAGGTACCCGCCCATCGAAAAGATAGTCATGGTTCTTATCGTCGCCTCGAGGAAGCTTCGGCACAATTTCCATGCTCATACGATCATCGTCCTCATCGACCGACCCCTGGGGAACATTCTCGGTTCCCCCGAGTCGTCAGGACGCTTGGAAAAATGGAGATGGGAGTTATCGCAATTCGACATCCAGTACCAATCAAGGAAACCTATTAAAACCCAAGCCCTAATCGAATTTGTGTTCGAATGCACCATTCCCAACAGAGAAGAAGTGTCGGCACGAGGTCCAGGCCCACAAAACTCAGTCGAATAAACACTCAGTCAGATTCCGGAATGGGTACTTTATGTGGACGGTTCCTCCACAGAGGAAGGAAGTAGAGACGGACTGGTCATCCATAATCCTAATGAGGCCGAGATGGAGTAATTTTTATGGTTCGACTTCAAGGCCTCGAACAACGCTGCGAAGTATAAAGCCTTGTTAGCCAGCCTACGAATCGCTTTGGGGGTAAGGCTAAAGAAGATCAAAGTCCGCAGCGATTCCGCGTTGGTCGTCGGATAAGTGACCTGGCGATTCGAAGCCCGTGAACCCCTCATGATGAAATATCTTGCTGAGGTGAAAATTCTAAGAAAATTTTTTGACGAAGTCCAAGTGGAGCAGGTTCCTCAGAGTATGATTGTCGAAGCCGATGCCTTGAGCAAGCTCGCCTCCTCCTATTCAGTCAATCACATGAGGCACATCCTCTTAGAAGTCCTGTCGTGACCCAGTATCGAAAATACAAAAGTGATACGCAGGGTCTATGCTACTCAGAGAGATGCCCCAGATTGGAGAAAGCCTATAGTGGAATTCCTCAAGGATGGAACACTCCCCGAGGACCGAACAGAAGCACGCAAGCTCTGCATGAATGCTATTCACTTCGTATGGAGCAAAGGAAACTTATATAAAAAGTCGTATACCCAACCTCTGCTCAGATGCGTCGATTCCGACGAAGCTGAGTACGTTCTCCAAGAAATACATGAAAGAGTAGGCGGCGCACATCATAGGTCCGGCAATCTGATCTAAAAGACACTGCTACAGGGCTATTATTGGCCGACAATCCACACCGATGCAGAGAAACTCGTACGGAGGTGCAAGGCGGCGTTCCTCGGCTACCAGCCACAGAGCTAACGCCGCTGAGCTCCCTATGGCATTCGTCCAGTGAGGAATAGACATGATCGTCTAGCTCCCTAGAGGCACAGAGGGCATAAGTATATCCTCGTCGCTGTAGACTATTTTACAAAATAGGTCGAAGCACGCCGATCAGAAAGTCAGATGCCGCCTCTATAGTGAAGTTCCTGCAGAACAACATAATTGCACGATTTGGAATTTCGAGGTGCATCATCACCGACCATGGAACCAACTTCGAGAATGACAAAGTCAGAGAGTTCTGCAATGACTACCATATACTTATGAAGTTTTCTATGGTCGCTCATCCCCAATGCAACGGGAAAGCCGAGATGGCCAACCGAGGTGTCATCTGGGAGCTTAGAGCCTGCCGAAAAGGGAGGCAAGGCAGATGGGTCGAAGAACTGCCCCAGGTACTCTGAGCATTATGAACGTTAAGGAAGAAACCCACGGGAGAAAGCTGGTTCGGTCTCTGTTCTAGCACCGAGAAAATGGTCCCCGTGGAAATTTTTCTACCCAGTTATTGGGTCGAACACTTCGACAAAGAAGACAACGTCTTTGCCCTTCGAAGCAACCTGGACATCCTGCTAGAGAATAGAGACAGGGCACAAATAAGGATGGCCGCATATCAGCAGAAGACCATTCGGTACTACAATACTCGGGTCAAACACCAAGCATTCAAATTAAGAGACTTAGTCCTCCGACGCATCGAATTCGAGGACTAAGGGAAGCTTCACAAATTCTCCCTAAAGTGGGACGGCCCCTTCCTCGTGACGGAAGTATTGCCAGGAGGAGCGTACCGACTCCAAGATTCCTTAGGATGTAACCTTCCGCGGCCATATAATGCAGAAAAACTTAAATTGTATTGTTAACCTTGTATTCCCTTTAATAATAAAGATTCCTGCTTCTCTGCAATCCGGACCGTTTTTCTCGTTTCCAAGCTAAGACACCGCGCAAGGCCAGCGGGTAGCATCCTGACCGTCATGCCCATTCACAGCGGGTAGTTTCCTGCCCGGCCTAAACTGTGAAACTGAAGCCTTCTCACGAGCCTATAGGCTATTTCCAGCTTAGCTCGGAAGCAAGGAAGGTATTCCAGTCCAACCCCTTTACTCAAGTAAATAAAGCGCAGGTGTACCTGTCGGTAGTGAACCTAAGTCTCGCTCCCCTCATCTTACCTAAGTGAAGAAGGGGCACCGGTCTATCTACACTTGGAAAACAGAAATAAATTTTTTTGTTCATTCTGACATTCTGATCAAAGAAAAATTCATTGATAAGAGGTATTCTCGACTTCTCAGTCTTACAAAAGTTCCCGGGAGCTTACAAAAGAAAAATCTATTCTGTCACTTAACAATTACAACAAAAGAGGAAGAAGCTCTTGAACACATTGGTCATAGTACTCGAAACAAAAGTCTGCCAGCCGATCCCAGGCAGCATCCCATCGCTCCCTCTGCCTCTGTCCATAGACCCGAGCAGCTATGGTATCGTTGGGGCTCCTGCCGTCGCACATAAAGTTATGATCAATCTTTGTTGGAAAGATCGGTGCAGGAGACCTATCAGGCGATTTAGTCTGCTTTTTGAGATCAGGCCCAACTCATGGGCTGTGTGCATCTTATCAACGGCTTCGTCCAGTGCTTGTTGGGACAACACCCTAAAAAGGCCGGGGAGGACCTCCCGATCGCATGGACAAGCACATGCAAGAGAGAGGATCGGCATGGAAATAACCGCCCATAATGGTGTTGTAGCCGACCTATCACGGCCTCGTATGTGGCATCGGAGACATCGTAGTCATAATAGTAGATGTCGTCGTGAGAGATGATTTCTCGAATGTTGTACGTGTTGCCGACCATTGGAAAATGATCGATTACGAAGGTCGGAGAGAGGAAAAGGGCAGGAGCCGAGCAAGGGCAAGACAACTAAAAGCAAATGAGTGGAAGTGCCTAAGGGCATAGTCACATAATTCGCGAATTATTCGCCGAATTCGCGAATAATTAGCGAATTTTTGATCGGTCGATTTAATCTCCGAATTAATCGGCGTTACCGAATGGGCCGAATAATTCGCGAATTATGTGAAAAAACAACGAATAATTCAAAAAACAGCAAATAATTCACAAAATCAAAACCTAGCATCTCATATATTAATTTCTTGCTCGAAATCCTTCCCGAACATTTCCCGAACACTTACCGAATCTTTCCCGAATACCTGCCGATTTTTTCTGAATAGTTCTCCGAATCCGAATTTTCGACCTCGCCAAATTATACCCGAACAACGAATTTATGACTATGCCTAAGGAGAGTATGAGACTCCTCTATTTACAGCCTCAGCAAAAATTCTCTTACGGTCGAGATTCTCTCCCATGAAGGCGTGCATTACAGAGCATTGTATCCATCGGATGAGGTGTCGCCACGCGGATTTCGGTTATTGGCTGCCTCCCTGTCATGCGGATCTGGGTAGATTGAACGACGCCGTCAGAAGATACGCGAGGATTTTAGGATGCTTGCCATACGCCACATAGCCCCGTGAATCGGGGAAGCACAAATGTCCATGTCATGGTGATCCGACCTTCCATAGATCTAAAGCCCTCTCATGAGGCCACTGGGTAGCTTCCTGCCCGGCCAATTCACAGCTAGCGGATTCCTGCTCGGCCTAAGCTGTGAATCCAAAGTCCTCGTGCTGGTAGATTCCTGCTCATCCCCGAGGAACACCCACCCATAGCGAGAAGATTCCTGCTCAGCCTGAACTATAGATCTGAAGCCCTCTCACGAGGGTAGCTTCCTGCCCGACCAATTCACAGCGAGTGGATTCCTGCTCGGCTTAAACTGTGAATCCCAAGTACTTACGCTAGCAGATTCCTACTCGTCCCCGAGGCACACCCATCCATAGCGAGCAGATTCCTGCTTGGCTCGAACTATGGATCTGAAACCCTCTTACGAGGCTGTTGGGTACCTTCCTGCCCAGCCAATTCACAACGAGTAGATTCCTGCTCGGCCTAAGCTGTGAATTCCAAGTCCTCGTGATTCCTGCTCATCCCCGAAGCACACCCATCCACAGCGAGCATATTCCTATTCGGTTTGAACTATGGATCTGAAGCCCTCTCATGAGGCCACTGGGCAGCTTGCTGCCCGGCCAATTCATAGCGAGTGGATTCCTGCTTAGCATAACCTGTGAATCCTAAGTCCTCGAGCGGGTATATTCCTACTCATCCTCGAGACACACCCATCCACAGCGAGCAGATTCCTGCTCGACCCGAATTATGGATCTGAAGCCCTCTCACGAGATAGTTGAGCAGTTTCCTGCCTGACCAATTCACAGCGAGTAGATTCTTGCTCGGCCTAACCTGTGAATCCTAAGACCTCCCGGGAGGCCGTCGGGTAGACTCTTACCCGGAATGCATGCTTGAAGTAGACAGACTCCTGCATAACCCAAGTAAGGAAAGCTCGTCTACAATCGACAGCCGATCCAACTCTTATTCCACTCGCATTACATCATCTCCGGGGTGAAGAAGGGACACCGATCTATCTAGAGGGGATAATACCGAGCTTTGCAAAGCTTCTAGAGTTTCCAAGGGGATACCAGGCTATATAGACTTGAAAATTTTATCCAAAGTTTACCTAGTATTCGCTCGACTCACATTACCTCATCTACGGGGTGAAGAAAGAACATCGGTCTATCTAAACTTGGAAAAATAAAACAAAAATTTTCCGATCAGACACATTACAGACGAGCAAAAGTATTTCATTAATTTCAAAACTGATGTACAAGGTATTATGAGCTCCTCATATTTACAAAATTATAACAAAATTGCCTGAAAGCTTAATAAGGAAAACAAAAAAGAGGGGGAGAGTGGTGGCTTCAAGTCGTCTTCTCGCCTAAGGTCTCATCGCCGCCCATCTGCCCGGCGCCTCTGCCCTTTGGCTATTCTTTCGGGAGGTGGTACCTCACGTGGAGCTCCTAAGCATCAAGCCCGGGCACAATCTCCTTAACGGCGTCAAGGTCATTATACCACCCAACGGCCGCAGAGTCGGTGAGGTCGAGGTAGAACTGATAAGATATTTTATAGTCCTCCATGGCCTTCTCCCCCTCTCCTCGGCCTTTTTTGCCGCTTCATTATCCGCCTGGGAATCCTTCTTGGATGAGTCTCTCTACTTCTTAATCGCGTCAAAAACTTCATTGACTTTGCCGACCTGGGCCTGTAGGGCCCGGTTGGACTCAGTCAGAGCCCGGTTGGACTCGATCAACTTTGCGGCATTTAGCTCCTCCGAGACCAACCGCGACTCGGGGGAAGCGTCGTTGTCCTTGGCCTCCTTCAGCTTGGCGAGAATTTCTTCTGTTGGGTTTCCAGACAGAAGCGAAACAAAAATTTACATGAGCACCAAACACCCGTAAAAGCCAGAATACGATCCAAAAACCTAAACTAGCTAACTAGAAATGCAAGGGTTGAAAAACTACAACATTTGTCGCGTGTCCATCCAATTGTGGAAGACCCCTCCAAACTCGTAGACGCCGGGAATGGGTTTGAAAATCAACCACCCTCGCCGAAGACAATCCACCCGAGAAAAACCGGAAGAGCTCTAACCGATGATCCAAACTTGCTAGATGTGGATGGTCGGTGATGTAGGAATATTTCACTAAAAATTTCTCTCTAAACTCTTACTCAAGGAAGAGAAGGAAGAAGAGGGCTTCAGATCTCGGGTGAGGAAAAAGAATCTCCAAAATGGTTGCTCTTACTTGCAATTATAAAGCATGAACTCATGAAGCAAGTGAGGAAAAAGAATCTCCAAAATGTGTAATGAAAAATCAATCTCTCATGTAGAAAAGAATGGCTACTATAAAATCCAACCATGGTGCAACAGCGCATCCAAATCATTTTATCAATATAAAAACCCAAGCCGTGCTTTCCAACATGTCCACAACCATGCTTCTTTTCTCCTCACTTTACACCTCATTTCCTTTTATTTTTCTAAATAGAAAAATAAATATGAGGTGTCTTTCTTCTAGAAGAATTCCCGTATAAATACGGAATACTTCACCCGGTATATGTATCGTTACATATACGCGTATCCGTATAAAAATGCGGATAGCACCAAAGAGAGAAAATGAATAGTGAACAATAATACTAAAATATATGTATCAAAATACATATATAAATTATTAAATCAAAACCTGATTTAATACTCTGGCTTAATCCTAAACCGGCTAGTATTATCAACCGCCCGATTAAAGTCCATGTATCCCGTACACGTATTTAATCGGACCCCTGCACGTACCAACGTACGGCTCATATATCTATCACCTGAACCAAGAAAACCCTCTGTGTGGGACTCTAAAAACTCGACAATACGCTGGCAGTGGGTTTAACCACAAGCACATCAGCGGCACTAGTTATATGTAACGGCTACCCAGGTACTTATCGAAAAGGGGGTCGAAAATCAAGTTCTTCCTTACCCTATTGAGCCTGAATGTGATAATCTTCGTACAGTCTGGTCTCTTCGTCAACGAGTATTGCATATCGGATCTAGGGGTGGATAACGTCAGACCCCTACTAACCCGATAAGTCATGTCTGAGTCAAGCCATCACCAATAAAAATACTATTGATCAACTATCAGTAAATCTTATCCACCGTGGCCAAGGATTTTTGGTGATAGCCAACTGAACACAACGCGACATTGACTCCCAATACCAGGAGAGACGAATTCCTGACAATCGACCACTGCCTCCATGTAGCCCGGGGCTGTACCCAACTAAAATCTGTTTGCACGACTCCTTTGAACCATGGTAGGATAGTAATCAAAGTACAGTGGTAACTCACACGAGATAAATAATGATTTCAGGTCAAAGGACTAATCTGTACTCATGCCACCTGAGAACTTCCATCTGGCGATAGATATAATACCATCTAGAAGTTCTCGGCTAGTCCATCCAGTGTACTCACCTCCAGTGAGTACCTGTATATTATCTTAGGTGGCACAACACCAATGGCTTGTGAGACCGGTCACCGCCCCTTGTCGGGGTTTAGAAACGTATACACTAGTCTACTCCGGAATATCGATGCCCAGTCTCGATACTCCCACGACTAAGGACATTTAAGGATGTGCTTATGGACAACCCAGCTCTCACATATATGATCGCCATCATAATGCTGGTTGTCAAGCAACAATCCTATGGGCTTCATCAATGATGAAGACAAACCAGATAGCATACTGTCATCTCGAGTAAGACTGTTATACCTTTATAGGTCCTCTTTCAATTATCATAATTGCATACTTGCAATCACAATAATTTCCTTGATGGAACTATATCAACAATCTCCTACTTGCACTTAAGGCCAATTATTGCGATATCTCGTACCCACAGCTCGTGTGCTACCGAATACCCAACTTCTCTACTAATCAGTTTCGCAAACTATATTTGTGAAACTTAATGTGTTCGAGAAATAGCCTCAGTGAGTGGATCCGCTATAATATTCCAACTTCATCTCACTATATCTCAACTTTGCAGAGATCAACAATCTCCCAAACTGAGCGATACCCTACCTCAAGAATTTGTCTGGATACTTGATGGGACCAAGTTCATCATTGAACAACTCCATCCAACAAACTTCTTGGGTTGTATCTTTTGTTGAGTTATAACCAGCATCCTGCACCATGATTACCTCAGCATCCTTATTGGAACACTATCCAATATACCGATCCTCAGAAGAGGCTAAACTCAAAACTCTAACAGTATCTCTGTCATCCAGGTCACCTTGAAAGCCTGAACTGAAAACCGCCTTCCAGATGAGGCTGCCGTAATCTTATACCAAGAACATCCATTTATGTTGATGATAGATTCCAATTGTTTCTCGAGGATTGGATTAATATATTCCTATTGTAACCATTGCAAAGGAAATATCTGGCATTGTACAAGACATTGCATGATTGACTCAATTGCTTAAGTAAATGATATGTCATTCATGTCAGTCCCTCTCTTCATCAGTCTAGAAGACACCATTTTAGAGAGGTTGACTTTATCACCTGCGGGTACACCACCATGCCAAGTGTCATCCATTCTAAAATACTTTTAGAATGCTATCCAAGTACCCGATTGGGAAACACTCCAATATCTAGATCTAAAACCAGAATTATTTATCTGGTTTTGTACAAGACATTGAATGATTGACTCAATTACCTAAGCAAATGATATGGCATTCATGCCAGTTCCTCTAGTCATCAGTCTAGAAGACATATCTTTAGAAAAGGTGACTCCATCACCTACGGGTACACCACTATGCCAGGAGTTGTCCATTCTAAAATACTTTTAGAATGCTGTCTAAGTACACGATTTGGAAACATCCTAAATCCGGATCTAGTCACCAGAATCTTGATATATTAGCCATATCCAACGTGGAGAAAACACTGCGTGACAACCAAAGTTTGACTGATTGTAGTATAGGAACATCACTTCCTGTTTGGAGTATGTCATCCAAATCTAGGACAGTACTCCCTACATCCTTCTTACTAGGTTCATCTTTTATTTTGATAAAGTCAATCACCTTGACTGTCACATCAAAACAGATGATCTGTCTCTACTATCCATGCTTCAGTCTACGAATAGACATAAGCAACTTGCACACCTTCCGCTGCTCCCACTGTCTACGGTAATCCTCTGGCAGAGTCATATACACGTACACTTTCAAATTCCATTTGGAAAGACGTTATAATCATCCACCTGCCATATATCATAGCCATGAACTGCATCAGCGCCAAATCATATCCATATGGACTTCAGTATAGATATTGAAGTAAAAGTCACATCACAATTCATAACGGGTATTTGATGAAAACTCTTTACAACAAGTCCAGACTTATCAAGTTAGTATCTTTCCACCTGCACAGATCCTGAAAGATCTAATTGCTCCTAATGGGGTTCACTCTTTCAGGAGCATCCAGTAAAGTCTAAAATCCATAATTTGTTGAAGTGTGTGGAGTCTATCTTGGGCATAAAATATCTGGTCACCTTGAAATTACCATTTCCTATGACCTGCTGATAATAAGTAAGGGGAATAGCAGTGCCAAGTCATATCCGTATGAGCTTCAGCATAGGCACCGAAGTAAAAATCTCATCACAATCCTCAATGAGTATTTGATGAAAACCCTTTACAACATGTCTAGCCTTATTAAGTTGGTACCTTTTTACCTGCACAGATCTAAAAAGATCTATTTGCTCCTAATGGGTTTTACCCCTTTAGGAGTACCCAGCAAAGTCCAAAATCCATAATTTGCTGAAGTGCGTGGAGTCCGCCTTGGATATGAAGTATTTATTCACCTGAAAGTCACCACTTTCTATGACCTGCTGAGAACTAGTAGGACCATCATCACCATGATGTTGATCTCCCGCCACCGTCTATGAGAAAACCGAAGTATCTCTCGGGTGGCTGAGGTCACTTACTTAATCTGCGGAGTGGCTAATGGTTTATCAAGTCCAATTGAATTCTTAGGTTCTACTAAATTATTGGTAACCGTTTATGGTTCTATAATCACTTCCAATTCTACCATACTCCCGCTAGTTTCTTTTGCAAAAAGATTCCTTTTTTAAAATGGTGACGAGTCAAGAACAATGTAACTATTGATCTTGAAAATGGTAGAAAACAAAATACTAGCGAATGCTTAGGATAATCCACAAACAGCCATTACCGAAGCATGCCTTGAGTTTATCCGGATTCTGCATTTAAACAAAAACTAGATAATTCTATATCTCAACAACCTCAAGATATGTAACCATTCTATTTCTATATAGGATCAAGGCACTAATTTAGATGGAACCAAATTCAAAAGTCATGCGGTTGTTTCCAGTGCATGCCCCAAATAGAAAAAGGCCAATACTGCATTACTCATCATGGAACACACCCACGGATGAGTAACCTGCGAAAGAATCAAGTTCTCAATATTATGATGGAACATCTAGCATAAGTATCAATGTAACGACCCTAAAATTCATATACCTTCATATAATTCTTCTTTTTATAAAAAATACTATATTTATTTGTTTTTGGGTATCCCCGTATATTTTTTCTCTATTAAATATAATAGTTTATCGCTCCTTCTATTTTTCCTATTTTATAATTTTTCAAAGCCCAAACCTAAGCCAAGACAAATCTAATTTGATTTCTTTCTTTTCTTTTTCTAAGCCCACTTTCTTTTCAAGGTATGGCATATATTTAATTCTAATTAAATATGTGCATGAACAACCTTATAGCTCATTGGTTAAGTCCTTGCATTGTTATTCTATAGGTCACATGTTCAAATTCTCATTCTTGCAATTATTTTTTTATCAATTTTTATCCTTCACAAAACCTACAAATGAGACCTTTCATTTCATCTTCTTTTTAACTCCAAAAATAATTAGAATGGTTATGAGTTATAATTTTCATCTTATTTTTAACTCCAAAAATAATTAGAATGGTTATGGGTTATAATTTATTAGAATTATGGTGAACATAAACCTTTTTTATATGTCACTCTGCTTTTTTTCTTCATCTCACATTTCTATCATTTCCTATCTCTTTCTTCATCTCACCTTAGCCATTTCCTTTTGATCAATTCTAAAAATAAAATAAAATCTCTTTTTCCTTGAGCTTGGAGAAGCACCGGTTCCATCAAGCATCAAAGACTCGGTTGAAGATTTTATCTAAACGGTGAGCCGGTTGTTATACCGACTCACACAACCTGTAAGTCCCCTCTCCTCCTCCTTTTCTCTACTTGAAATTCATCCCCTTACCATGCCTCAATCATACCGAATCTTGAGATAACTGGTTAGTCTCATGATAAAGTTTTTTGTTAAATTAAAAAATGGTTGAAATAAAGTATATATGTTTAGTTATAAAATCTTGCATGCAATGGTTGATAACATATTAAGTATTATTGTTTTAGACGGTTAATCATGACCGGATCATACGTTTGCTTCATATATGTTAATTCATGTTATTTATTGCTAAAATTTTAATTATTTATATTTATTTTTCCATACAAGAAAACAAAGTTATAAATAAATACCATAGATTTATCGTTTTCAAATACGATCTTACAAAACCTTTATCTTTAAAATAATTTTTATAAATTAATTTCCACTTCTGGAAACTCTTAGAACATTAGGATAAAATAATAGATAGAATTCAAAATTTACAGTAAAAATTTCATATCAAACCAAATAACGGTTTAGGAGTTACATAATTTTTTATTCACTGTTTTTAAAACCAGAAAACTGCCAATAAGGATCTTCTTCGAGAGATCATAACCCTTTAATCGTTGATCCAAATTAAGTGTTTTCAGATGTTTTTAATATACACATCGAAAGATCTAGATTTTTTTAGTTTTAAGTTTTTACTGAAAATTGACGTAAAATATAGAAAACTGCGTTACAATATTAAGCGACGAATCTGGACAGAATCTGTCTTGATTCGCACACTATTTTTAAATAGAACATAACTCGAACTCCCGATATCCGTTTGTGACAAAATTTAGATGTGTAGATGCACAATTGATAGAACTATAATTTCCTGTATATTATATTACTTAGAAGCACATGAAATAACTCGATATAGACTTTGCAATATAACATATAGTTGCTGTCCAGAAATCTGAATTTCTGTTTTAAACGCTGATGTTAAAACGATCATAACTAGATCTTCAGAAATGCAAATCGTGCGAATCTTAGTGTTTTGGATAATTACTCCGAAATACTTAAAATTTTCTAATAATCTTCGTAACCTGAAACCTGATTGAAATTAACTCAAATTGCGTTTTAAAAATATATGACGGTGCTGAACAGATTCTAATCTGTTTTGCTCGACGATACAAATACGGGTATATCTCCCAAACCGGTAGTCGTATTTAGGCGAGACTGGAACTCACGCGTGTACAACACTTAGATCTATATTTCTGTTTATATTCCGAAATTGGTTGACTTGATTGATTAGTCGTACACAACACTTATATACAACATTGTTTTTGAATGCTACTTGTATACTTATCTCATATCACGTTTTGTGATTGTTTATTTATTTTTATCTATATGACTTGCGATTAAACCATTATATACTGGAATTGACTTGATCTTGACAAGACTCAATCATGAATACTTGAACCCAATATATACACTTGAACCAACTTGACTCGAACCATAAATACAATTGGCATGACTTGCACTTGACATGATTACATGAACTCAATCTTGAAAACTTGATATCATACATCACCTTTTGTATTCATGTATTCGATCAAGACTCATAAAATTAATGATAAAATAATAAACACGGGGCGTTGGGGGTGGTTTGAGTATGAATCCAACGGAATCTCATGAGTCCTATTAATACAAATCATGTTGCTGTGGTACCGGGCTGAAACGGTACAAATTATGTTGCTGTGGTACCGGGCTGAAACGGTACAAATTATGTTGCTGTGGTACCGGACTGAAACGGTACAAATCACGAATTCACGAATGAGAGCCCGTGTTTGCAAGCCCCTGGATGATAGCCTGTTGGATTTGGAATACTTCAATAACAATTGAAATCCCGCTATTTTGGGCCCGTGATTTCTTGCCCCTGGACGATTACCTTAGGTTCGAGAATACTCTTGAGATTGGTTGATATTCACACTTGAACTGACGTTAGGATATATTACCTTTTAGAGACCTTTTAGGACACTTACATTCACTTCATGTTCACTATATCTACACTCCACGGCCATATTATACTTGTTTGACATACTGATATAGTTGACATATACATTACCATGCATGATACTATACTTATTTACATGTTCATGATTTATATCCATACAATACCATATATCACATTATATCTTGCATTTCATTTATATACATCACACCATCATTTAGGGGACTTACCGAGCATTAGTTCGCTGACAGGCATTCCACCAATTTTTCTTTCTTTCTTGGAATGTTCGTCAAGAGGTATTGAGACAGAGGAGATAGAAGCGGTCGAATAGGAGTACAACCAGTTCGCATCACAACCAGACGACTAGTTTCATTCAGCTTTTCATTTCATTTCAGCTTATTTATGTATGCCTCCTTGTTAAGGGTTATTATGTTATCATATCTTGTATTCAGATATTTTGTCAATTGTGAATCTTGAATATAATAAATTAAAGTTGGATTTCATTCTTTTGTTTATTCTTGTTAGTTTATGTTGCTTTTAGACGCTTAGCGTATTTATTTAGAGAAAGGACCTTCTCGGAATAAATACGTCACGGGCTTGTCATGTGCCGTTACCGCTCTTTTGGGAAGCGGGACGTGACAATCAACATCTTCGATCACCTCGAAAAATCCTGATACTTCTAACGTACGGTGCTCTACTTTATTCTTATACCTACAAACTTCCCAAAATCTTTGACCTTGCATTACTTCGGATGCGTGTCTAAAACTAAAGAACTTATAAGTAAACATGAATGAAGTAAGAGTACCAACCCTTTGTCCTGAAGGACACTGGACAACATACATTTTCATGTATAGGTCCCAAGAGTATACTAACTCAAATTCTGTGTTTCGTAAATTGAAAACTGTATTTTGGTTAAGAATATCTTACATTGTTATTCAATACACCTTACCTTATCCTCAACTGATAAATGGAAATATTTACAACACAATTTTCAAAAATATATATCTCACTTTATGAAATAAAGGTACAGATATTTCATTTTAAAATTTAGTGCATAACAACGGTTATTCGAAACCAAATATTTGCCATTAAGCAAAACCAGGCGATTTAATCCAATATCACCAAATACAACGAATTCCGATATTGAGGATCAAATCGTCCATTTCACAATATACTACTCATATTCATCATCTGTAACACCGTACAGATATGAGATCCAAATCTGGTAAATACATACCCTAGAGTCAGAATTAATTTACAAATACACAGAAAATATGAAACATGAAAATGTTTCATAGGAGGTGGCCAGGTATTCCTAGTAAGGCATTTTCGATTATCCAGATGCATAACAGTAGTCGTAATTTCTTTTGCCCTTATTTCAATCCCTTTATATGTCTCAACATCTTACCTTCTGCACACCGTCCTTAGACTAATTGATTTCCATCCTTCCCTACCTATCGGCACCAGCCTAAGGTTTAGAAGAAGACTATCTAATAAGCGTAATAGGTGTACTCTCCTAATACAAGAAGCTCTCACAACCTGAGTGTCACGGCCCGAATGTGGCACGTAACCGGCACTTAAATCACGTAACATCTAAAGATGTCGACGTGGTCTAAGTAAGCCGAAACCCGGAATCTAAACCTTTTTAAAAATATTGGAGGTGAGTTTTAAATTATTCATCAGATGGGATTATTTTAAAATAAACATTTAAGTTTAACTAAGTATGTTTGAGAAAAAAAGCATCTATGCCATTTTGAAATTTGATAGCACCTCCTTTGTAAATTTTGCATAAAATTCGATACATAATAATAAAATAAATAGCGTCCCCAATGGGAGCTAGCTTCCACGCCCAAACGGTGGAGTAACCAAGCAAACAATATACGACGCACAATGTCGAAGAAAGAAAAGCGAAACAAACCAATAAGTATAAAAGAGTCGACTCTAACGAGTGCGACGTTCACAACACACAAACTCTAAGTCTCGCTTCTAAGTCCATAATATACAAGTTCTAAGTCGATGGAGTTTTACTAGATACAAGAATATATAAATATACAAGTGTGGGTACGAACAACAGTAGCCCACCTACCAAAGAAATCACCGAGAAAAATGGTGTGCTGCAATCTGCTGATAATCCGAGCGGTAAAACCTGCAATAAAGTATGGCACAACGAGGGTGAGTTGCCAACTCAGTAAATAAAATTACATCACAAGGTAGAAATCGAAATGCACAACGATACATGGGTCATAAGTAAAGTACTATCATATCCTGCACTAATATAATATATGATATGCATATGTATCATAATGCAACTCTATTTATCACATGAACCCAAAATGGAATATATCATATGCAACTGACCTGTATTTAGGTATGAACCCATAAGTACCCGAAAATATATATGTAAACCTCTTCTTTAAAATAGCCGCGGAATACATATGTCACGGAATAAAAGCAAACGTGATAGTATAAAGTATATAATAGGTATCTTATTTAAGATATACGTCTTGCTGTTTTAGTGAAGAGTGTTAAGAGGTTTACAATTTAAAAGATCCCAGTGTCATATTAGACATATCAAAATAATGAGGCTATAGCTCGATTTTGAAATCCCTTTTATATGCAATAACCCGTAAAAAGATGTGCAGGTACTGTCCCCCGGATCGGTCCTGGTCGGCTACAATAACTCATAACATAGCTAAATACTTCATAAGATAGCAACATATCAACATCTGGATGTCTAGCATCGACACCCGAAATCAGAAATCCCTCGTGTCAATCACCGACACGCAAATCCTCAAATCTCTCGTGTCTATCACCGACACGAAAATACAGATATCGTCGACACCATCTCAACAGATGATCGCCACCCGATATCCCTGGCCCCGGTTAGTATCCCCTGGATATCCACCGTGCCCAAATCTAGCCTCGGTCAGTATCCTCCGGATATCTGCCGTGCTCATCTTATCTCCAATATCGAGTATCCTCGTTAGGCTCCCCGCCTCTAATGCGGCTATCCTACCCCTCGGTGTCGATCGGGTCCACCACGTATCCGACTGTATATCCTCCTCCCTACTCAGTCTGGATAACGTAGAGATCCATAACCGTATAGCCCCCCCCCCCCACTCGGTTCGGAGTAAAACAAAACATAAAAACGACTCATGGTGGACATAAACTCATCATATCCAAAGATAACAAGTAAAGAATAAGAATAATCTCATAGATCCTTCTGATGATATATTATATATATACATATATAACAGCGTCCCATACCACTGATATATATCATCAAAATAAAATATCCTGAAAACTCATAAGAACCAAATACGAATATCCATGTTACTGATGTTCACAATAATTCAGCAGGTAATGATGGTACTGTACGTAAATATAGTCATGCAGGCAACAAACGTATCAATTTTACTGTGTCATGGCAAGACTAATGATATGTGGTGTAGCATACGCGTCTGTGCCCGTGCAGCATGGCAATCATTAGTATTTGTGCAAGTGTTCTAAACGTGTATATAGCATACTCGTATCGACATCTACATACGCATCACGTAGTATAACAGTCCTACAATGACATGACAGTACCAATGAGGTGTAGTGTAACATATGCGTATGTGCTTGTGCAACATAATACTCATTGGTAGTTGTGCAGTGTTCTATCAGAGTGTTCGTGTCACGAAAACGTATAACATCGATAAATATATCGCGAACATGTAAAGTAAATTTAAGCGTAACTATTAAATGTAACTACTTGCTATGAGCTATACCATTATCTTTGAAAATGGAATGAAACGTAGGTTTTGAAACAAGGAAGCTGCCTTAGGTTAAAAATAGATATTCGTTTTGGAAATTGGCATCGCATCCTTGTCATTTATTCTTTAAAAGGGAAACGAATCGTTAGTTTTTAAAAGAGTATAGCTCACTTAAGTATTACGTTCTAACACGAAATAAAACATGACTCCACGAGTCTAAAGGAAACTTGAACGTTATTCGGCATGCTAATCTCGTCATCACAAGTACGATATAATTTCTCGTACAATATCCACATTATCACAATATCCAAATTATCTCAAGTACGGAATGATCCCTCGTATAACTCCACCAAACCATGAATAAAACTATATGTACATGAACAATATACTAGATGCAACAGAACACTAATACCATTAACTTGAATTTATACTAAGAACTAACTAGATAGCATAACTATCCTACTTATAAGGTTGCGGGGGTGTTATACGCCATCCACCCGACTTCTCCCGTAGATGTAAATCTACTCACCAACTTGTCGAGCTCGTCGAATCCACGATTGCTATGTCCACCAACTCCGTCTCGGAAACCTTCGCGATCGTACCTATAATCGTAGTTATGAAATATTGGCGTAAATATCATATCGAGATCAAAACAATGAGCTAAGTATCTATAGGTTAGAGCCTATAGCTTACTTACACCAGAAATGAACAAATGCCCCTGAAATTAACGTACGAACGTCGATGTTTCAGTCGCAGTACAGAAATACGAAAAACTCATATCGAAATGTCGGAAACTTGATAAAACCCTTACTAAAACATTCCCAGATTTCACTGTATGAATATTGGGACAAATCAAACAATACAGTAACCTATAAAATACCCAAATAAAACTACAGAAGAAAAATCAACATGAATACCCTCCATAGGCCCGGTGGTACCGGTCAAAACACGATTTTCGCCGGGTCAATTATGGAGTTTGGGGCTCGGGATTTAGGTGAAGTCTCCTAGTTGTCTTATGATACTATGGTCTTATTTGTTTTCCTTGTGGCTACACATATTGGTTCCATATTCAAATTCAGTATGTTAAATATCACAAAACAATAGTTTTTATAATACTGCACACTAAAAACAGCTTTCAAACAGAATTGAATATGCAAAGAAAGAAGGAATTATACCAATGGAGATTGTGTACAAGGGAACACCAACTCAAGAAGTATAGGTGGGAGCTCTTAGGTGTTGTAGTGAATCAAGCTTGAGGTTGTGAACAATTTGATGAAGGGATTAAGGTTTTCTTCATTAGGATTGATGAACACTTGGGAATTTTTGTTTTGGAGCTGAAGAAATTTGTTGTTTCAGTTGGGATAGCTAAAGGAATTACTAAGTGTTATATGTAGAGAAAGCATGAAGTAGAGGGTTGTGAGATGGAGGTGTCATGGTAGAAAGAGGAGGTGGAGGATTGTGAGGTGGTGGTGGAAGTGTTTGAAGCATGAGGTGGAGGGATATGAGCATTGGTGAGGGTGTGCTTAAGGTAAGGGTTAAACCTAGCTAACATAAACCCATCCTCATTTTAAATAAAAAGAAACAAAAGAAAACCCTTTTTCTTTAATTAAAACCCTCCATGTAAAAATATAAATCCATGTTTAAAAAGAATGAAATACTTATTCTAACACTTATATATCATTATCTTAATGTAAAATACAATGTCATATTAAAATAATTAAAAATATCATTTTTATGATATCACACACTTTTCTTCATAGTTACTAAAATAATTACATTTTTACGGATATAATTCCGATACCTAATTTCATAAGCGATGTCATTTTTGTAAACTCATTATATTCATTTTTAAAATTACAACTAATTTTTATATTTTTCCAAAATGTTACACTGAGAGAAGGTAAAGTCAAGAGACAACCGAATAATCCTATTCAATTTCTCCAGAACACGTGGCCATCCTCGACTGAAGTAACTTCTTCGAGTTCGTATGTAACTATACGATGGTCGTTTCAAGCAACATGGATCATCATAGTGAACAACGTGTTCTGAAGTAATGTAAAAGGTAGAGTAGGAGTGGCAGGGATATGTGCGACTTTGTCGTGAATCATAACAATCCAAAGCCCAAGTGTGTAAGAAGGTTTGGTTAACTTGGTTCATAAGTTTCTAAGATAAGTCATGGGTCGTTGTACTAGAAAAAGAGAAAAGAAACACTCAGCATGCACTCTATCAAGATTAGATTGGTTTTCACTTTATCTAATCAGGATGGTTCCCACTGTTTCCTCAAATTCTCCTTCAAACCCTAAAAGAGAACTAGTCAGGATCATTTACACTTTACAAGTTCGCTAACCGTTCAGCCAGGCCGGTGTTGGTACTCTGAGGGATATCCCCCGTGCTTTTGCACGGACTCAATTAATAACCCCGTTTCTGCAGATACGTAACCTCGTTAACACATTCTAGACGCCTAATAGGTTAGCTAATTATGAAGTGAAAAAATATCCCAAGGAGTAATACATACTCATCAGTGGGAATCGGGACCCAACTATCATTGTGTGATAACTTTGACGGAAACCGACCAAAATTACCACACTCCAAAAGGTAGGCACAAACTAGGCAAGTTTCCCATATGTTTGAAACTCCCGATATGGTTTTTTCTCCAAGCGTCTTATAACCTTGACGAAGGCTAACAAATCATAAGTTGCAACTCAAGTTCTACCCGTCATTGTCCTGATTAATCTAAACCCACCCGTACTCGCACTTGACGAAGGCCGACAAGACTGTACGACTGTCCTAAATTAATGCATCTCTATGCTGTAGAAAAGTAACACATAACCACCATACACTATGCCTTAACGAAGGCCAACAAACATAGCATGAAAACTATGCGCTACCCGTCTGAAATGACGAAGGGCTACGGCCGGTTTTTGGCGAAAAACATTTAATGTAATAAACTTGATATTGTTGAAGGAACTCGAGTAGCTTTGAAATAGAGTGGTTTAAGATCCGCTTTTTAAAACCAATAACAAAAACTTTTGCTTAAGAGCGAACTCCCAGTGAAGAGATCAAGGTTCTTCTCTCATAGAATGAAGTGCGGGATATTCTTAACCGAATACCTCTATGCAAAGCAAAAGAATACGACTATGAGTTTTTAAGAAAACTGGGTAGTTTTAAAATTGGTTCCGACAACATCATTTAGGTTTATTTTTCTTGCATTATTCAGATAATGTGTTCCCACCATTTTAAGTTTTCAAGCCACAAAAGAAACAAGCAAAACAACATGCTATTTATAAGCCATCTGCATTCTCCACAGGGCCCCGTCATGCACCGTTAGGTTACTTAACTAACAACAGAGCAAGGGCAGGACTAGCGCGGATACAAAACATATAGAAGCATCTACTAAATATATATAATATACATATCAACATCGCAGGCAGATAATAGTCGTCACAGGCAGATAAAAATCATCACAAGCATACGAACAACAATATGGAATAGCGAATAATTTAGGAGCCCCGCGTTTCATTTGAGCTGTAAATGAAACGCGACGTTCCCCGGTCATAGCCAGTACAATGAAGAACCTAGACCCCTACGAGTGCGGCAAATTACCCGCCAATTCTAGAGTAAGGCCTCCCGGTCTCAACGCCATGAGATGCAGGCCCGTTGCCTTATAGAACCCGGCTATTCGAGTACTCCTCCGAGGGGTAATCCTAGTACAGAAAAGAAAATGTATATACAATGGTGACATCGACCTCAACCCGGTCATGCCCCAATAAAAGAATATACAAACTGGCAGAAATAGCAGTCCACACGTCGGACGCTCGCCCCGCAATAATAAATATACAAATGAATCTAAATTGCACATCTAACATCGCACACAAGACTATCCATCATGACAATCCATCCATAACATCAGTGCAACACAGAACATCAACGTGAATTTTATGTTCGCAAACCCATCTGATTGTACATATAACAACCAGCCGGATTGTACCGTGCAATGATATCCACAGTTGCAGAAACTAACAAACACATTGAAAACCACGAATTCAAAATTTAGATCGATTAAAACTTTCCGTATTGGCCCCAAACACAAACCAGTACTCAAACAAATCTGGGCCAAAACCAAATATCCCAAAAATCACATTTCCATAACCTCGAGCACCAGAAAAAATTTAGAGCACAACGGCCCAAATTGGACCATGGAACCGGGGCCAAATGGCATGTTAGGTGGTGGTTCCGCGGCCAAAATTTGGGCTCATGTGCCCAAATTTCTTTCTGGCCTCTAGTATCGTCTGCACATAATTTTAATATAACCTGAACAATTTTTTGAACAACTTTAAAATTCAAACAGTGGGCAATGAAATGGAAATGCGAATCGGAAAATTCCGTCGATCGAAACACTAAACTAGTGCAAACTAGCTAGTTAAGCTTTATGGAGTGGCTCTGATACCATGTTGGGTTTTGGTTCCCGCGTCGCGGAGGCTGCGGCCGCGGCCGAGGCGGAAGCGAAAACAAAAATTTATACAAGCACCAAACACCCGTAACACCCAAGATACGATCCAAAAACCTAAACTAGCTAACTAGAAATGCAAGGGTTAAGAAACTACAACTTTTATCGTCTATCCATCCAATTGTGGAAGACCCCTCCAAGCTCGTAGACACCGGGAACGGGCTTGAAAATCAACCACTCTCGCCGAAGACGATCCACTCAAAGGGCAGCAAGAAGAAAAAGGAGAAGAGGAGAAGATAGAACGGTTGCTCTTACTTGCAACCATAAAGCATGAACTCATGAAGCAAGTGAGGAAAAGAATCTCCAAAATGTGTAATGAAAAATCAATCCCTCATGTAGAAAAGAATGGCTATTATAAAATCCAACCATGGTGCAATAGCGCATCCAAATCATTTTATCAATATAAAAACCCAAGTCATGCTTTCCTACATGTTCACAACCATATTTCTTGTCTCATCACTTTACACCTCATTTCCTTTTAATTTTCTAAATAGAAAAATAAATAAGAGGTGTCCTTATTCTAGAAGCATTCCCGTATAAATACGGAATACTTCACCCGGTATATATATCACTACATATACGCATATCCGTATAAAATACGGATAGCACCAAAAAAAGAAAATGAATAGTGAACAATAATACTAAAATATATGTATCAAAATACATTTATAAATTATTAAATCAAAACATTATTTAATAATCCTGCTTAATCCTAAGCCGGCTAGTATTATCAACCGCCCGATTAAAGTCAGTGTATCTCATACACGTATTTAATCGGACCCCTGCACGTACAAACGTATGGCTCCTACATCTATCGCCTGAACCGGAAAAACCCTCTATGTAGGACTCTAAAGACTCGACAATACGCTGGCAGTGGGTTTAACCACAAGCACGTCAGTGGTACTAGCTGTATGTAACGGCTACCTACTTGTCGAAAGGGGGGTCGACAATCAAGTACGTCCTTACCCTACTGAGCCTGAATGTGAAAATCTTCGTACAGTCCGGTCTCTTCGTCAAAGAGTATTGCATGTCGGGTCTAGGGGTGGATAACGTCAGACCCCTACTAACCCGATAAGTCATGTCTGATTCAAGCTCATCACCAATAAAGATACTACTAATCAACTATCAGTAAATCTCATTCACCGTGGCCACGGATTTCTAGTGATAGCCAACTGAACACAGGGCGACATCGACTCCTAATACCAGGAGAGACGAATCCCTGACAATCGACCACTGCCTCTATGTGGCTCGGGACTGTACCCAACTAAAACTTGTTTGCACGACTCTTTTGAGCCGTGGTAGGATAGTAATCAAAGTACAGTGGGAACTCACACGAGACAAATGACGATTTCAGGACAAAGGACTAACTTGTACTCATGCCACCTGAGAATTTCTTTATAACGATAAATATAATACTATCTAGAAGTTCTCAGCGACTTCGTTCAGTGTACTCACCTCCAGTGAGCACCTGTATACTATCTTAGGTGACACAACACCAATGGCTTGTCAGACTGGCCCCCACCCCTCGTCGGGGTCTAGAAATGTATACACTAGTCTACACCGGAATATCGATGACCGGTTTCGATACTCCCACGACTAGGGACATTTAAGGATGTGCTTATAGACAACCCAGCTCTTACATATATGATCGCCATCATAATCCTGATTGTCAAGTAACAATCCTACGAGTTTTATCAATGATAAAGACAAACCAGACAGTATACTATCATCTCAAGTAAGACTATTATACCTGTATAGGTCCTCGTTCAATTATCATAATTGCCTACTTGCAATCACAATAATTGCCTTGAGAGCACTATATCCAACATCTTCCTCACGCTAAGAGGTCTTCCCCGTCCTTTTTATCACCGGGGCAATCTCTTCGACCTCCATGGCAACCAGAAGGGCACAGTGATGGAAAACCTGTAGAAGGAAGCAAACAGTCCATCAGAGGATGAACAAGGAAAAGATTACTTGAAAAGAAATTTCGGAGAGCTCACTAACCTGGACGGCCTCCTGGGCTATTGCGACGACCTGGACTTTCATGGTGCCTAGAAGTATTTTAGCCCCCGCCGCTTTTTCCATGTCCGCTAGGAGGCTGTCGGCCACAAATAGTCCTGACGGTACCTCGAGGCAGAAGTCGCCCTCCTGAATATGTAACCCGGCCGACGACGGCTGGGAAATCACTTTTTTGAGCCTCTTGGCCGGAGACTCGGCGGAAGAAGGCGCCTCCGGCCTCACCCGGGGAATCTGTTCCTAGGCTTGTTTCTGCCCACTTCTCCTGCACTCCTCAAGGACTAGCTGGGCGAAAGGCCCCGCGTGAAGCGCCCAACTCGATGCGGGCTTCGACGAGCTTGCGCTGCCGCCTTTCCTGCCCTGTGCCTTGGCAGCCAAGACGGCCATAATTTTTGACCGGTCCATAAGCTCTGCGAGGAGAAATAAGAAAGGGTTAGTAATGAATGTATGTCAAGTCTAAATTGAACGGCTGAGACCTAACTTACCTCGGAAACGCGCAGGACTGAGTCCCGCTTAGCTCAGGCCCTACTCGGAAAGCAAAGTGTTGGCACGCTGGATAGTCTGCTACAGGGACACAACCCCTGCCTCCGGGGCATTCGACAACTTGGCTTTTGGGCAATCCACCCTATGCCATTCGGTGGACACCGGCCAGTGCTCTCCCTTCAAAGGACCGACGAAGATAAAACTTTCCTTCCACTCATGGATGGAAGAAGGGACAACTACTACCCCTGACTTGGTCGTCTTACTCTTGTGCTTCTTAAAAGAAAAATATACCCAACCCGTCTTATCCTTGCGAGTGCCCAGATGGTTCTTGTAGCAGAGAAAGGCCAAGATGAGACTAGGTTAAAGGGGATTTGATCAATTTTGAGCCGGACCAGGAATCCGAGGAGAATCCTCCATGAATTCGACGCTAGCTGGCCCGGGGCAAGTTGAAAATAATGGAGCACTGCACAAATCTCGGTCGAAAAGGGAAGACGCGTTCATGCTCAGAATACTTCCAAGTACAAGGCAATCTCATTATCCTGTACCTAATCTGCCCGTTCACCCTCCCAGGCCAAACGAAGCATGTAGCCAGAGGAAATGTGGAAGCGAGCTCGTATCTTGGAAAGCTCGCCCAACCTATTGAGCACTGAGGCAGTGTCATGAATGTTCTCGATGCGCACCTTGGCGGCCTTTTTGGCCCCTCGGCGTGGGGGAACAGGGGAATCACCACCCTTTGGAGGTGAATCCGACATGGAAGAAGAAGAGCTTTCTCGGCTATCAGAAGCCGATGAAGACCCACTAGACTCGGCTTCAGAGGACGAGGCCTCATCGCCGGACTCTACCCTAACTACATTAACTAGGAGATTAGAGGAAGACATCTGACCTGATTCAAAAGAAGGAAGAGCTGAATGAGGTTTTGAACTATGAAGACGACCTAAAAGCGGGAGCACCGAGCAATCTAAAGACAGCAGGAGAGCAAGTAAACAAAGGTGTTTTCTTAGAGGCAGACTGTCCCTATTTATACCCTCAGCGAAGGCCATCTTGTGGTTGACATTCTCTCCCGCCAAAATGAAGTGCCGCGCCCAACGATCCATGTGGTGCCACACGGAAGCCGACCATTGGATGCCTTCCCCTCATGCGGATCCGATCGGCTGAAGCGACGTCTCACATCCGCCATCCGGATGTAGCCACGTGGCACGAAATCGACGGCCAGCTCGGCACCATGACTATCCAGGTAGGCGAGATGACGTCGCCTTAATGACGTCGTCCCATCAGCGATCCGCTGACGCCATCCAAAAATATGCTCATATATTAAAAGCACTCAAGGATCACCATGTGGCAACGTCGTTCCAGGACGATCCACCGCGTAAGCCAAAAATAGAAGACAAAGCATTCCACCCTCGACCCGACCCATAAATAGATCGGAACGAGTATAGGGGGCTAATGATTGTGATCATAAGAGGGGATTCCCCATATCAAGACACGTGGCAGATGGAAAGTCTCCTATGTGCACCAAATAGTTATTTGAAATTTACGGAGCTGAGATAAATACCATACAAGGGGGACATTCCTCGGCGCCTCGCCTCCGAGGTAGCATCTGACCTTTGGGGGGCCTCTCCTGAGTATGTTTCCTCTTCGTCTAACCATCAGCCAATAGGTCATCTCCGAGCAATCATAGAGCTGAGCTTCCTCGGCTTCCTTGCTCGTCTTCAAGCTATTCTATAGCTGAGATTCCTCAGCGACCCTATTTGGCCGGGAGCATGGAACACGAGCATCCTTGTAATGGCTCCTTGCATCTCGCCATGATAAGATCTCCGCCACTCCATGTCCCGCATGTCATACTAGCGTATCTCGCCATTAATGAATGTATCTCACCATCAATGCAGATGTTACTCATGGGCGAAACGGGCGGCGAGAATCTCACATCGGCTCGCCTTCAGGAGGCCCCTATATAAACCCTCCTCCATATGATTCAGGTATCGCGAACTCATTCCAATACGCCGCTACTCTGCTAAATATTCTCCTGTACTTACTTGATCGTCGGAGGGTCCTACAGTGGTTTCCTACCCCGGGACATCTTTTGCAGATAGCTCGGCGTCACATCAACAACCATCAACAACCCATTAAGATCCACACTCTCCCTCCAAATCACAGCACATCAGCCCCGCTGACCATAAGATCGACGAAGGATGACATCTAAGGGAGGTCCCGACCTCCATCAGCAAGTGTTTCTAAAAAATACCTTTATAGATTTGAATATAACAATATTCCTTGGTCTCGGGTAAGCAAGGTTATCTTTGGAAAACTAAATTCTTGATGAATTTCCCATTCCCATAAACGATTTGCGAAACCCTCAGGAAAGCCATAAAGGATTTTTGCTTAGAGAGAGTTTATTTAGAATTTTTTTAATAATTCCCATGTTGTTTATGTAAAGGATTTGCAAAAGCCTTGGGAAAATCTTACTCATTGTCTAACATGGCATTTCTTCCTTTGGGTACAATTTATGGGCGTCATTTCTATAGTATGAGTGCAATAGAGTTTTTCCTTTAATTATTCCTGAGTTTTATAGTTCATAATATTTGATAGGAATTTACAAAAAAATTTAAAAAAGAGAAATAATAATATTTGTATTGAAATAGTTACAAAAAATATCCTGTATCTTTTTTTCAAATATGATAAAACAATAATGTTTGAAATAACAATAATTATTTTACATTTATTTATAGAAATTACATTTGCTTTAAAGCTTATGCTCAAATTTCATGAAGCAAATAACTATCGCTATTTAAAAATTTACTAGGTAATGAATTTATTGAAAAATAATTATTTAAGCTAAAATATTGACATAATTTATTATTTACATTAATTTATAACCACATTACATAACATAAAACGGTCGTATTTGTAAATTGTAAATTGAAAACACCAAAATAGGGTATTTATTTAGATATGATAATTATTCTTGGTATCTACTGACAAGTCACAAATGTTGGGGTCGAAATTTACTCCCCATTTGGCAAAATTAAAATCAAGTCAACAAGTCAAAATCAACGTCCAGGTGGACCCAGGTCCCAAAAATTCGGGCTCGACCCTAAGCAACCGGGCCCATGCCAAAATCATCTCAAGCCTAAGAAAAGTCGGCCGGCATCGAAGAAGCAAAGAAAAGAATTATGTAAAAAATAAATTTAATGTAATTTTTGGGAATAAATGTAAAGGAAATAAGTAAAAACCAAATAATTATAAAACTCATAGTTTATGTGCAAAAATAAATAAGCATATGGATATGGGAGGGGTAAAAAGCAGAAATTGTAAAGCTCAAGAAACCCAAATGTAAAGTGAAAAGCCTATATAAGGCTCACATGATAAAATAAACAAAAAATTTGATCCCTAAAAATTTCTAGGGTTTTGAGCCGTTATTTCTTTCTCTCTCTAATGTTCTCCTTTTTTCTTTTTTTAAAGAAAATTCTTATAGAGGTATAGAGAAATCTCCTTATCTATCCATTCCCCGTCCAAAAGAAAGATCCAAAAGGCAAAAAAGAAATGAGGCAGAGGGGACGCATCCCAAATCCATACAAAAAGAGAAGAAAACCCCCCATTGTTTCAAGATCCGAAATCAATAAAAGAGAACAAATACATTACTTTTCTTTGTTGTTATTTAAGATCTAAGTCTTGAAGATTTGAGGATTTTATTTTCTTTTGGGACATAATCGGATTCGGAGGAGGGCGACCACATCAAAGGGAAAACCTTCGGGCTTTTCCCTTAGGGCAACTCTCGGTAATGCGAAGTTCGGTCCGTATTTCTCTTTGGAATGCGGATTTTGGTCTATATTACCTTTTTTTGTTCGGTACGGAGTTTTCCGCACTTCACCTTTTCGTAAGATAAATCGACGGATCTAACAGTCATGCAGTAAAAATATCGTCGAAATACACGCGCTTAGTACCATTTACAAAAATTAAACAAAACAAATAAAAATATAATAGAAAAACATAATAACAAATAAATAAAATAAGATAGATAAAATAGATAAAACAAAATAAACAATATATATATATATATATATATAGAAAGAGAGAGATCGGGACCCTCCTCAAAGAAGTGTATTCGCGGCTGCTGGAAATTAGGATCTCCACAATCAATAAACTCCATCCCACCCTAGACGGGAGGAATCTGCATGATGCCTGACAAGCGAGCGCATTCTTATCTCAATAGGGTGACAAAAAACACTCTGCAACAAAGTATACGGTATTTGTATTAAAAACTATCAAAAGGTTTTGGTATTTAAGTGAAATATATGTTGGGGTTCGGTGAAGATGGAAGTGAAAACAAAAAACTTTATGCAAGAACCAAACATGCATACCTAAGAAATCGATCCATACACCTAAACTAGCAAGCTAAAATATACAAGGGTATAAAATTACAACCTTCGACGCATGTCCACCTAATTGTGGAAGACCCCTACAAGCTCGTAACCGTCGGGATCACGCTTTAAAGTCGACCACTCTCGCCGAAAAAGATACACCCAAGAGAAACTAGAAAAATCTCCGACCGACGATCCAAACTTGCTAAGGATGGATTGTGGGTGATGTAAAAAAATTTTACTAGACTTTTCTCTCAAAAATCCATGCTCAAGAAAGCAAGAAGAAGGAGGAGGAGAAGAAAAAATGCCTAAGTGTTGCCACCATGAAGCATGCTTACAAGAATAATAATGAACTAAAGAGCAAGTGTAGAATGAATGGCTTAGCTTTTTTCTTACAATCATGGTTCAAAATTAGTGCAACCATAAATGATGTCCTCAACATTAAAACCCTAAGCAATACCTCTCTACATGCACAACCATGCCTCATGCCACCTCATTTCCAATTTATTTTTCTAAATAGAAAAATAAATATGAGGTGTCCCTTCTTCTAGAAGCATTCTCATATAAATACGGAATACTTCACCCGGTATACGTATCGCTACATATACGCGTATCCGTATAAAAAAATACGGATAGCACCAATAAGAGAAAATGAATAGTGAACAATAATACTAATATATATATATATATATTATTAAATCAAAACCTAATTTAATAATCCGGTTTAATCCTAAACCGGCTAGTATTATCAACTGACCGATTAGAGTCCATGTAACCTGTACACGTATTTAATCGGACCCCTGCATGTACCAACGTACAGCTCCTACATCTATCGCCTGAATCGGAAAAACCCTCTGTGTGGGACTCTAAAAACTCGACAATACACTAGCAGTGGGTTTAACCACAAGCACGTCAGTGACACTAGCTGTACGTAACGACTACCCAGGTACTTGCCGAAAAAGAGGTCAACAATCAAGTATGTCCTTACCCTACTGAGTCTGAATGTGACAATCTCCGTATAGTCCGGTCTCTTCGTCAAAGAGTATCGCGTATCGGGTTTAGAGGATGGATAACGTCAGACCCCTACTAACCCAATAAGTCATGTCTGAGTCAAGCTCATCACCAACAGAGATACTACTGATCAACTATCAGTAAATCTCATCCACCGTGGCCACGGATTTCTAGTGACGGACAACTGAACACAGCGCGATATCGACTCCTAATACCAGGAGAGACGAATTCCTGACAATCGACCACTGCCTCCATGTGGTTCGGGACTGTACCCAACTAAAACCTATTTGCACGACTCCTTTGAGCCGTGGTAAGATAGTAATAAAAGTACAGTGGGAACTCACACGAGACAAATGACGATTTCAGGTCAAAGAACTAACATGTACTCATGCTACCTGAGAACTTCCATTTGACGATAAATATAATACTATCTAGAAGTTCTCGGCGAGTCTGTCCGGTGTAATCACCTCCAATGAGCACATGTATACTATCTTAGGTGACACAACACCAATGGCTTGTGAGACCGATCACCGCCCCTCGTCGGGGCCTAGAAACGTATACACCAGTCTACTCCGTAATATCGATGCGCAATCTCGATACTCACACGACTAGAGACATTTAAGGATGTGCTTATGGATAACCCAGCTCCCACATATATATATGATCGCCATCATAATGCCGGTTGTCAAGAAACAATCTTACGGCCTTCATCAATGATGAAAACAAATTAGATAGCATTCTATCATCTCGAGTAAGAGTGTTATACCTGTATAGGTCCTCCTTCAATTATCATTAATGCCTACTTGCAATCACAATAATTGTCTTAAGGGCACTATATCCAACAATCTCCCACTTGTACTTAAGGCCAATTATTGCGGTATCGCGTACCCACAGCTCGTATGCTACCGAATACCCAACTTCTCTATTAATCAGTTTCACAAACTACTATGTTTGTGAAACCTAATGTGTTCGAGAAATAGTCCCAGTGAGTGGATCCACTACAATGTTCCAACTTTGTCTCTCTATATCTCAATTTTGCAGAGATCAACAATCTCCCAAACTGATCAATACCCCGTCTCAAGAATTTGTCTGGATGCTTGTAACACCCCGGTTCATTTATATCAGTTCTATTTTGAGTATTTCTTTATTTATGGTCATTTCTTGATTTACTATGTTTTGGGTGCGAATAGTGTATTTGACATCTGTATTTGCATCCGACCTGACCCGCTTGCTGGAAACCCGTCTTGATTCCTGTTTTTGATTTATCCCGGATAGTTATGAGAATCCGTGCACTTTCATATTTTTTTATATTGCATACTGGTATTATATCTGGCATCTGTATTTTTTTAATATAACATTTAAAGTCGAATAAAATATTTTAAAAATATCTAGCATGGCTTGCATCGTACCCCTGACCCCGTGGTAGCATCCACACCTCGTGTTCTCGTCCCGCTCAGTGAAACGGACTCGTTTGGATGGCTACATGCACGCTACGTGCATCCGTTCTTGGGGGTATGCTTTTTCGTTACCCGGATATCCTATTTTGATGTTGGTTGACACGTATATTATCCGTATTTTAAAACTAGATTTTTAGACCTGACCTGGGCGTATTTTGGACTATTTTTGTATTAGCCAAAAACTCAAAATTAACTAATATTATATCTTTAAATATTTATAACTATTTAAAGTTTTTACATAACTAAAAAGATTTTTTTTAAATCAGAACAGAATTCTCTCTCTCTCTCTCTCTATCTCTCTCTCTACATATATATATTTCCCTTTAACCCTATATTAATACCCACGTCTTCCTCGTCTTCTTCCTTCCTTTTCTTTTTCGCCGCCGCGCTCGCCTCTCGCCACCGCCGACTCCCTCGTCGGCCTCGTTCATCATCACCTTCTCCTTCTCCTCTCCACTTTTTTTCCTCTCCAACCCCGAGCCTGCACCAACAACCCCCGAGAAACCCACTGAACCGCCACCCTCATCTCGTCGGCAAACTTCACCGTTGCCATCACCCGACCTCACCGTTCACCTCATCACCCTCTCCTCCTCTTCCTCAACTCATTTCCCTCCTAACCCACTAACCCTGCACACCTGAAACCCTTGCCGGGCCCTCACGTCGCCGACCCATTACCGACCACCTCGTCGTCGCCTCCACACCCTCGACCACCTCTCTTTCCTCTCCTCTCCTCTCTCGCCAACCTAACACCAGAGCCCTTCCCTGCACACCAAGAACCCTAACACCCGCAGCCTTGCCCGCAACCCTCGCCTGAACCCTGGTCAACGGAGCTCCGACCTTCTCGTCGCCTCCTCGTCATCACAACAACCTCCTCGCCTTCTCCCAAACCCAGAACACCATACCCCATCTTCCTTCTTCTCTTCTTTCTTCTCCTTCTTCTTTCCTTCTCTTTTCTTTTCTTGATCTGGTTTTCCGACCATCGCTGGAGCCGTGCTCGTCGCCGACGATCCGGACGACCCAGTGGACATCCCCAGCCAGCGTGGTCACCTTATTAATTTACTTGGTTCAGTTTTGTACGCCCGCGTGTGCGTAGCGACATTTACCGACATCAGACGCTGCGTATACACTCCGTTCAGGCAAGTTTATCTTGCTACATGCTATGATACATATTTTGCATCCATATTAATAAAAATATTACATGTTTATTTGATTGTGCATCCATATTACAATTTTTCAGTTTTTCGATACCCGTATGCATCCATACCGTTATTTACATATCTAGTCGCATGCAAGTTTATCTTGCTACATGCCATGTTATATATTTTTCATCCATATGAATAAAAATATCACATGTTGATTGTATTGTACATCCATATTAATGTTTACTGTTTTCGGATACTCGTGTGCATCCGTATCATTTATTATATGTATAGTTGCATCTGCAGATCATATTATTTCATGTTACTGTTATATCAACACCCCATGCTTGATAATGTGCATCCTACATAGTCATGGAGCTGTAGATTTAACCCCTGATAGATATTTGTCCATCCATGATTTACCGTACATCCGTACTTTTACCGTGATTCGATACTTGCTATATTTTACTGTTGGGCATCCATTTGACACATGTGCACTACCTGACATGACCTGGTATACCACTGCTTGACTTGATACCTGATCCTGTTCTTAATGCCGACAATCCTGACTTGTCGTCCTGACGGACGTATCCTGTTGTCTATATAGACAAACATATACCTGCTTGATCCTGTGTTGGCATTAGTTCTGGATTATCAATACCTGACTTTAACACATAATCTTGGGGGTATGGGGAAATCAAAAGTGTAACTGAAGTGTAGCTTAAAAGGGTATTACTTGATCCGTGGTCCCGGGGGATAACGGGACAGAATCATTAGTGATTCTTACTTGATCCGTGGTCCCGGGGGATAACGGGACAGAGTCATTCATGACTCCCACTACCTGATCCATGGTCCCGGGGGATAACGGGACATATTCTTTTAGTTACATGGAGGAGTAAACTAATTGATTTCAGACAAACTTTAGAATAGATAACCCAGTAGCACCGTTTAGATTGATCACTGCACGTCACATATACTGATACTCTTCACTGTTCTATATCCGTGTTTACTTATTACATTCATATTACTGTTTATAATTCATGCCTGCATATCTTGTTACCTCCTAATTATATTCTATTATTGATATTATGATGCACCGACGTCTGGATTTTGCATGGCCCAGATCCTTTATTACTCTCGCAGGCCGACCAGGAGTACTTCAGTCGACAGGCCGAGCAGTGAGGATCCTGTTAGTATTTTTGTCTAGTTTTCTATCAGCATTTTCATTTCCTGATGTGATACCGTATTTGGGACGTACTTTCCAGATTGTTATTGTTTATTGGATTTATTGCTTCCGCATATTATTTCTTGACTCGTTTATTCTGGCATATGGACATGTACTAGATAGTTTATTTTATTTTTTTTGTTCTTGATATCTTCTAAACAGCCGTAATGTGACTGTGGAGGGATGTTTCATAGCCACAGGTAGAATGGTTGATTCTGTCACGTGCCGATCTTAGCACACTCTTGGAAGCGGGGCGTGACAGGGTTTGTTTGGTATCAGAGATATAGGATTTAGGTTAATGTTTGATTCTTTTGTAGTTGGGTATTGGACCCATTACACGAATCAGAAAACCGGTAATTAGGAACATGTCCTGCCACTTTACTAGCTTGCCATTCTTGAATCTTATTTCTCTTGACCCTTTATCTTGATGAGATGAATGACTTTGCATCTCAACCTGGAATCCTCCTGATTCTTCATTGTTTCTCCAGTCCTATTCCTTTGATTTTGATACTAGGATTTGGGCGACTTGAACGGAGTTATATGATTGTAACTATGAACTGCAACATGGTTACAATGCGGTACTCTATTTAAGTAATTTGGAGTCCTGGTCTTGATTCATTTCCTTGTTTCATGGTCGTTATATTGCCTTGCTTCTCTAGCTTTCCAGCTCATGTTTTATCGCAAGCTTGAATCATGTTTACCATGCTTATCTTCTTCAGTATCTTGGCTTCAGATGAAGTCGTTTCAGGTATCCTACTTGTCCATGTTTTTCCTGTATTAGCACTATTCGATTTAGGTGGACCCCATTGATGTATGTCGTCCAAGTTTATTACTGCACACTTGATTGCTTGCACGACCCTGCCTAGTTGTTGGGACATACACACTGAGAACGGGAAGATCATATCTAATAGCGAGTGTAAGGTTTGTTCTGTTATTATTTGCGGACGAGAGTTATTTGCAGATTTCTTGGTGTTCGATACCAGAAGTTATGATGTTGTCTTAGGAATGGATTTTCTCGGCACTTTCCATGCTCACATTGATTGTAGGGTAAAGAAAGTGATTTTCCAGATTCCCGGACATCCGGAATTTGTTTTTGCTGGAGGTAGCAGTTCTTTCGGGCCAGTCGAGTTTAGGGCTAGGCCGACAAGCAGTGTTCTTTCGTCAATGGAAGTTGATAAGGAGAAAGTGCCAGCTGTAATTTGAGAGTTCATGGATGTGTTCGAGGACATCTCGGGTTTACCGCCAAAACGAGATGTGGAGTTCGCGATCGATTTTGTTCCTGGTGCAGCGCAAATCTCAAAGGCGTATTATCCGATGGCACCAGTGGAGTTGGAAGAAGTAAAGAAGCGGGTTACTGAATTGCTAGAGAAGGGTTGGATTCGCAGCAGCAATTTACCTTGGGGAGCTCCAGTTCTTCTAGTCAAGAAGAAAGATGGCACAAGGAGAATGTGCATCGATTATCGAGAATTAAACCGGGTGACTATTAAGAACAGGTACCCGATCCCTCGCATTGGCGAATTATTCGAGCAACTCAGTGGCGCGAGGGTATTCTCGAAGCTGGATTTGAGGTCCGGATATCATCAAATTCAAGTTAAATCAGAGGATAATTGCAAGACTACATTCCGAACTCGATATGGACATTACGAGTATTTATTTATGCCATTCGGAGTCACGAACGCACCGGCGATATTCATGGACTTGATGAACCGAATCTTTTCATCTTTCTTGGACCAGTTTATAGTGGTGTTTATCGATGATATTCTGGTTTACTCGAGGAACCTAGAAGAGCATGCTGAACACTTGAAGATCGCACTGCAGACGTTGAGGCAAGAATGATTATATGCAAAGATAAGCAAGTGTGAGTTTTGGCTTGAAGAAGTGAAGTTTTTTGGGCACGTCGTATCCGGAGATGGAATCGCCGTTGATCCTCAGAAGATTGCAGCAGTTCAAGATTGGCCGATTCCGAAGAATGTGGCAGAGATCAGAAGTTTTCTTGGACATGCCGGATATTACAAAAGGTTCGTGGAGAATTTTGCTCGTTTAGCTGAGCCGTTGACCAAGCTTACACGAAAAGAAGTACCGTTTGTATGGACGGATAGTTGTGCGTCATCTTTTGAGGCGTTGAAGCAAAGATTGATAACCGCTCCTATTTTGACCGTACCAGACGGTTCCGGAGGATTGGTGATTCACAGCGACGCATCTGGGAAAGGTTTGGGATGTGTTTTGATGCAGCATGGGAAGGTTATAGCCTACGCATCGAGACAGTTGAAGACCCATGAAAAGAATTACCCAACTCATGATTTGGAGCTTGCGGCAGTGATTTTCGCTCTGAAGATTTGGAGACACTACTTATTGGGAGAAAGGGTCGAAGTATTCACCGATCATAAAAGTCTAAAGTATGTATTCACGCAGAAAGAGCTTAACATGAGGCAGCGCAGATGGTTGGAGCTGATGGCTGACTATGATCTTGATCTCAAATATCATCCGGGGAAAGTTAATGTAGTGCCGGATGCGCTTAGTCGGTTGCCAGCAATTCAGATGTTGACTGCACAGAAGAAGCTTATCGAAGATTTTTGGAGATTTGAGTTGGAGTTTGTGCTACCGCATTCTTCGGGGCAGTTGATGCAGCTGCAAGTACAGTCATCGTTGATCGAGAGTATTAAAGCAGCGCAGTCACAGGACCCAAGATTGCAGAAGTTTCGAGAACAGGTTGAAGCGGGACTTCAAACAGACTTGTTGATTCATGAAGATGGTTCGTTGCGATATGGTAGCCGTTTGTGTGTGCCAAAAGGAGACATTCGTGAAGAAATTATGAAAGAGGCACACAGTTCCGCATATACCGTACATCCAGGAGGAATGAAGATGATCTACGACGGCATTTCTGGTGGGAATGCATGAAAAGGGAGATTGCTCGTTTTATAGCGAAGTTCTTGGTGTGTCAGCAAGTTAAAGCTGAACATCAAAAGGTAGCTGGTTTATTGCAACCACTCCCGATTCCCCAATGGAAGTGGGAACATATAACTATGGATTTCGTGACAGCTTTACCTCGGAGTCCAAAGGGCAATAATGCAGTTTGAGTGATTGTTGATCGATTGACCAAGGCAGCTCATTTCATACCATTTCGAGTTGGTCAGTCAACGGAAGCGTTAGCAGAACGGTACATGCATGAGATTGTGAGATTGCATGGAGTACCTGTGAGCATCGTTTCCGATCGTGATACCCGATTCTTATCGTACTTCTGGAGGAGTTTACATGAAGGTTTGGGGACGCGATTGAAATTTAGCACCGCTTATCATCCTCAGACAGATGGCCAGTCAGAAAGAATGATCCAAACTCTTGAAGACATATTGAGAGCTTGCATGTTAGACTTCAAGAGTTCATGGGAGGATCATCTACATTTGGTGGAGTTTTCGTATAATAACAGCTTCAGGCGACTATTCAGATGGCTCCATTTGAAATATTGTATGGTCGCAAGTGTCGCTCACCCATTTGTTGGGACGATATTGGAGAACGAAGATTGTTGGGATCGGATCTTGTTGTGCAAACAGTAGAGAAGGTTAATACTATCCGAAATCACATGAAGGTATCACAGGATCGGTAGAAGAGTTGGGCCGATACATCGAGAAGACCTCTAGAGTTCGTTGTTGGTGATCTTGTATTCTTGAAGATATCACCGACTAGAGGAGTGATTCATTTTAGGAGTCGAGGCAAGCTTAGTCCTCGATTCGTGGGGCCTTTCGAGATTATTGAGCATGTTGGAGAAGTGGCTTATCTGTCACGACCCGAAATGGCACGTGACTGACCCTTGAATCATATGAAGTCTATAGGACCCCATCTAATTCAAGTAAGCCAAAAGCCCAGAAATCTAAAACCATTTTAAATAATAAATGAAGGAAAACTGGTTTTAAAGAAGTGGTTTTAATAGCATAAGCCGAATTATGTGTTTTTAAAATCCCAAGTCTTTTCTGAAAATTTCGGCAGAGTTTCCTTTGTAAATATTGTCCCCGAACGGGGTACAACATGATAAATATATGCACAATGATAAAAGGCATCCCCAAGCGGGAGCTAGCTCTTCGTCAATCGACGGTCACAACCACGCAAGAAATATATTATACAACGCCGAAGGGCGAGGATCAAAACTCAAAAGGAAACTCAAAACATCAAGAAAACCATAATAATACAACACGCGACTCTAAGGTCGAAAGAATACACAACTGGTTTTCTAAGTCTGAAATAATGTACAAGTTTGGTTGATGGAATTTTACTAGATACAACTGAAAATAAAATAGTACAATGGTGGTCACGATGCGAGTGAACCCACCTACCAAAGCAATCACCCAGAAAGGAAGCAGTGTGCCAGAAACCGCAATGAAACCTGTACAGCAAAATCTGCAAGAACTGTGGCACAATGGGGGTGAGTTGCCAACTCGTGAGTAGAAAACATCACAGAGCAGAAATCGTATGTATGACTCAATCCTAGGTCAAACGATCAGTAATAATATATATCCTCAAAATGATAAAGTCTGAAGCATGAAAAGGTGGTAAGGGTAAACATCTATATATAAGTGTAGTACCAAGTGCTAGTGTCAGTGCCTCAGGTAGCAACATATCATAAATATGAGGTATGATCAATGTAATCAGTGTCAACTATATCATGAAGTCTATGAGTATGTGGATATCATCCAACTATGTAATCAATGTCTGTATGTATATAGATCTTATCCAACAATATAATCAATGTATGTATGCACGTAAATATCATAAAAGAGTGTGCATGAAAGTATGAGGATATAAATCAACGGTGTCCCTCGCGACACATCAAAATCATGGAAACTGGGTGTCCAACATCGACACCCAAAAATATCATGAAACCCGTGTCCAGCATCGACACGTAAATCCTCATATCTCGGGCTCCGTCAGTCCGGATCGGCCCACGGGCTCCGTCAGTCCGGATCGGCCCATATCATCTCTCGACTCCGGTCGGTATCCTCCGGATATCCATCGAGCCCAAATAATATCACCGGTAGGTAGTGGTCCCTCTGCCAGGCTCACCGTCTACTGCACAGCAAATCCGTTCTCGCCCCGGGTTACCATACCGGGTCCACCATATACCCGCAATCGGCCTCATCCAACTCCTCGAATCGGTTTTCACATGTCATACGTCTCAGAACCGAGAAAACACATGGTGGACGCACTGAAATAACATATCAAGGGAAACCGAGTTTTTAAAACAATACATACTCTCTTTTGAAATAACTACGGTTCCCAAATCCAGAAATCTCATGAAAACCAATATCTCAATGCGTATAATCTAAAGCATGATGTATGCGACATAAAATAGAAATGTAAGAATATCTGTATATTATGCAACATGGAACAGTAATATGCACATATCGAGGGAAGACCGCTCTTTTAAAATAAATCCAGTTTTAAAATATATCTTGCGGTTCCCAAATCTCCAAAATCAAGCCAGAATCATCTATGTATGTGTAAATACGTAAGTATGCAAGTATAGGTGTACAATATGTATGTACGTAAGTATGAGTGTACAATATGTATGCACACAAGTATGTCATGCAAGAGGTCATATCCTAATGCAACAATCCTACTGTGTAGTGACATGGCAATTATCGATTATGAAGTGTGTGAGCCGGCAAGCAGGTGTACGTGGAGCATACGCATCATCGATAATGGTGCTGGTGTCCTAACAACATGGGTTTAGTATAATAATAAACAAATTTAAACATGCAATGCGATGCGAATAGCAAGAATATGCGGAAAAAGAATAATAAATACAACAGTGAAGAAACTACATTAATATATATATATATATACGGTTTTGCCATTTGAAATAACACAAATCGTGGGGTTTAGAAAAAAATAAGGGCTACGATGTTTTTAAGAAAAGATGTGTCTTTTGAAAATATCCGTAGAATCCCTTGACCTATCTTAAAAAACTCACGATTCGTTAGTTTTGAAATATGTATGACTCGAGTCTAGTCTAACATCTACTAAGTAAACTACAGATCTAACGAACAAGCTAATCGAAAGGGTATAGAAACCACCTAAATCTGAGTCGATATATATACATATAATAGTCGGTGATCCCGCCTCAATAGTATCACATACGATACAATATACAATATGACATCCTCGAGTCAAGAGTGCGGATCTATCATCAATATATAGCTCGTACGTAAATCCGTCGTACGGCATCCCAAATCTGGGTACGGGTCGAATCTCACATTTATCTCATCGATTATCTGGTATCCTTATCATCATATCTCATGAACTGGGGTACTGATCTAAGTCTTGTACAAACGGATACCATCGATATATATGTAAATGCGTGTGTAAAACACACGTCCAAAGCCCCGCTAAAATCTCATGTCGTAACTCATAATACGAACCACATCATATCACCGATCTCATGGCACCATGCCCAATCTCATCGACTCATCTCCAAATACCATATACAATCCTCATCGTTCATGTGTAGGTATACGTGTATATATATACATAGTCCCATACCTATGTGTGTGTGTGTATATACGTATCCCCATATACGCACAAGTATAACAAAGTAAGCATGTGTGTGCATGTGCGTGTAAACCTCATTCTAGGGTTCGTGACTAAGAAGCTAAACCAGTTACTTCTAACTACCCTAAACTAAACATCGAACACCTAATCATACCTTGAATAACCATGACCCACATAACAGATATCATATATATATATAGCATACTATATATCGAACTGCGGGGGTGCTATACGCCATCCACCCGATTTCCCCCGTAGATATAATCTACTCACCTTGCTCTTCACTTTCCATTGCCGACGTCACCACGTGCTTGCTTGCCGTCTCAAAGTATTCATGGGGTACCTACACATCATAACGTATTGCAAATGCGTATTAAAATCACATCGGAAAACCAAAACGACACGCTAAATGCCTATAGGTTAGAACCTATGGACTACGCTTTCAAAACCACCAAATAACACTTGATTCCGACGTACAAATGTCAAGCGATCGAATACGACACAAATCACAAAAATCCAGAATTCAAAATACGGAAAACGAAACCCCGAATCAAAACAGCAACTCTTGAAAATGGTCCCAGATTTTATCCTAAGTCAAATTGGTCAATTTTGCATATGCCAAGGGTCTAGTTTACTGGAGATGAAGCTACAGACCAAACACGAACCCATTTGAACCAGGTCTGGCCGCAATTTGCGGCCAGAATGACTTTATTTGCGGCCAAAGGGTGGATTCAGGAGCTGGGGTCTTGGGTGATGCTTCCTAGGTTCCTGCATGACTCTCTGTGATCGCTAAATATTTTTCAGGTGTCCCGGGTGATAGCAGATATCAAAATACCCTCACAGAATTCATAAAATACGATGTTGGGGATTTCTATGTTCGCTAATTGGGCTTCTAGTCTCTGGTTTGGGTCTCCAATCAATTACCACAGGGGTTGTATAGTCTCTACTAACCTTAATTTCACCTTTTGGGTTCAACTAAAACCCTAATTCTCAACTCAAGTTTTCAAAGTTCTCAAAACCACACAATATCGGTTCTAATTTAACATGGATGCTAAAGAAAATGGAAATACTATGCTAAGGTTAAGAGAATACCTCATTTGACAACTCAAGAATTTTCTTGAGTTGCCCCAAGTGTCCAAAATGCGATCTTTCTTGTTCCAAGGTGTAGCTAGTGAGCTCATGCACATTTTTAATGAAGTGGGTATTGGGTTTTGAGATGTTTTCAATGGTGTTTGAGAGGATGAAGAGGGGGAGGGAGTGAGGGCAGCAGCACTTTGAGATGAGGGAGAGAAAATAATGAAGAATGATGAAGGAGTAAACAATTCTATGGTCAATGAAGACCCCACACACTCTCCCTCATGCCCATACCGCATTTCTTTATTCATATCCCTTTTCTTTCCTTTTCTTTTCCTTTTCTTTTTTTCTCTTTAATTTATAACCATGCATGATAAAAAGAAGAAAGTATGAAAGAAAAATGTAATAAGTGCTAAAAAAGACATGTGCTTGTTTTGCACAAAATAAGCTTAATGCGCGATTAGCGATATTTAATCGCGATTAACACTAAATAGCGTATAATTAATCATAAAAACTTATAATTTGCATAATTCACATAAAACACCATATTTTTAGTAATTTCCATAATTTTCCAAAAAAAAATTTCCTAATTTATCGTTATTTAATTGTACCGTCTTATTAAAATATTCAATATTTTATTATTTAACTATAAAAATTCCCAAAAATAATATTTTATTTTTCTGAAATGTTACAATTTTCCCCTTAAAGAAATTCGGTCCCCGAATTTAAATTTAAACCCCTCAATACTAAAACATTTCAGTAAAAAGTCCAAGTCGTCGGGGCTCCAAAATCATCAATACATAAAACGCATCATAGCGCAATGCATGCGCATGAACAATGAGCAGATAACTCAAAATCAAAACTCCGTCAAGCATTCCACAATCATCGTAGTCATGGTGAAGACACCAATGTCAAATCCAATACGAAACCCAACGCGATATATATTAAAACTATACCTGTAAACATCAAATTTTTACATGTAATTATCTGAAGAAAATGCATGCCAAATCTTTTTAAGTCGCTGTACAATACGCATAACACTGCACAGTGGCGGACGTCTATTGTAAGAAAATAACCATATATGTATATATCTTTTGTTTAATATTTACGTTCCGCCGTTTTGAAAACAATTTAGAACAGGATTCCTTGTTTTAAACGTTTCGTGTCATATCAGACACGTAGGTAAATACTGAGACTATAGCTCCCTTTTTGGAAATCCCTTCGATAACTATCAATGCATGCAAAATATATCCAGATACTGTCCTCTGACTAGTCCTGCTCAGTACAAAAACAAATAGAAAATATCATAAAAACGTACTGCTCCATAAGAAATCAATCCCAAAATGTGCATATGAATGCTACGTGCGTCTGGTGCGCACGGAAATCAAAATCCATATATGTGCCATACATGTGCACAGAAACAACATCTAAGTGCAACGGGTGTGCACGAAACACCTGTCAGAGACAACGTGTGTGCCTGACAGCAAACTCAGGTGCATCTGATATGCACGAAGAATCTCGATTTAGTGCATCTGGTGTGCACCAAAATCGTATCTCATAACATGCGCCCAACATGCGCGAAAATCCAAATCAGGTGCATCCATTATACACGAATAAAATCTAAATCATGTGCATCCAACATGCACGAAATCACGAAATCCAATATCAAGCGCCGAACATGCGCAAAATCCAATCCAAGCGCTCCAAATATGCGCAAGAATCCAAATCAAATGCACAGAGTACACGAAATCAACATCAATATCAGAATCGAAATCGACGGTATACAATACATCTCAATCCAAATCAGGTATACCGCGGTATATAATCTCACAATCATGTGCATCAGCATGCACAAATCAAATCAAAACACTAAAAGTGCATGAAAACTATGCCGAAAGCATAAGTCAAATCACATGCATAACATAGGCATGAAATCAAAATCAACATATCGAATGACATCAAACCGAAGTCAGGTGCAACCGTGGTGCACAAAATGTAAACCCAGTGCAACAAACGCACGAAATATAAATCCGGTGCAACAAATGCACGAAATATAAATCTGGTGCGACAGACGCACGAAACGAAAATCTAGTGCAACAACTGCATGGAACAAAAATCCGGTGCATCCTGTGCAAGAAATACAAATACAGTGCATCCTGTGCATAAAATACAAATCCAGTGTATCTAGTGCACAAAATACCAATACAGTGCATCCTGTGCACAAAATACCAAACAATAACTCAAATGCGTAAATAGCAACACCGAGTGTACCAAGATGTAAAAATCATAAACGTGTGCAACTGCATGCACAAAATACATATCAACGCACTACAAGCATATATAAGCTATACCGAGTGCAAAAACCAAATCGTGTGCATACCATGTGCACAAAATCAACCCAACTGTATGAAATCCATGAAATCATAAACATGTGCGACCAAGGTACAAAACGATATTAAGTGCAATCACTATGCACAAATCATAAATCAACACAATGGTGTATAAAGCATATCTCAAGGGTAATAACTATGCACAAAATATGAATACCCAGTAGGTGCAACCATGGTGCACAAAAACAAATATCATGAAATTCAGTCATCAAGACTAAATCATGCGAATAGATTGCCCAACATACCAAAATCCAAGGTGACGGATGCGTGATAATCGAATCACCAAATCACAAATCATAAATACCGTTGTCGATATTTCCTCCTTTAAAGTCGAGAAGGTGTCGGTGCATCCAATACTAGCAAAGCAAGATATCTACTTGCCTCCTGTTCATGGTCTGGCGCCTGGTGCTTTTAGGCTCTTGTTTCTCACTGTGCATTGCTAGATATATAGCTCCTCGGCTCAACGGCCCAATATGGAATGACGACGGAAACAGTCCCGCTCTGGCACATCCTCTACAGATCTCTGGCCAATTATCTCGTCGACGATGCCGAACTCTGGCCTGCTGGGTGTGCGCAATATGACCGCTCCTGGGTCCAAGTCTTCTCGTATAGTATTCCAGAAAGGTCCTGTCGAGGTCTCTCTCAAATCTCGTTTCTGCCGAATTGCCCGGAAGTTACCACCCTTTACTATATATGTTTCTTGTTCCGGAACGGCTGCATTCTCATCGCGACTCCTTCTGGAAGATATATCAATAATCAACGCCTCTGCTTGCGTATCACATCTCTGATGTCGGCGGAGTGGAACGTCATCTCGTCAAAATCTCGTGCGAACTCCTTACTCCACTTTTTCTCTAATGTCGACTGCTTCGGACTCGTCTCTTCGTGGCTGCATGGACTGTGCTCCGACGGCTATACTCGTATCTGGAGTCTCCCAAGCAATGCATCCCATCACATGATATCCGAAAGATGTCGAACCTTTCGATCGATTCGTCAAGGTTCCATAATTCCCCCAAGAGCTAAACATCTTGGGTACAGTTTAATAGTACTCCAGTACATGCCACAGCACCTGTGGACCAACCGTAGAAGAGCAAACCCAAGCCTCACAAATAGCATCGCTGAACTGCCACAAACCCTAAGATTCAAAGGCGTTCCATGGTCATTACGTCGAGTTAGGGTTTCATTCTTCTAGAGGGTCCATAGCATTACTTGCATTTGTCTCTGAATACTTTAAACTTGGAAAATGGGCTCCTGACATTCGATTGTCTCCATCGACTCTCAACGTACCTGCGTGAAGTCGTCTCTAGCTGGAATTAATCTATCTGATGACCTCGCATCGAGGTAAGCAAACGAACCACATATCCTGGTCATTCATCCTCGGGTGACTAGCGACCTTCTATCATATCTCTAAGTACAACTCGTACTGCAATAGCTCCAGCATCTGGGGCAATATCTCGTCGTTCGCAGCAACAACTGGCTCATTCGTCTGCACGCTGAACAGTGCCTCAATCATCATGAATAAGTGATACATCAATGGTCATCACATTCTGGCTGACCTCTATCAGTGGCTCAATCCTCTGTTGCTGATCTGCACGTCCGAGAAATCTCGTAAAAGCGATCCGTCAACGCTCATGGCGCGAAAACACAATAAAACGAAGCGTCTATGCAATCGTATGTCCCTGGAATCACGCCCTGGTCAGTCCTCGTCTGTGACGAGCTCATGCTGGCGCAACTCTAGCCGTAGCTCTCTCTGCCCGTGCAATCGTGGCAGCAAAATCATAACCAATATCGATGAGGATAGATCATAGGAATGAATATAATACTGTGCAAGGAAATGTACATCCTAAGGCTTCTTAAGTAGAGTAGCGTATCGTAAGTATGCCGCAGAACATACACACGGTACGTCACTCTACTGAAGTCACCTACTCCATCAACCAAGGTCAACCTATGCGACGAAAGTTCGGGTCTAATACCCCCTCGACTAAGTCTAAGTTCTGTAAGGTCAAGCCTAAGTTCCGAATATATACAAACGATCTAGGCTCCGCATAGTCAAACTTAGACTCGAACCAAGGTTAACCTAGCGCTCTGATACAAACTTTGTCATGACCCGAAATGGAACGTGACTGGCCCTTGAATCATATGAAGTCTATAGGACCCCATCTAATTCAAGTAAGCAAAAAGCCCAGAAATCTAAAACTATTTTAAATAATAAATGAAGGAAAACTGGTTTTAAAGAAGTGGTTTTAATAGCATAAGCCGAATTATACGTTTTTAAAATCCCAAGCCTTTTCTGAAAATTTCGGCAGAGTTTCCTTTGTAAATACTGGCCCCGAACGGGGTACAACATGATAAATATATGCACAATGATAAAAGGAATCCCCAAGCGGGAGCTAGCTCTTCGTCAATCGACGGCCACAACCACGCAAGCAATATAGTATACAACGCAGAAGGGCGAGGATCAAAACTCAAAAGGAAACTCAAAATATCAAGAAAACCATAATAATACGACGCGCGACTCTAAGGTCGAAAGAATACACAACTGGTTTTCTAAGTCTGAAATAATGTACAAGTTTGGTTGATGGAATTTTACTAGATACAACTGAAAATAAATAAGTACAATGGTGGTCACGATGCGAGTGAACCCACCTACCAAAGCAATCACCCAGAAAGGAAGCAGTGTGCTAGAAACCGCAATGAAACCAGTACGGCAAAACCTGCAAGAACTGTGGCACAACGGGGGTAAGTTGCCAACTTGTGAGTAGAAAACATCACAGAGCAGAAATCGTATGTATGACTCAATCCTAGGTCAAACGATCAGTAATAATATATATCCTCAAAATGATAAAGTCTGAAGCATGAAAAGGTGGCAAGGGTAAACATCTATACATAAGTGTAGTACCAAGTGCTAGTGTCAGTGCCTCAGGTAGCAACATATCATAAATATAAGGTATGATCAATGTAATCAGTGTCAACTATATCATGAAGTCTATGAGTATGTGGATATCATCCAACTATGTAATCAATGTCTGTATGCATGTGGATCTCATCCAACAATATAATCAATGTCTGTGTGCACATAAATATCATAAAAGAGTGTGCATGAAAGTATGAGGATATAAATCAACGGTGTCCCTCGCGACACATCAAAATCATGGAACCTGGGTTTCCAACATCGACACCCAAAAATATCATGAAACCCGTGTCCAGCATCGACACGTAAATCCTCATTTCTCGGGCTCCGTCAGTCCGGATCGGCCCACGGGCTCCGTCAGTCCGGATCGGCCCATATCATCTCTCGACTCCGGTCGGTATCCTCCGGATATCCGCCGAGCCTAAATACTATCACCGGTAGGTAGTGGTCCCTCTGCCATGATCACCGTCTACTGCACAGCAAATTCGTTCTCATCCTGGGGTACCATACCGGGTCCACCATATACCCGCAATCGGCCTCATCCAACTCCTCAAATCGGGTTTCACATGTCATACGTCTCAGAACCGAGAAAACACATGGTGGACGCACTGAAATATCATATCAAGGGAAACCGGGTTTCTAAAACAATACATACTCTCTTTTGAAATAACCACGGTTCCCAAATCCAGAAATCTCATGAAAACAAATATCTCAATGCGTATAATCTAAAGCATGATGTATGCGACATAAAATAGAAATGTAAGCATATCTGTATATCATTCAACATGGAACAGTAATATGCACATATCGAGGGAAGACCGCTCTTTTAAAATGAATTAAGTTTTAAAATATATCTTGCGGTTCCCAAATCTCCAAAATCAAGCCAGAATCATCTATGTATGTATAAATACGTAAGTATGCAAGTATGGGTGTACAATATGTATGTACGCAAGTATGAGTGTACAATATGTATGTACACAAGTATGTCATGCAAGAGGTCATATCCTGATGCAACAATCCTACTGTGTAGTGACATGGCAATTATCAATGATGAAGTGTGTGAGCCGGCAAGCAGGTGTACGTGGAGCATACGCATTATCGATAATGGTGCTGGTGTCCTGACGGCATGGGTTTAGTATAATAATAAACAAATTTAAACATGCAATGCGATGCGAATAGCAAGAATATGCGGAAAAAGAATAATAAATACAACAGTGAAGAATCTACATTAATATATATACACACACACACACACACGGTTTTGCCATTTGAAATAACACGAATCGTGGGGTTTAGAAAAAAATAAGGGCTACGGTGTTTTTAAGAAAAGATGCGTCTTTTGAAAATATCCGTAGAATCCCTTGACCTATCTTAAAATACTCACGATTCGTTAGTTTTGAAATAGGTATGACTCGAGTCTAGTCTAACATCTACTAAGTAAACTACAGATCTAACTAACAAGCTAATCGAAAGGGTATAGAAACCACCTAAATCTGAGTCGATATATATACATATAATAATCGGTAATCCCGTCTCAACAGTATCACATACGATACAATATACAATATGACATCCTCGAGTCAAGAGTGCGGATCTATCATCAATATATAGCTCGTACGTAAATCCGTCGTACGGCATCCTAAATCTGGGTACGGGTCGAATCTCACATTTATCTCATCGATTATCTGGTATCCTTATCATCATATCTCATGAACTGGGGTACTGATCTAAGTCTAGTACAAACTGATACCATCGATATATATGTAAATGTGTGTGTAAAACACACGTCCAAAGCCCCGCTAAAATCTCATGTCGTAACTCATAATACGAACCACATCATATCACCGATCTCATGGCACCATGCCCAATCTCATCGACTCATCTCCAAATACCATATACAATCCTCATCATCAATGTGTAGGTATACGTGTATATATATACATAGTCTCATACCTATGTGTGTATATATATACGTATCCCCATATACGCACAAGTATAACAAAGTAAGCATGTGTGTGCATGTGCGTGTAAACCTCATTTTAGGATTCGCGACTAAGAAGCTAAACCAAGTTACTTCTAACTACCCTAAACTAAACATCGAACACCTAATCATACCTTGAATAACCATGTTTCACATAACAGATATCATATATATATATATAGCATACTATATATCGAACTGCGGGGATGCTATACGCCATCCACCCGATTTCCCCCGTAGATATAATCTACTCACCTTGCTCTTCGCTTTCCGTTGCCGACGTCGCCACGTGCTTACTTGTCGTCTAAAATTCTTCATGGGGTACCTACACATCATAACGTATCGTAAATGCGTATTACAATCACATCGGAAAACCAAAACGACACGCTAAATGCCTATAGGTTAGAACCTATGGACTACGCTTTCAAAACCACCAAATAACACTCGATTCCGACGTACAAACGTCAAGCGATCGAATACAACACAAATCACAAAATTCCAGAATTCAAAATACGCAAAACAAAACCCCGAATCAAAACAGCAACTCTTGAAAATGGTCCCAGATTTTACTCTAGGTCAAATTGGTCAATTTTGCATATGCCAAGGGTCTAGTTTACTGGAGATGGAGCTACAGACCAAACACGAACCCATTTGAACCAGGTCTGGCCGCAATTTGTGGCCAGAATGACTTTATTTGCGGCCAAAGGGTGGATTCAGGGGCTGGGGTCTTGGGTGATGCTTCCTAGGTTCCTGCATGACTCTCTGTGATCGCTAAATATTTTTCAGGTGTCCCGGGTGATAGCAGATGTCAAAATACCCTCACAGAATTCACAAAATACGATGTCGGGGATTTCTAAGTTCGCTAATTGGGGTTCTAGTCTCTGGTTTGGGTCTCCAATCAATCACCACAGGGGTTGTATAGTCTCTACTAACCTTAATTTCACCTTTTGGGTTCAACTAAAACTCTAATTCTCAACTCAAGTTTTCAAAGTTCCCAAAACCACACAATATCGGTTCTAATTTAACATGGATGCTAAAGAAAATGGAAATACTATGCTGAGGTTAAGAGAATACCTCATTTGACAACTCAATAATTTTCTTGAGTTGCCCCAAGTGTCCAAAATGCAATCTTTCTTGGTCCAAGGTGTAGCTAGTGAGCTCATGCACATTTTTAATGAAGTGGGTATTGGGTTTTGAGATGTTTTCAATGGTGTTTGAGAGGATGTAGAGGGGGAGGGAGTGAGGGCAGCAGCACTTTGAGATGAGGGAGAGAAAATAATGAAGAATGATGAAGGAGTAAACAATTCTATGGTCAATGAAGACCCCTCACACTCTCTCTCATGCCCATACCCCATTTCTTTATTCATATCCCTTTTCTTTTCTTTTCTTTTCCTTTTCTTTTTTTCTCTTTAATTTATAACCATGCATGATAAAAAGAAGAAAGCATGAAAGAAAAATGTAACAATTGCTAAAAAAGACATGTGCATGTTTTGCACAAAATAAGTTTAATACGCGATTAGCGATATTTAATCACGATTAACACTAAATAGCGTATAATTAATCATAAAAACTTATAATTTGCATAATTCACATAAAACACCCTCTTTTTAGTAATTTCTATAATTTTCCACAAAAAAAAATTTCCAATTTTTCGGTATTTAATTATACTGCCTTATTAAAATATTCAATATTTTATTATTTAACTATAAAAATTCCCAAAAATAATATTTTATTTTTCTGAAATGTTACATTATCGATTGGCGTTACCACCATCTTTGACGAGTGTTCATGACGTGTTTCATGTATCTCAACTCCGTAAGTATGTTCGAGATGAAACACACGTGCTAGATCATTCGGAGCTGACTGTAAGAGAGGATTTGACCTATGAAGAACGACCGATGTCGATTGTTGGTCAATGAGAAAAGGTCCTCAAGAACAAAGTTATCCCTCTCGTACATGTTTCATGGGGAAATCGCTTGCACGGAGAATCGACTTGGGAACGAGAAGACGAGATACGACAGAAATTTCCACACCTATTCGTGTAGATTCATGTTTGTTAATCTTTTCTTGTTCCGGGAATTTCGAGGACGAAATTCTTTTGTAGTTGGGTATAATGTAACACCCTAGTTCATTTATACCAGTTCTATTTTGAGTATTTCTTTATTTATGGTCTTTTCTTGATTTACTGTTGTGGGTGCAAATAGTGTATTTGACATCTGTATTTGCATCCGACCCGACCCGCTTGCTGGAAACCCGTCTTGATTCCTGTTTTTGATTTATCCCGGCTAGTTATGAGAATCCGTGTACTTTCATATTTTTTTATATTGCATACTGGCATTATATCTGGCATCTGCATTTTTTTAATATAATATTTAAAGTCGAATAAAATATTTTAAAAATATCTAGTATGGCTTGCATCATACCCCTGACCCTGTGGTAGCATCCGCACCTCGTGTTCTCGTCCCGTTCAGTGAAACGGACACGTTTGGATGGCTACGTGCACGCTACGTGCATCCGTTCTTAGGGGTATACTTTTTCGTTACTCAGATATCCTGTTTTGATTTTTGTTGACATGTATATTATCCGTATTTTAAAACTAGATTTTTAGGCCCGATCTGGACGTGTTTTGGACTATTTTTGTATTAACCAAAAACTCAAAATTAACTAATATTATATCTTTAAATATTTATAACTTTTAAAGTTTTTATATAACTAAAAAGATTTTTTTTTTAAAAATCAAAATAGAATTCTCTCTCTCTCTCTCTCTCTCTCTCTCTCGCACGCGCGCAGCGCGCGACTGACTCTCTCTCTCTCTCTACATATATATATTTCCCTTTAACCCTATATTAATACCCACGTCTTCCTCGTCTTCTTCCTTCCTTTTCTTTTTCGCCGCCGCGCTCGTCCCTCGCCACCGCCGACTCCCTCGTCGGTCTCGTTCATCATCACCTTCTCCTCTCCACTTCTTTTTCTTCTCCAACCCCGAGCCTGCACCCACAACCCCCGAGAAACCCACTGAACCGCCACCCTCACCCCGTCGGCAAACTTCACCGTCCCCATCACCCGACCTCACCGTTCACCTCATCACCCTCTCCTCCTCTTTCTCAACTCATTTCCCTCCTAACCCACTAACCCTGCACACCCGAAACCCTTATCGGCGCCCTCACGTCGCCGACCCATTGCCGACCACCTCGTCATCGCCTCCACACCCTCGACCACCTCTCTTTCCTCTCCTCTCCCCTCTCGCCAACCCAACACCAGAGCCCTTCCCTGCACACCAAGAACCCTAACACCCGCAGCCTTGCCCGCAACCCTCGTCTGAACCCTCGTCACCAGAGCTCCAACCTTCCCGTTGCTTCCTCGTCGTCACAACAACCTCCTCGCCTTCTCCCAAACCCAGAACACCAAACCCCATCCTCCTTCTTCTCTTCTTTCTTCTCCTTCTTCTTTCCTTCTCTTTTCTTTTCTTGATCTGGTTTTCCGGCCATCGCTGGAGCCGTGCTCGTCGCCGATGATCCGGACGATCCAGTGGACATCCCCAGCCAACGTGGTCACCTTCTTGATTTACTTGGTTCAGTTTTGTACGCCCGCGTGTGCGTAGAGACATTTACCGACATCAGACGCTGCGTATACACTCCGTTCAGGCATGTTTATCTTGCTACATGCTATGATACATATTTTGCATCCATATTAATAAAAATATTACATGTTTATTTGATTGTGCATCCATATTACAATTTTTCAGTTTTTCGATACCCGTATGCATCCATACCGTTATTTACATATCTAGTCGCATGCAAGTTTATCTTGCTACATGCCATGTTATATATTTTTCATCCATATGAATAAAAATATCACATGTTGATTGCATTGTACATCCATATTAATGTTTACTGTTTTCGGATACCCGTGTGCATCCGTATCATTTATTATATGTATAGTTGCATCTACAGATCATATTATTTCATGTTACTGTTATATTAACACCCCATGCTTGATAATGTGCATCCTATATAGTCATGGAGCTGTAGATGTAACCCCTGATAGATATTTGTGCATCCATGCTTTACCGTACATCCGTACTTTTACCGTGATTCGATGCTTGCTACATTTTACTGTTGGGTATCCATTTGACACATGTGCACTACTTGACATGACATGTTATACCACTGCTTGACTTGATACTTGATCCTGTTCCTAATGCCGACAATCCTGACTTGTCGTCCTGACGGACGTATTCTGTTGTCTATATAGACAAACATGTACCTGCTTGATCCTGTGTTGGCATTAGTTCCGGATTATCAATACCTGACTTGAACACATAACCTTGGGGGTATGGGGAAATCAAAAGTGTAACTGAAGTGTAGCTTAAAAGGGTATTACTTGATCCCTGGTCCCGGGGGATAACAGGACATAATCATTCGTGATTTTTACTTGATCCATGGTCCCGGGGGATAACGGGACAGAGTCATTCATGACTCCCACTACCTGATCCATGGTCCCGGGGGATAACGGGACATATTCTTTGAGTTACAGGGAGGAGTACACTAATTGATTTAAACAAACTTTAGAATAGACAACCCAGTAGCACCGTTTAGATTGATCACTGCACGTCACATATACTGATACTCTTCACTGTTCTATATCCGTGTTTACTTATTACATTCATGTTACTGTTTATAATTCATGCCTGCATATCTTGTTACCTCCTGAATATATTCTATTATTGATATTATGACGCACTGACGTCTGGGTTTTGCATGGCCCAGATTCTTTATTACTCTCGCAGGCCAACCAGTACTTCAGTCGACAGGCCGAGCAGTGAGGATCCTGTTAGTATTTTAGTCTAGTTTTCTTTCAGTATTTTTATTTCCTGATGTGAGCCCGTATTTTTCCAGATTGTTATTGTTTATTGGATTTATTGCTTCCGCATATTATTTCTTGACTCTTTTATTCTGGCATATGGACATGTACTAGATAGTTTATTTTATTTTTCTTGTTCTTGATATCTTCTAGACAGCCGTAATGTGACTGTGGAGGGATATTTTCTAGCCACAGGTAGTATGGTTGGCTCTGTCACGTACCGATCTTAGCGCACTCTGGAAAGCAGGACATGTCAATGCTTGATGGAACCAAGTTCATAAATGAACAACTCTATCCAACAAACTTCTTGGGATGTATTCTCTGTTGAGTCATAACCAGCATCCTGCGCCATAATTATCTCAGTATCCCTATTGGAACACTATCCAATACACTGATCCTTAAAAGATGCTAAACTCAAAACTCTGACAGCATCTCTTTCAACTAGGTTACCTTGAAAGCCTGAGCCGATAACCGCCTCCCAGAAGAGGCTGCGGTTCCTTATAGCACGAACATCCACTCATGTTCTGTACCGCTTCCCAATATTTCTCCAGGATTGGACTAATATATTCTTATTGCAACTAGTGCAAAAGCAATATCTGGTGTTGTACAAAATATTGCATGATTGACTCGATTACCTAAGCAAATGATATGTCATTCATGCCAGTCCCTCTCCTCATCAGTCTAGAAGATATCTTTTTAGAGAGGGTGACTCTATCACTTGCGGGTATACCACCACGTCAGGAGTCATCCATTCTAAAATACTTTTAGAATGTTGTTTAAGCACCCCATTGGGAAACATCCCAAATCTAGTTCTAAAACCAGAATTATCTATCTAGTTTTGTATAAGACTTGCATGATTGATTCAATTGCCTAAACAAATAATATGTCATTCAGCCAGTCCCTCTCCTCATCGGTCTAGAAGACATCTCTTTAGAAAGGATGACTCCATCACCTACGGGTACACCACCACGCTAGGAGTCATCCATTCTAAAATACCTCTAGAATGTTGTCTAAGTACCCGATTTGGGAAACTTCCCAAATCTAGATCTAGTCACCAGAATTCCAGATATACTATCCATATCCAACATAGAGAAAACACTATGTGACAACCAAAATTTGACCGATTGTAGTATAGTAACATCACTTCCTATTTAGAGTATGTTATCCAAATCCAGGACAGTACTCTCTACATCCTTCTTGCTAGGTTCATCTATTGTTTTGATGAAGTCAATCACTATGACTGTCATATCAAAATAGATGATCCATCTCCGATATCCATACTTCAGTCAACGAATAGACATAAGCAACTTGCACACGTTCCGCTGCTCCCACTGACTACGATAACCCTCTGGCGGAGTCATATACACGTGCACTTCCAAATTCTCATTTGGAAAGACATTATAGTCATCCAACTGCCAGATATTATAGCCATGAACTGCATCAACGCCAAATCATATCCATATGGACTTCAGCATAGATACTGAAGTAAAAGTCACATTACAATCCACAACGGGTATTTAATGAAAACTCTTTACAGCAAGTCTAGCCTTATTAGATTAGTACCTTTCCACCTGCACAGATCCCAAAAGATCTACTTGCTCCTAATGGGCTTCACCCCTTCAGGAGCACCCAGCAAAGTCTAAAATCCATAATTTACTGAAGTGTGTGGAGTCCTTCTTGGATATGAAGTATCTGGTCACTTGAAAGTTACCACTTCCTATGACCTGCTAATAACAAGTATGAGGAATAGCAGTGCCAAGTCATATCCGTATGGGCTTCAGCATAGACACTGAAGTAATAGTCTCATCACAATCCACAACGGGTATTTGATGAAAACTCTTTACAATATGTCTAGCTTTATTAGGTTAATACCTTTCCATCTGCACAGATCTCGAAAGATCTGCTTGCTCCTGATAGGTTTTACCCTTTCAGGAGCACCCAGCAAAGTTCAAAATCCATAATTTGCTGAAGTACATGAACTCCATCTTGGATATGAAGTATCTGGTCACCTGGAATTTACCACTTCTTATGACCTACTGATAACTAGTGGACCATTATCACTATGATGCTGATATCCCTGTCACCGTCTACAAGAAAAGCGAAGTACCTCTCGGGTGGCTGAGGTCACTTACTTTATCTGCGGAGCGGCTAATGGTTTGTCGGGTCCAATTGAATAATTAGGTTCTACTAAATTTTCGGTAACCGTTTGTGGTTCTAGAATCACATCCAATTCTACCATACTCCCACTAGTTTCTTTTGCAAAAAGATTCCTTTTATAAAACAGTGGCGAGTCAAGAACAATGTAACTATTGATCTTGAAAATGGTAGAAAACAAAATCCTAGTAGAGACTTTTATGGGATGGTTGAGTATGAGATACTTCAACCACTGTTGATTGTTGGGTATGACATACTATAACAAATGGCCCTAGTGCAAGTGGGAGATTGTTAGTTATATGTATGCCCTAGAGGCCATTACTGTACATACGATGTATATTGTAGTGGATGCTTGGACATATATAGGGAGGACTTTCTTGCTCGACATGATAGTATGCTATCTGGTTGCTCTTTATCTTAACATGTACTCTGATTGTCTCTATGTTACATGTTGATAAAGCCCTTAGGATGAGTACTTGACTACCAGGACTATGATGCAGATCATACTAGTGGGGACAGTGTAGTCGCCAAGTACATCCTTCAAATGTTCCTAGTCGTAGGTGTATCGAGACAGGGCATCGATATACCAGAGTAGACTAGCGTATACGCTTCTCGACCCATATGATGGGCGATGGATGATCCCATATCCATTGGTGTTTGACATCAGAGAAGGTATGCGGGTGCTCAGTGGAGACTGAGTACACTGGACGGACTCGCCGAGAACTCCCAGATGGTATTATACCTCACGTCAGATGGCAGTTCTCTGGTGACACTGGTACAGGTTAGTCTGTAGACCCGAGATCGTCATAGAGTCTTGTGTGATTCCCACTGTGCTTTGATTTCCATCATACCACGTCCAAGAGGGCGTGCAAAACGGTGGCTTTTGGGTACAGTCCCGAGTCACATGGAGGCAATGAGCGATAGGAGGGGTTTCGTCTCTCCCGGTATAGGGAGTTGATGTTGTGCTGTGCTCGATTGGCTATAACTGGAAGTCCTTGGCTAAGGCAGCTTCAGAGATATACTGGTAAGTGTTATCAGTAGTTTCTCGACCCGTTATGAGCCTCATATCGACACGACTTATCGAGTTATTGGGGTCTGACGTTTACCACCCCTAGACGAGATATGCGACATATCAGACGAAGAGACCGGACTATACGGTAGTATTACTGATTGGATTCGCAGGAGTGTGAGCAGGCTTGCTTGTTGATCTTCTGATCGCTCAATACCCGGGTGGCCGTTACGTTTAGCAGACCGCTTGCGGCTTGTGGGTGTTTGATATGATCATTACCTACTGCCGGCATATTGACGAGTCTTTAGAGTCCTACACAGGGGTTTCCTGGCTCAAGCGAAACGGAGTAGGAGCACATATGTGATATGTACGAGACCGAGATTTATACGATATGAGATACCGTATTCTATTCTCGCGATTCGTGACATTGATCGGTTGTATGCGATATAGCCGGGTTATCGGATCAAGTATTGATTCGATAAGTTGTTACACATGATATTAGTCGGTTATAGCCGGATTATTAAATCAAGTGTTGATTTAATAATTTAATGTATAATTATATATTTGATATATTACATTACATTAACTAGTATTAGCTCACTTAAGATTTATTTTCTCACTACATTGTGCATAAGTGTATATGTGATATATATTTGTGTGCATATGATTGTGTCATGCTTGATGATACATCAAAGATGGGTGTATGAGACTTATACCAAGATTAGGGTAAAGATTAGGGTTTTGTTTATATCTTAAGAATAATAAAAGAGAAAGACTTAGTCAAAGTTCTCAAGCTTTCATGAAGCTTGTGGAAACATTGACAAAGTCAACTCTTTTGTCATTCTTTAAGATATTTAGTTAACCCAACCTTAACCTTATACCTTGGTCAATTCTCTACATGAGTTAAGAATGATAGCTTAACTCACCCATGGTTACATTATTGAGATGAATTAATTCATATGATGAATTATTCATTCCTTCTTCTTCTTCTTCATCAAGCTCCATGAAAAGCTTGCTAGCTCTAATGGTGGTTTGAGAAATAGTGTGAGAAAATCAATTCTAAAGTGAGCTCATTTCCTACTTCTTCATCCTCTACTACTTGCCATGTAGTATAGGGTGTTCTCTTCACAAAGTTCATGACCTAGTGAAGGAATAGCTTGTGTTAGTGTCTCCCGACGTAGATCATCTTCGGCCTCGAAGTCATCGAAGCAAGCATGTTCGTTCTTCTTATGGAGCTTCTCTAGAGTCCGGAGTTCACGATCGCAGTGGAGGGGACATCTACACGGAGCTATTGAAGTGAAGGACCGGTATACAAAGGTTGTATTCCTTGCTCTCTTTACATATTGCAAAGTGTTTGCATATAGTATTCCGTATATTTCTAGTTTACGATCTAGTTTAGGGTTAGCTAAAACGGAAAAATTTTAATTTGGCATGGACGAAGCCTCCCGAAACCTTGCTGCCATCATAGGTAACCCTTCAGTGGTATCAGAGCAATGCTAGAAATAAATACGGATTTTGTTAAGATCACGAAACCGAAACAACTCCGAAATCTGCATCGTCAAAACCTGCTTGCTGTCGATTTTTTGAAGTTGTCAAAAAAAATTTAAAACAAGTACAGAGTGATGTATGTGATATATCATGAACACTGCAAAAATTTCAGGGGGTTTCTTCAAAATTGGGCCGGCCATAACCCCCCCATACCGGCCAAAACCGGCCACCCTTCCTAAATTTTTGCACATGTTCCAGTGGCTTGGTTTTGATGTTTCAGGTGTTGTTTATTTTTGCTAATTTTGCATGTGATGTAATTTTACACTATAAGCAATTCGGAGTGTTTCGTATTCGTTGTTTTAACAATGTTTCGGGTGTTTCACATATTGTCTAGACAATGTTAAAAAGTTCGATCGAATGTCAAAAACCCATTTTTCCAAGTTTAACGTATTCGGAAAAACATGCAAGTGATTCTGTGGACCCTCTAGAAGAACGTAAACCTTAACTCGATTATGTGGCCGTCAAAACCACCACTTGAACCTTAGGATTTGTGGTAGTTTGGCGTTTCACATGTGAGGGTTGGTTTGACCCTTCTACGGCTGGTTCATAGGTACTGTGGCATCTTCTGGGTATTACTAAAACTGTGCTCAAGTGTTGAGCTGTCGGGAAATTGTGGGATTTTGATGAATCGATCGAAGAGTTTAACGTCGTCCGGATATTATGTGATGGGATACAATATTTTGAATCCACAAGTAGTTATGAGATAACTAATTTGAATGTTATAAATCTAGCCGTTTAGTCTCATTTGATCGGTTGCCACGGGATTTTGATGTGATCAAAAGTCCGTCACAATCACGCAGCGTACGCGGATACTCGCTGGGTAAACTTAATAGATAGCCACGCTCCATAGCCCCGACCAAGTGACTGTAGGAGAACCCCGTCGCCAAAAGCATCCGTTCGGGTGCTCGCGGCAGCGGTGTTTCGCCTTAGTGTACTTAATCGACGGCATCGGGGGTGCGGCTGTCTACTAAAGTTTCCGACGAGCATTCGATCAGGATGTCGGGAATCTTGTTGAATTGCCCGACTTGATATTGAAAACTTTTCGGTATCGAGACTAAAATGCGGGGTTTATAATTGTTAGGCATGCAATGTCTAAGGAATTCAGATGGTTAGGTATATGATGTCTAAGGTGGTTGCGGATTCCAACTGTTGTAGTTTTTCATTTTCTTTTCTGCGACCGTAAATGTAATATATGGTGTATCGCCGGTTTCGGTGCTATATGTCAACGACAATTGGGATATGCATATTTACTTACGTTGATGACATGTGATGTTATGTGTTGCTGTGATATGTTATATTGGATCGGCGTGTTTGAATAGCCGGGGGTTTTATGTGAGATGAGTTTTTTTAATTTCATTCATGTAAAATTCATTGTATGTAATATTCTTTTATTGGGGCACTTCCAGGTTGAGGATGATGTCACCATTGTATATTATTTACTTTTCCGCATTAGGATAGATCCAAGGCGGGGAGCACAAGTAACCGGGTTCTGGAGTCCAGTGGGAGACCATCTCGGGGAGTCAAGACCGGGTCTCCTAACTCTAGAATTGGCAGGGTTGCTTGCCGCTCTCGTAGGGGTCTAGGGGTGTGGGATTGGCTATTCATCGCGACCATGGAATCCGTGTTTTATACATGCTTCAAATAAAACACGAAATCCTAGTATATCCAATATTTCATATGTTGTCCTTCTACTGCGTTATCTGTGATGTGATCATTTGATATGTTGAGATGGATACAGGATATAGTATATGAGATATATTATATAGACGTTGCTTATGTTTTACACCCGCGCAAGCACTGCCCCGCTCTGCCGTTAGTTACCTAACCTAACGGTGCACGAGGGCACATCGAGGCGAATGCGGATGGCATAAGCGTACGTTGTAATTATCTGTGATGTTTAGGTGACTTAAAATGATAGGACTTCATTAATGAGATTAATGAAATAAAAGAAATCTAAAGATGTTGTGGAATCGAATTTTCATAAACAGGTAGCTCTAGTTCTTGCTTTGCATAGCGGTATTCCTTATAGAACATCCAGCACCTTATTCGATAAGGAAAGAGCCGAGATCCCTTCACCGGGAGTGACCTCTTTAGCAATAACTGGCAGATGCTACAACCCTCGGTTTGTCTTTTGATTGCTTCTATAGTTTTTGCTTTGCACAGTGGTATTTGTGAAATATCCTGCACCTTATTCGATAAGGAAAGAGCCGACGATCCCTTCACCGGGAGTGACCTCTTTAGCAAAACTAGCAAAGGCCTCAAAAACACTCCATTTTAAATTATTTGATTCTACAACGATATCAAGTTCATTACGCAAAAGGTTTTCATAAAAACCTGGCGTAGCCCTCCGTCATTTCAGATAAGTACTTCATAGTATTCGTGCTGCGTTTGTTGGTTTTCGTCAAGGCGTAGTGTGCGGTAGCTATTTATGCTTATCTGTATAAGCATATGATGCGATTGAGTTAGGGTAGTCATGCGACTTTGTTGGCTTTCGTCAAGGGCCGTGCGGGTGGGTTTAATTCAATCGGGAAATGACGGGTTGAACTTGACTAGCAGCCTATGGTCTGTTGGCTTTCGTCAAGGTCATAGGATGCTAGGGGTAAAATATTATTGGGAATTTCAAGTGTTGAAATTTGCAATAAGATTGCATACCTTCTATGAGATAGTTGGATCCCGATACCCACTGCGAGTAAGAGTTACTCCTGGGAGAGTTTTACACATTACAATTAGCCAATCAAGTAGGTGTCTAGAAAGGTGTCAACGGGGTTATGCCTGTGGAAAAACGAGGTTTATTTTAATTAGGTCTATGCGAAAGCACGGGGAACCTCCCTCAAAGTACTGGCACTGGCTTGGCTGAAAGATTGGCGAACTTGTAGGGTGTAATTAATCCCGGCTAGCCTTTCTTTTTAGGGTTTGAAGGAAGATTTGACAAAAACAGTGGGAGACATCCTGATTAGATATATTAATAACCAATCTAATCTTGCAAGAGCATACGCTGAGTGTTTTCTTCTCTCTCTCTCTCCAGGTAGAGACTATGTCACGCCTTAATCAAGATAATAATACGGATGTATTGACCGAACCCGCTTGTTATACTGCGCTAGGGAACGTTGGTCCCGCTCCAACTTATAATTGTTATAAGACAGAGCAGGAAATTGGGGATTGCCAGGATTCCCGTGCCGCCCAAACGAAGAAAGTGTATGTTGATACATCATCTTCGGGTGTGTTCATTACAGAGAACTGTTTCTCAGTATCCTTTACGTCCTGGGTATGTGATACCGGATCAGGATCCCACATATGTAATCTGTTACATGGGCTACTGAGAGGTAGAGAACTGAGAACGGGTGATAAGTTTCAAGAGTTGGAAACGGTGCAATTGTTGCAAGCCAAGTCTGTTGGCAGTTATCACCATGTATTACCAAATACATTAATTCTGAACGAATGTTATTAGATACCGAACCTGATATACAACATCATATCAGTCTCTTTATTAGTAAAGAAAGGATATAATTTTGTATTGATGGATAATGTTTTGAACATTTCCTATATCAAGAGTTGATCGGTTCAGGCACGTTATCTGAAAGCATATACGTTCTAAATAAAACTATAGTTCTTAACATACGGAACACACACAAGGGGAAGAGTTCAGAAATGAACGAATCTTTCTTGAGGCATTGTAGACTGGGTCATATCAATACGACCCGACTAGCTAAGTTACATTTAGATGCATATTTAAATTAGTTTGAATTTACATCTTGTGAAACTTTCCAGTCATGTCACAAAGATAAGATGACCATAGCTCCGTTTATTGGAAACAGAGAAAGAGTTACTGAACTCTTGGGATTGATACATGCTGATGTATGCAAGTCCCCAGTCTACACATGCCAGGATCGGTTCTTTGTACTTCATTACATTTACTGATGATCTCTCAAGATTCGCACATGTGTTCCTGTTGAAACACAAGTCTGAACCTTTTGAGATATTCACAGAATATAAGTTAGAAGTAGAGAACCAAATTGGGTATAAGTATTATGTCCTATGATGAGATCAGTGAGGAGAATACTTGAGCACGGAATTCCTGGACTATTCTAAAGGAGAATAAGATTCTCTCTCAGCATTACTCCTCCGTATACACCACAGCGCGTCGGTGTATCGGGGCGGAGCAATCGCACCCTATATGATATGGTATGCTCTATGATGAGTACTACTGAGTTGCCTATTTCCTTTTGGGGGTTATGCACTTGAGAAGCTACATACCTATTGAATAGGGTTCAAATCAAATCAGGTGCCTACCATTCCATATGTGATATAGTATGGGAAGAGCCCATCTCTTAAGGTTGTTAAGATTTGGGGTTGTCCGGCCTATGTCTAAAAGCAAAATCCGAACGAGCTCGAGGCAAGGTCAGTTCTGTGGAAGTTTGTTGGATATCCTAAGCATTTGCAAGGGAATATCTTCTACCGCACTGAGGAACAAAAGGTTTTTTGTTTCTCAGCATGCCACCTTTGAGAAAGGGAATTTCTTGTGAAGAAATTAGTGGTCATGAGGTAGAACTGGAAGGAGTTCCAGCTATACAAACTACAGCAGATGATTTGGTAAACTCGGAGGATTCAATAGCTTCCAACGAACCTCAGCCTCTCCGCCGATCTGGTAGGGTTCCTCACCCACCTGAGAGATACTTCGGTTTTCTCTATGACAGTGGGAGCGAGGATTGCATCATGAAATGATGACCTAACTAGTTTCGTGCAGGCCGTCAGGAGTGGTGACTCTGTGAAAATGGCTGGATGCTATGCGATCTGAGATGGAATCTATATACACCAACAAAGTATGGACTTTGGTTGCTTTATCTGAAGGGTTAAATCCCCATCAGGAGCAAGTATATCTTGAGAAGATTACTTGGTATACATGGAAAAGTTGAGACTTTCAAAGCTATGCTTAAGTCCATCCAGATCCTACTTGCCATTGCTGTATACCATGACTACGATTTCTGGCGGTTGGGTATCATGACTGCTTTTCTAAATAGTGATTTAGAAGAGAGCGTCTATAAGTACACAGCCAGAGGGCTTTATAGACAGTGGGAGCAGCGAAAACGTGTGCAAGTTGCTTTAAGGGTTAAAGCAGGCATTGCGGAGTTGGAACATCTGTTTTGATGTGGTAGTCAAAGAGTTTGACTTCATCAAAATTGTAGATGAACCTTGTATATTCAAAAAGGCAGTAGGGAGTATGGTGATGATCCTCGTATAATACGTGGATGACATACTCTTGATAGGAAAGGTGTTTCCTATGCTACGCTCGGTCAATCTCCTCTTATCACAAGGATTCTTCATATAGGATCAAGGTGATACCTCCTAAATCCTGGGTTTTGGATCTATGAGATAGATCTAATTGGATATTAGGATTCTCACTAGGTATAGTGAGATGGTATAAATCGATCCTGGGGAGAATCACTGGATAGCTTCCAGGGTGGTAAGAACGACTGAATGTCAGTCACAGGCATTGTCTTTACCCTCAGTAGAGGGACGGTATGTTGGAAGAGTTTCAAGCTAGATACCATGACATACTAGACGATAAAGGCTGGATACATCACTACCTAAGATGCTACCAAAGAGTCAGTCTGGATGTATATTAGTTCATGAGATGAACTTCGTTCCTACCATTGTGTGACAATGGAGTTGTGGCTTTGGCCTAGGAACCCCCGTCCCATCAGTGATCCAGACATATTCTTAGGAAGTATCACCTGATCATGGAGATGGTTGATCTCCAGGAAGATCGAGGTTAGGAGAGTAGACACAGAGGACAACAGCGCGGATCCACTTACAAAGGCCTATTTCCCAGTAGAGACTTTTATGGGATGGTTGAGTATGAGATACTTCAACCACTGTTGATTGTTGGGTATGAGATACTACAACAAATGGCCCTAGTGCAAGTGGGAGATTGTTAGTTATATGTATGCCCTAGAGGCCATTACTGTACATACGATGTATATTGTAGTGGATGCTTGGACATATATAGGGAGGACTTTCTTGCTCGACATGATAGTATGCTATCTGGTTGCTCTTTATCTTAACATATACTCTGATTGTCTCTATGTTACATGTTGATAAAGCCCTTAGGATGAGTACTTGACTACCAGGACTATGATGCAGATCATACTAGTGGGGACAGTGTAGTCGCCAAGTACATCCTTCAAATGTTCCTAGTCGTAGGTGTATCGAGACAGGGCATCGATATACCAGAGTAGACTAGCGTATACGCTTCTCGACCCATATGATGGGCGATGGATGATCCCATATCCATTGGTGTTTGACATCAGAGAAAGTATGCAGGTGCTCAGTGGAGACTGAGTACACTGGACGGGCTCGCCGAGAACTCCCAGATGGTATTATACCTCACGTCAGATGGCAGTTCTCTGGTGACACTGGTACAGGTTAGTCTGTAGACCCGAGATCATCATAGAGTCTTGTGTGATTCCCACTGTGCTTTGATTTCCATCATACCACGTCCAAGAGGGCGTGCAAAACGGTGGCTTTTAGGTACAGTCTCGAGTCACATGGAGGCAATGAGCGATAGGAGGGGTTTCGTCTCTCCCGGTATAGGGAGTTGATGTTGTGCTGTGCTCGATTGGCTATAACTGGAAGTCCTTGGCTAAGGCAGCTTCAGAGATATACTGGTAAGTGTTATCAGTAGTTTCTCGACCCGTTATGAGCCTCATATCGACACGACTTATCGAGTTATTGGGGTCTGACGTTTACCATCCCTAGACGAGATATGTGACATATCAGACGAAGAGACCGGACTGTACGGTAGTATTACTGATTGGATTCGCAGGAGTGTGAGCAGGCTTGCTTGTTGATCTTCTGATCGCTCAATACCCGGGTGACCGTTACGTTTAGCAGACCGCTTGCGGCTTGTGGGTGTTTGATATGATCATTACCTACTGCCGGCGTATTGACGAGTCTTTAGAGTCCTACACAGGGGTTTCCTGGCTCAAGCGAAACGGAGTAGGAGCACATATGTGATATGTGCGGGACCGAGATTGATACGATATGAGATACCGTATTCTATTCTCGCGATTCGTGACATTGATCGGTTGTATGCGATATAGCCGGGTTATCGGATCAAGTGTTGATTCGATAAGTTGTTACACATGATATTAGTCGGTTATAGCCGGATTATTAAATCAAGTGTTGATTTAATAATTTGATGTATAATTATATATTTGATATATTACATTACATTAACTAGTATTAGCTCACTTAAGATTTATTTTCTCACTACATTGTGCATAAGTGTATATGTGATATATATTTGTGTGTATATGATTGTGTCATGCTTGATGATACATCAAAGATGGGTGTATGAGATTTATACCAAGATTAGGGTAAAGATTAGGGTTTTGTTTATATCTTAAGAGTAACAAAAGAGAAAGACTTAGTCAAAGTTCTCAAGCTTTCATGAAGCTTGTGGAAACATTGACAAAGTCAACTCTTTTGTCATTCTTTAAGATATTTAGTTAACCCAACCTTAACCTTATACCTTAGTCAATTCTCTACATGAGTTAAGCATGATAGCTTAACTCACCCATGGTTACATTATTGAGATGAATTAATTCATATGATGAATTATTCATTCCTTCTTCTTCTTCTTCATCAAGCTCCATGAAAAGCTTGCTAGCTCTAATGGTGGTTTGAGAAATAGTGTGAGAAAATCAATTCTAAAGTGAGCCCATTTCCTACTTCTTCATCCTCTACTACTTTCCATGTAGTATAGGGTGTTCTCTTCACAAAGTTCATGACCTAGTGAAGGAATAGCTTGAGTTAGTGTCTCCCCAACGTAGATCATCTTCAGCCTCGAAGTCATCGAAGAAAGCACGTTCCTTCTTCTTGTAGAGCTTCTCTAGAGTCCGGAGTTCACGATCGTAGCAGAGGGGACATCTACACGGAGCTATTGAAGTGAAGGACCGGTCTACAAAGGTTGTATTCCTTGCTCTCTTTACATATTGCAAAGTGTTTGCATATAGTATTCCGTATATTTCTAGTTTACGATCGAGTTTAGGGTTAGCTAAAACGGAAAAATTTTAATTTGGCATGGACGATACCTCCCGAAACCTTGCTGCCGTCGTAAGTAACCCTTCATAATCCAAAAACTGTCATTATCGAAGCGTACCTTGAGTTTGTCCGGATTCTGCTTTTAAACAGAAATCGGATAACTCTATATCTCAACAATCTCAAGATATGTAACAATTCTATATCCATATAGAATCAAGGCACTAATTTAGATAGAACCAGATTCAAAAGTCACGCAGCTGTTTCCAGTGCATACTCCAAATGAAAAAGGGCCAATACAGCATTACTCATTAAGAAGCATACTCGCGGATGAGCAACTTGTGAGCAAATCAAGTTACCAATACTATGATGGAATACGTAGTATAAGTATTTATATCTTCGATCACCTCGAAGAATCGTGAAACTTCCAACGTATGGCTCTCTACTTTATTCTTATACCTATAAACTTCTTAAAATCTTTAGACCGTGCATTACAACGAATACGTGTCTAAAACCAGAGAACTTATAGGTAAACCTGAATGAAGTAAGAGTATTAACCCCTTGTCCCGAAAGATACTTGACAACATACATTTTCATGTATAAGTCCCATGAGTATACTAACTCAAATTATGTGTTTTGTAAATGAAAACTGTATCTTGGTTAAGAATGTCTTACACCGTTATTCAATGCACATCACCTTATTCTCAACTGATAAAGATAAATATTTATAACACAGTTTTCAAAATGTATATCTCACTTTATAGTATAAAGGTACAGATATTTCATTTTAAAATTTGGTGCATAACAATATTTATTCGAAACCAAATATTTGCCGTTAGGCAAAACTAGGCGATTTAATCCAATATCACCAATTGCAACGAATTCCGATATTGAGGATCAAATCACCCATTTCCCAATATTTTACTCCTACTCATCATCTGTAACACCGTACAGATGTGATATCCAAATCTAGTAAATACATATCCTGGAGTCAGAATTGATTGGGAAAATAGTTCTCTTTTTGTAACGACTCTGAAATCCCTGTACAGTATTAATTGTTTAAATTTATAGAAAAAGGCATTTCAGCCTGTGTAGAAGTTATAAGATATTTTTATTCAATAAAAGCAAGAAGCAATTTGTAGTTTACTGGTAAAGCCTCTACACTGCTGTGACGTAGCCCGTGTGTTTGATCCCATCAGTCCCAAATTTTTTAAGATTTTTAGTTTTAAGCTTTTCGGAAGCCCAAGAGTTGCACGTATAATTCACGAAGAATCGAAATATTTCAGAAAAATCAAACAGGCGCAAAAAAGAGTAAACACCAAACTAGACACGTGGTATGAATCTCGAGGCAAACCCTCAAGATCCAACCGCCCATTTCCTCTAAATGGCCGCCACTAACGGTCCTGATGTGCCCGATCACCTCCGTGCTTTGCACACACGCCTCTTCAGCTCCCCTCAACTTCTTTGCACTATTTGATTTCCCTGCAATTAAACAGTGACTATTCAATTCACCATTTAACATCAATTTTAATTCTTTTCATTCAATTTTTAATTCTCAAACCCTAAATTCTTCACTATAAATACCACCATATCCCCTAGCTCTCCCCATTCTGAAATTTCTAACAAAAATTCTCTCAAACTCTCTAAGTACCAAGTGGAGTTAAGCATTTAAGAGGAGTAGCAAGCCAAGCTCGATGACCGGAGCATCTCCGACGAGACCATGACCCCAAAAGCTTCCCCTTTCCCTTGTTAACAAGCTAAACTCGTAAGTTTCCTTCTCTCTCCATTTCTTTCATTTCAAATCGTCTTCTAAAAACACATCGACAAGTGAAGGTAGCTTCGATATATTGTTATTTTAACATTTGTACTCCACTTTATAAGCAAAATAGCTCAAACTAATATCCTAACACCACTCTTAACTTTATGTATATCATTTAGCTTGTAGTTTAACAAAAAAAATTCATGTGAAACAATCATATAACAAACTTTTCATTAAAACACCATGAATTTTAATATAACCGTAATTTCAATAACTAAAGTATATACTTTTAGATCATTCACGGGGTAACGACCTACCCCACACGCACACTATGGTTTCATAGTACCATGTATAAATATATGGTTTATTTAAAAAATAGGTTTTAAATTAAAATACCACATTTTTTCAAAAAGAGTTTCTTTTAAAAGATATTTTGATTCCTTCGCAATTGCGCCTCTACAACTCTCTTTAGGGGACCGCTAATGGATGGTATAGATTATCGCATATCCTTATGATAGTAGGGCGAGATCCTGAACTCCTCACGGAGTATTCGGTCTCGAAGGGAAATAAAAATACGGTTTTTTTTAAGAAATACGATTTTTCTAAACAAAACAAACTTTGAAAAATTTATATAAAACTACAAATCCGTATTTTCAATAAAAAAAAACAGCTTGTGAAAATATATATTTAAATGAAAGATTGGAATTTTTAATAAAATACCAACAAATTTCCAAAAGTAGTAGTTTTCATAAAAATACCATAAACTTTCAAAAAACTAGGTTTTAGCACTAAAATACCATGACAATTAAAATATATGTTCTTGAAAACCCTAAATATTACAAATCACCCTCGAGATTTATTTCTAAACTATAATAAAGTATTTTTCATAAAAACCCCTCGAGATATGCAAACAATATTTAAGGACTCTGGATTAATATAGGTTTAAGCGGTATCATTTCTCTTGAGCCCTAGGGAGCCGGAGAAAGTGAGTGCTTGTCTATTCAGATTAGACAACTTAACGGAGTGATCAATGGCAATTGTCTTGGAAAAAGACACAAATTCTGCCGTTCATGTGCAGCAGTTTCCGATTTCTCCCGAATATAAGATTTTTTAACAGTTTAAATCAATTCATATGAAAAAGGCCTGAACTCGAATCCAAAATTGAACCTAAACCCGAACTCTAACCCAAACACAAACCCGAACTCTAACCCAACTCGAATCTAAACATGAACTCGAATCCAGTCTCCTCGAACTAACTTGACTCGAACCAAGATTGCAATTGACATGACTCATATTTTACTCAACTCATTCGACTTCATTCTACATATTTTGTAATCTATGGTTTCGATCAAGACATGTTATAACCAATCAATCAATTTAATTAAGTATACTATACATTTATAAACTATTTATACTCGGGGTGTTTTGGATAGTTTCTTGTGTGAATCCAACGGAGCTTCATGAGTCTCAAATTAAGCTCTTTTTTATTTTACTCGAATATCAGTCGGGTCGACTCATCCACAGCCTAGAGCCTCGATACTAACACGTGAAATGAGCCCGTGTTTTCTTGCTCCTGGGGCCCCACTCTTGAGCTCATGAATACTTCTACGGCTGTGTTGACATTCACACTTGGAACTTAACGTTAACATAGTGATCATATAGAGATCTATAGTACATATTTACCCATGATCATATACTTTTACTCGTCATATATATATATATATATATATTCTATACTTGTCATTCTTTTACTCTTACTTTATCCTTGGGACTTACCGAGCGCTAGTCCGCTGACTGGTATTCCACTCACCCTTGTTTTCTTGGAATGTTCGTCAGATACGGTCGAGACGGGGGAAGTGAAGGCCACAGAGAAAGACTACAACCGGATTGATCCTCAAGATTAGCTTAGCTTCACTTTTTATTTAGCTTGTGTATGCCACATGTTTAGGCATTTTCCTTTATTGTATTTACTTTCCAGTTGAAACTCATGTACTTGTAAATATTAGAAGTTGAATGTAAATAAAGATATTTGTTGAAAAATTTTACAGTCGCCATATATTCTTGCATTGTATATTATTGTTTCAATATGCTTAGTATATTTATTTAGGAAATGACCTTCTCTGGATAAATATGTCGCGGACTTACCACGTCACCGTTTCCGACTACTGAGAATCAGGGCGTGACACTTTTACAAATACACAGAAGATCTGAAACATGAAAATGTTTCATAAGGGGTAGTCAGGTATTCCTAGTAATGCATTTTCCATTATTCAGATTCATGACAGTAGTCGCAATTTCCTTTGCCCTCACTTCAATCCCTTTATATGTCTCTATATCTTATCTTCTGCACACCGCACTCAGGCTAATTAATTTTCTTCCTTCCCTATCTTTCGGCACCAGCCTAAGATTTGGAAGAAGACATCCAATAAATATAATAGGTGTACTCTCCTAATACAAGGAGCTCTCGCAACCTGAGAGAAGGTAAAGGGAAGAGACAACCGAATAATCATATTCAATTTCTCCAAAATCTGTGGTCATCGTCGACTGAAGTAACTTTTTTGAGTTCGTATGTAACTATACGATGGTCGTTCCAAGAAATATGGATCATCGTAGTGATACGAAGTGTTCTGAAGAAATGCAAATAGACGTACATACAATACTCTGTATAAGTCCGCTGAGTCTAACAACTCTTTCACTGTGCGTCGTAGGTTGAAAACTGTACTTATGGTTAAGAAGAATTACACCGTTGTTCAATGCTCCTTACCTAACCATCCACTGATATAGGTAAATGTCATAGACATAATTTCAAAAGGTATATCTCACTCTATGAAAATAGACGTACAGATATATCAATTTGAAATTGGTGCACAACAGCGGATATTCAAAACCAAATATTTGCCGACCGGCAAACAACCCAGGTGGCTTCCTCAAATATCACCAATTACAACGAATCCCGATATAATGAGGATGGTCACCTAATTCCCAATAACTTCCACTCATCATCTGTAAAACCATACAGATGTGAGAATCATACCTGGTAAATACATACCCTGGAGTAAGTATTTAATCGGGAAATCAGTTTTTCTTTTAACATTACACAGTGAAACTGAAACATTGGAATGTTTCGGTGGGGTATTCCGGTATTCTTAGTAATGCCTCTTCCATTATCCAGATTCACAACTGTAACCGTATATCTCTTTGCCATCTCTCCAAATCCTTTTATATGTCTTTAGTCATTACCTTCTGTACACCCCTTTAGGCCAAATGGTTTTCTTCTTTTCCTACCGTTCGGCACCAGCCTATGGTTTGGAAGAAGACTATCCAAAAAGCATAAAGGGTGTACTGTCCTAATCCTAGGAGCACTCGCAATGCGAGAGAGGGTGAAGAGAAAAGACACCTGAATGTACTTTATTCCTATTTCTCCTGAACTAGGATCCATCCCCTAACTGGAATAAGTTCCTTTCGAGTTCGTATATAACCATACGATGGATTATCCAATAAACTGGGATCTTCATAGTAATACGGAGTGTCCTGGAGAAATACAAAGGTGATTTAGGATTGGCGAAGAAATACTTGGTTTGGTCGTGAATATCAGTCGCAATTTACTTTGCCCTCCTACTAATCCCTTGCTTTGTCTTAACTTAATACCTTCTGCACACCATCGTTATGCTAATTGGTTTTCTTCATTCCCCACCGTTCGGCACCAGTCTAAGGTTTGGAAGAAGACTATCCAATCTGCGTAATAGGTGTACTACTCCTAAGCTAAGGAGTACTCGCAACCTGAGAGAAGGTGAAAAGAAAAGACAACTGAATAATCCTATCCGTTTTCTCCAGAACCGGAAACCATCCTCGAAGTCTTTCGAGTTCGTATCTAACCATACGATGGTTTTGTCCAATGGAAGTGGACGTTCGTAGCAATACGGGGTGTCCTGGAGAAAAGGGTAAAAGTAGGAGTGGCAATGAGGTTTGCAACTCTGACAATCCAAAAGCCAGTATTAAGAAGGTTCGGTCAACTTGGTCACTGAGTCATAGTCTTAGGATCGGGTCAATGGTCGCTGCCAAAGAGAGAGAGAAAAGAAACACTCAGCGTGCACTCTAACCTAGATCAGAATGGTTGTCACTTTATCTAATCAAGAAACCTCCCACTGTACCGTCAAATTCTCCTCCAAACCTGAAAGAAGAACTAGTCGGGATCACCCGAGGAGTAAACCAACTCATCAGTGGGAATCGGGATCCAACTATCATCGCATGATAACTTGACGGAATCCACTCAAGTCACCACACTCCAGAAGGTATGCGCATGCCTGGCAAGTTTCAGTTCTTTTGAAACTCCCGATGTAATGTTTTTACCCTTAGGACCCAAGTGACCTTGACAATGCCAACAAATCAAAGAGTCCTAGTCAAGTTCTACCCGTCATTATTTTGATTGCGTTAAACCCACCCGTACGAGTCCTTGATAATGCCAACAAGACCGTACGACTGTCCTAACCAATCCACTTATCCATGTGACAGAAAAGCATTACATAGCTACCGAACACTACGCCACGGCAATGCACGACAAACGCAGCACGAATACTAAGTAATACTAATCTGAAATGACGGAGGGCTACGACTGGTTTTTGGCGAAAAACCTTTAACGTAATGAACATGATATCGTTGAAGGAACTGGATAACCTTTTTAGAAAATATAGTGACGAAAACCTTTACTAAAGAGGTCACTCCCGGTGAAGGGATCTCGGCTCTTTCCCCGTAGAATGAGGTGCAGGATATTCCAACTGAATACCACGATGCAAAGCAAAAGTAATCGGCTATAGTGAAGTTAATGCCCTGACGCAAACTTCTGTCCAAGGGGTCACTCCCGGTGAAGGGATCTCGGCCCTTGCCTCGTCGACTGAGGAGCAGGATATTCCAAATGAATACCACGATGCAAAACAAAAGTGAACGTCCTTGCAATAACAGTTTTTTAAAAAATGTTCCAACAACATCAGAATAGGTTTGTTTATCTTGCATTGATCCGAATCAATGCAGTCCCATCAATTGATCACACCACAAAGAACGAAAATATACTGACGTACGTATATGCCATCCGCATTTGCCACTGGGTCCCGTCATCACCCGTTAGGTTAGCTAACTAACGGCAGAGCGGGGACTGGACTAGCGCGGATGAAAAACATATACAACATCTACTAATATATATACCAATATATAGTGTTTCGCTCAAGGCGTGAATAAAAGGCAACATCACAGAAGTATACAGCATCACAGAACAATACAGATATCTGGAAGCCCCGGGTTTCACAGAGCCGCTGCTGAAACCCGACGTTCCCCTGGTCGTGTGGATAGCCTGTGCAATGAAGTCCTAGACCCCTACGGGCGCGGCAAGTCACCCGCCAAAACCTGAAGCGAGGCAGCCCCCTTCAGCAACGTGAATGGACCACCCAGCACTTCACGGAATCCGGTAACTCGGGCATCCCTCCTGGGTCAACCTGTACCCCCTATGAGTGCGGCGAATAGCCCGCCAATTCCAGACTGAAGCCCCCTCCGTCTCAATGCCCTGAGATGCGGGCCCGTTGCCCTCTAGAACCCGGCTATCCGTGCACCCCACCGCGGGGTAACCCTAGTACAGAAAGTCAAATATACATACACCGGGTACATCGACCGCAACCAGGTCGTGCCCCAAAAGAATAATACAAACAGGCAGTGACGGCAGTCCACATGTCGGACGCTCGCCCCGCAATATCAAATGTACATAATACAACAAAACTGTACTAGCATTGCAACCAGGCTATCCCCCACGACCGATCCGCAACAACACAGCATAAACATAGAACATCAACGTGAAAGTCACGTTCGCAAATCCGTCTAACCGGGCTATAGCAGTTAGACGGGATTTACCGATCAAGTGACATTCACGGTCGCAGATATAATGTAAATACTGTGAAATAATGTGTTTAAAATATCCGATCGATCAAACAATTAACAAGTGGGCCCCCAACCAATACTGTAGCAGTTACAGAAAACCTGGGCCCAAAATTAATATTCCAAAACCCACAAAATTAGCCCAAAAGCCCACTGTAAAATTTTGACCCAGTGAAGACTCCAGAGTGCGGCGGAACCGCGGCCCAATGGGGGGTTTGGCCGCGGTTCCGCGCTAAAGAAGTCGACTGAATTTGTCGAATTTTTACAGTGGTCTTATAATATCATGTACATCAGTTTTCTACAACCTGAAAAAAATTTTGACACCAAAAAATTCCAACAGAAAACTGATGCAAAGGAAAATGTGGTTTTTGGGATTTCGGTCGATCGGAAATGCAAAACACATTAGAACAAGCTAGGTAAGGTTAATGGCGTGGCTCTGATACCATGTTGCGCCACGGCAACGCCCCGGCCGTCTATCCGAGGCCAAAATGCGGAATCAAAATTTTTTCCTTACTTGGAAACCGGCGCTACCGCGGACAATGAAAAACCCGGATCGTTAACCATTAACCTATACTAGCTAACAAGAGATGGGAAGAGAAGTATACCGAGTGATCCGAGTCCTCCGGTCTTCTCGTCATCGTCCCGATCTCCCGCGGAAAGTCTTGTCTCCTCATCGTCGCCTCCTCGCCGGAAGGGCACCACATCGCCTGCGTCTTTTACGGGCTCCCGCCTCAATACCGAGACAACTCGGGCATGAAGCCGGCAACTCGACATGCTCAAGATATGCTGTAGAATGTGTAGTAGATCATGCTAGTCTCATTTGGGGTTTGTAGTTGCCTTGATGGAGGAATGGGGTTAGGAAAAATGGTGCTTTCATTTTTCCAAAACAAGAAGAAGAAGGAGATGAAGAATTCCTCACAAAACAAAGATGAACTCTCTCATTCTTTTCTTTCTCTCAAGTGTTCTTTCTTTCATCTAGTGAGAATGATCATGTGGTGGAGGAATGAGAATACCAACCATAAGAAGGGAGGTGAGTGTAGGATAAAGAGAATGGTGACTATATCCAAAGCATCATGATAACAATCTCACATCAACACCAATCAAAGATCAAATCCTTTCTCATCACTTCTAATCTCAAAAAGGCAAGCCATCATGAAAAGCAAAGATGCTTAATCTTTCATAATGCCACAAAAACAAAGAACCCCTCCACAAATGGTTATTTGCAAACTTGCAAATAACCCCCCTCCATCAGGAAAGTCCGGCCGGGAAAGAACAAAGAAAAAAACCGGCCGGAACGGAATGCAAACTGGCAACTCCAGAAAACTGGTCCCGTAATAAATTACAGGAAAACCCCGATACTGTGCATACACACCCGCATCTGTATTCCGTCCGGATACAAATGCAATGAGACCAAATCTACACTGTACTATACTAGGATCCGGCTTAAACCAAAGCCGGCTAGTAATATCCGTTCGATCCTGATCCGTGCAATACCGCACGTATCTGATCGAACCCTGCCATATATTCATACGGCCACTAGTACAAACCGTCCGATCCTGATCCGTGCAATACCGCACGTATCTGATCAGACCCTGCCATATCTCCATACGGTCTCTACAGCGTTTCGCCCGAAAGCTGAGTAACTGAAAGTGTGGTGGACTCTAAACACTCGTCAATACAATGGTTGTGGATTTAACCACCAGCACGTCAGAGGTATAAGCCAATACGTGACGGGCCACCAGCTATTGACCAAAAGAGACGTCGATGAGCGAACTCATCCTGACACCCTACTGAGCCTGTCAGTGACAATATCCGTACAGTCCGGTCCGTTCGTCTATGAGTATCGCATGGCGGGCCTAGGGGGTTTGTAAAAGTCAGACCCCCAAAAGCGGTACAAGTCGTGTCGGAGCGTAGCCCAGAACGCCCTGAGATACTACTGGAATACCTACCAGTAAATCTCCTGCCTCGGCCGAGGGCTTTGCGTAATGGCTCTCCTAGACACAGCGCGACCTCACCCCCAATACCGGGAGAGACGAACCCCTGAAGATCCGCTCACTGCCTCCATGTGGCTCGGGACTGTACCCAACTAAAACCTGTTTGCACGACTCCTTTGAGCCGTGGTAGGGTAGTAATCAAAGCACAGTGGGAACTCACACGAGACAAATGACGATCTCAGGTCGATGAACTAACCTGTACACATGTCACCAGGGAACTGCTATCTGACATCTGGTATAAGACCAACTAGCAGGTTCCCGGCGAGTCCTGTCCGGTGTACTCATAACCCAATGAGCACCTGTATACATCTTAGGTGAACCAACTGACACCAGTGGCTTGTGAGACCGGCCACCGCCCCTCGTCGGGGTCTCGACTGTATACACTAGTCTACTAATGGAGTATCGATGCCCTGTCTCGAAACTCCTACGACTAGGGACCTTTTAAGGATGTGCTTATAGACTACCAGCTCCCACTTATATGATCGCCCTCATACTGCTGGCAGTCAAGCAAGAATCATAGGGGCTCTATCAACGTGTAATAGCGACATGTCAGGTCACCTAAAGCAGTACACGATGATAAAGGTAAACCAGATAGCATACTATCATCTCGAGTAAGACTGTCGTCCCGGGATAGGTCCTCCCTCAATCATTGCAATCACGTGCCTGTGATCCAATAATTGACTCTGAGGGCACTATCTCCAACACTCAGCGTGTACTCTATCAAGATTAGATTGGTTATCACTTTATCTAATCAGGATGGCTCCCACTGTTTTCTCGAATTCTCCTTCAAACCCTAAAAGGAGAACTAGTCGGGATCATATACACTTTACAAGTTCGCTAACCGTTCAGCCAGGCCAGTGTTGGTACTCCAAGGGGGGTGCTCCATGCATTCACACGGACCTAATTAATAACCCCGTTTCCACATAGGCGTAACCTTATTAACACATTCTAGACACCTAATAGGTTAGCTAATTGTGAAGTGAAAAATCCCCTGAGGAGTAATACATACTCATTAGTGGGAATCGGGACCCAACTATCATCATGTGATAACTTTGATGGAAGCCGATTAAAATTATTACACTCCAGAGGGTATCCGTAAACATGGCAAGTTTCCCGTATGTTTGAAACACCCGATAAGGTTTTTCCCCTAATGGCCTATGACCTTAACAAGGTCAAAATGTTATAAGACGCTAGTCAAGTTCAACCCGTCATTATCCTAGATTAATCTAAACCCACCTGCACGAGCCCTTGACAAGATCAAAATGACCATGCGGCTATCCTAGATAATCGCATCACAATGCAACAGAAAAGTATTACATAGTTCCCGAACACTACGCCTTAGTAAGGTCAAAACATGTAGCACGAACACTAAGCAATACTAATCTGAAATGACGAAGGGATACGGCTGGTTTTTGGGGGGGAAAAACCTTTAACGTAATGAACTTTATATCGTTGAAGGAACTCGAGTGGCTTTGAAATGGAGTGATTTAAGCTCCGCCTTTTAAAACTGGAAATATAAACATTTGCTTAAGAGCGAACTCCCAGTGAAGGGATCAAGGCTCTTCCTTCATAGAATGAGGTGCGAGGTATTCCTAACCGAATATCTCTATGCAAAGCAAAATAATATGACTATTGTTTTGAAGAAAACCGAGTAGTTTTAAAAATTGGTTTCGACAACATCATTTAGCTTTATTTTCCTTGCATTATTCGGATAATGCGTTCTCATCATTTTAACTTTCCAAGCCACAAAAGAAACAACCAAAAATAGCATGCTTTTTATATGCCATCCACATTCGCCAAGGGGCCCTGTAACACCCGAGCCCAATGCCACTATTTTCTGTTACTGGTTGAGCATTAGATGGTACTCATTTCATTTAGCTTGCATGTTTGTCACTTACTGTAAAATTTTATCTGGCAAAGTCATTTCTGCATATAACAAATTTTAGTATCTAAAATGAAATTAAAAATATCTATCTTGGCCTACTCGACACCCCTAGCCTTGTGGTAGCGTCCGTGCATCGAGTTCTCATCCCGTTCGGTGAAACGGGCGAGTTTGGACGGCTACGCGCGCGTACGGGTGTCCGTCTTGGGGGTATGTTTTTTAATCATAAGACACTCAATTTCAAAATTTGGAACCCGCTTAAAATCCTATTATTTAAATTTCAAATTTTTGGACCCGACCCGGGCGCGATTTGGAAATGTTTTATTTAGCGCCGAAATCCCAAATTTTAATAATCTTTAAAACCTTATATATTTCGTTTACATATAAATCTTTACTGTTTCTCAATCTTTAAAAAAAAAATATTTTCTTTAACCTCTGCAAATTTCCTCTGGCCAATCACGAGATTCTTAACCCGTGGGCCCCTCATCCAATATTTCTCTATCTCTCTTTCTCTCTCTCTCTCTCTCTCTCTCTCTATCCCTCACCGTCTCTCTTTCTCTCTCTCCCTCAAATCTCTCTCTCTCTAACCTTTTTCTCTCTCTCTCTCATATTTTATTCTTCCCCCTCATTTTTTTTCATCACGAGAACAGTGCCCGCGAGAAACCCATCACGAGCCTCAACCCTAGCCATCTCCACCGTCGCCGCCGCAGCCCCAACGCCGGCGCCAGCGTCACCATCACCCTCGCCTCCGCCTCCTCCTCTCAACCTCAACCCTTGCCTTCTTTCTTCCACCCCCGCGCACCCTGCGCAGCCGCGACCGCTGCAGTCTTCCCTGCAGCCGCCTGCTCACCGGCGGCCTCTCGTCGTCGCCATCCGCGCCACCACCAGCACCCTCCTCACATCACCATCATCTCCAGCACCGGCCAACCCCATCTCCTTCCTCGAACCCAACTGCAACCGAGACCTCGACAGAAACCCATCTCATCGTCGTCGCCGTCATCGTCATCACTGCACCCTTATCACCGTCGTGATCATCATCCCGCTGCATCTAACTCCAGTCGCCTCCTATCCCGTTACTGCAGTGAGCCACCGGGGCGTTCCAGTCACCGTCGCGGCTTGAACTGCCGTTGATCTTGACGGCACCGATCGCCTCGCTGCCGCGTTGCCGTGAGTGCATCCATCCTTGTCCATATCATCATCTCTATCCCGAGCCCTTGCTGATATCGTGTCACGTGGGTTCGCGCCTCCGTTCTCGTGATCGTCATTTCTTCGAGGCAAGTATTCGATACTTGCTTACATGCTATTGAAACTTTAAACTTGCCTTAATACAAACTTTAAACTTGCCTTAATATTTATCCATGATCTAATAATGTATTATTTAGTAAATCACCTTACATACATTGCTTCCTGTGTAACCCTAGTAGCATGCCAAATTAATTTTTTTCCTGTTAAATCCCTATTTAGAAGTGATAACAGTGGAGTTCCAATTAACCGTATCAGGCTCCGCTGTACCTTTATGTTTTCGAACCTGAGACTTAATCTCGCATCGAATCATTCATACCTAACAACCCCCGTATGTGATAGATTACATTTCGATTTACTGCTATGGTGCTTTTATTCCAGTTTAGTCTATCAGATATTCATGTACAACTTAAACCGGTCAAATCACAATTGCATTCTTTAGACAGATTATACATGTCGTTGCATTCTCGGAACACTCAATGTTTTATTAACCTAATTCCAGTAGTTACATTTACCATTCTGTGTTCACGTTATATTGACACCATCTATTTAACACGATTGAAAACTGTACAGCTGGATAATAAATCCGCTTTATTGCTTTACGCATTGATTAGATCTTGATGTTTGCTTATATCTGATTGTGAGCACACCCACGATATTTTTTATATCTTGACCTGACATGGCTACATATATATATATTGATTGACCCGACATGGTACCGTATACTGCTTGACTTGACCTGATGTACCATGACCTGACCCGTTACCTGATCCTGTGTCTAATGCCAACAAACCTGACATGTAGTCCTCATGGACCGTTCCTGTTGTCTATCCAGACAAACCTGCTTTTACCTGATCCTGTGTTGACATTAGTTCTTGATTACTGAATACCTGACTCGATACATATAACTTGGGGGTATGGGGAAATCAAAGGTGAAATCTGACTTGTAACTCGACAGTTCACTACCTGTATTGAGTGTACACATTCCTGTTTTGTGCCTAGCGGCATGTCTCGGTTTCAGCCGAGAATATTGTGGCCGTGGTCCCGGGTATGTACGGGATACTATCGAGTGTACACATTCCTGTTTTGTGCCTAGCAGCATGTCTCGGCTGCAGCCGAGAATATTGTGGCCGTGGTCCCGGGTATGTACGGGATACTATTGAGTTACATCGACGATTCATCAATTGATTTCAAAGACTTTAGAATAGAAAACCTGATAGAACAGTTTAGTTACCCACTGCACACTACCCTGTACTGCTTGTTTCACATTATTGCTTTATTCATGTTTATTTTGCATTGCCTGTTACATTGTTCATATTATATTGCTTGATGACTTGACGCGCTGACGTCTGGGTTTTGCATGGCCCAGACTCTTCTACCTTGCTGCAGACTGATTAGGAGTTTTGCCGCTGTTAGACGAACGGTGAGGTTCCTGTCGGTACGTAGTTTCACTCCAGGTGTTTCATTTATTGTATCTTTTAGCTTCCGCATATTGTTATCTCTTGACTCTTTTACTCTGGCTTATGGATATGTACTAGGTAGTTAGTTTACTTTCCTATTCTTGATATCTCCACAGCCGTAATGTGACTGTGGAAGGATTTTTCCTATCCACAGGTAGCATGGTTGGCTATGTCGCGTGCCCACTTTAGCGTACTTTGGGAAGCGGGGCGTAACAGGCCCCGCCATGCACCGTTAGGTTACTTAACTAACGACAAAGCGGGAGGTAGGAGTAGCGCGGATGTAAAACTTATAGAAGCATCTACTAAATATAATATATATATATATATATCAACATCGCAGGCAGATAAAAAATCATCACAGGCATGCGAACAACAATATGGAATAGCGGATAATTTAGGAGCCCCGCGTTTCATTTGAGCCGTAAATGAGAAGCGGCGTTCTCCGGTCATGTGGATAGCCAGTGCAATGAAAAACCTAGACCCCTCCGAGTGCGGCAAGTTACCCGCAAATCCCGGAAGTGAGGCAACCCAAATCAACGAAGTGAATAGGCCACCCAGCACTTCATGGAATCCGGTAACTTAAGCACCTCTCCGTGGGTCAACCTATACCCCCTACGAGTGCAGTGAATAGCCCACCAATTCTAGAGTAAAGCCCCCCCGGGTCTCAACGTCATGAGATGCGGGCCCATTGCCCTCTAGAACCCGGCTATTCCAGCACTCCTCTGTAGGGTAATCCTAGTACAAAAAAGAAAATATATATACAATGATGACATCGACCTCAACCCGGCCGAGCCCCAATAAAAGAATATACAAACTGGCAGAAACAGCAGTCCATATGTCAAATGCTCGCCCCGCAATGATGAACATAAAAATGAATCTGAACTATACATCTAATACTGCACATAAGGCTATCCATCGCGACAATCCATTCAATAGATCAATGCAACACAGAATATCAATGCAAATATCATGTTCATAAACCCGTCTGATTGTACATATAGCAACCAGTCGAATTATACCGCGCTATGATATTAACGGTCGCAGAAATAAACAAATGCACTGAAAACCACGAATTTAAATTTTCAATTGATTAAAACTTTCCGCATTGGCCCCAAGTACAAACCAGTACTCAAACAAATCTGGACCAAAACTAAATATTCCAAAAATCACATTTTCATGAGTTAGAGTATCAGAAAAAATTGGGGCACTGTGGCCAAAATTGGACCGCGGATCCACGGCCAAATGGCATATTTGGCGGCAGTTTAGCGGTCGAATTTTGGACTTAGGTGCCCAAATTTCTTTCTGGTCTCTAGTTTTGCCTGCACATAATTTTAATGCAACCTGAACAATTTTTTGAACAGCTTTAAAATTCGAACAGTAAGCAGTAGATTGAAAATGCGAATCGGAAAAATTTCGTCGATCAAAACTCTAATTAGTGCTAACAAACTAGTTAAGATTTATAGAATGGCTTTGATACCATGTTGGGGTTCGGTGCTCAGGCTGCGGAGGCCGCGGCCAAGACGGAAGCGAAAACAAAAAACTTTATGCAAGCACCAAACACGCATACCAAGAAATCGATCCATACACCTAAACTAACAAACTAAAACATACAAGGGTATGAAATTACAACCTTCGACGCGTATCCACCTAATTGTGAAAGACCCCTCCAAGCTCGTAGCCGTCGAGATTGTGCTTGAAAGTCAACCACCCTCGCCGAAGAAGATCCACCCGAGGAAAACCAGAAAAAGCTCTGACCGACGATCCAAACTTGCTAAGGATGGATTGTGGGTGATGTAGGATTTTTCACTAAACTTTTATCTCGAAAATCTATACTCAAGAGAGGAAAAAGAGGAGAAGAGAAAAATGGTTAAGTGTTGCAACCATGAAACATGCTCATAAGAATAATAATGAACTAGAGAGCAAGTGTAGAATGAATGGCTTAGTTTTTTTCTTACAACCATGGTTCAAAAATAGTGCAACCATAAATGATGTCCTCAACATTAAAACCCCAAGCCATACCTCTCTACATGCACACCCAGACCTCATGCCACCTCATTTCCCATTTATTTTTCTAAATAGAAAAATAAATATGAAGTGTCCTTCTTCTAGAACCATTCCCGTATAAATACGAAATATTTCACCCGGTATACGCATCGCTACATATATACGTATCCGTATAAAAAAATACGGATAGCACCAATGAGAGAAAATGAATAGTGAACAATAATACTAAAATATATATATGAAAAATATATATATATATATATATATGTATGTATGTATATTATTTAATAAAAACCTGATTTAATAACCCGGCTTAATCCTAAGCCGGCTAGTATTATCAACTGTCCGATTAGAGTCCGTGTATTCCGTACACATATTTAATCAGACCCTTGCACGTACCAACGTACGGCTCCTACATCTATCGCCTGAATCGGGAAAACCCTCTATGTGGGAATCTAAAGACTCAACAATATGCTGGATGTGGGTTTAACCACATGCAAGTTAGCGGCACTAGCTGTACGTAACGGCTACTTAGGTGCTTGCCGAAAGGGGGGTCGACAATCAAGTACGTACTTATCCTACTTAGCCTGAATGTGACAATCTCTATACAGTCCGGTCTCTTCGTCAAAGAGTATCGCATATCAGGTCTTGGGGGTAGATAATGTCAGACCCCTACTAACCCGATAAGTCGTGTCTGAGTCAAGCTCAACACCAACAGAGATACTACTGATCAACTATCAGTAAATCTCATCCACTGTGGCCACGGATATCTAATGATGGCCAACTGAACACAGCATGACATCGACTCCTAATACCAGGAAAGACGAATTCCTGACAATCGACCACTGCCTACATGTGGTTCAGGACTGTACCAACTAAAACCTGTTTGCACGACTCTTTTGAGCCATGGTAGGGTAGTAATCAAAGTATAGTGGGAACTCACACGAGACAAATGACGATTTCAGATTAAAGGACTAATCTGCACTCATTCCACCTGAGAACTTCCATCTGACGATAGATATAATACTACTAGAAGTTCTCAGCGAGTCCGTCCGGTGTACTCACCTCCAATGAGTACATGTATACTATCTTAGGTGACACAACACTAATGGCTTATGAGACCGGCCACCGCCCCTCGTTGGGGTCTAGAAACGTATACACTAGTATATTCCGAAATATCGATGCCCAGTCTCGATACTCCCACGACTAGGGACATTTAAGAATATGCCTATGGACAACCCGACTTTCACATATATAATCGCCATCATAATACTGGTTGTCAAGCAACAATCCTACGGGCTTCATCAATGATGAAGACAAAGCAGATATCATATTATCATCTCGAGTAAGAGTGTTATACATGTATAGGTCCTCGTTCAATTATCATTATTGCCCACTTGCAATCACAATAATTGTCTTGAGGGCATTATATCCAACAATATAGCCTTTATACAGTCTTGAAATATTAAACTAAAATCTAATTTGTTATATGATATTTTTTATAGAAAAAGAAATCAAATACTATCTTGATAATTAAATAAAGAGACAGACAGTTTAGAAAATTATTAAAATTATATTCAATAATTAGATTATTTATTATGTATAATATAAAGTATATAATTATCTTTTTTAATAAATTACATTCAATAATTATAGTTCCATTACAACTGATAATATATTACGTGCTTATACTTCATACAAAATTAAAAAGAAATGTTAACTCTATTTATTTTTGTAAGAAATATATTGTTTATGATGAAATATCATAATCTATAAAGAATCCAATTTATGACGATTATTTTGAGGAAGCAGAAAATGGTTATGTGCATTCTATTATCATGTGTTGCTTATATCTCAAATTATAACAGCTTTTGCGTATTGTATGAATTCATCTATGAATATATTGAATCGTTTTTTATTCCACGCGTTACGCGAGGTGTCAAAGTATAGTATACTAATATAAAGTTGGGTTGTCAAAGGAATCTTTTGCAGGTCCAGATATCTTCTTAGTCAAAACATGATCTTTCACTTTTCTCTTTTGCCCATGCCTTTTTTGGCAAATCCCATTACCCATTTTAATTTTTAATGAAAGTTTATTGGTTTAATAGTTTGCTTTCAATTTTTATCCCATTACTTTTGTTTTTTTCTTTTTTCAATTTTGAACAAAAATAACTAACATTATATATCTTCTTTTCAAATATAATGAAAACAAGAATATTTCCAATAACAATAGTTGATTTATATTTGCTTATACAAAGTAGGGATGAAACCGGACGGGTTGGACGGGTTTTTGACAATTTTGTTACTCGTCCCGAAAATTAAAATCTAAACCTAATACCCGCCCGAATCCGACAAGTTTATAATGTGCTAATTCCGAACCCGCAACTTCGGGTTTTATACGGGTTTGGATGGGTTTCGGGTTTCGGACAGATAGGTCAATTTTTGCGGGATTTTCGGAATTTGGTCATTATGATTTATTAAATAAATTTGAAATATAATATTTGAGTATGTTCTACCAAATATATGTGCACAAAATATATCCTTTGATAAAAGTATATAAATTATATGTGATAGATTTAAATGCTACGCTTAAAAATTATACTAACTACATATCTATAATAAATCACAATATGTGTTTTATGATATTTAGAATTAGGCGTGTATGTAGTATATCGAGTCGGATCGGATATTGGAAGCGGGTTTGGTGCGGGCCGAGTTTAGGGTTCGGATGGGGGGTATAACACTAAACCCATATCCAACCCGATTTTTTATCTAATCTTAAACCTGTCTTATCAGGTTTGGGCGTATATTGAATGTCCAAAAAACTCGGAAAAAATGAGTCGAGTTCGGGTCATACCAACCCCGACTTTCACCCCTAATACAAAGTAAACTTGGTTTAAACTTGATACTAAAATTTCCCCATTTCAAATAACTATCGTTATTTAAAAATTTACTGAATAATGGATTCGTGGACAAAAGAATTTGTTTTTTCCCTAAAATATTGACATAATTTGTTAATTGCATTGGTTCACAGCGACAATGTATAATACAAAATTGACATTTATATTTGTTAATTTTAAATTAAAAAAAACACTAAAATAAGGTTTTTATATAGTTATCATGATTGTTCTTGGTATTCACTTACAAACTACAAGTCACAAAGTATCTGGTATTTGTATTTAAAAGTACCAAAAGTTTTTATACAATCATGAAATGTTAATCTGTGATTTAAGTTGTCAAATGATATTTCTTATAAAAAAGCTAGTTATGTACTTTTTGTTTTGCGCCTGCCTACATGTTAAGTTGTAACAAACATTTATAATGTACAAATTCATCAATGAAAAATAATATTTGTATCTGAATTTGTCACGCCCCGCTTCCCAGTATACGGCGAAGGGGACGCGACGAAGCCCGCTACGTATATACTCAGAAATACATACGCTAAGCGTATCTAAGCAATATAAAAGTAAATCACAAGAGACAAGAGATAAAGAAATAACAGCAACTTTATTAATAACATTCTTTTGTATAATGCATGATAAGTAAATACAACTGGAATGAAAAGCGATGCCTAAACAATGGCATAACAGGAAATGAAAATACTGAATAGAACAAGGTACAATGTCTAGAGCTTGGGGTCTTCGTGAAACTGCTCCAAGTCTTCACCGGTGGGCACGATCTCTGACGGGTCCAAAACACCTGACGACATTCAAAGAAAAAAGAAACAGGATGTCGTCAGCGAACAGGTCGCTCGGTAAGTCCCAAAGATAAGGAAGAATTAGAAAAGACAGAATAAGAGGTATCTTCTAAAGAATACTATTGTAGAGTATTGTGTTCACGCTATTGTTTGTACCTTGGTACGGAAGAATACCAGTGTATACGAGAGGGGTCTCAGTATGCAAGAGACCGGGGCAAATGGAAGTACAAAGCTCCGTTATACAACCCGAAACAACGGCAATTGAATTCATGTTAGATATCTTAATCTTACCGCCTCGTGCCACCTTTAACACCTTCCGCACCAATCTACCCCTTAAACCCCGTAGTGTTTTGATTATATTGTTGTATTGTATTGTATAAGTTGGATGACCGACCAAAACCATGATATCAGTAAACAGATTGTAACTGCATAATCAGGTAAATGGAATAACGGAATAATGGATAAATATCCATGGTTTGATTCAGTCAAGTTGTATAGATTGTTAACTGGATTCTGAGATTCATGTGTTCATATTGAGTTGGAATATTAAAGAATATAGATTGACTTGAATCATATTCAAGTCAGAAATAATCAGACTCAAACCCGAATCAGACTAAAAGAAATGTAAGTCGAAGTTCTATAATTGTTAGGATTCTTATTGTAATTTATAAAACTTGAGGGGGTTTTATGTAAAAAATACTTTTGTATAGTTTTCAAGATACACCTCAAGTATTTATTATTCGTTTTTATGGTTATAATGAGTGTGATTTTATTTTGTGATATTTCTAGTGAAAATATCCTAATTACATAAATAAAGGTATTAATTTGTAATATTGATTTATTTGAAATTCATGGTATTTTAATGTAACTTTTAATCTTGTAATTTTTAAAAAAAGGTGGAAACTTTATCTTATAATAAAATATGTGTTTAAATGATAAATATACATATGTTTATACAAGAATAATTTTTAATAAATATTTTATTTTCCAAAAATCTCATTTTTCTTAAATGTCGTATTTTAAACCTTTCGAGACCGAATGCTCCTTGCGGAGGTCTGAATCTCGCACTACTAAGCCCGAGGGTGCACGATAAACCGTACTATCCCTAACGGGTTCCCCAAAGGTGGGTTGTAGTGGCGCTTTGTAAAGATTTAATAAATACTAATCATTTAGAAAACGGTTTTATAAAGATAAGGTATTTATTTGTAAAAGGTGTAAATTTCCGTATTTTAGAATCTAGGGTTTCCTAAGCCAACTAACCTATTTCTAAATGGTCTAAACGACAAGTCATTAGAAACCTCAAATCGCCTCTTCACCGCCAATTGCGGCCAGGTAAGTGCCAGGTGAGTGGGAGGCTCTCCACTACAAGTAGTGGACCTAATTAAGTAACCACTCGTCTTAGACACACTTACCTAGACACCACAAAGTCAGGTTTAGATAAACGATCGATGTCCCAACTTATCGTATTTTCTATTAAAAGACATTGCATTAAAATTGTGTACAACTTAGAACTTTTAGAAAAGGTTTATAAAAAAAATTGTATTTTAATGTAAAATCTTATTTTATCGTATTCTAAGTTTTCAAGGTAGCGAGTTATGATTACACATGAGTGTGTGTGGAGGTAGGTCATTACCTCGTGATCTATTTTAAGGTATAGTAAAGTTTAGGGGTTAAATGTGATAAACTAAACCTGGTGGTATTTAAGTGAAAGAATACGATATATTGCAAAAGCTATCATTTCATGTGTGAAAACTTGTTCAAATTGATTTTTAAGTGATTAGTAGTCAACATGAAGATGTTTAAGCATTACGGAATTAGTGATAAGTGAGTTTTGATAAAAAACCGAATCGAAAATCGGTTTGTTCCGGTTTCCGTCGCGTTTGAAAAGTCGTATTTTTATGAAAGAATAGAAAGGTAAAAAAGAGGGACTTACGGGTTTGGAAAACGCTAGAGAGTGAGAGGAAGGTAGAGGGTTTGCCGGTGCGTCGAATCGTCGTTGAGAGGTCCTAGCACGATCGTCGGAATTTCGCCGTCGATTTCGTCAGCGCTTCGCCTTTCGCTCGTTTTCCGACGTACCAAGTTCTCTTGAGATTTTGGGAGAGTGGACTTAGAAATTTAGGATGAGAGGATAGAGGGTAGGGGTGTTTATATAGGGTTAGGCTAGGGTTAGGGTTTTCAATAAAAAATATATAAAAAAATATATATAAATCATTAAACCTAGAATTAAAAGGGATTTATTGGCCAAATGATAACCGATCCAAGCAATTAAAGTGTGCAGGGGGGTGGACCAAGTCAAGAGGAGACTTTTCTCTGTTGGTGACTCGGTCGTCCGGCCAAGTCCGGCCGGCGGCGCCGGACCGAGTCGGCCGAGTCGCCGGCCGGCGGCGCCGAGTCGGGCCGAGTCAGGCCACCAGAGGCCGGGGAAACTTCGGGGGTACAATTTGGTATATTTACTTTTTCATGTCCAGTACATATTTTGTGAGTTATGGCCTTTTGACCGTTGACTTCAAAAAATAATTAAAACAAAATAAATACAAAAATAATGTGGAGTATGGGATTTGAACTCTGGTGGCTTGGTTCAGCAGTGCAAGGTGTTACCAATGAGCTATAAGCTCCTTCTTGTAATTATTGTGGGAAAATAACTACTTAAAGTGGTAATAGCAACACTAAATACCCCAAGTATTACTTTAATTTTAAAAAAAATTATGTACACTAAAAATGGAGTTATTTAAAAACAAAATAATTACTTATATATATATATTGTGCTCAGGTTAAAATACTCCTTTATGGATTTTTAAAAATTTAAAGAAAAAAATTTGTATAGAAAAGTGTATAGGAAAATTAGGGTTGTTACATTCTACCCTCCTTAAAAAATTTCATCCTCGAAATTTGAAAAAGGAAAGTGTAACAGTGCTAGGAAGTTTGGCGAATAAAAGTGATACGATGGTGAAAAAGGCTTACCGGTGTTACCTTGACCTACAGTCTCGGCTTCTATGGCTTCTAATGTGAAGGTCCGTCGCCGTGGTATATTCCTTCTAGCTGGCGGCACATTCTGCCTTTGGGGCCTGTTTCTCTGCCCTCTAGACATGTCCCTCATTGCTTGTTGGAATTGGCGAGTAGGCTGCGCAGGTGGTGGAGCAGGTAGTGCATGACGAGTTGCAGGAGTATGGATGGTTGGCCGCTGCGGGTAGTTGGTGGGTGTGTGAGTTGAGTTGCTATTGTAAGGACAGTTCCCAATTCCATGGTTGGATGCGCCACAAATTAGACACAGGCCTTTTGCGCGCCTACAGTCCTTCCATAAGTGTCCCTTTCTATGGCAGTAATGGCAAATTTCTTCAGTTCTCCTGGGTTCAAACGATGGCCTGGAAGAGGCTCCTACTGCCATTTGAGTGGCAGGGCGTTTCAAACCGGCAGATTAGGGTCTGCCCCTCGCTTTTATCACTGCCTCATAACTGCGGGCAGCTTCCAAAGCATCTTCATGTGTCAGAAATTTTCCCGTGGCTAGAGCAGCTTGAATCTCCGTGTCCATTCCTTGTTGAAAGCGACGGGCTCTGATTTCATCCATCGGTATCAAGTGTGCTGCGAATCAGCTTAACATGGTGAATTCAGCGTCGTATTCATCTACTGATTTGTCCCACATCGATCCTTATTGTAGATGAATAAACCGCTGCTCCATTGCAAACCTGGCAGTCAGAGGGAAGTATTTCGCGTCGAACTTCTCGCGAAAAGTCTTCCATTCAATAGGTTGTACCAGACGGCTTTCTTCCGCCTTCCACCAGTTGCGAGCATTATCCGTGAGCTGTAGCTTCGCCACACGGACCCAAGGTATGTCTGGAACTTGTGCTGCTGCCAGATCATCTTTAATGCTTTGTGCCCATTCTTCCGCTTCAAGAGGGCTTCCTTTTCCAGAGAACTGTTTGGGGTGTAAAGCCCTGAATTGCTTTACCCCTGGTGCGTCGGTCTCAGGACGGTTCAGGAGTTGTTGTCCCTCGAGAAGGCTGCGGATCTCCTCAAGTACCACTGTTTGCTCGGTAGTTGGCGCAGGAACAGCCGGTGTGAGAGGTAGTGCTGGAGGTGTGTTGTTGACATTGGTGCTTGTGTTGTTCGGGGAATCCATAACCTTGAAGAAAAATTTGGGTTAGGATAGATTCAAATACATGAATTGATAAGATTCAAGAATTAGAAATTTGTAGGATTCAAGAAACATGAATTGTAAAGAATATTTTAGTTGCAGGTTCTTGTGTTATATTACTTAGTTTGTTCACGCAGACCAGAACTGCATGATAGGGATTCATACAGCTCTGACCTGCATGGGCCACCAACAAAACCTGTCACGCCCCGCTTCCCAGTATACGGCGAAGGAGACGCGACGAGGCCCGCTACGTATATACTCAGAAGTACATACGCTAAGCGTATCTAAGCAATATAAAAGTAAATCACAAGAGACAAGAGATAAAGAAATAACAGCAACTTTATTAATAACATTCTTTTATACAATGCATGATAAGTAAATACAACTGGAATGAAAAGCGATGCCTAAACAATGGCATAACAGGAAATGAAAATACTAAATAGAACAAGGTACAATGTCTAGAGCTTGGGGTCTTCGTGAAACTGCTCCAAGTCTTCACCGGTGGGCACGGTCTCTGACGGGTCCAAAACACCTGACGACATTCAAAAAAAAAAAGAAACAGAATGTCGTCAGCGAACAGGTCGCTCGGTAAGTCCCAAAGATAAGGAAGAATTAGAAAAGAAAGAATAAGAGGTATCTTCTAAAGAATAATATTGTAGAGTATTGTGTTCACGCTGTTGTTTGTACCTTGGTACGGAAGGATGCCAGTGTATACGAGAGGGGTCTCAGTATGTTAGAGACCGGGGCAAATGGAAGTACAAAGCTCCGTTATACAACCCGGAACAACGGCAATTGAATTCATGTTAGATGTCTTAATCTTACCGCCTCGTGCCACCTTTAACACATTCCGCACCAATCTACCCCTTAAACCCCGTAGTGTTTTGATTGTACTGTTGTATTGTATTGTATAAGTTGGATAACCGACCAAAACCATGATATCAGTAAACAGATTATAACTGCATAATCAGGTAAATAGAATAACGGAATAATGGATGAATATCCATGGTTTGATTCAGTCAAGTTGTATAAATTGTTAACTGGATTCTGAGATTCATGTGTTCATATTGAGTTGGAATATTAAAGAATATAGATTGACTTGAATCATATTCAAGTCAGAAATAATCAGACTCAAATCCGAGTCAGACTAAAAGAAATGTAAGTCGAAGTTCTATAATTGTTAGGGTCCTTATTGTAATTTATAAAACTTGAGGGGGTTTTATGTAAAAAAAATACTTTTGTATAGTTTTCAAGATACACCTCAAGTATTTATTATTCGTCTTTATGGTTATAATGAGTGTGATTTTATTTTGTGATATTTCTAGTGAAAATATCCTAATTACATAAATAAAGGTATTAATTTGTAATATTGATTTATTTGAAATTCATGGTATTTTAATGTAACTTTTAATCTTGTAATTTTTAGAAAAATGTGGAAACTTTATCTTATAATAAAATAGGTGTTTAAATGATAAATATACATATGTTTATACAAAAATAATTTTTAATAAATATTTTATTTTCCAAAAATCTTATTTTTCTTAAATGTCGTATTTTAAACCTTTCGAGACCGAATGCTCCTTGCGGAGGTCTGAATCTCGCACTACTAAATCCGAGGGTGCACGATAAACCGTACTATCCCTAACGGATTCCCCAAAGATGGGTTGTAGTGGCGCTTTGCAAAGATTTAATAAATACTAATCATTTAGAAAACGGTTTTATAAAGATAAGATATTTATTTGTAAAAGGTGTAAATTTCCGTATTTTAGATTCTAGGGTTTCCTAAGCCAACTAACCTATTTCTAAATGGTCTAAACGAAAAGTCATTAGAAGTCTCAAATCACCTCTTCACCACCAATTGCGGCCAGTTAAGTGCCAGGTGAGTGGAAGGCTCTCCACTACAAGTAGTGGACCTAATTAAGTAACCACTCGCCTTAGACACACTTGCCTAGACACCACAAACTCAGGTTTAGATAAACGATCGATGTCCCAACTTATCGTATTTTCTATTAAAAAATATTGCATTAAAATTGTGTACAACTTAGAACTTTTAGAAAAGGTTTATAAAGAAAATGGTATTTTAATGTAAAATCTTGTTTTATCGTATTCTAAGTTTTCAAGGTAGCGTGTTATGATTACATATGAGTGTGTGTGGAGGTAGGTCATTATCTCATGATCTATTTTAAGGTATAGTAAAGTTTAGGGGTTAAATGTGATAAACTAAATATGGTGGTATTTAAGTGAAACAATACGATATATTGCAAAAGCTATCATTTCATGTGTGAAAACTTGTTCAAATTGATTTTTAAGTGATTAGTAGTCAACATGAAGATGTTTAAGCATTACGGAATTAGTGATAAGTGAGTTTTGATAGAAAACCGAATCGGAAATCGGTTTGTTCCGGTTTCCGTCGGGTTTGAAAAGTCGTATTTTTATGAAAGAATAGAAAGGTAGAAAAGAGAGACTTACGGGTTTGGACAACGCTAGAGAGTGAGAGGAAGGTAGAGGGTTTGCCGGTGCGTCGAATCGTCGTTGAGAGGTCCTAGCACGATCGTCAGAATTTCGCCGTCGATTCGTCAGCGCTTCGCCTTTCGCTCGTTTTCCGACGTACCAAGTTCTCTTGAGATTTTGGGAGAGTGGACTTAGGAATTTAGGATGAGAGGGTAGAGGGTAGGGGTGTTTATATAGGGTTAGGCTAGGGTTAGGGTTTTCAATAAAAAAATATATAAAATTCATTAAAAATCATTAAACGTAGGATTAAAAGGGATTTATTGGCCAAATGATAACCAATCCAAGCAATTAAAGTGTGCAGGGGGATAGACCAAGTCAAGAGGAGACTTTTCTTTGTTGGTGACTCGGCCATCCGGCCAAGTCCGGCCGGCGGCGCCGGACCGAGTCGGCCGAGTCGCCGGCCGGCGGCGCCGAGTCTTGCCGAGTCAGGCCACCAAAGGCCGGGGAAACTTCGGGGGTACAATTTGGTATATTTACTTTTTCATGCCCAGTACATATTTTGTGAGTTATGGCCTTTTGACCGTTGACTTCAAAAAAAAATTAAAACAAAATAAATACAAAAATAATGTGGGGCATGGGATTTGAACTCTGGTGGCTTGGTTCAACAGTGTAAGATGTTACCAATGAGCTAAAAGCTCCTTCTTGTAATTATTGTGGGAAAATAACTACTTAAAGTGGTAACAGCAACACTAAATACCCCAAGTATTACTTTAATTTTAAAACAATTTTATGTACACTAAAAATGGAGTTATTTAAAAACAAAATAATTACTTATATATATATTGTGCTCAGATTAAAATACTCCTTTATGGATTTTTAAAAATTTAAAGAAAAAAATTTGTATAGAAAAGTGTATAGAAAAATTAGGGTTGTTACAGAATTAGGAAAAAAATAACTAACAATATCATTTATCTTTTCTTAAACGTAATGAAAACATATCTATGAAAAATAATATTTGTACCCTTTTCAAAAATAGCAAAAAATAATATGCGTCTATTTTATCCCCACGCGTCATGGGTCTACTAATACAAAATTATGTTGATCAGATAAATGTTTTGCACGAAAATTATGTTGGTCAAATGAAGGTTTTGCACGTAAAGGCATGATTTTTGGTCTTTCCTATTTTGCCCATAGTTTTTTTTTGCAAATCCCATTGATCCATTTTTAATGATAATTTTCTTTAAAATTATTTGGTTTTCAAATTTTATCTTATAACCTTTGGTTTTTCTTTTCTCAATTTTTATTAAAAGTAACTAACCACATGTTAAATCTTTTTTTTTCCAAACATAATAAAAACAAGAATTATTCAGTTGTTTATACAAACTGTACTTCCTTTAAAATTAACGTTAAAATTTCATGATTCAAATAACTATTGTTATTTAAAAATTTATTAGGTAATGTATTCATAGACAAATAATTTTCTTACCTAAATTATTGATATAATTTGTTATTTGTATTGATTCATAACCATGATGCATAATACAAACTTGACGTTTGTATTTGCGAATTTTAAATCGAAAAATACCAAAACATCATGTATATATAGCTATCATGATAATTCTTGCTATTTATTTACAAGCCGCAAAGTATATGGTATATATGTTAAAAAGAACACCAAAAGCTTTTGAGCAATCGTGAAATGTTAAACTAAAATCTAAATTATAAAATATTTCTTATAAAAAAGATAGTTATATACTTCTTTTTATCCTATATTGTTTACATATTAAGTTGTAACAACTCTATGTAACGTATAAACTCGTCTATAAAAATTAATTTTTGTATAAAATAACAAAAAATGACTAACAACATCATATATCTTATTTCAAACATAATAAAAACATATTTATTTATCTTTTTTTAAAAAGCATAACTAAAAATAATATTCATCTATAAGCAAATTCAATCATTTTTTATCCCATACGTTATGCGTGGGGTCAAAATCTAGTGCGTTATAAATGTGTGTGTGTGAGAGAGACAGAGAGGAGAAAGGGGCCATTGTAATAACTGCTCTCTTTTAGTATTTCAATAAAAAGGGTAAAAAAATAATAATATCTATTTACAAGTATAAGGTGACTGTATGGATTTAGAGTTTGTTAAAGGGGGTTTTCTTCTTTTTTTTTCTATTATTTGATAGGAAAAAATAGAAGCTTTTTGTCTACCCCTATATTATAATATATCATAATCCTAAAGAAGTAGAGATGAATTTGTCCCTTTTTGTTTAATTCGCCACCTAAACTTATGAGACATTGATTTTTCAACTAGTTTTTCGACCATTCCAACCCAAGGTGGATTCAGTGAAGCACATGTATCAAAATCCCTTAAATATTTCAAGTGCTTAATACATATAGAATTAATATAATTAAAATATATAATATAATTTTTAATTAATTCAATCGTTAATGAAAAAATTATTGTTTACGATAAAATTTTTGTAAGGCTTTAAATCTTAGACTATACCATACGAATCAAGTTTTTGGTGAAAATAAAACAAACTAATTTTATTGCAAATTTGATGTTTGCGCATATATAATTTGAATTGTATATGAAGAATAATTGCAAAGTGCAAACTTATTTAGCAAATACACTAACGCTATTGATGTGAAACACTTGAGACTATAAAGTTTCTCAAATTTCTATTTTTTTCTTGTAAAAAAGAGGAGAGGACGCTAATTTATTAGGTTTTTCTCAAATTTCTATTTTTTCTTGAAAAAAGAAAAGAGAAGAGGACACGCTAATAAATTATTAGGTTTTGGTTATACGCATAAGACAAGATTACTCTTAAGATATTATATTTTTTATCAATAAAGATTTTACAAAATTTATGCTTAAGGATTTATACTAATTTGATTAAAATTAAAAATAACCATAATAATGTTAATTATGGGAATTTAACCCACAGCCTCCTGCCAAAAAGTTTTCTACACAACAACAACAACTTGAGACATGCTATTTTTAAGTAGTGTTTTAGAAGATAATATATATAATATATAGGTATATACATATAAGTGATCCATTGCAAACTGATCCGTGTTTTTTAAAAAGTGGAACTCTCGGTCTACGGTATATTTGAACGATCTGATCCGTTTAAGTTGATCACTCTACCCTCAAATATACGTGTATGAAAAATCAAAAAATTTAAAAATCTCTAACGTATGCATTGATTGGTGCTAAAATGAACGTCTTTTGATAATGCAACATAAACTTCATCCGATACATAGGTTAGAGGCCTTTAAATTCTTTAATTTTTCATACATATATATTTGAGGGTAGAGTGATTAACTTGAACAGATCGGATCGTTCAAATATGTCGTAGATTGAGAGTTCCCGTATTTTTAAAAACGCGGACGGGTTTGCAATGGATCACTCCCCTATACATATATAGCATTAATATATCGAACTAGTAGTTTCTGTTTCCGTAAAATCTCAGTGGGGACACGTGTCCCCAATGAGCATAATGTGGATCCGCCCCTGAATTTCCAACCCTTGGTTTCACCACTCTTTTCCCGTTTCTTCTCTCTTTCTGTCCCTTCTTTAATGAAGACCAAACAAAAAGAATATCAAAGTAAATAAATAAAATTGTCTTCACGTGTATATCAAAGGAGGTGATGATGCTCGATATCCGTGATCTCCCAGATCATGGCACGTGGCAGATGACGTGTCCCAGAGCATGCAAGAAAGGACCTACAGTGGCCGACCAGACCACACATATGCTCGTCCTACCGAGCAAACGCTGGCTCACCTACGAGCCCCCTGCATAACCGTCCTCCTCGGCCTCACAGCTCGTCCCCGGGCTACAGCAGAACAAAGATACATCGGCTCTCCCGCTCGTCCGCGAGCTCTCCCGCCGAGGTCATCTTCCTCGGTCTCATCGACCGACCAACTGCAGGCAGAACCGCCATCCCGCGAATCTCGCCATGCGCGAGATATCTGCCAGCCACATCCCACGTTCCACGCCATCACGATCCCCCATTAACGAGCGTGTCTCGCCATTAATGGGAGATCCCGCTCATCACGCGGGCATGACGTCGGGAGCGTAACGACTGGCGTAATTCTCGTGCCTGCCCTGCCTGCTGCCACCGCTATATGAACCCCTTCTTCAAACGGTCCAAGTAAGCCATTTTTACTCCACTAAGCCGTTACTCTGCTCGGATCTCTAGTCTAACTTGACCGTCGGAGGGTTCTCGGTAGTACAACCACACCGGGACTTCCTTGCAGGTAGTTCGGCAACTACAACCTCAAACCCAGTGAGATCTACACGCTTCAGGAGCGACAGCATCCAGATCCAATCTCAGCCACCCATCGCAGCCATCATCAGATCAACAGAGGGCAACATCTGAAGGAGATCTACGCCTCCATCAGCTAGCGCCGTATGTAGGAAAGCTTTGATTCCACAAAAACAAAAGTTCGCCATCCGATCTCAACCTAATGGCGAGCGATCATCACGACGATCCAAGCACCGGTCGCCGCCTCCCCTTCAACGGAGGCGCGGACGAATCTCCTCTGCCGAATGCCATCAACGCCCTCGCCGGCCGCATAGACCGACTCGCGTCTGTTGTGGAGGCACTGATCCACGTCCAAACGGCGGGGCAAGATCACCAAGTCGCCGCTCCCCCACCTCGGGACCAGGACCCCTACCGGGAGATAGAAGATTTCGTTCGCGTCGGCGCTGCCGACCACCGCCTCCCTACCTCCCACGGCCGCGGAATTCCCGGGCCAATACGTTCTGAGATCCGCTGGGCGCCCCACAGTTCTACGCCGAGGTCCGTCGCCAGAGCACCTCGCCCCGAGGTCCACCGTGCACCTGTCCCTCTCGAGGAGATGTCTGTCAGCTCGCCTGTTACCAGGCATGACCGACACCCGCCCTCGACGGGGTCGCGCGGACGGGACTCGCCGTGGCGGCTCGAAGGCCACCTCGCCGAGGGATCTAAGGAACCTCATTGATAGGAACCGGAGCCGCGACCAGACGCAGGCCTCCAACAGTAGAGGCCTAAGATCGGAATGCGCCGAATCGTCGGGGTACCACGGCCGACTTGACGCCCTAGAGAAGAAGATCGAGGGTATGCATCGGGAAGGTCACCGCTCGAGCGACGGGGCTAAGTATGCCGCCGACTCGCTCACTAAACCGTTCACCGAGGAGCTGCTCACCGTACATGTCTCCTCTTGCAACAAGCCCCCGAAGGTCTCCCTCTTCGATGGCAAATCTGACCCGAAGGACCACTTGGATGCATTCACCACGGGAATGAGCTTCCAAGACAACTCCGATGCCGCCCAGTGCCAAGCCATCCCGACCACTCTCATCCGATCGGGGCGAGACTGGTTCCGAGGACTCGAGCCATGCTCGATCTCAACCTTCGACGAGCTGGCCACCCAATTCCTCGGCCACTTCGTCGGGAACAGGCGGCAAAAACGCACAGTCGACCATCTCTTCACGATCAAGAATGGGGACAAGTAGAAGTTTCAAAGCATACGTCACCTGCTTCTACAACGCCCTCCTCGAAGTCACAGAGCACCGGGACGAAACGGTCATCACGGCACTGAGGTCTGGTCTTAGGCACAAGGAGTGGTTACGCTCCTTTGCATTAGCGCAACCTAAGACCATGGCCGAGGTAAAGGCCTGGACCGAGCGCGAGGTTCAGCTTGAATCCGAGGTGAACGCAAATCTCCCCCGGGCAGAGCAAACCGACTAAAAGAAGAGGGCAAGAGAAGAGAGAAGGGGACCTGAGCGGCAAAAACCTTATCTCCCAAAATTCCAGGAGTACACCCCGCTCAACGTCTCCCAGGCGGTGCTACTAGAGGAGACCAAGGGCGAGGGGTTCTTCAAGCTTCCCCCGATACCGCGCATGGCCTCAAAGCGAACCCGGGGCCCCTACTGCGGTTTCCACATGTCGCTAGGCCACTCCACGGAGAGCTGTAAACAACTCCGAGAATACATCGAGGAGCTCATCCATTCAAGGCACCTCGCAGCGTACTTGAGGGACAAGCGGCAAGCTGACCGCGACCAGGAGCAGCGTTCCCCTCCCGCCGAGCTGACTATCGGCCAAATCATGGTCGTGTCAGCCGAAGATACGTTTGGTACACACGAAGCTCGGTGCTCTATGTCGGGCATAGATGCCAACAGACATCCAAGAAGCTCAAGCTACGTGAATAAGATCATCTACTAACGTGTACTTTCTTTTCAGAGCGATGTACATCTTTCTTGAGATCTTTTGTTTATATAATAAAGGGATCGATAAAGCATTGCAGGAAAGAAAAAGAATCTTATTCATTCAAAAGGTACTATAGGCTCTTCAGCCGTACAACAAAAAATTCACAACAGCGGAGGAATGGAGTGCAGAGAGCACTGCTCGTGGTACTCTGAGCATATTTCCTCCAGCCGAGCCCTCATGTCGTCTAACCTCTGCTTCCGATTCCCCCGCGAGCGTTGGCGTCGAGCCTCAACTGGTAGCACTCAAGGACGAGCGCCTCCGAGCGGTTTAGCCGGCTCGCAGAGATCAGGCCGAAGCGCCTCAGAGACCTTAGCTTGCCTACGACCTCGTCTTTCGTCACCTCGCATAAGGGGTTGTAGAGCCCCGGCGACGCCCTCCGGATGGAGTACATCAACAGCTGAAGTAGGGAGGAGCGCCGGGGGAGCAATCGGCCGAAATGATCCTCGATACGGCCTATCACCAACTGCACCGTGTCGTCAGTGCAGTACGGGTCGTAGAGGTACATATCCTCGAAGGTTATGATATCGGGGATGGTGAAAGGGAAATCCCCCATTATGGCGTTTCAAGTGTGAGGAAAGGAGTAATCAACACTCCCTCCGTTTTATAGCCCACAACGCCTGGGAGTCCAACAGTCGCCCGCCCGTTTCATCCGCAACACAGGCGCCACGCGGCAAACGTCGCGCCTCCCCATGCGAAACCGAAATGACGCAACTCCGACGCTTCGCCTTCACCACGCCCTCGTGACACGTGTCTACCACGACTGTCCAACTCCTCGGTGCCCACCTTGAGAAGAGCAGACAGAGCCTCACCAAGAGGCAACCGAGCAGCTTCACTGCTCGGTCCTTCATCAGGGAGTTAAGCCCTCAACAAGAGGCAGCCCAGCAGCTACCCTGCTCGGCTATCCCTGGCTGGTAGCTCGCCTACCCCACAACGCTAGGGATCTAAGCCCTCAACAAGAGACAGCCCAGCAGCAACCCTGCTCGGCTATCCCTGGCTGGCTGGTAGCTTCCCTACCCCACAACACCAGGGATCAAAGCCCTCGGCATAAGGCAACCGAGTGGCTACCCTGCTCGGCTATCCCTGGCCGGTAGCTTCCCTACCCCACAACGCCAGGGATCAAAGCCTTCGCCAAGAGGCAGCCGAGCGGCTACCCTGCTCGGCTATCCCTGGCTGGTAGCTTCCCTACCCCACAACGCCAGGGATCTAAGCCCTCGCCAAGAGGTACCTGGCATCAACCCTTCTCGGCCATCCTTAAGGACAAAAAGCCCTCGCCAAGAGGCACCGGGCAGTAAACCTGCTCGGCCATCCTTAGTAGGCCACTTACGGCCCCTCCCGTGCTAAGGATGAAAAGCCCTCGAAAGAGGCAACCGGGCCCGCCCTTGCTCGGTTATCCCTGGCTGGTAGCTCCCTACCCCAACAAACCAGGGATCAAATCCCTCGCCAAGAGGCAACCGGGCTCGCCCTTGCTCGGTTATCCCTAGCTGGTAGCTCCCTACCAAACAAGGGATCAAATCCCTCGCCAAGAGGCACCGGGCAGTAACCCTACTCGGCCCGTCCTTAAGGGTCAAAGCCCTCGCCAAGAGGCACCGAGCAGCTACCCTGCTCGGCCATCCTTAGTAGGCCACTCATGGACCCTCCCGCGCTAAGGATCAAAGTCCTCGCCAAGAGGCACCGAGCAGCAACCCTGCTCGGCCATCCTCAGTAGGCCACTCACGGCCCTTCCCGCGCTAAGGATCAGAGCCCTCACCATGAGGCACCGAGCAGCTACCCTGCTCAGCCATCCTTAGTAGGCCACTCACGGCCCCTCCCGCGCTAAGGATCAAAGGCCCTCGAAAGAGGCAACCAGGCCCACCCTTGCTCGGTTATCCCCGGCTGGTATCTCCCTACCCCAACACACCAGGGATCAAAGCCCTCGCCGAGAGGCACCGAGCAGCTACCATGCTCAGTCGATCACCGGCATGCCTCTCCAAGCTTTCCACGCTAAGGAACATGACCTCGTCAAGAGGCATCCGGTTCTACGTCTAAGCAATCTCCACCTCGACTTCGGGGCCATGGAGATACCGTCTTCGCACCGGTCTTTGCACACTCGGCAAACATATTCAACTCGATATGTGATCGCTAGACAGAGAACCGACATAAAATGAAGGCAGTACTGCGCAAATACGAGTGCTTACCGACAAAGGAAAATACAAGCACAAACACTACTGCAAAAACAAAAATCTTTATTCACAAAGTCAAAGTTTTTACAAGAGTATTGTGGGCTCCCCAGCCTTACAAAAATGCCCGAAGGCTTGCAAAATACCCGAGGCAACAAAAAGAATAAAAAAGCATGAAGATAAGGGGCTTCAGGCCTCATGGCCGGGCGCAACCTCAGGAAGCCCAGCGCCCACCATAGGAGCCTCGGCGTCGCCCTCGTCAGGTATCTCCCCAGGGCCATCCTCCTGCTCGTCATCCCCTAAGGGATATTCGGCTCGGAGCTCTCCGTCAGCGAACTCCGGCATCCGGGACTTGACGGCGTCGAAGGCCTCGTGCCAGATGGCGGTGGCGGCCGAGGCTAAGACAGTGTAGAACTGTTCCGATTTCTGGAAATTCTCCACCGCCTTCGCCGCTTTTAGGTCAGCTCACTTCGCCGCCTCTCCCGCAGCCTCCAACTCCTTCCGGAGGGTGCTCACGGACTTCCTCATAGTGTCGACGAGCACCCTGGAGTCCTGAAGCTCGGCTTCGGCAGCCTGGGCGGCCTCACGGAACTTGGTAACCTCCTGCTTCGCGGCCGCCGCCGCCTCCTGCTTCCCAGCCGCCACCTCGCCCTCAAGGGCAGCGACCTTCGCCATCGCCGCCTCCAGCTCCCATTTTGAGCTCTCCCTCAGCGAGGAGAGATCGCCCGCGGCTCGCATCGCTGGGGCTATCTCCTCCTCCTCCATACGGGCGACGATAGCGACGTGCTGAAGGACCTGAGGAAATCGAAGGGAGGTCAGGAAGAAAAAGGGGCACGAAATCTCGCAAGCAATGAGACGATGTACGAGCACTAACCTGCACGACCTCTTGGGCGATGGACGCCATTTGTGCCTTCAGCGTCCCCCATAGACCCGGCCCCCGGTCGACCTCTCCATGTCATGCAGCAAGCTGTCAGCAATGGAGAGCCCCGAGGGCACCTCAAAGTGGAGCTCCCCTTCGTCCACCAGGATCGGAGAGGACGGGGTCTGCGGAACTGTTCGGGGAACCACTTGAGAGGCGACGGTGGGGAGCCCGCCTCCACCTCCGAAGCCTGGGCATCCTTTCCCCGAGCCCTTTTTCTGCTCGGCGCCTGGCCGGGCTCCGAGGCGCGACCCGCACTCGAGCGCGGGGGCGGGACGGCTACGGGGGAACCGGAACCAGCATCTGACGAGAAGAGCTGACCCCTCCAGCCTTCGACCCTTTCTTCGGCTTGCACATGGCTGCTCGGAGGAGGTCTACGTCCATGGTTTCTGCACAAGACAAGATATAATGGAATCAGCGACACAAACATTAATAGAAACAAAACACAAGCCTAACTTACCGACGAACTGGGCGGGGCTGAGCCTGGCCCAATTAAGGGCCCGCTCACAAAGCAGCACGTCAGCACGGGGAATAGGCTCCCACCCCGCCACCCTCACCGCATCGGGGTCATTAGACAGATTTCCCTGCCAGCACCTATCCCTAGACCACTGGATGGGTACGGGCCAGTCCTCACCCTCTGGCGGCCCGATGAAGAAAAACTTCTTCTTCCAATCATGGATGGAAGAAGGCAAGACGACAACTCCTGACCCGGCTACACTCCCCTGTTGCTTCCTAAAAGAGAGGTAAACCCATCTCGGGTCGCCCGCGCGAGTTCCGGGGTGACTTTTGTAGACGAGAGAGGAGGCAAGGATGGACAGACTAAAGGGGATCATCTGCAACTTCAGCCGGACCAGAAACCCTAGGAGAATCCTCTAGGAGTTCGGCACTAGCTGGCCCGGGGCTAGCTCAAAGTAATTTAGCACAGCTATAACCTCGGGAGAGAAAGGCAGGTGCATTCTGGCCCAAACGGCTTCCACGTACAAGGCGATCTTTCTACCCCGCACCTGATCTGCCCTCTCTCCTTCCTCGGCCAATCGTAGCGTGTAGCCAGAAGGAATATGGAAACGAGCCCGAGCGGTGACAAGCTCGTCCTCATATCTCATTGAGGACGACGCACCAGGGACGTCTGCCGCCACCGCTCCGGGAACCGCTCCAGACGCGCGACCCCGGGAAGAGGATCTGACCCCAACTTCCCGAAGGGGCTCCAACCCAGGGGAATAATCCCCAGTATCTACCCCTACGACATCTACAAACTCCTCAAAACAAGACATCTAACCTGATGGGAAGAAATCCTCGAGAAGAGAAAACGTAAAATCCGACCTAAAAGGGGAGAGCGCGGAGCCAACAAGACTCAGAATGAGGAAAATGTGAAGAGAGAGAGATCCCGAATCAGGCATCCCCTCGATTTATACTGCGGTGTCCTCATCCAACGGCGACGGTCGGCTCCCGCCAAAAAAAACTCTTCGCATTCAACGGCCGCGATCGCTCCACCTGCTGCACACACATTGGCCAAATCCCATCAGACGCCAGAAGCCTGCGGCACGTCGCATCAGCCAACCAACGCCTAACACGTGGTCTATCGCTTCAACAAAAGTGCGCACGATCCGGCGCACCCTCTTTAATTCAAAAGATCTCGCCCTGATTCGCTGGCATCATCCAGAAAATACAACGGATTACCAGGGGACACACCCGACGATATCTTCGAAGAGGAGCTCACCTCGGGTGACCCGGCAGACCACTCTCGACCCGACCCATCAGCTGGTCGGGACAAGAGTGGGGGGATAATGATGATGCTCGATATTTATGATCTCCCAGATCATGGCACATGGCAGATGACGTGTCCCAGAGCATGCAAGAAAGGGCCTACAGTGTCCGACCAGACCACACCTATGCTCGTCCTACCGAGCAAACGCTGACTCACCTACGAGCCCCCTGCATAACCTTCCTCCTCGGCTTCACAGCTCATCCCCGGGCTACAGCAGAACCAAGATACCTCGGCTCTCCCGCTCATCCGCGAGCTCTCCCGCCATGGTCATCTTCCTCGGTCTCATCGACCGACTAACGACACCGCTCATAGGCGCAACCGCCATCCCGCGAATCTCGCTATGCGCGAGATATCCGCCGGCCACATCCCACGTACCACGCATCACGATCCCCCATTAATGAGCCTGTCTCGTTATTAATGGGAGATCCCTCTCATCATGCGGGCGTGACGTCGGGAGCGTAACGACCGGCGTGATTCTCGCGCCTGCCCTGCCTGCTGCCACCGCTATATAAACCCCTTCTTCAGATGGTCCAAGTAAGCCATTTTTACTCCACTAAGCTGTTACTCTGCTCGGATCTCTAGTCTAACTTGACCGTCGGAGGGTCCTCGGTGGTACAACCACCCTGGGACTTCCTTGCAGGTAGCTCGGCAACTACAACCTCAAACCCATTGAGATCCACACGCTTCAGGAGCGACATCCTCCAGATCCAATCTCAGCCACCCATCGCAGCCATCATCAGATCAACGGAGGGCAACATCTGAAGGAGATCTACGCCTCCATCAGGAGGAAACATTCAGATTCAAAAGAGATTATGCTCATGGTAGAGACACGGTCGCTAATATAAGAACATTAGATGATAAAGCGACAAAATAGCATATATATTCATATCATCTGTCTGTACTAAATAACATATACAGTACTTATCTGAAAAATGACGAAAGGCCATAGGATTTTAGTGTAATCTAAGCCTTATAGAAGGTAAACATGAAGCGTGTTGTACGCAATATGCCCACATACAAGGAAAAAAACTTCTCTGAAAGGAAAAAACTTCTCTGCAAGTCTCTTGTAAGCCCATCCAAAGGCTTGCAAGATCTACAAGCCCTTGTAGAGAAGATTTTTCCCATATACAAGGACCTATGAACACCAGGCTTGTTTGGATAGTACCTATCCCATGGGAAAAAAGCATAGATGCCATTTTTCCGCCGGATTGGTCCAATCCTGCAAAAGGGGTTGTTTGGATAGTTTTTTTGATCTTTGATCCTGGGGAAACCCCCCTCTATTTTAGTCCTATCCACCTGATCCCCCAAACTTCTTCACCTTCTTCTCGCGTCGCGCATCTTCTTTTTCTTCCTCTTTCAATTTCAGTCAAACAAATCAAAACAAAACACTGAAAATCAAATTTTTTTAAAAGAATAAGGAAAAAATGGGAGATAGCCAGTACTATTTCATTTTTTTGATCAAGCGACCAATCCACAAGGAATGGATCCTATGTTGCTCTACGATATAATCAACAGATTGCTAGAGATTTGCTCAGCGCGGCCAGACAAGCAAGTTCAGCTCTCGAAGGTTGAGATTCGTCAGTGTAAATCCCCAGTTCCATGATACACCGTATTTAAAATTTTGGTCACAATAAAATTTCTCCATTTATTTCCCAATTTAATTTCCTAAATATTTTTCAAATTCTTTCCCTTTAAACCTTAATCTATTTTCCATATATAATTTTCTTAACTCACACCCTAATTCCTTTACCCGCTCCTCATCCTCGGCCCAAGCCCACATAACTTTTCTCTAACCCGACCCGGCCTAAACCCCGCTTCTTCTTTTCCTTCCTCTTTCCCACCCTTTTTCTCAACGTGCCCCTCCTTCCTCGCAACTGTCGCCACGAGACCCATGTTCGCCTACGTCTTCCCCTCGTCACCAACCAACGCGAGATCCCCTCCTCCAAATCCTCCAAATCTCCGCCTCTTTTCCTCTTGTTCTCTCTTTCTCAACAAACGAACACCTCCTCTTCCTCGCAATGAGTGCCCCGCGAGACCCGCTCCACCGTTAGGTTACTTAACTAACGTCAGAGCGGGGGTTGGACTAGCGCGGGTATAAAACATAAGCAACGTCTATTATATAACATATATAATATTTCCATTCGTCTCACACAATAATAGGCATTCCAGATCACAGATAAATATATTGGATATACTAGGAATTCCGCGTTTTGTTTAAGCCTGTAACGAAAGACGGATTCTACAGTCGTGATGAATAGCCAAACCCCATCCTAGACCCCTACGGGTGCGGCAAACTATCCACCAAATTTCCGAAGTGAAGCAGCCTCCCCACCTTGGGTCTATCCTAGAAGCAAAAACAGTAAAAGAAATAATACAACGAGGGCTACAACCTCAACCCGGATGTGCCCCGTAAAAATAATATTACATCACTTTACAAATTTACATGAAATGAAAGAAAAGAAAACACTCTTCTCACATCTCCCGGCTATTCCATCACGACGATCCAATAAAGTTCATATCCACAAACCATCACAATACAGATATGTGCAACCCTAAACTAATCGACATATAGCAATTAGCGGAGGTTTACGAACACATATATCCATCACAAAGCTTGTAAAGTAACCCACGATGTTATAAAACCCGCGCAAAATTAGCGAATGAAACTAATTTTTCAAGACTATGAATAATTGTATACTAAAGTCACCAAAAAATTCGTTTTAAGCCAATCTAGGAGTCGAAACGAACTCGAAACCCATCCGAACCTTCGCGGAGGTGACGGGGCAAAAATTAACTGTCGATCTGGGGGCCCTGGGGGTACCCACCCTCGGGGGCCACCACGAGGTGGCCCCCAAGGGGAGGCATACCGAGAACACCATTTTGTGGTGCTTTCGGGTCACCAACCCCCAAGGCCACCTTGTGGTGGTCTTGGGGGTGGGCCCGGCCGTTAGTCCCCCCCCGAAGTATCCTCAGGGTACCCATGCTCCACCCTGCGGCTTCTCAGTTTGAACCGTGATCCCGCGGGGTGTGCAAACATCTTAAAAAAACTTTTTCGATTATGTTTTTGTCGACAGTCCGTGCGCGACAAAAACGGCGGATTTTAAACGTCGCTACAAGCTATCTAAGGCTTATGGAGAGGCTCTGATACCACTGTAAGTTGATGTCGTGCACCCCGCAGGTTCGCGGGGAGGAGGAATACGCAAAAAACGATTTTGACGGGCTTCGCAACACCAACTTGAACCCAGGATGACCATAAACCCTAGCTAGCAAAACTGTATAAGGTTAACTACTCGGATAGAAAGTTATACCTCACAGAACGATGTCCTTCGGGTCTTCTTGCTGTCCTCTTCCTCATCATAGGCTCCTCGGATCATACATGGATCGGGCCACCTCGTCGGTCCTCTCAAGTCAAAGACGATCCACCCGAGAGTCTATAGTCCGAGCTCCAACCTCAAAACCGAGGTAACTAAGGCACCTAGTTCGCTAAACTAGATGTCCTAGATGATATAGAGAGTGCTAATGGATTGTTTAGTTTCACTAAACCCTATGGCTCACAATACATGTGAAGGATTAGAGTTTAGTTTGAGGAAGAAGGAGATGGAGAAATCAAGAGAGAGAATGAGGAGAAGCAAATGAACTAAAGTTGTGTGAGTGTGGAGAATGGCTCAAGACTTCACTCATTGAAGCATGGATTATTTTTTCATAGAAAATAGCTACCATGCTTCAATAGTGAACACAAACAAATAAACAACTCATGAAGCCATGCTTCACACCCATGCCATACAAGTCTCCAAATATCCACCTCATTAATCTATTTTGCAAAATAGATAAACCAATAATGAGGTGTCCCCTTCTAGAAGCATACCAAGTAAAATTACAAGAATGCCCTCACTGTATATACATACATGTATCCGTATTCCGAAAAATACGAAGACACCGAGACAAAAACAATCCAATAATATGATACTAGGATTCGGTTTAAACCAAAGCCCATTATTATTATCTGCCTGAACATCATCCGGGTACAAGTACACGTATGTGATCGAAGCCCTGCTGTAAAACCATACGGCCTCTACATCTTTTGTCCGAAGCAGGGAGACCCTTTGTGTGGAACTCTAAAGACTCGACGGTACACTGGTAATGGGTTTAACCACAAACACGTCAGCGGTACTAGCTGCACGTAACGGCTACCCAGGTATCTATCAATAAAAAAGCCGATGAGCAAACTTATCTGAACTCCTACTGAGCCTATCTGTGACAATCTCCGTATAGTCCGGTCTGTTCGTCTAAGAGTATCGCATATCGGGCCTAGGGGCGGTAGCCGTCAGACCCCTAATAGCGCAATAAGTCATGCCGGAGTGTAGCTCAAAACACCTTGAGAAACTACTGGAGTACCTACCAGTAAATCTCGCTTGCCCTGGCCATGGACTTTGTGTAATGGCTTTCCGAATACAGCACGATATCAACCCCCAATACTGGGAGAGACGAATCCTATCTAACCACCACTGCCTCCAAGTGCTTCGGGACTGCACCCAACTACTACCTGTTTCCACGAGTCCTTTGAACCGTGGTAGGGTAGTAATCTAAAAATAGTGGGAACACACTCGAGGCGAAGTAGCGGTGTCAAGTCGACGGACTAAGCTGTACTCATGTAACCTGAGAACTGCTACCCGACGATAGGTATAATACCCACCAGCAGCTCCCTATGAGTTTTGTCCAGTGTACTCATAACCCAATGAGCACCTGCATACTATCTCCAGTACGGCGTACTAATGGCTGTGAGACAGACCATCTCCCCTACTGGGATGAGAAGCGTATACACTAGTCTACTCTAGAGTATCGATGCCCCGTCTCGATAATCCTATGACTAGGGACCTGTATAAGGATGTGCTTATAGACTATCCAGACTCCACTAGTGTGACTGCCATCACAACACAGCCAATCAAGCAAAGATCCTAAGGGCTCTACCAATATGTATAAGCGATATGCTAAAAGAAACACATGCACATATTGAGGTAGAAAAAAACCAGGTAGTATACTACCATTTCGAGCAAGACTGTTACTATATCCGTGTATATCCCGAGTTTCCAATATGTAATATACAAAACAGTATGATACAATAATGGCCTCTAGGGCATATATCACTAATAATCTCCCACTTGCACTAAGGCCATGTATTGGTATATCGCAGACCTATCATCTCGAATAGCCTCTCGAACTGTGTCTGAGGGATGGCCTTTATGAGTGGATCTGCAGTGTTGTTCTCCGTATCTACTCTCCGCACCTCGATCTCCCGGCGATCAACGATCTCCCTGATCAGGTGGTACCGCCTCAAGATATGTCTAGACTTCTAATGGGACTTGGGTTCCTTCACTAAATCTATAGCGACGTTTTTGCCACAATACAGAGGTATTGGATCTACAATGGATGGAACCACCTGAAATTCAGTTAGGAACTTCCTCATCCAGATTGCTTTTTTTGCAGCATCACAAGCAGCTATATACTCCGCTTGCATCGTCGAGTCAGCAACGGTGTCCTGCTTGGAGCTCTTCCAATAGACCGTCCCTCCATTGAGGGTAAAGACATAACCCGACATAGACTTGGAGTCATCCTTGTTACTCTAGAAGCTGGAGTCAGCAAAGGCCTCGATCTGGAGGTCTTTTCCGCCATACACCAAGAATACCTCCTTACTCCTTCTTAGGTACTTGAGAATGTTCTTTACTTCTATCCACTGGTTCTCCCATGGGTTTGACTGATACCGACTTACCACGTTAAGTGCGTAAGCAACATCCGGTCTGGTATACAATATCACATACATTATAGAGCCTACCGCAGAAGCGTAGAGTATAATCAATATGCGAGCCCTTTCCAAATCAGTTTTGGGAGACATCTCTTTGGAGAGGGTGATTCCGTGACAAGCCGGTAGATTACCGCATTTTGAATCTTCCATACTAAATCTCTTTTGTATGGTGTCGATGTACCTGAACTTCAAAAGTCCTAACATCCTCTTAGATCTATCACGATAGATCTGGATCCCCAGAATGTAGGAAGGATCACCCAGGTCTTTCATGGAGAACCTCTGCGACAAGAATCCTTTGACTGATTGTAGCATAGGAATGTCATTTCATATCGAAAGAATGTCATCCACGTACAAGACGAGGAATACCATAGTTCTCGCTACAATCTTACTATAGATACATGGTTCATCTGGATTTTTGATAAAGTCGAATTCTTTGACCGTCTCATCAAAACAGATGTTCCAACTCCGCGATGCCTGCTTTAATCCATAAATGGACTTAAGCAGCTTTCACACTTTCCCACTGCTCCCACTCTGAATGAAACCCTCTGGCTGATCCATATTGACACACTCTTCCAAGTGTCCATTCAGAAAAGCGGTCTTTACGTCCATCTGCCAAATTTCATAATCGTGGAAGGCAGCAATTGCAAGAAGGATCCGAATGGATTTGAGCATAGCCACTGAAGAAAATGTTTCATCATAGTCCAAACCAGGTCTTTGACGAAAACCTTTTGCAACAAGTCCAGCCTTATAGGTTTCAACATGTCCATCTACACCAATCTTCTTTCTTAAGATCCATTTGCAGCCTACGGGTTTTACCCCTTATGGAGCAATGTCCAAAGTCCATACTTTGTTGGTTTACATGGACTCCATCTCGGTCCGCATTGCATCCAGCCATTTTACCGAGTCACCGCTTTGAATGGCTTGCTAGAAGCTCATTGGCTAATCATTGTCAAGGATGCAATCCTCTCTATCCCCGTCTATGAGAAAACCGTAGTATCTCTCGGGTGGATGAGACTGCCTACTATTCCTACGGAGTGGCGTGGGGATGTCATGTTCTTTCGAAATCTCTGGTTCTACCATACTTTCAGTAATAACTTGTGGTTTTGAAATTTCTTCCAGTTCTATTACGCTCCCACTAGTTTCTTTTTCCAAAAATTGATTTTCCAAAAAGTGCGTATGACGAGAAACAAAAATCTTTTGTTACTCTGCGTAATACAAAAGATACCCCCTGGAGTTTTTTGGGTATCCCACAAACTTACACAGAACTGAGCGTGCCTCGAACTTGTCCGCATGCTGCTTTTTTACAAAAGCTGGACATCCCCATATCTTCATATACTGAAGATAGGGTATCTTTCCATTCCACATCTGATATGGTGTGGTAGGCACGGTCTTGGTAGGAACCTTGTTCAAAAGATGTGCAGCTGATTCTAGTACATAACCCCAGAAGGATCGCGGTAACTCAGTGCTACTCATCATGGAACGTACCATATCCAATAGGGTTTTGTTCCGCCTTTCCGATACACCGTTGTGTTGTGGTGTGTATGGAGGAGTAAGCTGAGAGAGAATTCCATCCTTTTTAAAGTAATCCAAGAACTCGGCACTTAAGTATTCACCACCTCGATCAGATCTCAGTGTCTTGATACTTTTGCCGGTTTGTTTTTCCACTTCATTCTTATATTCTCGGAATTTCTCAAAGACCTCGGATTTATATTTTATCAAGAAGACGCGTCCATACCTAGAGAAATCATTCGTAAAAGTAATGGAATAGGAATAACCACTTCTTGCATGTGTAAACATTGGACCACACACGTTGTTGTGTATGAGTCCCAAGAGCTCACTCACTCTTACTCCGTGTCTAGTGAACGGAATCTTTGCCATCTTTCTTTTGAGACATGATTGACAAGTTACATAAGACTGATATTCGAACGGATCCAAATATCTCTCTTTATGTAACTTCGTCAAACGTGTTTTCTTGATATGACCCAGTCTACAATGCCATAAGAAAGCCTGATTTAATTCTGGAGACTTTCTGTTAAGTGTGTTCTGGACGTTGAAAACCTGAGCTTGATTTAATATGTATATACCGTTATCTAGTATACCCGACCCAATCAAAGCTTGATTTAGGTGGATGTGGACCACATCGCTTACAAATGTAAAATCATAAGCTTATTTAGAAAGTAAAGATATAGAAATGATATTACATGTCAAACTGGGTACACACAAACAGTTACGCAAAATCAAAATCTGCCCACTTGTCAATTCTAGGTGATATTCCCCTACGGATACAACGTCCACGCTCATTCCGTTAGCAAACCTGAGAGTCATATCACCTGCCATGATAACTCTACGGTTTCTCAAAACCTGTAATGAATTACAGATATGAGATCCTGATCCGGTATCTAGTACCCAGGAAGTAGAGTTAATTGACAGACAGTTTTCAATCACAAACACACCCAAAACCGAAGCCACAACGTGCTTCGGATCCTGAATTCTGGCTTTCCAATCCTTGCATTCCTTCTGCCAATGCCCTTTCCCGTGACAATAGGAACAATCCTCCTTCCCTACTGTTAGCCCCGAAACTTTTGCCCTGCCCTTTCATTCTACCTTACTGACATCGCCTATCGGCTTGGTGGTGGCCTTTTTCTTCTCTCCCTTGGCTTTCGCCTTGGATCTAGAAGAGGAAGATTCCCAAATAAGTAGAGCGGGTGTCTTCCTGGTTTCCTTCAGGGTGTAACTAGAAGGTAGGGACTGTAGAATCAAGTTAGTACATAACTCGTTCTCCAACGTGGTCTCCAGGCCCGTGAGCTCTTTAATATAGCTGATCATTATAGGGGCATAGTCCCCTACAGATGACCCAATAGCTAACCTCGCTTGAAGCAACTCTTTCGAGGTCTAATATCTTGTGATACGAGATTGCTCTCCATATAAATCTTTGTTATGGAGGAAGATAGAAGCTAAGTCCATCTTCTCGTGTTGCCTCTGGTATTCACTATCCATTGAGACCAACACGAGCCACTTGGCATTTGCACTATCTTTTTCCCTTGTCCTACGGATATCAACATCCACGACGGTGGAATCTGGACCTGGGACGGCGGGGGCTTTAGTAGTAAGGATGAGGCCCAACTTGTCATAGGTAATGGACATCTGGACAAATCTTTGCCAATCAATATAGTCTGGCTCAGTCAATTTATTATCTAGCTGTAACTTAAGTCTGGTCACCGGGTCGCTGCAATTAAGAGAGAGAGAGAGAGAGAGAACAGTTAGCATGATGCTCTTGCAAGTTTAGATTGGTTATTAGTTTATCTAAACAGGATGGCTCCCACTGTATCTCGAATCCTTTCTCAAACCATAAAAGAAAAATTAGTCAGGATTAATCCCACCCTATAATACTTGCTTAACCTTTCAGCCAGGCTGGTGTTGGTACTTCAAGGGAGGTTTTCCAACGTTTTCGCGAAGTTCCTTAATTACATAACCTCTTTTCCCTGGAGGCGTAGCCCCGCTAACACCGTTCTAAACACCTACTTGGTTTATAACATTGATTGTTTTAGTGAAAAAATCTCCCGAGGAGTAGCGGATGCTCACAGTAGGATCGGGATCTAAATATCATTGTGTGATAATCCTGAAGGAATCCTACCAAAATTATCACACTCCAAATGGTATGCAACACTAGCAATTTTCTTTTTCCTTAGAAACTCCCGATGTGGATTTTTGCCCCAAGCTCTTATGACCTTGACGAAGGCCAACATATCATAAGTCGCAAGTCAAGTTCTACCCGTCATTGTTCAGATTAATTTGAACCCACCTGTACATACCCTTGACGAAGGCCAAAATAGTAGCATGACTGTCCCAAACCAATGCATCTATCTATGCTACAGATGAATACCCAGTAGCTACCAATCACCATGCCTTGGCGAAGGTCAAAATACATAGCTTGAATACTACTGAATACCCATCTGAAATGACAGAGGGCTACGAATGGTTTTGGCGAAACCGTGAACGTAATGAAGGCAAAACCGTGAATGTAATGAACTTGATTTAATCGAAGAAACCTGATAGCTTTTAAATGAGTGGTTTAAGCTCCGCATTTAAAAGTTTTCTTTTTGAAAAAACTGAGTGGTTTTTGAAATTGTTCCAACGATTCAGCTTTGGTTTGTTTGCTTTGCATTAAACATATAATGCAGTCCCATCATTTACACCTTCCATTGCAGAAAGAAACAAAAATACCATGTACGCTTATGCCATCCGCATTCGCCACTAGGCCCCGTCTAACACCGTTAGATTACTTAACCAACGTCAGAGCGGGGGCTGGATTAGTGCGGGTGCAAAACATAAGCAACGTCTATTATATAACATATATAATATATCCATTCGTCTCACGCAATAATAGGCATTCTAGATCACAGATGAATATATTGGATATACTAGGAATTTCACGTTTCGTTTAAGCCTATAACGAAAGACGGATTTCACGATCATGATGAATAGCCAAACCCTATCCTAGACCCCTGTTTCCTGATTTAAAATCAGGAAGCTTCTGTGAAAAGCTTCAGAAGAGGGTCACGTGCTTACACGTGACTAGCGGTCACGTGTTCGCACGTGACACCTGAACGCATCATTCAAGCAAGTTCAGTCTCCTGACTAAGTCGAAGAAAAGGGGGCTTCAGGAAGGGTCACGTGCTCCCACGTGATCAAGGTCACGTGTCGGCACGTGACATTTAAATTCAAGCAGCAAAGGCGCACATTGGTTCCCTGATCAAAGTCAAGGAAAAGAGCTTCAGAAAAGGTCACGTGCTCTCACGTGACCAGAGTCATGTGTTGACACGTAACGTTCAAGACAGCAGACCCGTTCTCCCGTTGAACCAAAGAAAGAGAGTTCAAACAAGGGTCACGTGCTCACACGTGACCAGGGGGTCACGTGGTAGCACGTGATGTTTAAGCAGCAATCAGAAGACGCAGCGCAGAAGGCTCATTCCAAAGGGGGTCACGTGTCTACACGTGACCATGGATCACGTGGTCACACGTGACCGGCTTTCAAAGCCCATATTTTTTTAACGACAGAATTAAATTCTGAAGGAAATTCGAATCTTTCCAAAGGAAAGTAATTATTTGGGACCAATCAAATTAAAGATTCAGAGATGATTAAATATCATCTATCTATGGAAAATCCCGGGTTTGGAAAGATTTCCCCTTTAAATCTAACCAAAATAGCAAGGGAGAATCTCTGGATTTAAAATCCAATGGTGAATAAAATTCACCTAATCATCCAACGGCCCAAAATGAATGATGAATGCAAATCAAATATCAATGAAGATTCGTCAAAAACTGATTGATTCGGCTGCTTCTCCTATAAATAGGAGCCAAAAGACACAGAGAAAGATATACATACGGAGAGAAGAAAAGAGAAAAGGAGAAGAGCTTTGATACTTGAAAAAGACTCAGATCTTCTGCAAAAAAAACCCTAGGTAAGAAAGGGAAAGCCTTTTGGAAAGAAAAAGAATTTAATTCTCAACAGAGTTTAACTCTGAGGCATAAAACGAGAGAGCATATCTCCTCCCTCTTTGATAGAGGATCTGCAAAGTGCACATCTCCCCTTAAGGTTGAGAATTTAATTCTCAATGGGTCGAGATCCTGCCATGCAGATCCAAAACATAGAGAAGGAATGCAAGTATGAGAATTTAATTCTCACAGAACTATAGGAATTTAATTCCTCCAAAATAAAGTTAGGGTTCGACCCTGTATTATGGGAATTTAATTCCTTCAAAACAAAAAGAAACAGGGTTGAACCCTAATCAAGAACATAGTTTTGTAGAAACAGTGGGAATTTAATTCCTTTAATCATAATCCTCAGAAAAGGGGAGTTTAATTCCTTAAAAGCTTTTAGGGTTTAACCCTATTCGGTTCTTCGCATAAACAAGGAATTTAATTCCCACAGAAAACTCAGATTTAAACTCTGTTCCAGAATATAAGCCTTCAAAAGGAAATAGGAATTTAATTCCTCTGAAATTAAAAGTTCGAGGAATTTAATTCCTGAAAGAGGAGCAACAGATCCTCCAAAAACAGCATTGAGGCAGGGTCACGTGTCACCACGTGACCCCCCCCCAAAAGCCCTACAGAAAGCCCCTTTGAGGCAGCACCCCACGTGACACACGTGACTTTCAGCAGGAGCCTTAACACATAGGCATTTGAATGCCCGTCACGTGCTAACACGTGACGCTATCAAAGACACAGTAATTTCGGCAGAATCATTGAAGGGAAGGCACTCTCACGTGGGGCCACGTGACCGTTCTTGCTGTAGTGTTTGACACTAAGTTAAAACTCTCGAATCCAGTATTGAAGTGCTATCGGACCTTAGTGTTCAACACTAATTAAAGAATTTTGTTCGTAGTGTTCAATATTAATTGTTTTAATATTCGGCACTAATTTAAGATCCCCATTGCCAGTGTTTAACACTGAGCTGTTTTAGTGCTTATGATCATTTCAAGGCCTTGTTGCTGGTGTTTAACACCAATTATTCTTCTAGTGTTAAACACTAACCTGTCAAACTCATTCCCAGTGTTCAACACTGATTGCTTTGAAGTGTTTAACACTAGTCTATAGCCCAATTGGCTAAAGGGATGGAGGCAAAGCTTCTCCCTCGATGGACTCACAAGGAATCAATATTCCAGACATGATGGGACTTAGCCCAAGCTGGCCATAAGTCCTCAATTCGTGACTAATTGGGCCAATGGGCTCATAACATGATTAATCAGTCCTGACCTCAAATTGGGCCAGGGGCTGTTCAAGTCACTCCGGTTCTAGGGTACATCTCTTCACTCCTTTGATACTTGGCATTGTAATCCCTCAATGTCTTCAAAGAGGTGACGGGTCCCGACGACCACCCATGATATGGACTGTGGGGTCCTTAAACTCATACAAATTCCTGGTCACGTGGAATACGGATAATGTCACTCTTTGACCCCGTGGGAAACGTCCAGAGCGGATCCTGGTCCTCGCAGAGCACGGCAGTGAACCCGTGTGAAGCATCCAGAGCGGAGCCTGGTCCTCGCTAAGCACGGCAGTGAACCCGTGTGAAGCATCCAGAGCACATACCGGACTGTGGGGTCCTTAAACCCATGGACTACGACGTCCTTAACCTTGACCGAGATGTCTTAAAACTAACAACGGACCGCAATGTCCTTAAACTACCCACGGACCGCAATGTCCTTAAACTACCCACGGACCGCAATGTCCCTAAAACTAGAACAATAGAGCCCTTTCTTATGCTCTTTTGTTGGACCTAAACGGCCCCGTCTAAGTTGATCTTAGCCTTGGAGATGGTTAACGCGTCCTTAGACCCTCAAACATACTGGACTATAAATCCCCCCAATTAACTCTGGCTCGAGGGTACATCCCTGAACTCCTCTGACATCCGTCGTTGTAATCCTTCAACGTCGTCAGAGAGGTGATGGGTCCCGACGGCCATACATTCATGGACCACTATGTCCCTAAACTGGAACATTAGAGTCCAAACGCTCTTTTGTCGGATCTAAACGATCCCGTTAAGTTGATCTTAGTCACAAAGTTAGACTAACGTATCCTTAACAAACGTTTGAGTTGATCTTAGCCTCAAGTATGGCTGACGTATCCTCAAACCAAACCCCCCAAACCCAAATCTAAGATAATACGGATTTGGACTAGTCCACGCCCTACGGGCGACGACATAACTCAGTCTCCGTAAACAATCCACGGGCAACAAAATACAAAACAGACACCCACGACACGAAGTGACCATCTGGAGAAGGAGAAAGTTGTTACCGCAATGCGGTAGCGTAATTAACTGCAGGGGCTTGCGCCTGCAGGGAAGAGCGTCCCCACAATCAAAAACCCCTCAAACGAGGGGGAATCTGACGAAGTCTGCTACATCGGACGCATCCGTTTAAACCTTCGATACATGGTGCCATAAATCAACTTGGCATCTTCGGAGAGGTGGACGGATAGCACCTATTAGCATCTGCCCCGAACCTCAGGCGAGACAGCCCATGTCTCGGCCGTCTTTCGGAGGGGAACAGATTCTGGCACGCCCGGTGGGACCTTTTCCTCTTTCCACTCCACACTTCGTGTGTCGTGATTCGCGAACCAAACGCGGTTCGCTAATAGTTGCCCTCGGGTTTCAAGGTACTGAGAATTGGCATCTCGCTTATTGCAGAAAACAAAGGATCGATGGCTTCCACCCCTGCGAAATCCTCCAACTGCTCAGACGGCAATTGCAGCCGACGCTCTGCCTCGCCAGGAGGTATAGCCTATGGACCCCAAGCTGCTTCGCTATTCACAATGCCAGTGGAACAGGTCACTCGCGCCACCACAGGATTGTTCTTTGGGACTATGATCCCGCCGACAAACTTTACCGCTCCAGTGCTGACAAAGAAAACTCTCGGGAAATCAGTCTTTGATCGTCTTACCCCTGCCGCGGCTCCTCTCAACGAGTCGCCCAACGTCGATGCCTCGGTCTTCTCTAGACTGGGCCAGGAATCCTGCGAGCTCATCACGGGGCCTACAATCTCAGAGAAGGCTGCTTTTAAGAAGATGGCCGTTCCCGTTCCCGAAATCGCCAAGGAAACCTCTCCAGCCAAAAAGTCAGTCTTTACAAGATTGACGGCTCCGGCCTTTGCTCCCGCTTCCCAAAGGACATCGGTCTTCGATAGGCTAACGCCAACAACAACCCCCCATCCACACAGGGGGCAAGAAGGAACCATTCTTACTGCTGACCCAACGCCACCCACTCGACGCGCTCGACGTCGCCATTGGCGCCGAGTAAGGAAGGCTGGGGGCAACTCTCCCTCCGGGCTGACTCCAGCGGCCCCGGTGGCAGAGGTCGATGCTGCTGTTTCAACTCGGAACAGCTTTGAAATGCTAAATAAGGTGCGAAGGAATTCCCCCACGGCAGTACTGAAGAGGTCTCCTCCCTCATTGAAAAAGGTTGAGGAAACAAAACCCGAACAGCCCCGATCTCCTCAACGGCTGTCTTCCAAAATCTATAAGGCTTGGCGGCAGGCCCGAGACTCGATCATCGATCCAAACTTCTCCCGCCAGCACAAGAAGCTGAAAATCCAACCTGAAGCCAGTCACCAAGCTAAGCCCCAAAAAGCCGGTGATCAACTGACTCACAAAAGGAGGAGGCCAAAGAGGACCTCACAGCAAGTAGCGACGACTGAAAGCACTAAACCCAGACGCCCTGAGTCTGGGGGCATGGTGGTGCACACTGTCTACATGGCCTTTGGGAAAGAGGAAAGCCGCACTTCCACGGGCCACCGACCCCTAACCCGATCCGTGACGAAAGCCCAGGAGCAGCAACAAAAGCTTCAAGAAATGATGAATGCTATGGCCGCGCTCACCGGACCAAAAGAAAACCCAGAAACGTCCTCAGACGCACGCCGGGAGGAAGAAACAGACGCTGAATTCCTTCGCCGGACACTGGAGAGAAGGGACAAAGAGGCTGCTGAACAAGCATCCAACATACAACGGATGGGCCTTCTCTTTCAAGACGTGATAGGAATGATGATCCAGCAGGACTCACCCGCCGAAGATCCCCCGATCGTTCTTGAAGACGACCGAGGAGAAACGTCAAATCCACCACCAGCCCTTTCAATGGCCAAGGAGGAGGCAATCTCTAAGGCTGACTTAGCTGACTACATAGCCCAGCAAATCCGAGTTCATCATGCGACTGAGGCAGCTGGTCAAGTCGTGAAAACGGGGCGGCCGTATCCGAGCTGGTACGATCAAATCAAATACCCGCAAGGCTATACGATACCGAAATTCCATGTGTATAAAGGGACCGGCAATCCCCATCAACATGTTGCCCAGTTCCGGGCCCTCTGCGGTAACACCGGCGGTGACGATAAATTGTTGCTTCGCCAGTTCGTGGGCAGCTTATCAGAAACAGCGTTCGAATGGTATTCAGAACTCCCGAACGATTCCATTAAAACGTTCGCTGAAATGGAGTTGTTGTTCACTCAGCGATTTGCAAGTGCCAGCGAACGCACTCCAATAACCGCACTTATTAACGCCAGGGTAAAGCCGGGCGAAACCTTGGTCCAGTACGCTATACGCTGGCGGAACTTGTGGTCGAGATGTGAGCAACGCATCGAGGAAGCACCTGCGGTGGGCATGTTCGTGGGAACCCTAGACCCCCACGCAACTATCTCCCAGTTCATGATGTTCTTTAAGCCAACCACATTCCAGGCTTTAATCGACAAGTTGGCTCAGATGGACCAGATGGGTCATAGACCATCTCCCCCGAAATCGGAACCGCGGAATGACAAGGGTAAAGGAAGGGCAACCTTCGTCGCGAACGCCCAACAGCAACCTAACGTCCCGAAATCGGCGGATCAACTGGAGGAAAGGCGTCGGTATTATAATGAGAAAATGAAGCGTCCCTACTCGTTCCCACGAGACAAGACGAAGCGGTTATTCGAGCTGGCGATACGCAACAGGCTTATAAACCTACCAAATCCAAGGCGACCGCCGCAACCCACCGAGGTGAATGACTCCAACTACTGCCCTTACCATCAAACGGTAGGCCATCCGATTGAAGATTGCTTCGTCTTCAAAGGATGGATTGAAGACCAATACCTCCAGGGGAAGTTTGTACTGTCCGAAAAGTGGAAGGTGAACCCACCACAGCCGCATGCTCCTAGGAAAGCGGATACACCGGGGGCAACATGTTCTTTTATTGAAGAAGCTCCATGGGAGGTCGTGCTATCAACTAAAACCAAAAGAATGCTGAAAGACCTTCATGCGTGCCCTGCGATCGAATGGAAGGACCCTCTTGAACCTCAAATTATCAAAGGAATGTTGAAGCCCCGCCCAATCATAAAGACTAACGATAAGAGCCCAAATACTCACGTCCAACCGTCAAAATCTTCGAAGAAAAAGAAGAAGAAATCCAAGAAGTCCGTGAAGCCTGGAAAAGAGCACACGAACTTACAAAAGCAAATCGACGCGTTGGAAGAGTACAATCAGAAGGCGCGGACTCCTGTCACACTGCAAGAGTTCCTCAACCACATCTTTCAAGAGGAAGATGATGGAGAAAGCTCGTCGGATGAATCCGAAGGATATGTGGCGAGTTGTAATGTAATCTCCCACTCGTTCGCCGATGATGGGAAAACTCCTGGCATTAGGAAACTGGAGGCAGAGCCTGTACCAGAACGCGCATGGCCGACAGATGAAATGATCGACGCTTTTCTAGACGAGATTCGTCTAAAATGTAAAGCGGACCAGGAGCGTGAAATGACCACGTCGGAAAGAGCCAAATGCGGGCGACTGAACGGAAGAGTTGAACTACCTCCGCCAGAGCGAAAAGTATCCGAGGTAGACAAGAAGATATTCAAGACGAAAAAAAGGTTTGCCAAAGCCATGTTAATGGGGATGAAGCTACCGCCCTCGGAAGGAAACACACACGATGGGGTAGAGACGCACCCTGACTATTGCACATATCATCGGAAAATCTCACATCCCACGGAGGAGTGCGACGCCTTTAAGATATGGTGGCAAGGATATGTTGTTCGTCAGCAACATTTTAAGCGCATGAAACGCAAGATCCGTCGGGAGCGAAGAAGCACTGTCAATGGGCACAACATAACGACTGGCAACTGTTGCATGATTAACGCCAGGAAGTCACAAGTTCTCACCTTTGGGAGCGACTCTGATGAAGAAATGGCTCTGGGCCCTCTCTTTAAAGAATCTTTCTCGGGGAAGGAGGAGGAATCGGAGATCTGCGAGAACATCCAGCTGCGCAATCGCACGCTCCCAGAAAAGAATCTCGGGCCCGTCGGCCGAAAAGATAAGGGAAAGGAAAAGGTCATTGAAGATATCACTCTAGATGACCAGGTCATAAAAGAGCTAACTACCAAAAACCCTCCCAAAAAGGGTAAGGTAGACTATAACATCCTCGCGCACCTAAGGAAGCTACCTTCTCAGCTTAGCATTCTTGATGCCCTCCTATTATCGAAAGAAGCGCGAGACTCACTAATTAAGGCGTTACAAGAACCCGAGCAATTCCAAGCCTTCCTCGCCACTGAAAGGATGAAGGATGAACTGGAGGAAGTGCATACGGCCGATGTCACTTTCGGTGATGAACACCTCCTTCTCGGGACGTGCGACCACAACCGCCCCCTATATGTCTCTGGATACTGCCATGACATCAAGATAGGCAAGATCCTGGTGGATAATGGATCCTCCGTTAACCTCCTTAATGTTCGGGTGTTGAAGGAAATCTGCATGAGTGTGCAACACCTCGCTCGTGACAAAATTACTATCTCCGGTTTTGACTCTCAATCGTCACGGACTCTCGGATCTGTAATACTGACGTTACGCTTCGGACTTCTCGTCACAGACATCAAATTCCATGTCATTGACGCCAAGACCTGCTACAACGCCTTGCTCGGTCGTCCTTGGCTACACGAGTACAACATCATCCCTTCTACGCAACATCAGTGTATGAAGTACTTCAAGGATGGTTTCGAGTACACCGTAACAGGCGAGTTGAACCCGTTTTCTGTAAACGAAGTTCGCAAATACGAAATACTTTTTGCCAGATTTCGAAGATACAGAAAGGTGTCGCGACCCAGAGGACAAAGCCGCCGCCACCATTCCCGTTTTTGGGAGCGATACTGAAGAAGAGGAAGAAATAGTGTATACAGGGCCATCCCAACGCAACAACCTGGGGGCGCCCACCCCCATACCGGTCTTCGGGAGTGATTCGGAGGACGAGGTTAACGCCGTATTCTCCAGTCGGCTGTCAATACAGGCACCCCTTTGCGAGGACCATAGTCTGCAAATCACCATGGTACCGCAAGAACACTATAAGGATCTCGACGCGCTTCAAGCTCACAGCGTGCAAGACCTGCAAACATTTTACGTCCCTCCCAGGCGAAGGGGTGAGAAGGTGATCCTATTCTACCAATCCTCAGAGTCGAAGGTGGAGAAAGAGATCTGGCACGGCGCAGATGTTATACTTGACAGGCTCCAACCCATCCGTCTGCCTAGATACTATACAAATGGATTGAAGAAGTTATTGAAGCGCCAAGGAGTACCTTTAAGACAGACGGTGCGGCAGGCTCGGTTCTATAACAGGATTTGGGATGTCCCCGGGACTCAGCGCAAATTGCCCAATGGGAAAATGGAAACACTTGGGCTTGGGTACGCGAGAACCGGAAAACGAGGGCGAACCCACAGCAGCTACGCTATATTTACCTTTGATGAAGAAGAGGACGCCCTGTCAGGAGAGGCCGACCCCTCATCAAAACTAGACCCCGCGATCGAAGCGCCAAGTCCATCGTTTGAAGAGCGAATGGGCAAGCCTATCAGGAAGGTGGGTCAGAAAGCTCGGGAAGACCACGACCGCGAAATGGCCATCTACGAGAAGGCCAGGACGCAACGTCTATCTCAACGTGCTACAAAAGAAAAACACGCTTATCCTCGTCAATCCGTTGTACGAAAGGCCCGACGCAGAGACGGAAATAAATCAAGAAGCGGCTCGGGCTTGTCCCTCATGAAGAAGATGAGTCGAGCGTACTCCTTCCCCCGAGACAAGACGGAGAGGCTGCTCAACCTCGCTATAAAACATCAAATGATCACGCTTCCAGAGTCTAGACATCCTGAGCAAGCTAGCAAGGTCTCTTATCCGAGTTATTGCTCTTATCACCGAGCCATAGGACATCCTACCGAAGACTGCTTCACCTTTAAGAACTGGGTCGAGGACCAGTACCGACGGGGCAGATTCGCTTTATCCGACGGTTGGAAAGTGACGCCGCCGCAAAAGCACGAGCCCAAAACCACAAGAGCAGAACCGGATCCGCCTCAGTCTTGGGTGCGAGTTCGCACCTGTTATATGATTACGATATTAAAAGAAGAGCCCGAGAACGAAGATGACCTTCCCCGGTGCTTCGAGAACAGCGATGATGAGTTGATCTCAGAATTCCCGCCCGCTCCGAAAGAACTGGAAGACGGTATACATACTACCGCAGATAACCTCAAGAAGATCGAGCTGGGATCGGCAGACGACCCGCGGCCGACATTTGTCAGCGAGCTGTTATCTGAGGAAAAGGTGGCCGCGTTAAAGAACGTGCTCCTACGGCATAAAGACTGCTTCGCGTGGAACTACTCCGAGATGCCAGGATTGGATCCGGAGATTGCGGTGCATAGATTAGCAATATCCCCGGATATCAAGCCAGTCAAGCAGGCGCCAAGGAGGATGCGACTTGAACTGGAGATGAGCATCAACGCCGAAGTCAAGAAGTTGATCGATTCCGGATTTATCCAAGAAGTCCAATACCCCGACTGGATCGCCAATATCGTCCCGGTAATGAAGAAGAATGGAACGGTGCGCATATGCGTGGATTTCAGGGATCTCAATAAAGCATGCCCAAAGGACGATTTCCCGGTGCCGGTAACCGAGCTAATGATAGATAACACATCCACTCACGAGGTCTTCTCCTTTATGGATGGTTCATCAGGATACAATCAGATAAAGATGCATCCCGAAGACCAGAAGCACACCGCTTTCCGGACTCCTTTGGGCATATTCTGCTACAAGGTTATGCCCTTTGGCCTAAAGAACGCCGGCGCTACCTATCAAAGGGCCATGACAAAAATCTTCGACGATCTCATACACGACATCGTCGAATGCTATATCGATGACCTCGTAGTGAAGAGCATGTCATACGAAGAGCATTTAAAGCATCTCGAAACCGTATTTCAACGCCTTCGGCAATATAATTTAAAAATGAATCCCCTCAAATGCGCGTTTGGAGTCTCCTCGGGCAAATTTCTGGGATTCATCGTTCGACACAGAGGTATTGAAATAGATCCGTCAAAGATTAAAGCGATCATGGAAATGCCTCCGCCAAAAACCCTCAAGCAGTTGCGGTCTCTCCAAGGGAAGCTCGCATACATCCGGCGGTTTATCGCTAATCTTTCGGGCAAATGCCGTCCTTACAGCCACCTGATGAAAAAGGGAACCCCGTTCGTTTGGAATCACAAATGTCAAGGTGCACTAGACGAGATCAAACAATACTTGCAAAATCCGCCGGTGTTGGCTGCCCCAGTGAAAGGAAAGCCTCTCATTCTTTACACGGCCGCCCTTGAAGGTTCTTTGGGCGCATTATGGGCATAGGAGAATGATCAGGGGAAAGAAAGAGCACTTTACTACTTAAGTCGAGTGCTGCTGGGGGCAGAAAGCAATTACTCGCCCATCGAAAAACATTGCTTGGCATTAATCTTTGCAATAACGAAGCTCAGGCACTATGCGTTGGCACATGAAGTCCGCCTCATTTCGAAGGTGGACCCCCTTAAATACCTGATGTCAAAGGCTATATTGACGGGACGACTCGCTAAATGGGCCTTGCTCTTGATGGAGTTCTCGATAACATATCAACCCCTCAAGGCAGTGAAAGGCCAGGCCATTGCCGACTTCCTCGCCGAGCACCCGATACCGACCAACTCTCCTCTGAACTGTGATTTGCCGGATGAGCATGCATTTGATGCAATTGGCGGTGGAAGCACACGATGGGAACTCTATTTTGATGGAGCGTCCTCCATAAAGAAACAGAAACAGGGTAGCCCGATCATCAAATCGGGGATAGGCCTTATCTTTGCAACTCCACAAGGAGGAATAATGCGCTTCGCCTTCTCCTTAACGGAGTCAAGGACAAACAATGAAGCCGAATACGAAGCTCTGATAGCAGGCCTCGAAATCGCCATCAACATGGGAATTGAAGACCTCCTCATATACGGAGATTCTCAGCTGGTCATTAGCCAAGTAAATGGTGACTACCAAACGTGCAAACCAGAATTGGTGAAGTACGGCGAAAAGGTGCAACAACTGTTGGCCCAGATCCCCTTCTATATTCTAGAGAACATACCGCGCGCAGAGAACAGCAAAGCAGACGCATTGGCCAAACTCGCTAAAGAACTGGCCGACGAGAACCTCGATGACGTCAGAATCATAGTACAAAGCCGTCGAGTGCTCGCCCCGGCAGAAATACCTCCGGAATTATATAAAGAAAAGGGAGCGATTGAGCAAGCGACCCTACAAATAAAAGACCGTGAGAAGGCTGAGGACTGGAGGGAAGTCTTCATAGACTACTTTAAGTCCCACCGAATGCCCGAAGAAGCGTCCTCAAGACATCGGCTCATGAAACGAGCCTTATCTTTCGCTTTCGTCAACGATATTCTATACAAGAGATCGTTCGATTCTCTATGGCTGAGATGCTTGGGACCTGACGAAGCAGAAAGAGTCGTTCAGGAAGTTCATAACGGACTTTGCGGTTCTCACCAAGCAGGCCCAAAGATGAAGTTAAAAATTAAACGGATGGGTTATTACTGGCCCACGATGATCCAGGACTGCCTCGAGTATGCGAAGCAATGCCACTCATGCCAGATCCATGGAGACTTCATCCACCAACATCCGAATCCACTGCACCCGACGTTGGCTAGTTGGCCATTCGAAATGTGGGGGACTGACATAGTCGGCCCCATTGAGCCAGCATCATCCCGGGGACACCGTTTTATCCTGGCGACCACTGATTACTTCTCCAAATGGGCAGAAGCAGTACCGCTGAAGGAAGTGAAGACGGAGAATATTCTCCACTTCTTCAAGACGCACGTCATCTATCGGTTTGGAACTCCACGGCGGATTATCTCCGATAATGGGCCGGCCTACCGAAGCCATAAGATTAGCCGCTTCGCACAGCAGCACAATATAGACTGGAGATATTCTTCAGTTTACAACCCACGAGCTAACGGTCTAGCCGAAGCTTTCAATAAGACCTTGACGAAGATCATAAAAAAGACCGTCTCCAGGAATAAGAGGGACTGGCACGAAAGGCTGCAAGAAGCCCTTTGGGCTTATCGAACTACATTCAAGACGGCCACGAACACAACACCGTACGCATTGGTATTTGGGACGGAAGCAGTTCTCCCCCTCGAGATAGAGTTACCCTCTCTACGAGTAGCAGTCCACCACGAGCTGACGAACGAAGAAAATGCTCACCTTCGGCTTGAGGAGCTTGATGCCCTCGACGAAACCCGGCTCATAGCGCAACAACATCTAGAAGCCTACAAAGCAAAGATGACGCGCTCGTACGAACGATTGACCAGGCCGAGGACATTCCGCCAAGGCGAACTCGTACTAGTGGTCAAAAGACCTATGATCCCCAATCGTGCCAAGCGGGGAAAATTTGAGCCAAACTATGAAGGCCCGTACATCATAGACAAGGTCTACCAGGGTGGAGCCTACCTACTCATGGACATGCACGGTGAAAGGCCTTTCAGGCCAGTAAACGGCCGCTTCTTGAAGAAATACCATGCTTAATAAGTTGCAGCCTAGGTCAATGATGGATGACGACGACTATGTCCGCTCGCTATCTTCCTAAGCTCAGACTTTACAAGCAGCAGCCGGCCTTCCTATATCGACGGACCGAAACGTCCTTAAACTATCGTCGGACCGAAACGTCCTTAAACTATCAACGGACCGAAACGTCCTTAAACTAACAACGGACCGAAACGTCCTTAAACTAACAACGGACCGGAACGTCCTTAAACTAACAACGGACCGAAACGTCCTTAAACTATCGACGGACCGAAACGTCCCTAAACTACTGCCGCAACGTCCTTAGGTTGACGAGATGAAAAAAAAAAAAACAAAAAAAAAAAAAAACGGTATGTCCATAAGCAAAGTGGGCACGGATGAAAACCCGAAAGGGCTCCGTGAGTAAAAACAGCAGGGCTGCCGGCAAGTGTTCGTGAAAACCTGAGAGGGCGCGACCTTGTAAAAAAAAAAGTGAAAAAGAATAAAAAAAAACGGTATGTCTATAAGCAAAACGGGCACGGATGAAAACCCGAAAGGGCTTCGTGAGTAAAAACAGCAGGACTACCGGCGAGTGTTTGTGAAAACCCGAAAGGGCGCAACCTCGTTAAAGGACACTTACAGAGTCCTCTCGACCCTGTAAGGAGAAACCACCTGCGTGAGATCCTTACGATTCACAAAGGAGCAGCACACTTAGGGATCCTCACGATTCCTGAGGAGAAAATACACTTACGAGATCCTCACGACTCGTAAGGAGAATTCTCTTATGGGACCCTCACGGCTCATGAGATTTGAAAGTCTTAAGTTACAGAAACCTGAACCTGTTCTTAAGCAAATCCTCCACAACCTCCGATATTGCCCTACAAGAGGCTCAATACTGACCCTTGTATACAATCCACGGGCGCGAATAAACATTTCCCCAGCAAAGTCCAACCCTTGTAGGTCCCCTCGACCCATAAGGAGAAAACCCTCCTGTAGGATCCTTACGACTTACAGAGGAACATACACTTAGGAATCCTCACGATCCCTAAGGAGAAAATACACCTGCAAGATCCTCACGACTTGTAGGGAGAAATACCTTTGTGAGACCCTTACGGCTCATGAAGTCAAAAGCCTTAGTCGACAGGACCTTAACCCTGTTTGCTAAGCCACCTTTGTTCAACATCGACAAAGGCAAATGATGATTCGCTCCTGGCAACATCCCAGTTGCAGCGATGCTGATGCCGAAATCGGTGTCCAAAATCCGAGCTTGCGGCGAAAAAGCTAGCAAGCCACACATGCCTACGAAATAGCCGAAATGATGGGGCAACTTGCAATAAAAAGCAGCAAGTAAAAATGTATGCATGAAAAATAGCCGAAATGATGGGGCAACTCGCAATAAAAAAAAGCAGCGAGTAAAAATAAAACAAATAGCCGAAATGATTGGGCACCGCGAAAAATAGCCGAAATGATTGGGCAATCGCGACCTTCGCGATATAAAAAGCTGAAATGATAGAGCATCGCGGAAAGAATAAAAGAAATGATGGAAAAATGAAACCTTTTTGCCCTACAGGTGGTACTACAACAATCCCTGTACACAATCCAGGGGCGCAAACAAAGAAGGAGTCGTACTCCTTCCCCCAGGTTTCACCAAAGAAGAAGAAGCCAAATCTCGACGGGCCAAAGGAGACCTGGAGATCGTCTCAACACTCGTCTCGTAACAACGGACATGACTTCAAACAAAACAGAGCAGCGGCAGCTCCCAGTTCCATGGCTCAGTGGTATACATATCGCCAACAGTCAAACCTCCATTCCGTGAAATGCGGATACAATCGACAAAATTCCTGGTCACGTGGAACGCGGATAATGTCACTCTTTGACCCCGTGGAAAACGTCCAGAGCGGATCCTGGTCCTCGCAGAGCATGGCAGTGAACCCGTGCGAAGCATCCAGAGCGGAGCCTAGTCCTCGCCTAACGCGGCAGTGAACCCGTGTGAAGCATCTAGTGCAAACTTCCTGGTTACGTGGAACGCGGATAACGTCACTCTTTGACCCCGTGGAAAACGTCCAGAGCGGATCCTGGTCCTCGCAGAGCATGGCAGTGAACCCGTGCGAAGCATCCAGAGCGGAGCCTAGTCCTCGCCTAACGCGGCAGTGAACCCGTGTGAAGCATCTAGTGCAAACTTCCTGGTTACGTGGAACGCGGATAACGTCACTCTTTGACCCCGTGGAAAACGTCCAGAGCGGATCCTGGTCCTCGCAGAGCATGGCAGTGAACCCGTGCGAAGCATCCAGAGCGGAGCCTAGTCCTCGCCTAACGCGGCAGTGAACCCGTGTGAAGCATCTAGTGCAAAATTCCTGGTCACGTGGAACGCGGATAATGTCACTCTTTGACCCCGTGGAAAACGTCCAGAGCGGATCCTGGTCCTCGCAGAGCATGGCAGTGAACCCATGCGAAGCATCCAGAGCGGAGCCTAGTCCTCGCCTAACGCGGCAATGAACCCGTGTGAAGCATCTAGTGCAAAATTCCTGGTTACGTGGAACGCGGATAATGTCACTCTTTGACCCCGTGGAAAGCGTCCAAAGCGGATCCTGGTCCTCGCAGAGCATGGCAGTGAACCCGTGCGAAGCATCCAGAGCGGAGCCTAGTCCTCGCCTAACGCGGCAATGAACCCGTGTGAAGCATCTAGTGCAAAATTCCTGGTCACGTGGAACGCGGATAACGTCACTCTTTGACCCCGTGGAAAACGTCCAGAGCGGATCCTGGTCCTCGCAGAGCATGGCAGTGAACCCGTGCGAAGCATCCAGAGCGGAGCCTAGTCCTCGCCTAACGCGGCAGTGAACCCGTGTGAAGCATCTAGTGCAAAATTCCTGGTCACGTGGAACGCGGATAATGTCACTCTTTGACCCCGTGGAAAACGTCCAGAGCGGATCCTGGTCCTCGCAGAGCATGGCAGTGAACCCGTGCGAAGCATCCAGAGCGGAGCCTAGTCCTCGCCTAACACGGCAGTGAACCCGTGTGAAGCATCTAGTGCAAAATTCCTGGTTACGTGGAACGCGGATAACGTCATTCTTTGACCCCGTGGAAAACGTCCAGAGCGGAGCCTGGTCCTCGCCAAGCACGGCAGTGAACCCGTGTGAAGCATCCAGAGCAAACACCGGACTGTGGAGTCCTTAAAATCCACGGACTATGACGTCCTTAACCTCGACCGTGATGTCTTAAAACTAACGATCAACCCCCCCGATTCCCTACGGATTTCGCCTTGGTTTAAGGGTACATCTCTTCACTCCTTTGATACCTGGCGTTGTAATTCCTCAACGTTTTCAAAGAGGTGACGGGTCCCTGCAACCAAACACCGGACTGTGGAGTCCTTAAATCCACGGACTATGAGGTCCTTAACCTTGACCGCGATGTCTTAAAACTAACAGCGGACTGTGGAGTCCTTAAATCCACGGACTATGAGGTCCTTAACCTTGACCGTGACGTCTTTAAACTACGATACCTTGAGAGATCCCTGATTCCGTGAAACACGGATAAGGGTGATCACATCCGGCACTTGCAGGCCCTCACGACCTGTAAGGAAGAAAAACTCTCTTGTGAGATCCTTACGACTCTCAAGGGAAAACCCGCTTAAGGATCCTCACGATCTTTAAGAAGAACTCACACCTATGGGATCCTCTCGACCTGTAGGGAGAAAAACTCTTTATGAGACCCTCGTGGCTCATAAGATGCAAAAGCCTTAGGAAGCAGATCTTAACCCTGAGTCCTAAGCCATGGCCGTCCTGCAAAGAGATCAAAATAGAATATCCGCAGAATGCATTCAACGAAAAGGGGACACACCATTTAGAAGAAAAATGTATCTTTTATTCATAAACCAAAACGGGTACAAAGTACAATTTATGGAAGAAACAAAAAGAAAATACTCTCATCCATGAGTATATACAAAAAGGAAGGAAAAGATACAAATGTCTCAAGCCGGCGGGCGATTCAGCAGCTTGGTCAGCTCATCCTGCTTTTGCTGAGCCATGGCTTCATGACGCAAGATCTCCAAAATACGAGCCTCCGCTTGAGCTTGCTGGGCCTGATATGAAGCGAGCCGGGCTTCAAGCTCTTTCTCAGTGGCCTTATGAGCCTCAACCCTCTCACGAGTAAACGTGGCAGCTTTGTCGAGAGCCACCACCTCTTTGATGGACTCCTGAAGCACCCGCCAGAGTTCATACGCTTTGTTGGCCCTGGCTGTGAGATTGGCTTGAAGCTCGCTCAGCGCCTTGGAGGCTAACTCCCTTTCCGAGAACTTGCGACCGAGCCTCTTCTCACATGACGTCATGTTGGCCGCGCACCGTGCTATCAACCCTCGTAACTCCACCTTTGCAGCCACGGCCTCCGAGGAAAGGCGAGAACACTCGAGAGTGTGCAGGCAAGCCTCCACTCGCCGGCAGAACTCCACCCAGACTCGCACCACCTCTTCGCTGTGGTAGGTAGCAAGAAAAGGAAGAGAACCGTTAGCCTCTGCAGCGAATGCTTCAGCCGTGGTCGTGCTGCCAGCACGAAGCTCCTCGATCAGAGACGACAAGAAGACGAGGCTTAATTGGGCCAAGCGTTCTGAAGCCCGCAAGGCATAAGGGCCGGGTGGCATCACGATGCGCGACTCCAACGCCGAGGAGACGGGCAGAGCTGTTTAAATTTAAAAGACGTCAACAAAATGCTTAAGCAAGGAACGAGTGACAGTGCAATGAAATGTCACTCACCGACAGTCGTGCAAGTAAGAGCTGAAGGTTTCCCTGGCCCTTCAAGAATCTCGACCTCGTCATCGGCTTCCAGAACTACAGAAAACGTCAATGTCAATGCAAAAAAATAGCGACGATGCTATGAGAAGGGGGGGGACGACACCAACCTTGCCCAGACGAGAGGACAATGCGCTGAGGGGAGATCGCCTGCGGAGCTGCCATCTCCAATAAACGCTGAAATGACTGTCGAGGCGACAGATCCGCGATCGTGGCCGCCAAGCCACATAATTCTGGGAAAGATAAAACAGTTCAGACTATGAAGGGGTTGCTAAATTAAAACATGGAGGGATACCTTCAACACTCCTCCCATTCTGAGCCGAGGGGATAGCAGCTTCAACGGTCTCCGCCGTAACCTCAGGCTCCAACAAAGGGAGAATAGCCCCGACTACCTCACTCCCAGCCCTTGGGTTGACCTCGGTAAGAGTCATTGGGGCGGCGGCCTCCAAAGGAGCCTCCCCCAGAGGGGCAGGCGCTCCCTGGTCAAGAACCGCCGCTGGAAGTCCCGCCGTGAGAAGAGCAGCTTCACCAGTCCCCTCCACATCCGGCAAGGCTTCATTGGGAGTTTCGGCGGGCTTTAGCTTTAATAGGCCCGTAGGAAGCTCCCCCAGCGTCGAAGATTCTGCATGATCCAAATAAGAATAATGATGTATATGCACAGGCATAAATAGTCGGAGAGACTACAAAGGAAGCACAACGTACCTATACGCAAAGAAGCCCTCAATATGGCTTCTTCAAGTCGCTGCTCCTTCTCAAGGAGATGGGCTCGCCGGGGTTCGAGCATAGACTCATGACCGCCAGTCCACAAAGAAAGTGCATCAGCTGCGTCTTCTGAAGCGGCCTGCTTCAGAGCCCTCTCCCCCCATTCCTCCAAAGGGCCGATAAATCGCCGCCGAATCCACGAAGGGTCTTCGTAGAAGATTACAGCGGGGTAAGACTTCTTCGGAACCTTGGCGTTGTGAGACGCGTCTTTTGAGCGCCGTATGGCCTCGGCCAACTGCGCAGCCTCCTCATCCACTGAACTCGGGAAGAGAAGTCCAGCGTCTGACTCTTCCACGGCCAATGGTTCGTCCTCAAGGATAAGCTCAGACTCCATCACAGAATCAAGCGGGGCAGTAGCCGCTTTCTTCCGCCGTTTAGACCCGGAGCCGGTCGCCGAGGATGACCGCTTCCTTCCCCGCGAAACCTTAGGGCGGCGCTGGCCCACATCGCCCTCAGCGCCCTCATTCCTGTTACTCTTGCTCGGTGCCACAACCGAGGATGACATCGCCATTGTCGACGCCACAGAAGGCGGCGCCGCCACCGGCAGGGGTGCTACCACCGGAGCCCGCTTACCCCATGAGCGAGAACCCAAAGGCATACCAGCTATCGGAGTAAGGTCTACCCCGGACTCCCCTGGAATGAGCGCGGTGCCAATCTCCCTCAAAGGGAAGCGGACTGGAACCCTCGGTCGTAACTCAGCCCCAGGAGCCAGAGGAGGGGCATCGTGGCCAAGAAGCACCCTCCTTTCCTCGAGAATGATTGGGTTGACCCGATGAAGATACCAACCCGTAAACGCGCCCACGCATCGAGGCATGTACTCAGCTTCAGGGACCATGAAATGAGAGCCGGTGTTCAGCCTCATAAAATGATGAGCAGCATCGCGAACAACATCAAGCGAAGGGATCGGGGCAACCATAAAAGCCTCGAAAGGAACACCCTGGTCGTACCCGAGCTGCCGGGCAAATCGATGCGGATTGTACCGCATGAAAAGAGCCGCATTGTCCTGGCGAAACACCAAGTAACCCGGTCTGATTGCATACAAATGCGTGGCCTCCCGGGGCTTCAGAGAAGGTGCGTTGTCTTTCGACTGGTCCCAGAGTTGTTGGACGGGACCCGAAGGAGTAGACAAGACCCGATCAGTAAAAACCAGCCCGCCAGCGGTGGCATGAGGAGAAATTAGCACCCGAATGGCCCCGAATTGAGTCGGGTCGGCGGCAGAAGCGTCCACTAGCCGCATAAGTCGTGGAAAAGGGTAGGCATCGTAAAATGAGGGCCTCTGATGCATGGCGAACGCCCCCAATACATGCATTTCGATCCAGGACGTGAAATAATGAAGCGAAAAGTTCACCACATCCACGCCAGGCGTCGAGGTATTAGCCGCGGTGCCCAATCCATTATAGAGGTGTGCCAAGGCCGGGATGCCGATGGCCAACCGCGTCCCCTCAGCAATACGTTGAGCCGGGTAAATGACCGAGGCTCTCATGAAGCGGCGATGCATGGGGATAACGAACCAGCTAAGCCAAACACTGATAAACCCCACAAAGAATGTTTCCTCATCCATACCAGGTGCTGCAACGGATTCAAAAGACATCGGCGACACGATGGGAATATAATACTGTGGTAGGTCCGATTCAGCAGTCGGTAGCTTCTTCGGACCAAACCCAAAGGGGTCTCTGATGTTAGCAAATTTCGGAGCAGTCTTCGATATGATATCTTCACGAAGGAAGCAGGAAATGAAGCTTTTAAAAGTAACACCCTGCTCCTCAGATTCAGTGAACAATTGATCGAAGATACCCAGTGCCTTGATCAAGCTGGGGCGCTTATGGCGAACAGCATTCTCAGCGGACAGGCCGTCAATCGGCGCAGACTCGGGCTCGAAGACATATTCGTCAGAAGGCAGCAACTCCTCATACAGTGCGTCCCTGATTGGCAATCCCGAGATTTCATAAAATTCTGCGAGAGAGATAGAGACCTCGCGATCCCCCAAAAGAAAAGTATTAGTGGGAAGATTCCACTGGTTCAAAAACGCCTTGACCCACCAGGCATGCGGGGACTTGTAATGGAACAGTGACGCATATATGGCCTGATAAAGCCCAACTTTCTGCAACCGCGCCCGATGGGCGGAAAGGATGTAGCGAGCCCAAAGAAGGTAGCCCGTAGGATGCCTGGGAGTGAGCCCTATCTTATAAATTTGCCCCCATGGGTGGGCCTCACCCTGGCAGATACGCCGCCCCAATATGTCTATGGCCGGAATCGGATGGTTCGGAATACCGGTCGTCGAAGGCTCAAGCCTCCCCGTTGGGGTCCAGTTGGGCATTTCCACAGCAAAAGCTGTCCTTGGAGGATCCATCGGTAAAAAGGGGAAAGTAGGCTCCGTTGGCACCGCGCAGAGAAAACTCCGACGACCCTGAATAATCTGACTATACCAAGACCCCCACTGAAGGAGGTTGGTACAGTTCGGGTCATGAGCCCGAATCATCGTCATCACTTCTTCATCAGACGGTGACTGAGGAAAAGCCGCCTCCGAGCGAGAAAAGGGAAAGCGTGGAGCAGAAGCCATCGCACCTGAAATCCAACAAAAGAAGACCGTTAATAAGAAAGTCAACGATGTTTATTCATGCATGAACATGAAGACTAGTGGGAGAAAGCAATAGCAAAGTTTCCTGGGACCATTGGCTATAAAACACATGGGCCCCACAGAATCCGGATGACGGCTCATTGATAATGAGACCAAACAGTTACAATAAAACAAAAGGGAATATCCTCATTTAATAAAAATGATGGCCATGCACATCACCCTAACAGGATTTGTCTCGGGCTCTACAGTGGATCCAATAAAATCAAAGGAATTGAATTCACACAAAAAGACATCATTACAAAGCCCCCATTGCATTAATTGCAGGAAGAACGACCTTGGGCCAAAAGACCACAGGAATTCTCTGTGTGAAGAAATCGAGTTCTTCGTTGGAATTTAATTCCTTGTTAAGAAAAGGGAATTAAATTCCCAAAAACATTTTAATGGAATTAAAGTCCATGGAGTTGAAACGCTGTCATCATCTCCCCGAAGATCACCTAAACCCTTAAAAGATCTACAGTTCGAAAGTTAGGTGGTTTCCTGTTCTTATGGAAAAACTTGAGGAAAAATGGGTTCTTTATGAAACCCTTAATACGGATTTAAAATCCAAAGAGTTCTTTTAAAGACGAAGGCGCTTTGGCCGTTCAACATTATTACCTGAGGAAAAGGGATCCGTCAACAGAGTTAAACTCTGGGAAATGTCTGAGACAGAGAACTAAGCTCTGAAAGCGAGAATTAAATTCTCAACGAAAAAGCTCTCAGAAGAAGAAGATGAACAAAGTGAAGGCTCCTATGAAGAGACAGCGGTATTTATAGAAGACAATGAAAACGCTTCGTCTCCCCAGATCCCTAGAGGAATCCAACGGTCACAAGAGGTGACAGCGTTGCACTCACGTGCAGACACGTGAGAACAACGCTGTGGGGGCATTTGTTTCCTGATTTAAAATCAGGAAGCTTCTGTGAAAAGCTTCAGAAGAGGGTCACGTGCTTACACGTGACTAGCGGTCACGTGTTCGCACGTGACACCTGAACGCATCATTCAAGCAAGTTCAGTCTCCTGACTAAGTCGAAGAAAAAGGGGCTTCAGGAAGGGTCACGTGCTCCCACGTGATCAAGGTCACGTGTCGGCACGTGACATTTAAATTCAAGCAGCAAAGGCGCACATTGGTTCCCTGATCAAAGTCAAGGAAAAGAGCTTCAGAAAAGGTCACGTGCTCTCACGTGACCAGAGTCATGTGTTGACACGTAACGTTCAAGACAACAGACCCGTTCTCCCGTTGAACCAAAGAAAGAGAGTTCAAACAAGGGTCACGTGCTCACACGTGACCAGGGGGTCACGTGGTAGCACGTGATGTTTAAGCAGCAATCAGAAGACGCAGCGCAGAAGGCTCATTCCAAAGGGGGTCACGTGTCTACACGTGACCATGGATCACGTGGTCACACGTGACCGGCTTTCAAAGCCCATATTTTTTTAACGACAGAATTAAATTCTGAAGGAAATTCGAATCTTTCCAAAGGAAAGTAATTATTTGGGACCAATCAAATTAAAGATTCAGAGATGATTAAATATCATCTATCTATGGAAAATCCCGGGTTTGGAAAGATTTCCCCTTTAAATCTAACCAAAATAGCAAGGGAGAATCTCTGGATTTAAAATCCAATGGTGAATAAAATTCACCTAATCATCCAACGGCCCAAAATGAATGATGAATGCAAATTAAATATCAATGAAGATTCGTCAAAAACTGATTGATTCGGCTGCTTCTCCTATAAATAGGAGCCAAAAGACACAGAGAAAGATATACATACGGAGAGAAGAAAAGAGAAAAGGAGAAGAGCTTTGATACTTGAAAAAGACTCAGATCTTCTGCAAAAAAAACCCTAGGTAAGAAAGGGAAAGCCTTTTGGAAAGAAAAAGAATTTAATTCTCAACAGAGTTTAACTCTGAGGCATAAAACGAGAGAGCATATCTCCTCCCTCTTTGATAGAGGATCTGCAAAGTGCACATCTCCCCTTAAGGTTGAGAATTTAATTCTCAATGGGTCGAGATCCTGCCATGCAGATCCAAAACATAGAGAAGGAATGCAAGTATGAGAATTTAATTCTCACAGAACTATAGGAATTTAATTCCTCCAAAATAAAGTTAGGGTTCGACCCTGTATTATGGGAATTTAATTCCTTCAAAACAAAAAGAAACAGGGTTGAACCCTAATCAAGAACATAGTTTTGTCGAAACAGTGGGAATTTAATTCCTTTAATCATAATCCTCAGAAAAGGGGAGTTTAATTCCTTAAAAGCTTTTAGGGTTTAACCCTATTCGGTTCTTCGCATAAACAAGGAATTTAATTCCCACAGAAAACTCAGATTTAAACTCTGTTCCAGAATATAAGCCTTCAAAAGGAAATAGGAATTTAATTCCTCTGAAATTAAAAGTTCGAGGAATTTAATTCCTGAAAGAGGAGCAACAGATCCTCCAAAAACAGCATTGAGGCAGGGTCACGTGTCACCACGTGACCCCCCCCAAAAGCCCTACAGAAAGCCCCTTTGAGGCAGCACCCCACGTGACACACGTGACTTTCAGCAGGAGCCTTAACACATAGGCATTTGAATGCCCGTCACGTGCTAACACGTGACGCTATCAAAGACACAGTAATTTCGGCAGAATCATTGAAGGGAAGGCACTCTCACGTGGGGCCACGTGACCGTTCTTGCTGTAGTGTTTGACACTAAGTTAAAACTCTCGAATCCAGTATTGAAGTGCTATCGGACCTTAGTGTTCAACACTAATTAAAGAATTTTGTTCGTAGTGTTCAATATTAATTGTTTTAATATTCGGCACTAATTTAAGATCCCCATTGCCAGTGTTTAACACTGAGCTGTTTTAGTGCTTATGATCATTTCAAGGCCTTGTTGCTGGTGTTTAACACCAATTATTCTTCTAGTGTTAAACACTAACCTGTCAAACTCATTCCCAGTGTTCAACACTGATTGCTTTGAAGTGTTTAACACTAGTCTATAGCCCAATTGGCTAAAGGGATGGAGGCAAAGCTTCTCCCTCGATGGACTCACAAGGAATCAATATTCCAGACATGATGGGACTTAGCCCAAGCTGGCCATAAGTCCTCAATTCGTGACTAATTGGGCCAATGGGCTCATAACATGATTAATCAGTCCTGACCTCAAATTGGGCCAGGGGCTGTTCAAGTCACTCCGGTTCTAGGGTACATCTCTTCACTCCTTTGATACTTGGCATTGTAATCCCTCAATGTCTTCAAAGAGGTGACGGGTCCCGACGACCACCCATGATATGGACTGTGGGGTCCTTAAACTCATACAAATTCCTGGTCACGTGGAATACGGATAATGTCACTCTTTGACCCCGTGGGAAACGTCCAGAGCGGATCCTGGTCCTCGCAGAGCACGGCAGTGAACCCGTGTGAAGCATCCAGAGCGGAGCCTGGTCCTCGCTAAGCACGGCAGTGAACCCGTGTGAAGCATCCAGAGCACATACCGGACTGTGGGGTCCTTAAACCCATGGACTACGACGTCCTTAACCTTGACCGAGATGTCTTAAAACTAACAACGGACCGCAATGTCCTTAAACTACCCACGGACCGCAATGTCCTTAAACTACCCACGGACCGCAATGTCCCTAAAACTAGAACAATAGAGCCCTTTCTTATGCTCTTTTGTTGGACCTAAACGGCCCCGTCTAAGTTGATCTTAGCCTTGGAGATGGTTAACGCGTCCTTAGACCCTCAAACATACTGGACTATAAATCCCCCCAATTAACTCTGGCTCGAGGGTACATCCCTGAACTCCTCTGACATCCGTCGTTGTAATCCTTCAACGTCGTCAGAGAGGTGATGGGTCCCGACGGCCATACATTCATGGACCACTATGTCCCTAAACTGGAACATTAGAGTCCAAACGCTCTTTTGTCGGATCTAAACGATCCCGTTAAGTTGATCTTAGTCACAAAGTTAGACTAACGTATCCTTAACAAACGTTTGAGTTGATCTTAGCCTCAAGTATGGCTGACGTATCCTCAAACCAAACCCCCCAAACCCAAATCTAAGATAATACGGATTTGGACTAGTCCACGCCCTACGGGCGACGACATAACTCAGTCTCCGTAAACAATCCACGGGCAACAAAATACAAAACAGACACCCACGACACGAAGTGACCATCTGGAGAAGGAGAAAGTTGTTACCGCAATGCGGTAGCGTAATTAACTGCAGGGGCTTGCGCCTGCAGGGAAGAGCGTCCCCACAATCAAAAACCCCTCAAACGAGGGGGAATCTGACGAAGTCTGCTACATCGGACGCATCCGTTTAAACCTTCGATACATGGTGACATAAATCAACTTGGCATCTTCGGAGAGGTGGACGGATAGCACCTATTAGCATCTGCCCCGAACCTCAGGCGAAACAGCCCATGTCTCGGCCGTCTTTCGGAGGGGAACAACCCCTACGGGTGTGGCAAGCTACCCGCCAAATTCCTGAAGTGAAGCAACCTCTCTCGGTAAAATGAGTAGGCCACTCGGCACTTCAAAGAACCCGGTAGTTTGTGCACCCCACCTTGGGTCTATCTTAGGAGCAAAAACAGTAAAAGAAATAGTACAACGGTGGCTATAACCTCAACCCGGATGTGCCCCACAAAAATAATATTATATCACTTTACAAATTTACATGAAACGAAAGAAAAGAAAACACACTTTTTACATCCCCCGGCTATTCCATCATGACGATCCAATAAAGTTCATATCCACAAACCATCACAATACAGATATGTGCAACCCCAAACTAATCGACGTATAGCAATTAGCGGAGGTTTACGAACACATATATCCATCACAAAGGTTGTAAAATAACCCACGATGTTATAAAATCCACGCACAATTAGCGAACGAAACTAATTTTTCAAGACCATGAAAAACTGTCCACTAAAGTCACCAAAAAAATCGTTTTAAGACAATCCAGGAGTCGAAACGAACTCGAAACCCGTCCGAACCTTCGCGGAGGCAACGGGATAAAAATTAACTGTCAATCCGGGGGCCTCAGACCACCCCCGAGGGCCACCACGACGTGTTCCACAAGGGGAGGCAAACCCGAGAGCACCATTTTGTGGTGCTCTCGGGCCCACCCCCCAAGGCCACCTTGTGGTGGTCTTGGGGGGTAGACCTGGCCTTTGGTCCTCCCAGGGTATCTCCGGGGTGCCCATGATCCACCCCGCGGATTCTCGGTTCGAACCGTGAGCCCGCGGTGTGTGCAAACATCTAAAAACAACTTTTTCGGTTCTGTTTTTGTTGGCAGTCCGTGCGCGACAAAAACAACGGATTTTAAACGTCGCTACAAGCTATCTAAGGCTTATGGAGAGGCTCTGATACCACTCTAAGTCAATGTCATGCACCCCGCGTGTTCGCGGGGAGGCGGAATACGTAAAAATCGATTTTTACGGGCTTCGCAACACCGACTTGAACCCAGGATAAACCCTAGCTAGCAAAACTGCATGAGATTAACTACTCGGATAAAAAGTTATACCTCATAGAACCATGTCCTTCGGGTCTTCTAGCTGTCCTCCTCCTCGTCATAGGCTCATCGGATCGTACACGGATCGGGCCTCCTCGTCGGTCCTCTCAAGCCAAAGACGATCCACCCGAGAGTCTATAGTCCGAGCTCCAACCTCAAAACCGAGGTAACTAAGGCACCTAGTTCGCTAAATTAGATGTCCTAGATGATGTAGAGAGTGATAATAGATTGTTTAGTCTCACTAAACCCTATGGCTCATAACACATGTGAAGAATTAGGGTTTAGTTTGAGAAAAAAGGGGATGGAGAAATCAAGAGAGAGAATGAGGAGAAGCAAATGAACTAAAGTTGTGTGAGTGTAGAGAATGGCTCAAGACTTCACTCATTGAAGCATGGATTATTTTCTCATAGAAAATAGCCACCGTGCTTCAATAGTGAACACAAACTAATAAACAACTCATGGAGCCATGCTTCACACTCATGCCACATAAGTCTCCAAATATCCACCTAATTAATCTATTTTGCAAAATAGATAGACCAATAATGAGGTATCCCCTTCTAGAAGAATACCAAGTAAAATTACAAGAATGCCCTCATCGTATATACATACCCGTATCCGTATTCCGAAAAATACGAATACACTGAGACGAAAACAATCCAATAATATAATACTATGATCCGGCTTAAATCAAAACCCACTAGTATTATCTGCCCGAACATTATCCGTGTACAAGTATATGTATGTGATCGAAACCCTGCCGTAAAACCATACGGCCTCTACATCTTTTGCCCGAAGCAAGGAAACCCTCTGTGTGGGACTCTAAAGACTCGACGGTACGCTGGCAATGGGTTTAACCACAAGCACGTCAGCTGTACTAGCTGTACGTAACGGCTACCCATGTATCCGTCGATAAGAAGGCCGGTGAGCAAACTCATCCGAACTTCTACTGAGCCTATCTGTGACAATTTTCGTACAGTCCGGTTTGTTTGTCCAAGAGTATCGCATATTGGGCCTAGGGGCGGTATCCGTCAGACCCCTAATAGCGCAATAAGTCATGCCGGAGTGTAGCCTAAAACACCCTGAGAAACTACTGGAGTACCTACCAGTAAATCTCGCTTGCCCTGACCAGAGACTTTGTGTAATGGCTTTCCGAACACAGCGCGATATTAACCCCAAATACCGGGAGAGCCAAATCCTATCTAACCACTACTGCCTCCAAGTACTTCGGGACTGCACCCAACTACTACCTGTTTCCATGACTCCTTTGAGCCGTGGTAGGGTAGTAATCTAAAAACAATGGGAACACACTCAAAGCGAAGTAGCGGTGTCAAGTCGACGGACTAAGCTGTACTCATGTCACCTGAGAACTGCTACCCGACGATAGGTATAATACACACCAGCAGCTCCCTACGAGTCATGTCCAGTGTACTCATAACCCACTGAGCACCTGCATACTATCTCCAGTACGACGTACTAATGGCTGTGGGACAAACCATCTCCCCTGCTGGGATGAGAAGCGTATACACTAGTCTACTCTGGAGTATCTATGCCCCATCTCGATAATCCTATGACTAGGAATCTGTATAAGGATATACTTATAGACTACCCAGCCCCCACTAGTGTGACTGCCATCACAATGCTGGTAATCAAGCAAAGATCTTAAGGGCTCTACCAATATGAATAAGCGATATGCTAAAAGAAACACATGCACATATTGAGGTAGAAACAAACCATGTAGCATACTACCATTTCGAGAAAGACTGTTACTATATCCGTGTATATCCCAAGCTTCCAATATGTAATATACAAACCAGTATGATATAATAATGGCCTCTAAGGCATATATCACTAACACCAAGAACCCTCGGCCCTCATCAAACTCCACCGCCGGCGACCCCACTACCTGAACCGTCGCTGCCGCCCTCCTCCGTCGAGCCCCAGCTCACCTCCACCACCACCGACCATGTCACCTGCATCCTAACTGATCTCCTTCTCGCTTCCTCTTTCCAAGCGCTCGCAACAACCCCCGAGCTCCCCACTTCTCCATGACAACCACCCCATCACCGACGAGCACGAGCCGCCATGCACCACCAACTCCTCCAGCATCTCCCTATCGTAACCCAACTCTCAAGCTCCACCGTCGCCGAAGCAATCTACTTCCAGCACCCGCCGCCGCCGCCGAAACTCCTTTGTCGCCGCCTTCAAGCACACCTCTATCTCTAATGTCGAGCCATCACCTTCCTCCAAGCAGGTCGAGCCCTCTGCCTCTCTCCCTCTCTCCTCAGGATCACCGAAGAACCACATTCACAGCCCTGTGTTGCCTATGTGCCCAGACGTACCATGGCTCGTGCCCGCTGTAAATCGACGTTACACACCCCACTAGATGCGAGAGGCGGAATAGGTAAAACAATCATTTTGTTCAAGGTAACATTGACTAACTTTACAGATCTTTGCTAAACCCTAACCAACAAACTATCTAGAAGTGTTAAACTACTATGATAGATGATTATACCTCAAGATACTAGTCCTTCTTGTTCTTGTTGTCCACCTCCTCGTCGGCCTCCTCGATATAATAGAAGATCCACCCGAGAGTTCCTTCTTCAAGCTTTAACCTCTAACTTGATGTAACTAAGTGGCTAGGATTGCTAATCTAAGTGACCTAGAAGATATAAAAGTGGATTAAGAATCCATTAGTCTTGCTAACCCTTGGGATCTCAACACATGAGAGGATTAGGGTTACGTTAAGGAAGAGGAGAGCTTGAGGAGAGAAAGTGTATATGTGAGAATGAAATGAATTATTACTCATTTGTGAATATATGAAGCATGATAATTATTCAAATAATAATATACAATAATAACAACCATGCTTCATTAACTCACTTTGGATGAATCATCTCATGAGTCATTAAAACAATTAATGCTTCATTAACTCACTTTGGATGAATCATCTCATGAGACGTTAAAACATTTAATGCAAATAACACATAAGCTCTCCACCTCATTTAGTTTAATTCATAAATGAATTAAATCTAAATGAGTCACCTTTCTTCTAGAACCTTCTCGACTAATTATGATAATGCCCCATCCATCCGTATTTACAAAAAACACGGATATACTGAGACTGCATAAATCCAATAATCCAATACTAGAATCCGGCTTAAACTAAAGCCCGCTAGTATAATCTGTCCGAACATCATACGTGCACAAGTATACGTATATGTCTGAACCCTGTTGTAAAACCATACGACCTCTATATCGTTTCTCCTGAAGCAGGGAAACTCTTTGTGTGGGACTCTAAAGACTCAACACTACGCTGGCAGTGGGTTTAACCACAGGCCGCAAGCGGTACTAGCTGTACGTAACGGTCCCCAGGTAGATGTCGATAAGAAGGCCGATGAGGAAACCCATTCGAACTTCTACTGAGCCTGATGTGACAATCTCCGTACAGTTCGGTCTGTTCGTCTAAGACTATCGCATATCGGGCCTAGGGGGCGGCAAACGTCAGTCCCCTAAAAGCGGTATAAGTCGTGTTGGAGTGAAGCCCATTACACCTTGAGAAACTACTGGAAAACGTACCAGTAAATCTCGCTTGCCCTGGCCAGGGACCTTGCGTAATGGCTCTCCAAACACAGCGCGATATCAACCCCCAATACCGGGAGAGACGAATCCAATCTAACTGCCACTGCCTCTAAGTGCTTCGGGACTGCACCCAACTGCTACCTGTTTGCACGACTCCTTTGAGCCGTGGTAGGGTATCAATCTAAGAACAGTGGGAACGCACTCGAGACGAAGCAGCAGTGTCAAGTCAACGGACTATGCTGTACTCATGTCACCTGGGAACTGTTAACTGACGACGGGTATAATACCAACCAACAGTTCCCCGTGAGTCCTGTCCAGTGTACCCGTAACCCAACGAGCACCTGTATACTATCTCCAGTACAACGTACTAATGGCTGTGGGACAGACCATTTCCCCTGCTGGGATGAGAAGCGTATACACTAGTCTACTCTGGAGTATCGATGCCCTGTCTCGATAATCCTACTACTAGGGACCTGAAAAAGGATGTGCTTGTAGACTACCCAGCCCCCACTAGTGTGACTGCCATCACAACGCTGGTAGTCAAGCAAGATCCTATGGGCTCTATCAATATGTATTCGCGATATGCTAAAAGAAACATATACACATATTAAGATAGATATAAACTAAGTAGTATACTACAATGTTGAGCAAGACTGTTAATACAACTGTGAATATCTCAAGCTTCCATTAAATAATATACAAGCTATTATGATACAATAATGGCTCTTAGGGCATATACACTAACAATCTCCCACTTGCACCGGGGCCATGTACTGGCGTATCGAAGACCTATTATCTCGAGTAGCCTCTCGAACTGTGTCTGAGGTAAGGCCTTTGTGAATGGATCTGCAGTGTTCTCTTCTGTAGCAACTCTCTGGACCTCGATCTCCCGGCGATCTATGATCTCCCTGATCAGGTGATACCGCCTTAAGATGTGTCTGGACTTCTGATAGGACCTGGGTTCCATTGCTAAAGCTATAGCCCCGTTGTTGTCACAATACAGAGGTATTGGATCAACAATGGATGGAACCACCTGAAGTTCTGTGAGGAACTTCTTCATCGATACTGCTTCTTTTGCGGCATCGCAAGCAGCGATATACTCCGATTCCATCGTCGAGTCAGCAACGGTGTCCTGCTTGGAACTCTTCCAGCACACCGTCCCTTCATTGAGGGTAAAGACATAACCTGACATGGACTTAGAGTCATCCTTGTCACTCTGGAAGCTGGAGTCAGCAAAAATCTCGATCTGGAGGTCTTTTCCGCCTTAAACCAAGAACATACCCTTAGTCCTTCTCAGGTACTTGAGAATGTTCTTTACTGCTATCCAGTGCTTCTCCCCTGGGTCTGACTGATACCGGCTTACCACGCTCAGTGCGTAAGCTACATCTGGTCTGGTGCACAACATCGCATACATTATAGAGCCTGCCGCAGAAGCGTAGGGTATAATCGACATGCGAACCCTCTCCAAATCAGTCTTGGGAGACATCTCTTTGGAGAGGGTGATTCCGTGACAAGCCGGTAAATTACCGCGCTTAGAATCTTCCATACTGAATCTTTTCAGTATAGTGTTGATATACCTGGACTGCGAAAGTCCCAACATCCTCTTAGATCTATCACGATAGATCTGGATCCTCACTATGTAAGAGGCATCACCCAGGTCTTTCATGGAGAACCTGTGTGATAAGAATCCTTTGACAGATAGTAGCATAGGAATGTCATTTCCTATCAAGAGAATGTCATCCACGTACAAGACGAGAAATACAACAGTTCGTGCTATAATTTTACTATATATACATGGTTCATCTGGATTTTTGATAAAGTCATATTCTTTGACCGTTTCATCAAAACAGATGTTCCAACTCCGCGATGCCTGCTTCAGTCCATAAATGGACTTAAGCAACTTGCACACTTTCCCGCTACTCCCACTCTGATTGAAACCTTCTGGCTGATCCATATAGACGCACTCGTCCAAATTTCCATTTAGAAAAGCCGTCTTTACGTCTGTAATACCCAGCCCCTTTTATACCAAAATCTGTATTTTGTTACTTTATAATTCTATTTATTTTATTTATAATTTTATTTATTTTATTTATAAATTAATCTAAACCCCATTTTCCTTTTTATCAAAAAAAAAAAAAAACCAAACCCTACCATATCCTATTTATTCTAACAAATTCCCTCGGCCCATTACCCCATTTTCCTTTCTCTAATATTCAGCCCCCGGCCTTTTTCCATTTTTCCTTTAAATTAATTTTCCTGCGGCCCAGCAATTTACCTCAGCCCATTCACTTATTTTTCCATAAACTAAATCCTTTTAAACCCGGCCCTTTCCTTTCTTATTTATCATTGAATTTTTATTCCTTCAGCCCGGCCCCAAGCCATTCCCTTTTATTAACCAAATTTCATTTTCCCTTATATTCCCTCAGCCCAGCCCATTCCTTTATAAACTTAATCCTTTCTTTTAAATCCCCGGCCCGGCCTCATCCCTTCCCTCAAAATTCTTTTATTTTTCTGGCCCAACTCCTTTAAGCCCGGCCCCTTCTTCTTATTTAATCTTTAATTCTTAAAATCACTGGCCCAGCCCACTTACTTCCCCCAGCAGCCGCTCCCACGCCTCCAACCCGCTTCGCAACCCGACCCGCTCCTACAGTGCTTTCTCCTCCAACGGCTACTTCCGCCTTCCCCGCTCGCGATCCGTATTCTCCGCCGACTCCTCCGCCCACGCTCGCGCGCGTTACCCCCACGACGCGCGCCTCGACCTCTCCTCTCGTACACACCCTCCTCCTCATCCTGTTTTCTCTCTCCCTCGTTCTCCTTCTTCCTCTTCTCCATCGCTCACAAACCCACAGCACCCTCAGGTCCCCGTCGCCGACGACGACGAGAACGACCACCGTCACTGCCCTCGAGCTCACCATCTCCCTCCCTCGTTCTCCATTTCTCCTCCTCTTCCCATTTCCTCTCTCGACCACCTTTACACCCATCGCCGTCGTCACCTTCGTCCCCGACGACCCAACACCACCACCTCGTACAACCTTCACGACCCCCGTCTCCCGCACCTCTCTCCTCCTTACCACCCTCCCTCACTCATCCCTGCCATCATCAACCAATACCCCAGAACCCACAGCCAAGCTCAAACTCCCTGCACCCATCACCGGCCACACTGCGCCCTCTCACCGGCGATCGCCTCCTCATCGTCGCCATCGTCTCTGCTCTCTCCCCCTCTCTGTTGTTTCCCTCTCTCAATCTCTCTATCCCCCTCTATACCCTCTCTCCCTCACTCTCTGTCTTTCTCTGTGCTCTCTCTTTCTCTCTCTCCGTGCTCTCTCTCTCACTGATCTCTCTCTCTCTCTCTCTGAAACTACTCTCTCTCTCTCTCTCCTTAACTCTACAGCCCCTCTCCGTCGCACACGCAAACTACCAACAGCACGAGCCCCAACTTCCACGAGCCTCGACTGCAACCTACCCGACCCAAGCTCATTCCAAGACGCCGCCGTCGCCGTTCGTCGCGCGTTCATGACGTTACAGTCACCGTATATCCCCGAGACATGTCCAGGCAAGTTCCCTACTTGCTACATACTACCTTTTGTTAATTACAAATTAAAATCGTATATATCCCATGTTTTACTTTATGTTAAATATTACGACGTAACTGTTCGATGTATGTTCTCATACGAAATCATCATTTAATTTGATGGAGCTCGATTGTATAAGCTGGCCTGTATGGCTGTGAATCTAGTGTGTGAATTTCGTTGGAAAATATGACCGTTAACGACTAAAACGACTACCCCCAAGTTTACTCGTAAAACTGGAATTTTCTTGTACCTGTAAACCGTTAAAATTACCATAAATTATATACATACTGGAATGATGCGTTCGAGGGCTTAAATCGAAGCCGACTCGACGAACTATAACCCTATGTAAATTTCTGATTGTTTATGTACTTAAACTGTGTCAATATTTGGATCGGAGTGCGACTCTGGACTGCAGTCCAGAGTGACTCCAGTTGTTGTTTACTGTCCCGTAATGGGTACCACCCTGTTTTCTTAACTCGTAAGTTGCGGAACTCCACTGGTTATTATAGGTGAATCTGTTAGCTAGACAACACAAGTAGTTCCATCCTATTTCGTTATCGTTTATTATTTAATCTGCAATTTAAAAGATGGGGACGTATAACAGCCCCAGCAGAATCAGAATTTACATATTAGTGTTAAACAGTGTATAACTCCTGACGTACAGGTGTGATTGGGGATCCGTCTGTTGCGTTGAAAACCTTACTGAAAACCCTAGATTTCATTCAACTGTAGCATTGCTAAAATCTGATTCCAACTGGAATTAAAATGCGTTGCGAAACGGACTTCCGATTCTGAAACCGGATTTCCAGCCGTGAACGCTTAAAATGAAATGGCTATAATTAATGATCCTGGAACCCGATTGGCATAAAACCAAATTCGCTGGATAGATAACTGAACATACTATTTATTCCCCATTCATCGTTTCACTAAACTATAACCGTATGATTTATGATACATTATTCAAGTGGTAGATTACTAATTCATGACATCCTAAACATGCTTTATATACTGTTTACGCATCATATCATACACATGTCACTGCATTGATAACCTAGTGATAACGTGCATTACCCAGTGTTAGGTATTAGTGATGATTGGGGGAAGTACGTTAGTGTTCGTGTATCAGTGAATAAGTGAAAGTGATACGTACTTGTACACAATCAGTAAACCTTATGATTCTATTGCATTGTCGACGTCTGTGGGACGCGTGTACGTGTAACTATAAGTGGTATGGGACACTTATGGAAGCTCTTGCACGGGTGTCACAGATAAGGCACCAGACACTGCCATTTATCTTAGGTATTAGTCGGGACGTGCTTGATGGAGGTCCTGCCTCCAGTTCTCGCGCAGACTTGTCACAGACCGATTGGTATTTGAGGTTATGGTTAGCGTTTGATGTAGACCACGGGGTGTGGGGTAGTTTGAGTGTGAGTTCAACAGAATCTCGAGAGTCCCATGCCGGCTTATATATTTAGGGAGATATATGGAGATTTACAGGGTACATGATTATTACCGTGATTTACATGTTGGGCTCGTGATCCCTTGCCCTTGGGTTCTACCCTTGGGTGGAGGACACTCGCGAGTGGTTGACTCTCACACTTGGACTGAAGATAGGTTTAGTGACCTGTACAGTGAGACTTAGAGACTGATAGGGATGATAGCATCGATATACATACTTACTGTGTTGACATACGTAGCATATCATTCTACTACTTTTACTGTTCCGCTACATTGATTACTGCATGTTCATACCTATACCGTCATTGATTTACTGTTATATATATATATCTATTATCACTGATAGGATTGTCATATGATTTTATATATTATATTGCTATTGTGTCGCTCTGACGACCTGAGTATGCATGCTCAGTGTGAGGAGAAGATTTAGCCTGGACCAGGACTAGACGTATATCACAGACACCTCGATTTGCTATCCAGAGTTATACTCTTTTGTTTCCCCTCAGGTCAGTTCTTTACATTGTTTCTTTCAGTTACTGCATTTCTCATTACCTGCGCATCATTTACTGTTTACCATGAAAAACTAGAAGCCGAAGTGTGACTACGGTAGGACATTTCCTTGACCGTAGGAGCATGGCTGGCCTTGTCAACCCCTTGTATTCCGTATTTTGGGAAGCGGGGCGTGACATTGTTTAGTTAGTATCAGAGACAGGTTTTGCTTCGATTGGGATTGCAGTTTTCCGTGTAGAGCTTGACAATCTAAGACATCTCTCAGTCTAGATTGTAAACTTGATATCCTTGATCCATATTCACATTGAGTGTTCTGCTATCCATTCGCTAGGGATTCGGGTGACTTGGCAAGGTTACGTGGTTGCAATTGCACTACCGTACTCTGTTTAAGCGACTTAAAATCATACAGTTGATTTTTCCACTTGTAATAAATTTCATCACCTCTGATATTCTTGAATCTTTGTCCTATCTATATTATATTTTGATTCGTATAGCTTGTGACTTATATCATCCTCAAAATTATGGTTTCAGGAATCATGTCTTCCAACGACTCTTCCTCTATCTCTACTCCCTAGAATCAGACTGTTGAGATCCTGAGTGTATTGCAAGGTTTGAAGGAAGCCCAGGAGCGAACAAACGACTTGGTAGTTGAAGGACTGAGAAGGCAGGTGAATCAGGCACCAGCGGGAGTCTCAAATTGTAAAGGGATCCCTGTTAGACGAGGAAAAGAGAAGAAGATGAAGCGCCAATTTGTTTCCCCACGACAGAAACAGCAGAAGATCCCGTGTTGTGGGTACTGTAAGAGGCCAGGACACCTTCAGAGGGATTGTCGCCGCGCCCAAGAGAAATGTCTGATTTGCGGATCCAGCGGACATCTTATCAACCGTTGCCCAAAAAGAAAGGAGCTACAAGGAGAAGACTCATCCACACTCTCCACTTCTGCCAATTGATGATTATTGCGTAGTTCAAACATCGAGGATAAGGCGGACCCAGCGCAGGATTCAACTCACGTGACGAGAATGCAATGTTCTAGTAGTCAAAGAAGAATTTTCATGTTTTCTACTTTCAGTAATAATGTTGTCATCCTCTTATGAATATTTCTTTCCGTTTGAAATCTTGTATCCGTTGAACTTTTAGTTGAATGCAATAAAACTTGAATCGTAATATATGTATCCTTCTCTTGCTTTCTCCTTATTTATACTATTCATTATTACAGCATTTTAACCCTGATCTTTCAGTTCCTGCCACCGCATATCTTCCTATACTTCGTACCCTTAGCTATTTTCTTGATGTATTCCACTGTCTAATCATGACTCTTTCTTTTCAGGCCATGGCCCACCCTGGAGCAGCGCCGCATCTAGATGAGGATGCACAGTCATGCGTTTCCTTAGACCGCACGCTGATGAGTTCTGATGATGAGATCAACGATCCCCAGGCCATTTTCGGGAACAGCGATTCCGAAGACGAAGGAGCAGTCGCCCCAGAGTTTAACATGATAGACGATTCCGACGAAGAGGAAGGAGACCCTGAAGAGAACCCGATAGAGGGAGATCCCGATGAAGACCCGATAGAAGAAAATCCAGTGGAGGAAAACCCCAGAAGAAGAGAATCACATGGAATCGGAACTCGATGAAGAAGCTCCATCCGAGGAAGAAGGACCAGAAGATCAAGACCCTGCTGTGAAAGAACTCCCAATGGCGATCCCTGCGAGGCGATATGGGAATGGACGCCCTTACCTGAGCGCGCGAGCCTACCGCAACCTGCTGAACCTACACAACCGCGACTGACGGGATTTCTTTTAGATTTTGTCTTATCTGGCCAAATAAATCTGTGTATAGATTAGGGCCACCTTTCATCTTTGAGAATGCTTTATTTAAAATCTTCTGGAATGAAATAAATTGCTGAGTTCGCTAATCCTTCGATCTTCTCAGTTCCCTTGATACTTGATTATTTCTCCTATACAATTATTTTTCCTACTGAGGTCTGTCCACTCCTACTCCTTACATTGTCTTAACCCTCACTCAGATTAACCAGTACCACACCTGATCTTTTAGAGGTCCACCCTTCATCCTTCGTCTGTGCCCCGTTCGAGATCCTTCTGGGAGGAGAACATTTCTTGTGAAATCTCCGAGTTAGCTAACTCTTCAAATTTTTGATTCATATGATGTACCGACCATTATCCTCCCCATATTTTTCCCCTTGTAGACTTTTGTTGCTCACCCTTACTTTCTGTGCTGACCCGATCCAAATCTCCTCAACTTTCAGTCTAAAGCCGTCACACTCCGACTTTTTGTATGAGCCACACTTCATTATAATCCCTACCCTAACTAGCCATATATATATTTGTGTTTTCCTATTACCCTAACTATATTTGGGGACAGTATTATTCGAAGGTTTAGTTTTCATTATTTTGTATTTATCGAAGAGTGTGTATTATCGACTATTCCCGTTTTACGCATTTCAAGTACTCCACTACTAGCTTTCCCATTATTTTCAGTAGCGCAACCTTACATCGCGTATATTTTTATTACATGTTTCTTATTTTCATTATGTGGGTTTTCTAAGTTATTTTAAAACTATTCGATCAAGAAATTATCCTAAAATGGTTTAACCTACCGACTAATCTTTCACTGCTTTATTGTCGTTCTATTATTTTCGGGTATTGTGACTATGTTTACTATTATAAATGATTGTACCTTATACTTATTGTTCTGCCATGCTACCTTTGATATACTTATACTTGCACATAGTTGAGTTTCGATTTTATCGAGTACGCCTCGAATAATATTGATCGTTATTGTTGTTATTTATATTCCCGTATATATGTAGTTTGCCCTTATAGTTGTTCCTGCCTTATATTTATTTAGACCCATCCTTTCGTATGTTGTTCTTACATATATAAACTTTCAAATTTCTTTATCTGTCTATTTCAAGTAAAGCATTATGTATTAGTTTACAATATAATAGCTTTCGCTTATGTTCGTATAACTTATCGTTTATTTTAAATTTCGAGGACGAAATTTTTATAAGGGTGGTATGATGTAATACCCAGCCCCTTTTATACCAAAATCTGTATTTTGTTACTTTATAATTCTATTTATTTTATTTATAATTTTATTTATTTTATTTATAAATTAATCTAAACCCCATTTTCCTTTTTATCAAAAAAAAAAAACCAAACCCTACCATATCCTATTTATTCTAACAAATTCCCTCGGCCCATTACCCCATTTTCCTTTCTCTAATATTCAGCCCCCGGCCTTTCTCCATTTTTCCTTTAAATTAATTTTCCTGCGGCCCAGCAATTTACCTCAGCCCATCCACTTATTTTTCCATAAACTAAATCCTTTTAAACCCGGCCCTTTCCTTTCTTATTTATCATTGAATTTCTATTCCTTCAGCCCGGCCCCAAGCCATTCCCTTTTATTAACCAAATTTCATTTTCCCTTATATTCCCTCAGCCCAGCCCATTCCTTTATAAACTTAATCCTTTCTTTTAAATCCCCGGCCCGGCCTCATCCCTTCCCTCAAAATTCTTTTATTTTTCTGGCCCAACTCCTTTAAGCCCGGCCCCTTCTTCTTATTTAATCTTTAATTCTTAAAATCACTGGCCCAGCCCACTTACTTCCCCCAGCAGCCGCTCCCACGCCTCCAACCCGCTTCGCAACCCGACCCGCTCCTACAGTGCTTTCTCCTCCAACGGCTACTTCCGCCTTCCCCGCTCACGATCCGTATTCTCCGTCGACTCCTCCGCCCACGCTCGCACGCGTTACCCCCACGACGCGCGCCTCGACCTCTCCTCTCGTACACACCCTCCTCCTCATCCTGTTTTCTCTTTCCCTCGTTCTCCTTCTTCCTCCTCTCCATCGCTCACAAACCCACAGCACCCTCAGGTCCCCGTCGCCGACGATGACGAGAACGACCACCGTCACTGCCCTCGAGCTCACCATCTCCCTCCCTCGTTCTCCATTTCTCCTCCTCTTCCCATTTCTTCTCTCGACCACCTTTACACCCATCGTCGTCGTCACCTTCGTCCCCGACGACCCAACACCACCACCTCGTACAACCTTCATGACCCCCGTCTCCCGCACCTCTCTCCTCCTCACCACCCTCCCTCACTCATCCCTGCCATCATCAACCAATACCCCAGAACCCACAGCCAAGCTCAAACTCCCTGCACCCATCACCGGCCACACTGCGCCCTCTCACCGGCGATCGCCTCCTCATCGTTGCCATCGTCTCTGCTCTCTCCCCCTCTCTGTTGTTTCCCTCTCTCAATCTCTCTATCCCCCTCTATACCCTCTCTCCCTCACTCTCTGTCTCTCTCTTTCTCTCTCTCCGTGCTCTCTCTCTCTCTCTCTCACTGATCTCTCTCTCTCTCTCTGAAACTACTCTCTCTCTCTCCCCTTAACTCTACAGCCCCTCTCCGTCGCACACGCAAACTACCAACAGCACGAGCCCCAACTTCCACGAGCCTCGACTGCATCCTACCCGACCCAAGCTCATTCCAAGACACCGCCGTCGCCGTTCGTCGCGCGTTCGTGACGTTACAGTCACCGTACATCCCCGAGACGTGTCCAGGCAAGTTCCCTACTTGCTACATGCTACCTTTTGTTAATTACAAATTAAAATCGTATATATCCCATGTTTTACTTTATGTTAAATATTACGAAGTAACTGTTCGATGTATGTTCTCATAGGAAATCATCATTTAATTTGACGGAGCTCGATTGTATAAGCTGGCCCGTATGGCTGTGAATCTAGTGTGTGAATTTCGTTGGAAAATATGACCGTTAACGACTAAAACGACTACCCCCAAGTTTACTCGTAAAACTGGAATTTTCTTGTACCTGTAAACCGTTAAAATTACCATAAATTATATACATACTGGAATGATGCGTTCAAGGGCTTAAATCGAAGCCGACTCGACGAACTATAACCCTATGTAAATTTCTGATTGTTTCTGTACTTAAACTGTGTCAATATTTGGATCGGAGTGCGACTCTGGACTGCAGTCCAGAGCGACTCCAGTTGTTGTTTACTGTCCCGTAATGGGTACCACCCTGTTTCCTTAACTCGTAAGTTGCGGAACTCCACTGGTTATTATAGGTGAATCTGTTAGCTAGACAACAAAAGTGGTTACATCCTATTTCGTTATCGTTTATTATTTAATCTGCAATTTAAAAGATGGGGACGTATAACAGCCCCAGCAGAATCAGAATTTACATATTAGTGTTAAACAGTGTATAACTCCTGACGTGCAGGTGTGATTGGGGATCTGTATATTGAGTTAAGAACCTTACTGAAAACCCTAGATTTCATTCAACTGTAGCGTCGCTAAAATCTGATCCCTACTGGAATTAAAATGCGTTGCGAAACGGACTTCCGATTCTGAAACCGGATTTCCAGCCGTGAACGCTTAAAATGAAATGGCTATAATTAATGATCCTGGAACCCGATTGGCATGAAACCAAATTCGCTGGATAGATAACTGAACATACTATTTATTCCCCGTTCATCGTTTCACTAAACTACAACCGTATGATTTATGGTACATTATTCAAGTAGTAGATTACTAATTCTTGACATCCTAAACATGCTTTATATACTGTTTACGCATCATATGATACACATATCACTGCATTGATAACCTAGTGATAACGTGCATTACCCAGTGTTAGGTATTAGTGATGATTGTGGCAAGTACGTTAGTGTTCGTGTATCAGTGAATAAGTGAAAGTGATACGTACTTGTACACAATCAGTGAACCTTATGATTTTATTGCATTGTCGACGTCTGTGGGACGCGTGTACGTGTAACTATAAGTGGTATGGGACACTTATGGAAGCTCTTATACGGGTGTCACAGATAAGGCATCAGACACTGCCATTTATCTTAGGTATTAGTCGGGACGTGCTTGATGGAGGTCCTGCCTCCAGTTCTCGCGCAGACTTATCACAGACCGATTGGTATTTGAGGTTATGGTTAGCGTTTGATGTAGACCACGGGGTGTGGGGTAGTTTGAGTGTGAGTTCAACAGAATCTCGGGAGTCCCATGCCGGCTTATATATTTAGGGAGATATATGGAGATTTACACGGTACATGATTATTACCGTGATTTACATGTTGGGCCCGTGGTCCCTTGCCTTTGGGTTCTACCCTTGGGTGGAGGACACTCGCGAGTGGTTGACTCTCACACTTGGACTGACGATAGGTTTAGTGACCTGTACAGTGAGACTTAGAGACTGATAGGGATGATAGCATCGATATACATACTTACTGTGTTGACATACATGGCATATCATTCTACTGCTTTTACTGTTCCGCTGCATTGATTACTGCATGTTCATACCTATACCGTCATTGATTTACTGTTATATATATATATCTATTATCACTGTTAGAATTGTCACATGATTTTATATATTATATTGCTATTGTGTCGCTCTGACGACCTGAGTATGCATGCTCAGTGTGAGGAGAAGATTTAGCCTGGACCAGGACTAGACGTATATCACAGACACCTCGATTTGCTATCCAGAGTTAGACTCTTTTGTTTCCCCTCAGGTCAGTTCTTTACATTGTTTCTTTCAGTTACTGCATTTCTCATTACCTGCGCATCATTTACTGTTTACCATGAAAAACTAGAAGCCGAAGTGTGACTACGGCAGTGTAGGGTTCCTAGGCACACTCAAGAGGTCTCACAAGGCATCAACCATGCCAAATTCAAAATTTTCCGGTGCCGAGAAACCCTAATACGGATCGTTAACTAGAAATTAGGCGAAACTACAAGTAGTAAACAACTTTACTGCTAAAAGGGAAGTGACTACAACCTTTGTAGATCCAGTCCTCCACTTCCTTAGCTCCGTGATGACGTCCCTCCGCTGTACCCATCGGATCCCGGACTCTCGCGGTGGTTTCATCGAAGAAATGATCGGGCTAGGTCGTCGACTTCGATGCCGAAGATGATCTACGTCGAGGCAACACAAGATCAAGCTCCAACTTCACCAAGCCATGAAACTTATGAAGAAAACACCCTATACTGCTTGGCAAGTGGTAGAGGTTGAAGAAATAGGAAGTGGGTTCACTTTAGAATTGGATTTCTCACTCTTTTCATCATGTTGCCATTAATGGTTGCAAGTTTTCTTCATTGTTGAAGAAGAAGAAGAAGAAGAAAAAGAATATGATAAGTATATATAAAATAGAAAGTAAAATGATACTTATCATATTTACAACCATAGTTTAGTGTAGAGAATCAACTAGGGTTAGGTGAATGGTTAGGTTTAGGAAAGAAACAAAATGGTCAAGCTTTCAACACTTCATGAAGTTTCAACAAAAGAACAAAATAAGCCACCATTCTATTTATCTTTCCAAAATGAATAAATGAATAAGTAAATAAACAAAACCCTAACCATTAACATAACCATGGTTTAATCATACACACAAACTTTCATGTATCATCAAACATGATACAATCAAGTGCACAAAAATATATCACATATACAATGTGCACATCAAGTGAGAAAATCTATCTTAAGTGAACCAATACTAGTTAATGTAAAGTAATATATCAAATATATAATTATACATTAAATCATTAAATCAACACTTGACTTAACGATCCGGTCATATCGCATATGACCGACTAATATCCAATGTATCGGCTTATCGAATCAATCCTTGATTCGATAACTAGGTTATATCGCATACAACCAATCGATACATTCATCGCGAGAATAGAATACGGTATCACATACACGCATTATTCTCGGTCCCGCACATATCTCATATGCGCTCCTATTTCGTTTCGCTTGAGCCAGGAAACCTCTGTGTAGGACTCTAAAGACTCGTCAATACGCCGGCAGCAGGTGATGATCATATCAAACACCCGCAAGCCGCAAGCGGTCTGCTAAACGTAACGGCCACCCGGGTATTGAGCGATCAGAAGATCGACGAGCAAGGCCGCTCACACTCCTGTGAATCCAACCAGTAACACTTACCGTACAGTCCGGTCTCGTCGTCTGATATGTCGCATATCTCGCCTAGGGGTGGTAAACGTCAGACCCCAATAGCTCGATAAGTTGTGTCGATATGAGGTCTATAACAGTTCGAGAAACTACTCGTAACACTTACCAGTAAATCTCAGCAACCCTGGCCAGGGATTTCCGGTTATAGCCAATCGAACACAGCGCAATATCAACTCCCTATACCGGGAGAGACGAATCCCCTCCTATCGCTCATTGCCTCCATGTGATTCGGGACTGTACCCAAAAACCACCGTTTTGCACGCCCTCTTAGACGTGGTAAGGTGGAAATCAAAGCACAGTGGGAACCACACAAGACTCTATGACGATCTCGGGTCAACAGACTACTCTGTACCAGTGTCACCAAAGAACTGCCATCTGACGTAAGGAATAATACCATCTGGGAGTTCTCGGCGAGTCCGTCCAGTGTACCCAGTCTCCACTGAGCACCCGTATATCATCTCTGATGTCAAACACCAATGGATATGGGATCAACCATTGCCCATCTATATGGGTCGAGAAGGTATACGCTAGTCTACTTTGGTATATCGATGCCCCGTCTCGATACACCCACGACTAGGGACCTTGAAGGATGTACTTATGGACTACCATATCCCCACTAGTATGATCCGCATCATAGTCCAGGTAGTCAAGTACACATCCTAAGGGCTTTACCAATATGTAACAGAGAGACAATCAGTGTACACGTTAAGGTAAAGAGCAACCAGATAGCATACTATCATGTCGAGCGAGAAAGTCCTCCCTATATATGTCCAAGCATCCACTACAATATACATCCTATGTATAGTAATGGCCTCTAGGGCATACATATAACTAACAATCTCCCACTTGCACTAGGGCCATCTGTAGCAGTGGTTGCAGTACCTCATACCCAACCATCCCATAAAAGTCGCTCTCTGGGAAAAGGCCTTTGTGAGTGGATCCGCCGTGTTTCCCTATGAGTCTACTCTCCTAACCTCGATCCCCTGGAGATCAACCATCTCGATGATCAGGTGATACTGCCTTAGAATATGTCTGGATCACTGATGGGACGAACGTTCCTTGGCATAAGCCACAACTCCATTGTCTCACAATGGGAGGAACTAAGTTCATCTCATGAACAAATATACACCCAGACAGCCTCTTTGGTAGCATCTTAAGTAGCGATGTATCCAGCCTTTATCGTCTAGTATGCCACGGTATCTAGCTTGGAACTCTTCCAACATACCGTCCCTTTACTAAGGGTAAAGACAATGCCTGTGACTGACATTCAGTCGTTCTCATCACCCTGGAACACTTCCAGTGATTCTCCTCAGGATCATTTGATACCATCTCACTTCAACTAGTGAGAATCCTAACATCCATTTAGATCTATCTCATAGATCCAAAACCCAGGATTTAGTAGGTATCACTTTGATCCTATATGGAGAATCCTTGTGATAAGCGGAGATTGACCGAGCGTAGCATAGGAAACTCCTTCCCTATCAAGAGTATGTCATCCACGTACTCTACGAGGATCGTCACCATACTCCCTACTACCTTTTTGTTTATACAAGGTTCATCTACCATTTTGATGATGTCAAACTCTTTGACTAATACATCAAAACAGATGTTCCAACTCTGCGATGCCTGCTTTATCACATAAAACATCTTGCACACGTTTCCGCTGCTCCCACTGTCTGCGAAGCCCTCTGACTGTGTACTTACAGACTCTCTTTTCTGAAACCATGTATCATTTTAGAAAAGCAGTCATGATACCCAACCACCAGATATCGTAGTCATGGTATGTAGCCGTGGCAAGTAGGATCTGGATGGACTTAAGCATAGGCCCCAGAAAAGGTTTCATCATTATCCATGCCTGGTTGATGACGAAAATCTTTAACAAGTCTAGCTTTGAAAGTCTCAACTTTTCCATCTACACCAAGTAATCTTCTCAAGATATACTTGCTCCTGATGGGGATTTAACCCTTCAGATAAAGCAACCAAAGTCCATACTTTGTTGGTGTATAAGGATTCCATCTCAGATCACTAAGCATCCAGCCATTCTTACAGAGTCCTAATCCTGATGGCCAGCTCGAAACTAGTTGGGTCATCATCTCATGATGCAATCCTCGCTCCCACTGTCATAGAGAAACCGAAGTATCTTTCAGGTGGGTGAGGAACCCTACTAGATCGGCGGAGAGGCTGAGGTTCGTTGGTTTCTACTGAATCCTTTGGTTGTACCAAATCATCTGCTGTAGTTTGTATAGCTGGAACCTTTCCAGTTCTACAAAACTGACCTTGCTTCGAGCTTGTCCGGATTTTGCTTTAAGACATAGGCTGGACAACCCCAAATCTTAACAAACTTAAGATATGGGCTCTTCCCTTTCCATATCACATATGAAGTGGTAGGCAACTGATTTGATTTGAACCCTATTCAATAGGTATGCAGCTTCTCAAGCGCATAACTCCCAAAAGGAAATAGGAAACTCAGTAGTACTTATCATAGAGCACACCATATCACATAGGGTGCTATTGCTCCGCCCCAATATACCATCGTGCTTTGGTGTACACGGAGGAGTAATGCTGAGAGAGAATCTCATTCTCCTTTAGAATAGTCCAGGATTTCCGTGCTCAAGTATTCTCCTCCTTGATCTCATCATAGGACATAATACTTATACCCATATCTTGGTTCTCTACTTCTAACTTATATTCTGTGAATATCTCAAAAGGTTCGGACTTGTGTTTCAACAGGAACATATGTCTGAATCTTGAGAGATTATCAGAGAATGTAATGAAGTAGAAAGAACCGGTCTTGGTATGTGTAGACAGGGGACCTTACATACATCAACATGTATCAATCTTAAGAGTTTACTAACTCTTTCTCTGTTACAAATAAACAGAGCTGTGGTCATCTTATCTTTGTGACATGACCGGCAAGTTTTCACAAGTTGTAAATTCAAACAGATTTAAATATGCATCTTTGTACAACTTAGCTAGTCGGGTCGTATTGATATGATCTAGTCTACAATACCTCAAGAAGGATCCGTTCATTTCTGAACTCTTCCTCTTGTGTGTGTTTCGTATACTAAATAATTGTAGTTTGATTTAGAACATCAATGCTTTTAGATAACGTGCCTGAACCGATCAACTTTTGATATAGGAAATGTTCAAAACATTATCCAACAATACAAAATTTTATCGTTTCTTTACTAATAAAGAGACTGATATGATTTTGTATATCAGGTTCGGTATCTAATAGCATTTGTTCAGAATCAATGTACTGATAATACAGGGTGACAGTGACCAACAGACTTGGCTGCAACACTTGCCCCATTTTCTGTCTCATGAAACTTATCACCCGTTCTCAGTTCTCTACCTTTCTGTAGCCCTATGTAACAGATTACATATCTGGGATCCTGATCCGGTATCAAATACCCAGGACGTAGAGAATACAGAGAAACAATTCTTTGTAATGAACACACCCAAAGGAGATGCATCATATGCACTTTCTTCGTTTGGGCGGCATAGGAATTCAGGTATTCCCCAATTTCCTGCTCTGTCTTATAACAATTATGAGTTGGAGCGGGACCAATGTTCCCCAGCTCAGTATAACAAGCGGGTTCGGTCAATATTCCGTATTATTATCTTGATTAAGGCGTGATATGGTCGCTACCTGGAGAGAGAGAGAAGAAAACACTCAGCGTGCGCTCTTGCAAGAATAGATTGGTTATTATTTTATCTAATCAGGATGGCTCCCACTGTTTTTATCAAATCTTCCTTAAAACCCTAAAAGGAAAGACTAGCCGGGATTAATTACACACTACAAGTTCGCCAATCTTTCATCCAGGCCAGTGTCGGTACTTTGAGGGAGGTCCCCCGTGCTTTCGCACGAACCTAATTAATGTAAACCTCGTTTTCCCAGAGGCGTAACCCCGTTGACACCTTTCTAGACACCTACTTGATCGGCTAATTGTAATGTGTAAAACTCTCCCAGGAGTAACTCTTACTCGCAGCGGGTATCGGGATCCAACTATCTCATAGAAGGTATGCAATCTCATTACAAATTTCAACACTTGAAATTCCCGATAATATTTTGCCCCAAGCGATCTATGACCTTGACTGAGTCAACAAACCATAGACCGCAAGTAAAGTTCAACCCGTCATTTCTCGATTGAATTAAACCCACCCGCACGACCCTTGACTGAGTCAACAAGGCCGCACGACTACCCTAATCCAATCGCAGCATATGCTTTGCAGATAAGCACTAATCAGCTACCGCACACTACGCCTTGACTGAGTCAACAAACGCAGCACGAATACTAACTATTACTTATCTGAAATGACGGAGGGCTACGACAGGTTTTTAAGAAAACCTTTTGCGTAATGAACTTTATATCGTTGTAGAATCAAATGATTTTAAAATGGAGTGTTTTTTAGGCTTTTCTAGTTTTGCTAAAGGGGTCACTCCCGGCGAAGGGATCATCGGCCCTTTCCTCGTCGAATGAGGTGCGGGATATATCATATATATCACTGTGCAAAGCAGAAACTATAGAAGCTATCAAAAGACAAACCGAGTGTGTAGCATCTGCCAGTTATTGCTAAAGGAGTCACTCCCGGTGAAGGGATCTCGGTCCTTTCCTCATCGAATAAGGTGCAGGATATATCATATATACCGCTGTGCAAATCAAGAACTGTAGCTACCTATTTTATTTTTAGAAATTCGATTCCACAACATCTTAGGTTTCTTTTCTTTCATTAATCACATTAATGAAGTCCCATCATTTAAGTACCTAAACATCACAGATAAATACGACGTACACTTGTGCCATCCGCATTCGCCTCGATGTCCCCTTGTGCACCGTTAGGTTAGGTAACTAACGGCAGAGCGAGGCAGGGCTAGCGCGGGTGTAAAACATAAGTAACGCCTATATAATATATCATATATACTATATACAGTATCCATCACAGAACATATCACATGAACACATCACAGATATCGCAGCAGAAGAATCATATGAAACATTAGATATACTAGGACATCCGTGTTTTCAATATGAACCAGTATAAAACACGGATTCCACGGTCGTGATGAATAGCCAAACCCACACCCCTAGACCCCTACGAGAGCGGCAAGCAACCCTACCAATTCTAAAGTTAGGATACCCGGACTCGACTCCTCGAGTTGGTCTCCCACTGGACTCCAGAACCCGGTTACTTGTGCCCTCCTCCTTGGGTCTATCCTAGTGCGGAAAAGTAAATAATATACAAAAGGTGACATCTTCCGCAACCTGGAAGTGCCCCAATAAAAGAATATTACATACAAGTTTTTACATGAATGAAAATGAAAAACACTCATCTCACATTAAAAAAACCCGGCTATTCAAACACGACGATCCAATATAACATATCCAGCAACACATAACATCACATGTCACCAACGTAAGTAAATATGCGCATCCCAATTGTCGTTGACATATAGCAACGAAACCGGCGATATCACATATTACACTTACGGTCACAGAAAAGAAAGTGTAAAACTACAACAGTTGGAATCCGCAACCTGCATAGACATCGCATGCCTAATCAAATGAATTCCTTAGACATCGCATGCCTAACAATTATAAACCCCGCATTTTAGTCTCATTATCGAAAACACTTTTCAATATCAAGTCGGGCAATTCAACAAGATTCCCGACATCCTGATCGAATGCTCGTCGCAAACTTTAGTAGGCGGCCGCCCGACACCGTCGACGAAGTGCACCAAGGCGGAACACCGCTGCCGCGAGCACCCGAACGGATGCTTTCGGCGACAGGGTTCTCCTACAGTCACTTGGTCGGGACTATGGGGTGAGGCTGTCTATTAAGTTTACCCGGCGAGTATCCGCGTACGCTACGTGATTGCGACGGACTTTTGATCACATCAAAATTCCGTGGCAACCGATCAAGTGAGACTAAACTGCTATGTTTATAACATTCATTCAGTTATCTCATAACTACTTGTGAATTCCAATTATTGTATCACATTCCGGGTAAATAGAAAATGTTAAACTTTCCGATCGAACAATCAAACACCCAAGTTTTCCCGATACAACTCAACACATGAAATAAGTTTTAAGAACATTCACTTCATGCCACAGTAGCAACGGTCCAGCCGTAGAAGGGTCAAGCCAACGCCTCACATGTGGCACGCCGTACTGCCCCAAACCCTAAGTTTCAAAGGGCAGTTCAAGACGGTCACATAATCGAGTTAAGGTTTGTTGTTTTCTAGAGGGACCATCGCGTTACTTGCACTACTTAGAACGTCATTAAACTACGGAAAAATCCAACACTTGGAAATTTTCCGGCAGGGGAAAAATTGGGTATTTATATCCGGTCGAACTTTTTAACATATTCTAAATATCCGGAAAACACAGACGAAGTTAAACTTCACGATCGAAACACCGAGTCCCCAATACAACCCAGAAAACTCAACTCTTGAGTAAATAATAAAAATTTCCAGAAGAATTAGAAAGAAATAATAGAAATTACTGTGCAGCAAAATCCTAATGATCTCATACTTTGACCGCGGAACCGCCGTGGGAACCAAGGTACAGCCGCGGTTCCGCGGTCATTTAGTGGTTATAGGTCACGTGTTGCACGGAAATTCTAGTTTTTCCCTGCTGAATTTTTTGAGAATTTTTAATGTGGAAAAATCCACGATTTCAAAAAATGTATAGAGAGCAATTTGAGATTAGGGTTTCGGTTCGATCGGACTTCTAACTCCGTCTACGCATCGCCTAAGGCTCTAGCTAGGCTCTGATACCACTGTAGGGTTCCTAGGCACACTCAAGAGGTCTCACAAGGCATCAACCATGCCAAATTCAAAATTTTCCGGTGCCGAGAAACCCTAATACGGATCGTTAACTAGAAATTAGGCAAAACTACAAGTAGTAAACAACTTTACTGCTAAAAGGGAAGTGACTACAACCTTTGTAAATCCGGTCCTCCACTTCCTTAGCTCCGTGATGACGTCCCTCCGCTGTACCCATCGGATCCCGGACTCTCGCGGTGGTTTCATCGAAGAAATGATCGGGCTAGGTCATCGACTTCGATGCCGAAGATGATCTACGTCGAGGCAACACAAGATCAAGCTCCAACTTCACCAAGCCATGAAACTTGTGAAGAAAACACCCTATACTGCTTGGCAAGTGGTAGAGGTTGAAGAAATAGGAAGTGGGTTCACTTTAGAATTGGATTTCTCACTCTTTTCATCATGTTGCCATTAATGGTTGCAAGTTTTCTTCATTGTTGAAGAAGAAGAAGAAGAAGAAGAAAAAGAATATGATAAGTATATATAAAATAGAAAGTAAAATGATACTTATCATATTTACAACCATAGTTTAGTGTAGAGAATCAACTAGGGTTAGGTGAATGGTTAGGTTTAGGAAAGAAACAAAATGGTCAAGCTTTCAACACTTCATGAAGTTTCAACAAAAGAACAAAATAAGCCACCATTCTATTTATCTTTCCAAAATGAATAAATGAATAAGTAAATAAACAAAACCCTAACCATTAACATAACCATGGTTTAATCATACACACAAACTTTCATGTATCATCAAACATGATACAATCAAGTGCACAAAAATATATCACATATACAATGTGCACATCAAGTGAGAAAATCTATCTTAAGTGAACCAATACTAGTTAATGTAAAGTAATATATCAAATATATAATTATACATTAAATCATTAAATCAACACTTGACTTAACGATCCGGTCATATCGCATATGACCGACTAATATCCAATGTATCGGCTTATCGAATCAATCCTTGATTCGATAACTAGGTTATATCGCATACAACCAATCGATACATTCATCGCGAGAATAGAATACGGTATCACATACACGCATTATTCTCGGTCCCGCACATATCTCATATGCGCTCCTATTTCGTTTCGCTTGAGCCAGGAAACCTCTGTGTAGGACTCTAAAGACTCGTCAATACGCCGGCAGCAGGTGATGATCATATCAAACACCCGCAAGCAGTCTGCTAAACGTAACGGCCACCCGGGTATTGAGCGATCAGAAGATCGACGAGCAAGGCCGCTCACACTCCTGTGAATCCAACCAGTAACACTTACCGTACAGTCCGGTCTCGTCGTCTGATATGTCGCATATCTCGCCTAGGGGTGGTAAACGTCAGACCCCAATAGCTCGATAAGTTGTGTCGATATGAGGTCTATAACAGTTCGAGAAACTACTCGTAACACTTACCAGTAAATCTCAGCAACCCTGGCCAGGGATTTCCGGTTATAGCCAATCGAACACAGCGCAATATCAACTCCCTATACCGGGAGAGACGAATCCCCTCCTATCGCTCATTGCCTCCATGTGATTCGGGACTGTACCCAAAAACCACCGTTTTGCACGCCCTCTTAGACGTGGTAAGGTGGAAATCAAAGCACAGTGGGAACCACACAAGACTCTATGACGATCTCGGGTCAACAGACTACTCTGTACCAGTGTCACCAAAGAACTGCCATCTGACGTAAGGAATAATACCATCTGGGAGTTCTCGGCGAGTCCGTCCAGTGTACCCAGTCTCCACTGAGCACCCGTATATCATCTCTGATGTCAAACACCAATGGATATGGGATCAACCATCGCCCATCTATATGGGTCGAGAAGGTATACGCTAGTCTACTTTGGTATATCGATGCCCCGTCTCGATACACCCACGACTAGGGACCTTGAAGGATGTACTTATGGACTACCATATCCCCACTAGTATGATCCGCATCATAGTCCAGGTAGTCAAGTACACATCCTAAGGGCTTTACCAATATGTAACAGAGAGACAATCAGTGTACACGTTAAGGTAAAGAGCAACCAGATAGCATACTATCATGTCGAGCGAGAAAGTCCTCCCTATATATGTCCAAGCATCCACTACAATATACATCCTATGTATAGTAATGGCCTCTAGGGCATACATATAACTAACAGGCAGGACATTTCCTTGACCGTAGGAGCATGGCTGGCCTTGTCAACCCCTTGTATTCCATATTTTGGGAAGCGGGGCGTGACAACGTCCATCTGTCAGATCTCATAATCGTGGAAGGCAGCAATGGCAAGAAGGTTCCGAATGGATTTGAGCATAGCCACTGGAGAAAAAGTTTCGTCATAGTCCAAGCCAGGTCTTTGACGAAAACCCTTTGTAACAAGTCTAGCCTTATAGGTTTCCACCTGTCCATCTACACCAATCTTCTTCCTGAAGATCCACTTGCATCCTATGGCTTTTACCCTATCTGGAGCAAAGTCCAAAGTCCATACTTTGCTGGTGTACATGGACTCCATCTCGGTCCGCATTGCATCCAGCCATCTTACTAAGTCGCCGCTCTGAATGGCTTGCTGGAAGCTAGTAGGTTCATCATTATCAATGACGCAATCCTCTTTATCCCCGTCTATGAGAAAACCATAGTATCTCTCAGGCGGATGAGACGGCTTACTACTCCTGCGGAGGGGTGCGGGAATGTCCTGTTCTTCTGGAACTTTTGGTTCTACCAAACTTTCAGCAGTAGTTTATGGTTCTGGAATTTCTTCCAGTTCTATTGCGCTCTCACTTGTTTCCTTTTCTAAAAACTGTTGTTCTAGAAAATGGGTATTAAGAGAAACAAAACCTTTTGTTCCTCTGCGTAATAGAAAAAAATACTCCTTGGAGTTCTTTGGATATCCCACAAACTTACACTGTACTGAGCGTGCCTCGAGTTTGTCCGCATGCTGCTTTTTAACAAAAGCTGGACATCCCCATATCTTCAGATACGAAAGATAGGGTTTCTTCCCACTCCACATCTGATATGGTGTGATAGGCACATTCTTGGTAGGAACCCTGTTCAAAAGATATGCAGCTGATTCTAGTGCATAACCCCAGAAAGATCGCGGTAACTCAGCATTACTCATCATGGAACGTACCATATCCAATAGGTTTCGGTTCCGTCTTTCCGATATACCGTTGTGTTGTGGAGTGTATGGAGGAGTAAGCTGAGAGGGAATTCCTTTCTTTTTTAGGTAACCCAGGAACTCGGCACTTAAGTATTCACCACCTCGATCAGATCTCAGTGTCTTGATACTTTTGCCGGTTTGGTTTTCTACTTCATTCTTATATTCTTGGAATTTCTCAAAGGCCTCGGATTTATATTTCATCAAGAAAATGAATCTATACCTAGAGAAATCATCCGTAAAGGTAATGAAATATGAAAAACCGCCTCTTGCATGTGTAAACATTGGACCACATATATCGCTGTGTATGAGTCCTAAGAGCTCGCTCGCTCTTACTCCATGTCCGGTGAATGGAGTCTTTGTCATCTTTCCTTTGAGACATGATTGACAAGTGGCATAAGATTGATATTCGAACGGATCCAAATATCATTCTCTATGTAACTTAGTTAAGCTTGTCTCATTGATGTGACCCAGTCTATAATGCCATAAGAAAGCCTGATTTATATCTGGAGATTTTCTTTTTAGTGTGTTCTGGACATTGAAAATATGCAATTAGTTTAATACGAATATACCGTTATCTAGTGTACCGGACCCAATCAAACCATGATTAAGGTGGATGTTAACAACATCGCTTACAAACGTGAAATCATAACCTTCTTTTGATAACAAGGATACTGATAAGATATTACACGTTAAACTAGGTACACAAAAACAGTTGCACAAAACCAAAATATGTCCACTCGTCAATCCAAAGTGATAATCCCCTACGGACACAGCATTCACGCTAGCTCCGTTAGCAACCTGGAGGGTTATATCACCAACCTTCAGCACTCTACGGTTTCTCAGTGCCTGCAATGAATTGCATATATGAGATCCTGATCCGGTATCCAATACCCAGGAAGTAGAGTTGATTGACAGACAATTTTCAATTACAAACACACCTGAAGCCGAAGCCATAACTTGCCTCTGGTCCTGGTTCTTGGCAATCCAAGCTTTGCAATCTTTCTTCCAATGGCCTTTCCTACGAAAGTGGAAGCACTTGTCCTTTGTTACTACCGGCACTGCAACCTTTGCCTTTCCCTTGACTTCCACCTTACCAACACCACCTCTTGGTTTGGTAGCAGACTTCTTCTTCCTTCCTTTGGCCCTTGCCTTGGACCCGGAAGAGGAGCACCACAAACAAATATAGCGGGTGTTTCCCTTGCCTTATGCAAGATGCCCTCTGCACTCCTCAACATGTTAAGGAGTTATGGAAGTTCAACTTCTTTACCTTGAATGTTAAAATTCAAGATAAACTGGGCATAAGTGGAAGGAAGGGACTGGAGAATCAAGTCTGTATACAGCTCGTTCTTTAATGTTGTCCCGAGGTCCGCGAGCTCTTCAATATAGCCAATTATCTTAAGGTCCCCTACAGATGATCCGACGGCCAGCCTCGACTGAAACAAGTTCTTCGAGGTCTCGTATCTAGCTATACGAGATTGCTCTCCATACAGTTCCTTGGTGTGGAGAAATATGGCTTCAAGATCCATATTCTCGTGCCTCCTCTGATGTTTATTATCCATAGAGGCAAGCACGATGCATTTGGCCTTCGCGCAGTCTAACTCCCAGGTCTTACGGATTTCCTTATCCGCGACACTGGATTTTGGACCTGGGACGGCAGGGGCCTTAGTAGTAAGGACATACCCCAATTTGTCATAGGTAATAGCCATCTTGACATTCCGGAACCAATCTTTATAGTTTGGCCCTGTCAAAATATTTTTATCTAATAATAATTTAAGGCATGTCATGTTCTTGGTCGCTGCAATTAGGAGAGAGAGAAGAAAACGCTTTAGCATGATGCTCTTGCAAGTTTAGAGTGGTTTTTAGTTTATCTAAACAGGATGGCTCCCACTGTTTCTCGAATCCTTTCTCAAACCAAAAAAGAAGAACTAGTCAGGACTATTCTTACTGTACAATACTTGCTTAACCGTTCAGCCAGGCCGGTGTCGGTACTTCGATGGAGGTTTTACGACGCTTTCGTGAAGTTCCTTAATTAAATAATCTCTTTTCCCTGGGGGCGTAGCCCCGCTGACACCTTTCTCGACACCTACTTGGTTTATAGCATTGATCGTTAAGTGAAAGAATCTCCCGATGAGTAGCATATACCCACAATAGGATCGGGACCCAAATATCATCGTGTGATAAAGCTGAAGGAATCCTACCAAAATTATCACATTCCAAATGGTATGCAACTCTAGCAAATTTCAGTTTCTTTAGAAATTCCCGATGTGGATTTTTGCCCCATGCTCTTATGACCTTGGCGTTGGTCAAAATGTCATAAGTCACATGTCAAGTTCTACCCATCATTATCTTGTTAATTTGAACCCACCCGTACATACCCCTGACGTTGGCCAAATGGCAGTACGACTGTCCCAAACCAACTCATCTATCTATGCAACAGATGAATACCCAGCAGCTACCAAACACTATGCCTTGGCGTTGGCCAAAATACATAGCTTGAATACTACTGAATACCCAAATGAAATGACGGAGGGCTACGAATGTTTTTGGCGAATTCGTGAACGTAGTGAACTTGATATGATCGAAGGAACCTGATAGCTTTTTAAAAGGAGTGGTTTAAGCTCCGCAATTAAAAATCTGCTATTTTAAAAATAACCGAGTGGTTTCTTTTAAATTGTTCCAACGATTCAACTTTGGTTTATTTTCTTTGCATTAAAATAATGTGTCCCATCATTTAACCTATCATTGCAGAAAACAACGAAAATACAACGTCCGCTTATGCCATCCGCATTCGCCACTGGGCCCCGTCATTCACCCGTTAGGTTACTTAACTAACAACAGAGCGGGGTCTGGGTTAGCGCAGGTACAAAACATAAGCAACACCTATTAGATATCATATATAGATATTGTACATTCGTCAGACGCAATAATAGGCATTCCAGATCACAGATGAACATATTGGATATTCTAGGAATCCGCATTTCCTTTGAGCCTGCAATGAAATACGGATTACACAGTCGTGATGAATAGCCAACCCCATCCTAGACCCTTACGAGTACGGCAAACTACCCGTCAAGTACCCGAAGTGAAGCGGTCTCCCTCAACAACATGAGTAGGCCACTAAACACTTCAAAGTACCCGGTAATTTGTGCACCCCACCTTGGGTTTATCCTAGGAGCAGAAAATAGTAAATGAAATAATACAACGGTGCCTACAACCTCAACCCGGATGTGCCCGCAAAAGAATATTACAACAGATTACAATTTACATTTGAATGAAAGAAACACTCGTCTCACATCCCCGGCTATCCATTCATGACAATCCAACAAGTTCCCATTCACAAACCAGTAAAAACCATTACAGAAATGTGCAACCCCCTGCTAACCGACATACTAGCAGTTAGGGGAGGTTTACGAACACATTAATCACAACACAGATATAATCCAAATAGCCAAAGTTCTTAGAATTTTGATCGAGCAACACATATGAATCTACTCCAAACAATTCTCTGTGCACATAAAACCTTAGCAGAAACAAAATATCCCAGAAAACACAACATCAACACAGAAGAATGACTGAGCAAATTTGGGTTGACTCGGTGTCAACTCGGCCGCGGATCCGCAGCGGATCGCTTGGATCGGCCGCGATTCCGCGGTGGTTTGGACGAGTCACAATCCCAAATTTCTTCACAATTCTTAAAAAACCCTGCTTGCATTTTTAAGAGTCCCTGAAAAATTTTTAGACCCCAATTTAAAATCGGCAGAAACTTAGTGAAAACGTCGTTTTTTCGGGATTATTTTGCGATCGAATTTCTAAAGACTATGCTAACATGTTAGTTATGGTTTAGCTAGGCTTTGATACCACTGTAAGTCGACGTTACACACCCCACTAGATGCGGGAAGGCGGAATAGGTAAAACAATCATTTTGTTCAAGGTAATATCGACTAACTTTACGGATCTTTGCTAAACTCTAACTAACAAACTATCTAAAAGTGCTAAACTACTATGATAGATGATTATACCTCAAGATACTAGTCCTTCTTGTTCTTGTTGTTCACCTCCTCGTCGGCCTCCTCGATGTAATAGAAGATCCACCCGAGAGTTCCTTCTTCAAGCTTTAACCTCTAACTTGAGGTAACTAAGTGGCTAGGATTGCTATTCCAAGTGACCTAGAAGATATAGAAGTGGATTAAGGATCTATTAGTCTTGCTAACCCTTAGGATCTCAACACATGAGAGGATTAGGGTTAGGTTGAAGAAGAGGAGAGCTTGAGGAGAGAGAGTGTATATGTGAGAATGAAATGAATTATTACTCATTTGTGAATATATGAAGCATGATAATTATTCAAATAATAATATACAATAATAACAACCATGCTTCATTAACTCACTTTGGATGAATCATCTCATGAGTCATTAAAACAATTAATGCTTCATTAACTCAATTTGGATGAATCATTAAAACATTTAATGCAAATAACACATAAGCTCTCCACCTCATTTAGTTTAATTCATAAATGAATTAAATCTAAATGAGTCACCTTTCTTCTAGAAGTTTCTCGACTAATTATGAGAATGCCCCTCCCATCCGTATTTACGAAAACCACGGATATACTGAGACTGCATAAATCCAATAATCTAATACTAGAATCTGGTTTAAACTAAAGCCCGCTAGTATAATCTGTCCGAACATCATACATACACAAGTATACGTATATGTCTGAACCCTGTCGTAAAACCATACGACCTCTATATCGTTTCGCCTGAAGCAGGGAAACTCTCTGTGTGGGACTCTAAAGACTCGACACTACGCTGGCAGTGGGTTTAACCACAGGCCGTAAGCGGTACTAGCTGTACGTAACGGTCCCCAGGTAGATGTCGATAAGAAGGCTGATGAGGAAACCCATCCGAACTTCTACTGAGCCTGATGTGACAATCTCCATACAGTCCGGTCTGTTCGTCTAAGACTATCGCATATCGGGCCTAGGGGGCGGCAAGCGTCAGTCCCCTAAAATCGGTATAAGTCGTGTTGGAGTGAAGCCCATTACACCTTGAGAAACTACTGGAAAACCTACCAGTAAATCTCGCTTGCCCTGGCCAGGGACCTTGCGTAATGGCTCTCCAAACAAAGCGCGATATCAACCCCCAATACCGGGAGAAACGAATCCTATCTAACTGCCACTGCCTCCAAGTGCTTCGGGACTGCACCCAACTGCTACCTGTTTGCACGACTCCTTTGAGCCGTGGTAGGGTAGCAATCTAAGAACAGTGGGAACACACTCGAGACGAAGCAGCAGTGTCAAGTCAACGAACTATGCTGTACTCATGTCACCTGGGAACTGTTAACTGACGACGGGTATAATACCAACCAACAGTTCCTTGCGAGTCCTGTCCGGTGTACCCGTAACCCAACGAGCACCTGTATATTATCTCCAGTACAACGTACTAATAGCTGTGGGATAGACCATTTCCCCTGCTGGGATGAGAAGCGTATACACTAGTCTACTATGGAGTATCGATGCCCTGTCTCGATAATCCTACGACTAGGGACCTGAAAAAGGATGTGTTTGTAAACTACCCAGCCTCCACTAGTGTGACTGTCATCACAACGCTGGTAGTCAAGCAAGATCATATGGGCTCTATCAATATGTATTCGCGATATGCTAAAAGAAACATATACACATATTAAGATAGATATAAACCAAATAGCATACTACTATGTTGAGCAAGACTGTTAATACAACTGTGAATATCCCAAGCTTCCATTAAGTAATATACAAGCTAGTATGATACAATAATGGCTCCTAGGGCATATACACGTGCCGAGCACCGCACCGACCTTGTTCACACTCCCATGTCACGCCGTGCCACACCCGTACTACGTACCGAGCCAAGACCGTGCCCAGTACTGTGTCACGCTCGTGTAATTACCACTCCAACTACTGTATCATTCCCGCGTCGCCACCACGTCCAGTACTGGGTCACCATGCATCGTGCACGCACCACGCACCGTGTCTAGTATCACACTGTCTCGTGTGTTGAGATAAATCATGCACATTGTGTCACTTCTATATCAGCGACCGAAGGCAAGTGAAACCTCAGTTGCTTTAACATGTTACGTAAATAGATGTATAAATTCATGTTAATATTATACTAGTTCGATTATTGCGAATCCGTGTTACGTAGTATGCTATCACATATATTTTTGTATGCCATCATCGCATTAATTCTAAAGTGTTAGTTTTAAGCACAATTGGATCTAAAAACGTCATATTAATATCGTATGGAAGTTGTAAATATTAGATACCGTCTTCATGAGTTATGCAAAACTAAATTTAATTCGATAATTCTCGATATTGTGTGTTGTTAGTTCGATGTGGAGAACTGAACTAAAACCCTGTCGATCATGCTCAAACCTTTTACTCATATTTCCTTTTGCTACTTACAAATATCGTGTAGAAAACCGAACTCAAAATAACGAAGTATCGCACGTGAAACGGTGTCCCAAAGAGGCGACGCCAAATCTGGGTTTTCCCGTGCATGTCGTGGTGTTAAATTAATACAAAATTAGATACATATCGGAATATAATGTTCTATGGATCATATCTAAGCTGACTCGATAATATAGAATCCTCTATAGTTTATCCTTCAATACTGATATATCAAAGCAACAAAAACTGACTTGGAATGCTGCTCTGGACTGCAGTCCAAAGCAGCATTCCATTTTAACACTTTCTTTTAAGTAAATGTGTAGTTCTATATGAACATGGAATTATGTCTAACCCTATACCGTTGTAAATATAATCCTATTATGTAATTATAGGTTTTGGTTTCATTTGATTTTACTACCGTTTGATATTTTAAGTGCAATTTAAACTGTCGAAGTGTACTGCAGTCCCAAGCAGGGACAGAACGGATGCTCTGACTTTGACCAGAACGTATCCCCCAGTACACATCGGATATTGTCAATCTGCTTGGTGCGTTGGGAACCTAATTAAAAGATATAAATTTCACTCAACTGCAGCGTTGCCTAATTATGATCCCAACATGTTGAAAAATATGTTATGAATTGGACTTTCAGTTCAGGAACTGAATTTCCAGCGATGAAAACTTAAAATGAAACGACCGCATCTCGCAAACCTGAAACCCGATTGATATGGAACTAATTTTTCTGGATCGCTGTTTGAATTTACTTACTTCCTCTTTTGTAGCATTTTGTCTAATTACGATCGTATGAATTAATATATTTTTTTGAACTCGTAATGCACATTGTGTTTCATATCATACATGACTTACTATATTGCATCATTCCCGTATTTTTACCCGACCGTGATACCTTTAGTGATAGCGAACATTCATAGTGATTTATAGCGAACTTTACATTGCCGAACGTGAGTGGTATTGGATTAGTTGTGTCAAGTACCCAGCGATAAGTGATTGATTCGTGAAAGTGAACAGTGCTATGAAAGTGAATAAGACCGTAATTTGGCACGTGCTTGTACACAAATAGTCCTATACGTATAATTATTGTGATCTGGGGAAAAGAGGAAGTCAAGATGGAATTGAACTCGTATTTAGTAAGGTACAGTGATTTAGAGGATGATCATTATATATATAGCAAGATACAGTGATTTAGAGGATGATCATTATATATATATATATATATATATATATATATATATAGAGAGAGAGAGAGAGAGAGAGAGATATTAGGTCGTGGGTCTAGCGGCACGACTGCAGGGTTATGTCTCGGGTAACAGTGGACCATAGTCTTGGGCACGCACAGGACCCTTGTTAAACACGAGTATTCTTTTCCACCGATTGATTTCAATTGACTTGGTAATTGAGAAGTAGTGACATACACATTGCCTGGTTTGCTGACATGATACATATACCGTATTGTTCATTTCACTTGATATTTCTTATTCTCATGTTACTGTATTCTGTCGTGCATTTCACGTTTAATAACATAGTACACACATTGTATATTTATTGCTATATGTGTCGCCCTGACGATCTGAGTGTGCATACTCAGAGGACGAAGTGGACCCAGCTTAGGAGCGGGGCCTGCCATTCGAGATCGCAGAGATTTAGACCGCGACATCAACGCTATCGCCTTCCGCGTGCTATAAGAACACTGTTATTTCTTTGGTTAGTTATTTCTTTTATACAAATAAATGTATCCCGAACTCTATTATTTTAATGTAATAAAGTTGTGAACTGTGATTTCCTTTACTCTAGTGCTGAGTTTACTGATTACCATGTGATGTTAGAAGCCGAAGTGTGACTATAGCGGGATTATTTCTGGACCGTAGGAGCATGACTGGTCTAGTCACTCCTCGCATTCCGTATTTTGGGAAACGGGACGTGACAGTCAGCTTTGCGTCACATCGAGAGAGATCTTCTTTCAACAACCCAATCTATTGGAGTTCGAAGCGCCGATTAAGATCTATGGTTAGATTTGACTTTTTTTATTATCAGAAACTTCTTGTGGTTTGTTGTTTGATGATCGGTTAATTCTCTCCTGTAACTCTGTGATATTTATCATATGATTTATATTTGCAATTGGATACTGATGAATATAATTCTGGTATAATCAACTTGGCATCTTCAGCATAAGAGGTTGGATGTTTTTAAATTATAAATATAATTTTCAGCTGCTTTGATGTGAACAGAATGAGTTTTTTGGGTATTTGATCTGAAAAGTATATTGCTATCGATATGAAATGTTTTCCGAGTTTTATGGGTCTTTGATCTGAAAAGTATATAAATTGTTTGATAGGGAACTATTTCCTCATTCCAAATTATCCAAATACTTATTGAAGTTAAAAAGCCCATACATTTTCATCCAAAACAATACAAGCGCATTCCGGGATATTCTAACCCAAATTAGATCATAATGGTTTTAATTCTAACTTTCCAAACTAAGGCTAACTGGGGATCTCAGGGATCTAAACGTAGCTTTCCAAATTGGGGGGATTGCTGACTCGTCGAATGAAAGAAGTCGTCTTGATCTCAGAAGCTGCATCCAATTCTTCCAACGTCTCGCGATTCAGGTCAGTAAATCACTCAATTCAGAACCCTTCTCTAGGTTTTAGCTTTAATCTATCAAATGACTGAGATCCCTAATCCTTTTCACTCAATTTTTGAGAATTTAATCACGCGATTTGGTGCTGATTCGTGTTGAAGCGCAGCCTTTGCAAGCTTCTTGATTCTACAAGTCATTTATCGATGCTGAATTTGGTTTTTAGAGAAACCCTAACCCTAGTTTTATCAATTGCAAGATGTTCTTTGGCTGGTGCTACTATTATTTGTGGAATGTTAGGTTTATTTATTGCTTTGTTTGTTGAATTATTTCATTAAACTTAATCAAAAATCAAAAATTGTCAAATCGCATAAATGAACCAGTGATGCATAAATTATCAGTTTTTTCAGTCATTGATGCGTGTTTGCATCATCTAGAACGCAATTTATATTTTAGGATGTGACGAAAGGAGAACCCTACATGCACTGATATTGATACATTTTCTCTATGAAGGAGGGCGACGTATCTATTAAGCTTATGAAGTAATACTGTAAGCGTGTAAGCTACCGATGCTGTTATGCTTAGCTGTTTAAGTTTCCGTTATCGCAAGTAGTTGAAGGTTGGAACTTTGATGGTTCTCTATTTGTTGTGGCTCAACAATTGCTACTTCATTATATTCAATACTTTTTTTTGTTATGTGCATTATGTTACCCTTGAACCTTCGAGCAATATTAGGGTTATCTAAGTAACATTCAGCACACTCGATTAAGTAGGATGATGCTCCCAATTCTTCTGGGGTATAAAAAATTCAAGTTTTGTGTACTTTTCCCTCTTTGGCTGAGCTTATCGTTTCCTTCCACAAAGTTGGTCCTGAAACTTAAGGTTGATGTCAAGTCAACATCCAATTCTAAATTTTTTCTGTTTCCTTGGAAATCCATAAATCTGGCTGTTTCATAGGCCAATAGCTTTTCTCATCAATCAAGGTTTCAATTTGCTCTCGGTGAAGGATGCTGTGCTAACTTTTAGATATATTATACTCTTCCTTGGTGATATGAATAGGCTATTTAAATTAATGATGAAACTACGCATTCTCTCATTGAATTAGCATTTACTTGCTAGAATCAAAGCTTCAATTATTATATACCGCTGGTCTGCGACTAACATTTGTTAATGAATGCTTAACTGTCTAGTGGAAGTTACAAGGATTTTGATATATTAGGACTACATCAAAGAGCTGATTTTGTAGACCATCATGAGAAATTACTATTGTTTTTTCCCCGTAAAACATGAATCTGCTATTTATAACCCAACTTAAATTGTTTTGTTTGCATGGAAATAACATGGCATATGGTCATGGAATTAAATGGAACCACTCTACCGACTTTCTACCTTTTTGGCTTCCAAGTTATGATTAATAACATAGTATTTGTTTAGCTGTTACATTCAATATAAATAACTACTTAGAATATCCATGCATTTCAGTTTATAGTTACAAATCAGTGTTTTTGAAGGCGTTTCTGAGGCGGGGTGAATGACTAGGGTTTTGTCCTGGAGCGCAGAGGAGAGACGAGACCTTCCCTTGATGCGTACGCTTCATTTGCGAGGTTTTATTAAGGCGGATGAAGCGTCCGCTTCAATCGTGAAGTGTCTTGAAACGTACACGTCTTTTGTTTGGAAAAAAGGCTGAAAAAACTTAAATTCTAACCTGGATCGTGGATTTTGTCTTCTAGATTGCAAGTTGACAGCGAAATCGAGGTTAGGACCCGATGATCGTAGATGCTGCACAAGTTGGCAGCGAGATCGAGGGTTAGAAGGCGAGGATCAAAGGTGCTGTGTAAGTTGACAGCGAAATCGAGGCTAGAAGGCGAGGATCGAAAGTGTTGTGAGAGAAAAAAGTTTCGTTCTTTCATTGTTGGCGGCGTAGGGAACCCACGCGAGAAAGCACCAGGTTTTCTCTCTCTCTTTGTGGTGCTGTAATAAGAGAGTTACAAAAGGATACGTTACTGGGTTTGGGCTTTGAGTTAATAAGGCATCACATACCATTTCAATCTTTTTTCTTCTCTATCCCTACATAAGTAAATATAGATTCAGTAATTATTGATAATTTAAAAATTAAAACTACACTATAAAACTATATTATTATTTAATATTAACTAACATTCATAATTTATTATGTTAAGGGTATCTTTGTTTTGGCATATGAGTGAAGCAAGACCATAATATTATCTTATATTCTGAATTTTCTCTATTTATTTATATTTATAATTAATAAAAATATGAAAATCGTGAAGCTTACGTCTCATGCCTCGAGGTGTAATGCCTCGCCTAGCCGAGGGTCGAACGCTTCGCCCCACGCCTTCGTCTTTTAAAACATTGTTACAAATTACTAGTGGTTATAATTTCTTTGAATTGGTTTGCCAGAATAGTATAAACATATTAACTCTTGGAAACACAAGGTAAGCAGAAGACTGCTATATGCTTGAAATTAACTCGCAAAGTACGCCTCCTTATGAACCTCTAGCCAACTGGGACTGTTTTCCCAAATTGGATTCACAATGTAACTTGTGAGTTATCAAATAATTACTGTGTATAAAAATCAAGTGAATGTACTACACGACACTGAAATATTCGAATACCTGAACTGCACTCTTGTAATTTTGCATTTACACTAATTTTTGGCACCACCAACATGTTATTTTACCTATACGGGTTGAATTAGTTCTGATAATCATCCAATCTAAGAATATTTATCAACAAAAAGTTGGTTTGTGGATCATTTAATCTAGGGGGATCATATTTTGTATGATGAGGGATTAGGGTATCGCTTGATGCATGTCCTATATTTATAGGTTAATGTTACATGTACATAAATGTGTATGAACGTTGATGGGAGTGGGATTTGTAGACCTAATTTTTTATTTAGTCGAGGGACCTGTATATGGACCTAATAGTGAGATTGTTTAGTTGAAGTTGGGATTGAGAACGGTGGTTGATTATTTTTAGATGTGTATGCAAATTACTATGAGCTATTGTTCATGTTGACGATGTCACAGTAGTCTAGACTGACTATATATCAAATATATGTGAATTGGATAACGTTGTTGTCTTGTTGATATAGCCCCAATGTAAAAGCCACATGCACGCGCGCACACTCAAATATTACTCTCTTTATGTATGTGCGGATCATCACATACACCACATGTTCAGTTATTAAATTGTTCTGCTCATGTAGGATACATGCCCATATCATTTTATAGCCAACCTGGATACTTGAATACTATCAATGGATACTTGGTAGTTATTTCTTTGGCACATCCTAAGTTTTCATTGAGTATTTTAGATGTATCTAAGAGGCATTGGAGTGTGCACCTGAGTAATTGACTAAGAAGTCAACAGCATGATTTCATAGTTTCATTTAATTTCTAGATTCGTTTATATAATATTTTGATTTTCTTTAACAAGTATTTGTAATCATTTTAGTATTGATCTACATAGCTTGGAAATGTTTTATATTATTTCAGTTATTGTTTTAACCATTGGTGGCTTTATAAATTCATGTTAGGGAATAAAACATCAACAAGCACTCTTTTAAACACTCTTTAATTTATCATATACACATATGCCTTTGCACAAGTCACTTTTATCGTAAATACCTAAATTTCTGTTTTCATCCTCTGAACTCTGCATATCAAATTTTTTATATTAAAAGAAAACCTGTATTGCTTCTTTACGACTTCCACATCATTTTATTAGGTAAGAGTGCTTTTTATCATATTATGAACCTGCCCATGTATAAAATTTTCATGAAAGTAAAATTTGTTACATTCTCTTGCAGTATCTGCCATATTTATTTGAATTGTAAAGAGGCATGGCTATGGAATCAGAGGCACCATTCCAACTTGGGTCAAATTCAATAGACCCCGGAAGAGCCCGATTCCCATACTGCATCGTGTGGACTCCTCTTCCGTTGATCTCCTGGTTTATCCCTTTCATTGGCCACATTGGAATTTGCAGAGAGGACGGAGTCATCTTGGACTTTTCCGGACCAAATTTTGTATGTGTCGACCATTTCACCTTTGGTGCAGTGGCTCGCTACCTACAATTAAACAAAGACAAGGTCAGTAAACTTGTGCAATGGTGAAAATGTGCTCATAAATATATTTCCCAACATAATTGAAACTTCCCCCCCTCTTGTCTAACCCTCTCAAAGCTTACGTATTTCATTCCTTTCATATTTCCATATTATGCGTAAAAACATATATCTCCCATTTTACCTTCATTTCACTTCCGCCTCTGAAATTTTCGCCGAATGAATTCTAAACCCATATAGAAATTCTCAATTATCTCTCTTTATATATATTTTTTCTGGTCTTTCACTTTAAAACACTATGTAATAGCTACCATTCAGTTTCACCTCCAAACATGGTAAATAGAAGTCCAAAAATATATCCTTAGCATCAAGAAAGAGGTAAAATTTAGAAAATTAGGTGTAGATGTAGAGGGATGATTCAAGGGGTAATTAGATCAAATTTTTTAACTCTGGTTCGATTTTTGGTGGATATCTGTTTTATTAAAATGACGAAATTTTTAGATAAATATAGTAAAAAAATATAAAACAAAAGGAATGATATATGAAAATATCTAAGTTTCATGAGTAATAGACAATGAAATCCCTAACCGAATTAGTTTGCCTGACTTTATTTCCTCTCATTTCAGTGTTTCGTAAATGACTATGAGCAGAACGATATAATTTCTTGGGATGATGCACTCAAGAAGAGCACACAAGAGTTTCAACATAGAAATTACAACCTTTTGACCTGCAACTGCCACTCTTTTGTTGCTAACAACCTAAACAGAATGGTTTATGGTGGGCATGCCAAATGGAATGTGGTGAACTTAGCAGTGTTGATGTTCTTTAAAGGCACTTGGGTTAGCAAAGCATCAGCGGCGAGATCCTTGTTACCCTTTTTGGTGGTTTCTTGCTTAGGGCTTTTACTGGGTGGTTCCAGTTTCTTGATGTTCTTGCTTGCTTTAGCTCTCGTTCTTGTTGGTTGGTTTATTATTGGGACTTACTGTTTCAGGAATCTTGTCCAGTTGTAGCTGTAAACATTTGTTGTTTTATGTGTTAAGCTGTTTGTGCCCCCAATCTGATGTAAAAAGATATGTAGAATGCAATTAAGTTGAAGCTTCAGTAAAACACAGTTCTCAAGTTGATGTATTCTGTTCCTTGAAGTTTCTTGTAAGTTTGGCACTGTTTGATTGGTTGTTTTTTTAATAATTTTTGTTTTGTTTTTTTTACATGCAACCTTGTAATAAGTTTGTATTTCTTGGTGAATTAGGGTCTCTGACCGCGCATTCCGTGTTGCTGTCCAGCTCCGTCGATGAAGGCAAGCCCTGTTCCTTCGTCTAACCGCCTGTGGGATCACCATCTTCATCGATTCCTGCAATGCGCACCTATCACACCTTCCTTTGGATAACATGATCTGTTTTTCTTGCAATTTCGACAGTAATCTCTTGGCTCGCTGCCTTCAGAAAAACGGAACACCACTTCTAAAAATATTGTAATTCATGGCCTGTACTCATTGATGGCTGCTGCAAGTCTGAGGAAGCATGCTGCTGTTTGAAGAGTACAAGGGTAATGGAAATGTTGGACCATACTGTAGCTCCTGATGCTGCTTTGTATGTGATGATACTCGATTGCAGTTGCAGAACAGGCAACCTTATCGGCTTCTTTAGGACGGCTCAGTCCCGAACTAGTGATGCCTACACTTTTACTATGTTGATGGATGCTTAATGCAAGTCCTGGAGAACAATCGAGCCCATGGCTTCCTCTGCGAGTGATAAAGGCCTTCAACCAAGGATCGTGAGATTTTTAACACGCGAATCAATCGATCGTGAGACTTTTTAGATTGGATGGCAGAGAAAACTTTGTATGACAAATGCTACAACTTACAATTGTCTCAATATATAGAAAAATGTTGTCAAATAGGGTGATTGTTGCTGACAGAGGTATCTACATTCGGGTATGATGGAGCTCACAAAATTTTGATTATGTCCTATCCAGATAAAAGTACATTAGGGCCAGCATAATGAAAGAGAAAATCAACAACATCATCGACAATAATCCTCATATTTTCGAACTTACTAGCAGAATAAAAATATATCCTAAACAAAATTTCCATTCTATAGATGAGGCATTTTTGCAATACAAATATGTATATAATAGAAAGTAAGATATTTAGATAAGCACTGCTTGCATTTGGGGTTATGAGTAAAGCTGTTTCCAAACTGGATTCAGAAGCAAATTTTGTTGTTCCTTAGAATAAAGACACACAGACCCAATAAACTACACAGACATTTGGGGCCCGCGTAGACTGTGTGCATTTCTGCGTGATTTCGAAAGCGGGTGTCTTTAAAATATTCTTCGATCATCGAAATGAAAACGGAACTGTAGAGAGATTGCAGTAAAACTTTTGTTCACTCTTTCTAATTATCTGAAAATAGAAATAAAATCCAACAAAAAAATAAAATAAAAAAATGGAGAGATTGAGGAGAGCATCGCAGCTACTTCTCAGATGCCGCTGCTCATCGCCGTCGATCAAGGGATCAGCCTCAGGTATAGTCAACAATTTCATATCTTCACAAGTTATAGTAATTTTTTTGGTTGATTGCATTGGGAAAATTGCTCTGAATTTTGGAAATTAGGGTTTATGGACTGTGCATTGTACTATTCGATCAGTAGATCGATGTTTGTGTAAAATTTGGTGTTATTCAAGTTGGAACCACTGATCGGAATTGAAGCTTGTTCGGACGACGAGTTTCGGTGGCAGTCAATTGGAACCGGAAAGTAGCGATTTTTTTAACTTGGGATTTTCATGGGTGGATTGAAACTGGTACTGGGAATGATGGCCAAAAGGCTCCAACTTGAAACTTTAGGCCCTGTTTGGGAATGGGGTTGAGTTTAGATAACCGTAGTATCATAAAGTTATTTAAACTTAACTACAAAATCCTAACTATGCCCTGTATGGGATGGTTTACGGAGTTTAGAAAACTATGGTTATCGAAACAGTTTACTAAGGCTCTGTTTGCAATGGAGTTAAGTTTTGTTACTCGGAGTTTCATAAAGTTATCTAAACTTAACTCCAAAAACACTAACTATGCCATGTTTGGAGTTTAGAAATCTATGGTTATCTAAACTCCAAAGTTGAGATAACCGTAGTTTACAAAACTCCAATCCAACCAAACTTTTCTAAACTCCTAAAATTTGTGAAGAAGCACCCATTTTGGGGTTTAAATAAACTCCAAAACAACATTTTGGAGTTTGGAAAACTCCAAAGCCAAACACCCATCAAAGTTAAGTCTGTAAAATGGAGGTAGGGCCATGCGAACTAGAGTTTGCATACCTTTACTTCCACTTTAAAATTAACTCCACTTTTCTTAACTTCATACCCCAAGCAGGGCCTAAACTCCAATCCAACTAACGTTTTCTAAACTCCAAAATTTGTAAAGAAAACACCCATTTTGGAGTTTAGATAACTCTATAACAAGATTTTGAAGTTTAGATAATTACAAAGCCATACACTTCATCAAAGTTAAAGTTTTAAATGGAGTTTGGAGCTTGCAAACCATAGTTTGCATACCCTCTACCTCCACTTAAAAATAAACTCTAGTTATCCTAATTCCATACCCAAATAGGGCAACCACATACAGCCGCACGACATACGATGATGATGCCTATTGAAATTTTCCATAAACCAAAAGAGAAGGAGAAAATAATACACACAATCAGATTGTATTATGCATATGTTTTTGCCTCTCAAAATTAAGAATTGTATGGCACAATGCAGCCAACCACTTTAATATCTGCAAAGAGTGTACGCATTCAATATAAATGTACTTTGTTGTGCTAGGCCCATGTTGAGGCACATATTAAGCTGAAGCAATTGCTATCTTTAACAAACTCGACTAACATTTCAACATACACACTACGGTATATCTATCTTTTATCACAAGCATTTATTGGCTAAATTAAGGAAGACATAGATGTTTGGAAACTTATCTTTCTCTAAGAAGCACAGAGATGGATGTACTGACATTTACACAAGCCAGACAACACGATAGTGCGTGCACGCACACACACACAAACCTAAAATGTAGCCTATGAAATTACGACCACGCGGTAAAAAATGTCATGTCCAACAAAGGCATGTCTTCATGACAAATGGGTCCATGCTTTATAGTGTTTCATAGACAAGGCAACTGCTAGTCTCGTAATCTACAAGAAAGCACATTATCAACACTGCATTATGTTTTCTTTTATAATATCTTATCGTGAGATGCCATTCTGCAGGCTTATTTCATGAAAAAGGCAAAGCCCCTTGTCTCTCTGTTAAGCCACCTTTAGAGTCCCATAAGGAGCTGAACCATAAGGCTTCCTACTGTACAATGAGCAACCACATGCGAATGCTTCAATCTTCCAAAGCTTCAAGTATTGGTAGAACTTACAAAATCCAGCAGAAGTCCTTTTGTTCTGCTTCCATCAATATACAGAGGGATCCTTCGTTTTCAACGATAAATTCTGATGATGTTTCTTACTTCAAAGAAATATTGGGCGACAAGAATGTTATTCAAGATGAGGATAGGTTGGTAGTTGCAAATGTGGATTGGATGCGGAAATATAAGGGTTCTAGCCAGCTTTTGCTATTACCAAAAAGCACCGAAGAGGTATTTACTGGAATTTGATTAGAAATGAAGTATTTTACCTCTTCCTCGTATGAAATCCTCTGTTATGTGCATTTCTTCGTTATTATCATTAATGCTTGCAAGTTGAATTTGTAACTGGGTCCCAATGCAACCCTTCTAGTTTAAATTGCCAACAAAATTGCTTGTTATGCTTAAGCTTGCCAAAAGGGAAGAAACTTAATTAGAAAGTGAAACAGATAGAAATTACATAGAAAATTAATCTGTATATATGTTTTCATGACCTGCAGCTTTTTTTGTTGGTGTTTAGCACCTGCAATTTTTTTCGAGTGCCACTGCAGCATAGTGAAAAAATACTCTTGTTTATAGTTAATTGTTCCTTTTGGTGATCTCTTTTTGGTTTTTTTGGAGGGGTGGGGTAGGGGTGGGTGGGGTGGGGGATGAGCCATAAAACTTATAACTTGGCATAAGCAGGATTCACAACCCCAAAATTTTCCATTTCTGAACTAAAGCTTCTATTTTGCACTCATTCTGTGACATTTATATCAATTCGTGCTTTACTGGATGTAATCTTGTACAGTATTTTTAGTTAGCCAATGTCTTGGTTTTTTCTAGGATTCTTTTTTTTTGTTGAACTTTTACAATCATGGAATTGATAAAATCGTTACATGGTTGAAGTGTGTAAGGATTTTTCCTTCAACATTTCAGGCCTTTTTTATGTACAAAAACTCAATTTACTAGGTGCAGCTTTTTGATCATCGACTTTCTAACTGAAGGCTGGTTCAGAATCATCTTTTGATTTTTATCCACTGCATTCATGAGTTTGTAAAGCTAGTTGCATTCCATTTAGCTCTTATACATTCTCTTGATCTTCAGGTTTCTAAAATTCTCCATTATTGCAATTCCAGGCGGTTGGCTGTCGTCCCACAAGGAGGCAACACTGGTCTTGTAGGAGGCAGTGTGCCTGTTTTTGATGAGGTAATGTTAATGTTATTTCATAATACTAACTATGAAACTATGAAGATAATATATGTATGTTACTGTATTGTGTGTGAGTGTGCTGGTGCCCGTGAACGAGTGCATGCATGCATGTGATTCATCAAATGATTCGTATATTGCATAAATTAATGATCGTATGACTGATGTGATGCCTATTTTGCACCAGTTAAACATGAATTCCATGTAATGTAGATCACTTGACTATTCAATGGAGCACAATTTATACATCCCAACGAAGCATAGGACTTCATTCTATGAGTTACACCTTGCATACACTAATCATATGATAAATTACACTATGTATATTTTTCAGTATAAACAAGGTCCCTTGTATCGAATTGCTAAATTGTTTAGAAATCTGGTCAGTTGGTGTAATATAGGGCCATCTATGTGTTTGTGTTTCATAGGGAGAGCGCGCGCGAACACACAGATGGTATATGTGTGTGTGTTCCCTTTGTAAATGCATTTTCTTCTTCTTTTTTTAATGAAATCAGAAGTCATTTATATTCATTTTTCCAGGTAATCATCAATCTTGCTTCCATGGACAGAATAATTTCACTTGACAAGGTAGGAACCAAGTTTCCTTTCTGTGTACAGTTGTGGCATTTATGATCTACCGTATTTTCTTCAAAAATTATATATTTAAGATTGTCAATACAGTTTGAACTATAATTTTTGTATGAGAGCATCATATAGAAAAAAAAAATTATTCAATATTGCTCCTTGCATGTTATTCTTTCCAAAAAAATGTTTTTCTTTTTAGAGAAAAGCAATTTCTATATATATATCCTATTGTGTTAGTGAAAGCATGATATCCACTATATCAGATATTAATAGGACACGAGTTAAATAGTATGTGGTGATTGGCATGAGATGCATGGGCCCCTTCTAACAAGCAAAAGGATGATGGACCTTATCGGCAGTAAATTGCCATCTAGTAGTGGGTGGCCAATCCACTTGACTGAGGCTAATAAATCTAATGAAAATACTAGATAGATGAATAGATGATGAAAAAGGAGTTGGCCTTCTAATTCAGGATGTTAAGAGGCAAACACACAACATTGAAATCTATGCCATTCTATAAATGGTGCACTTGATTTTAAGATCAATAGAGGATTCGATTGAAGAAAGAACAGTGGACACAAGGATGATGGTGCCATGTGCATTTTGCCGATTAGTAATATCCGGGGGTTGGAAGTCGCCAACTCAGGGGTATGGAGATACTATTATGGGTTTTGAGAAGAATCTTTGGGAATATCAGGGCAGCTTGCCTTGACCATGATGATAGTTGACGCGGTCAGTGGCGTTCCATTGTTCAGAAGGGAGGAAGTGTCATAGTGGAGGCATTATGAAGATCAGCCCCTCTTGCGTTTATGACTCGAAGAATGGAATTCCAAGGTACCATAAAAAAAGCGGCGTTCCATTGTCTAAAAGGAAGTGTAGTAGTGGAGGCATTATGAAGACCAGCCCCTTCATAGAAAATACCATCTCATGAAATCACAAGCTTATCGGTGTTAGGATCATACAACCTGTAAACTTTAGATTCACCATCGTAGCCGATGAAAATACGCTTTTCTCCTTTTTCATCGAACTTTTCTTTGCTGTTTGGTGCTGGAATGTGGGTATATGCGATACAACCGAACACCTTCGAGAAATCTATTTTTGTTTTGCGATTGTATCGGGTTTCGTACGGTGTTATGTCCGACACAGCTTTTGTCAGCAATCTGTTCAAGATGTATACAACCCTGTTCAAGATGTATACAACTGAATTCACTGTTTTTGCCCAAAACTTATTCGGAAGATTTTTGCTTTTCAGCATGCTTCTGCCCACTCAACGATTGATCCGTTTCTTCTTTCGGCTACGCCGTTTTGCTGAGAAGTGTATCATACGGTTAGCTCTTTCTTGATGCTTTGAGCCTTACAGAAATCTTGAAACTGTATAGAAGTAAACTCTCCTCAACGATCTATTCTCAGCACCTTCAATTTATGGCCACTTTGTTTTTCGACGAATGCTTTGAATTAAACAAACATAGAAAAGACTTCAGATTTTTGTTTATGAAAATAAACCCACATCATTCTACTATAATCATCAACAAAAAGTAAGAAATATCTTTTGCCACTTAATTGAGTTTGAGTAGAATCACATACATCGGCATGCATAAGTTCTAACGGAGCTATGGCTCTCCAATATGTTTTTGTAAATAAGAGTCGATGCATTTTGACGTAAATACTTTCATCACAATTTTTCTTCTTTGGTTATTTGTGAAAGACCGATAACCATATTTTTCGTTTTTAGCAAACCGAGACTTCTAAAATTTAAATGGTCAAATCGCAAATGCCATAATAGAGAATTATTATTTTGTTCGGATTTTAATGCAAGATTCTCATATAACATTTTTAAAGGAAAAACTTTATTTAGTCTCTTTTTATTTTAGCCATTATGTATTTATGTTGCCATCAATAATCATACATTCATCTTTCATAAAGTTTACTAGATATCCTTTTTGTAATAATTGTTTCACACTTAGCAATTTTGTTTTTAGTTCTGGAACATAAAAAAACATCTGAAATAAATTGTGTTATCTCCTTTTGTTTGCACGGTTACCTTTTCTTTTCCTTTGGCTTTATGCATATTTCCATCTTCAAACTTTATCTGAGAATCGATCCCTTCATATAGAATGACGAGGATACTTTTATTTTCTGTCATACGATTGCTGCAACCACTATCCAGGTACCAAATATCTTTTGTATTTGATTGAGAATTAAAACATGAATAGAATACATGATTTGTTGCTGAAAAATTATATTCATCATTTTTCTGAAATTAACAGTCTCGTTGGGAGTGATTAGGAATTTCGCATCTTGTACATTTATACCGGCAATCTTCCGATTTGTGATTGCATTTTTCGCAAACTAAATAATTTAAGGAAAGTTTGTTTGAAAAGTCTTTATTTTGGTCGAACCTCCCTTTTTGAGATTGATCATAGTTTTCTGGTTTATTTTGGAACCATTGCTTTTGAAAAAATTCTTTCCATTATTTCTTTTCTGAAATTGCCCTCCTTTCTTTTCTGATGTTGTCACCTTGGACTGGATAGCTTGCTCCTCCTTTTCTGTTGCGGACCTGTTCATTTGCAATTTGTGTCTCTAAAAATGTCATTTGTTCATTAAAATCTCAAAGTTCACAAGTTTTCGATTCTTCTATCATGGCTATAATATGATTCCATTTTAACGGCAAATTTCTTAATATTTTTTCGACGACCCTTTTCTCTTCAATATAACATCATAGGTTTGATTTGATTAATTATTGCCGTAACTCTATCAAAAATGCTTTCATTGATTCATTATCTTTCATAGCTAAATCGTCGAAATCTCGCAATAAAAATTGTAATTTGATAGAGATTATCTTCACAGAACCTTTGAACTGTTTAAGAATTTCCCAAGTCTCTTTTGATGTAGTAGCACCCGTGATTCTGGGAAAGATCGTTCTGCTCACACCTTGCTGAATAAAGAGAAGCGTTGTTGTGTCTTTCTATCTATTCCCACCGTACCCTTTTTGTTTTGTTGAGTCCATGATGCAAACGTCTCGGAATCATCGATTATTTAGTAGCTACCTTCGACAAACTCCCAAAGTTCTTGAGAGATAAAGAGAATTTTCATCTGGAGACTCCAAAATTCGCAACTCTCGCTGTTGAAAACCGAAACGAGATTTTACGAGTAATTGAATAGGGACGGTGCCGGCGGAGAGGTTGCCATGTCGACCGAGATAGAGATGAAGTGCTCTAATATCAAATTTGTTGGTGCAGACGGAAGTCTAGTGGATATGCGGAATAAAATTTAAGAGCAAAGTATTTTAGAGGATAAAATTACAAGTTACAAACACTTTATATTTGTAAAATATAATAAACAAGAGCGAGTTAAGAGAAACTTTTCTTTTAGAATTTTGTTCTTTGCTGGATAATCAATACATGCATACATAACTTTTATATAGAGTTTATCATCAGCTCTATTACACCTACCAGAACACTATACCAACAACTAAAATAATTTACACATTTCATAAATGTGTACTTCAGTTTGCTCATGGGCAGCTAATCGGTTACAATCATTGGGTTTGAAGGCAAATTACAAATTGTTTTTAAAATAGTTTACTTCTACACAATTTCAAGATTCCTGTAAGGCTCAAGGCATCAAGAAAGAGCTAAGCATAAGATACACTCAGTAAAACGGCATAGTTAAAAGAAAAAACAAATCAATCGTGGAGATGGACAGAAGCATGCTGAAAGGCAAAAATCTTCCTGATGATGCTCAGTATTGACGGTCTCCAAGAGCTGGACACGTGGCAGATGACGTGCCCCAAAACTCAGAAGGAAAGGCCACAGGGGCCGACCAGACAACCCATGTACCCAACCCACAAGCACAAGCTGGCCCTCCTCGGGGCCCTCTGCAAGTTGGCCTCCTCGACCCCCAGCTCGACCCGAGCTACCACAGGACCAGGACTCCTCGGCCCTCTTGCTCATCTCCGAGCTCTCTAGCCGAGGCCGTCTTCCTCGGTCCCTCCGACCAGATCCACCGCTCACAGGCGTAACCGCCGCTCCGCGAATCTCGCCATGCGTGGATTCTCCGTCGGCAACATCCCACGTTCCACGCCTCCACGGTCCCCATTAATGGATGATCTGCTCTCTACACGGGCGTGACGTCAGGAGCGTAACTGCTGGCGAGATTCTCGCGCCTGCTGCTGCGTGCCATCACCGCTATATAAACCCCCATCACAGAGGGGTGAAGTAAGCCATTTTTTATTCCACTTAGCATTACTCTGCTCGGATCTAGCACTAACTTGATCGTCGGAGGGTCCTTGGTGGTACCAAACCATCCCGAGACTTCTTTGCAGGTACTCGGTGCTAAACTCCTCAAATCACCAATCTCACCAAAACCCATTGAGACCCACACGCAACAGAAGATCACCACCGAAATCCACCGGGAGATCAACGGAAGACAACATCTGGCGGAGACCTGAAAAAGACCTCCATCACTTCCGAACGAGTTTTGGGCGAAAGCAGTTCATACAACTGTATACATCTTAAACATATCGCCAACAAAAGCCATGCTGGACAGAACATCGTACGAAACCTGGTACAATCGCAAAGTAAAAATAGAATTCTTGAAGGTGATCGGCTATATCACTTATGCTCGCATTCCAGCACTAAACATAAAAGAAAAGTTCGATGAGATAGAAGAAAAACATATTTTCATCGGCTAGAGTGATGTATCTAAAACTTACAGGTTGTATGATCCTAACACCGATAAGGTTGTAATTTTACGAGATGTTATTTTCGATGAAGCAGTTTCATGGAGCTGGAAAGAAAATCAAACTACAACACCAATAATCATCGAAAAAGAATGCGAAAAGTCCGGTTCTTCCTACCAAGACCCTCAAAGTGCAAGATCCGGAGATTCATCTTCTTCAGACTCCGAATCACCACCACGAAAGCTTTGTTCACTACAAGATATTTATAATTCTTGTGACATGGTATTGTTCTCTTGTAAATCACAGAAATTTAAAGAAGCCGAAAAGGATGAAAAATGGGTCAAAACAATGAAAGAAAAAATTGCAATGATCGAGAAAAACAAAACGTGGGAACTGATTCATCTTCCATCGGGCTCAAATGGGTCTACAAGACCAAATACAACGAAGACGGCTCAATCCAGAAGTTGAAGGCTCGACCTGTAGCTAAAGGCTACTTGCAGAAGCCAGACATTGATTTTAACGAGACATTCGTCCCAGTTGCTCGCTTGGAGACAATCAGAATCTTCTTGGCATTTGCAGCACAGTTCAAACTGAAGATATTTCAACTAGATGTCAAATCAACATTCTCTAATGGAAAGCTTAAAGAAGTTTGTAGAACAACCTCAAGGCTACATTATCAAAGGAGGAGCGCAAAGTCTATCGCCTTCATAAAGCACTGTACGGACTAAAGCAAGCACCGCGAGCCTTGTACAATAAAATCGATCAACATTTTCACAAAAAACTATTTTCAAAGAAGCCTAAGTGAGCCATCCTTGTATGTAAAAAGGCAAGTTACAGACTATCTTATTGTCCGTCTTTGTGTTGATGATTCGATATACTGAGGCACAAATCCTATGATGATAGAGAGTTTAAAAAGAAAATGATGAAAGAATTCGAGATGACGGATCTAGGCTTGATTAGATATTTTCTTGGCATACAAATCAAACAATCTGCAGGAGAAATATTTATCAGCCATGAAAATTATTGTGAAGATCTTCTGAAGAAGTTCAATATGTCAAACTGCAAGGCAATCACCATGCCAACAGCATTGAACGAGAAACTAACCATCCATGACGGCGCATAGAAGGTCGATACCTCAATCTACTGAAGCCTAGTTGGATCGCTGATTTATCTTACAAATACAAGACCGGATATACTACACGCAGTCAGCGTAGTCTCAAGATTCATGAGTGATCCAAGTAAGCTATATTACGCTGCAGCCAAGCACATCCTTAGATATCTTCAAGGCACAAAGAAGCTTGGGCTCACATACACATCCGAAGAAGACTGCAAATTGGTCGGCTACACTGATAGTGACTAGGCTAGTTCCATTGATGATCGAAAAAGCACGTCAGGATATGTTTTCACTCTTGGTTCAAAAGTGATATTTTGGTCCAAGAAGCAGCAGATAGTAGCACTATCATCTGTAGAAGCTGAATATATTTCAACCACAAGCACAACATGTAAAGCAATTTGGCTTAGAAGAATTCTCTCAAATTTACAATAAAAGCAAGAAGCTTCAACAACAATTTACTGCGACAACATGTCAATAATTGCCATGACAAAGAATTTGGTGTTTCATACAAGATCCAAACATATCGAGATTCGACATCATTTCATCTGAGAGCTCGTAGAAGAAAAAGAGATCGGGCTGGAGTTCATCCCAACCAATGAACAACTTGCAGAAATTTTCACCAAAGCAACGATAGCAGAAAAATACATTCATTTCAGAAACAGTTTACAAATTGCAAATTGAGAAGGGATGTTAAAAGACAATTTATAATTTGCTTTCAAAGTCGATGATTGCTGCCCATGAACAAAATGCAGTACACATTCATGAAATGTGTAAATTATTTTAGTAATTGGTATATTGTTCCGGTAGGTGTAACAGAGATGATGATAAACTATACATAAAGGTTGTGTATGTATGTATTGTTTATCCAACAAGGAACAAAATTATAAAAAAATTGTTTCTTTTAACCACTTTTTGTTTATTCTATTTTATAAACACAAAGTATTTGTAATTTGTAATTTTATCCTCTCTAAAATACTTTGCTCCTAAATTTTATTCCGCCTTATATCCACAAGACTTCCTTCTGCCCCCAATTTGACGCAGGACGAAATAGAAGGGCTAACCATATATCATATGCGAGATGATGCAACACATATGAACTATAAATGCAAGTTCTAATTTATATGCAAGCCATACACGAAGAGATCCAACATGAGATATTATGATTAATAAATAATATAAGCTGTCAACTAACTAATCACGATTGAAAGTCAGAGTTTAAAATAACGGGTTTAATGTTGATAACAAATAAGTCCAAGAGTGTAAATCAACTAAACAACCTAAGTAGAGACCACCATATTATATATTTGAAAATTCATAGTCAAATAGATATGATTTATAACTCCAGAACTGTTCAATTGTTAAGGAACTTGATTCGTAAATCTAAGATACCAACTAATACCCTAACTAATTATCCAGAGAAGCAACCCAACATGTACATTTCATAAGATATTAGCTGTAGAATGATAATAAATTGTTTTCTGATGTCAGTGGCTCCAGAACAACAAAAAAAGTCAATATCTTGCTGTCAGGAAAGCCTAAAACAAGGTTTAAATAATTGGTTGTTGTTCAAGATCACTTAAACTTGATTGTAACTGTTTCAGATTGGATTTGTCGTAGAGTCAAAAGTAGAATATAGTGCTGGATCGGATCGGATCCAAGCTTGATACTGTTCTGATATGAATTTAGGCTAGTTTGGCCTGTAAAAACGAACCAGATCAGAATCAAAGCTGTTTGATTATCTGGTTTGTGATCTAGACAGAGTTCATAGTAGATTTGGTGATTCGTGACAGAAATTAGGATTGTCTGATGAAGATCGGGTGGTGGTGATGATTATGATGATAAAAACTTGGGAAACTTCTCGACCGCAGCCGATGACCTCAAAAACACTCTTAATAGAGGTTCAGAATTAAGCAAATAAAGCTTTAACCATTCAGATTTTCATTCCCATTCAATCAATATCTTTTCGTTACAACTTCAACCCTTTATACAAGTATCTTGTTCCAATCAACAAAGCAACAAAATACATATAAAAATAGCATGTATCTCACATTTATTTCTTAAATGGTTGGTGAAATATCAGAGGGCAGCGAAGGAAGACTTAAGAGATAGGTGAAATATAAAGGTTTATGATATACACATTAAACATCTATCATCATTGGGGGACCAAAAAATAGATGTTTAATGTGTATATTGTAAGCCTCTTTATTTCACCGATGTCTCAAGTTTTCTTTGGCTGCCCTTTCAAGTCTTCTTTGGCTACCCTTTCAAGTCTTTCTTGGCTGTCCGCTACTATTTCACCAACCATTTAAGAAATAAATGTGAGATGCACGCTATTTTTATATGTATTTTGTTGCTTTGTTGATTGAAACAAGATGCCTATATAAATGGCCGAAGTTGTGATCGAAAGATATTGATTGAATGAGAATGAAAATTTTGAATGGTTAAAGTTTTGTTTGCTTAATTCTGAACCTCTATCGAGAGTGTTTTAGAGGCCATTTGCAGCAGTCGAGAAGTTTGCCAAGTTTTTACCATCATCGTAATCACCAACCGATCTTCATAAGAAAATCCCAATTTCCATCATGAATCACCAAATCTACTCCGTATTCTCCGTCTTGATCACAAACCAAATAATGAAACGGCTCTGGTTCGCTTTTACAGGCCAATATGGCCTAAATTCATATCAGAACAGCAGCAAGCTTGAATCTGATCTGATCTAGCCTCATATTCCCTTTTTGACTCAGCTACAAATCTGATCTGAAACCGTTACAATTAATTTTTAGTGATCTTGGACATCAACCAATCATTTAATCCTTGTTTTTGGCTATCTTGACAGCAAGATATTGACTTTTCTTTGCTGTTCTGGAGCCATTAACGCCAAATAATAATTTATCATCATCATGCAGCTAATATCTTATGAAAGATATAGGTTGGGTTGCTTCTTTGGATAATTGGTTAGGGTATCAGTCAGTATCTTAGATTTGCGGATCAAGTTCCTTAACAATTGAAAAGTTCTAGAGTTATAGATCATGGCTATTTGACTATGAATTTTCAAATATATAATATGGTGGTCTCTACTTAGATTGTTTAGTTGATTTACACTCTTGGACTTATCTGTTATCAATATTAAACCCATTGTTTTAAACTCGGATATTCAATCGTGATTAGTTAATTGATAGCTTATATTATTTATTAATCATAATATCTAATGTAGGATCTCTTCGTGTGTCTCTTGCATATAGATTAGAACTTACATTTATAGTTTATATGTTGCATCATCCCACATATAATATATGGTTAGCCCTTCTATTCCGTCTTGCGTCAAACTCCCTCTTGCGTTTATGACTCGAAAGGAATTCCAAGAAACCATCACACAAGCTTTTTCAAAATACAATGCAAGGAAAAGGGCCATCCAATGTTCTTGAAATATGGAACTAATTGCAACAAAGGTTCCTTGTTGCAAATATTTATGCTACTTGTTTCCATACTTTCCTATTTATCTTCCATAGGCTCCACACATGTACACTGTTGTCACTTGGAAGTGGAAAATGGTAGCACTTTCATGATTTCTCATATTCATTCATATGAGGGTCAACAGAGACCGATACTATTGGGGTAAACATTTGGAAGTTAGTAGGGTTACACAGGGGGCTCGGTTTTGGGAAATTGTTAGTTTAGCTAGCTAAGTTTGTTGTACTCTTTATTCCCTAATCATTTCAGTTTCTCACTTTCTCTATTTGTTTGTTATTTCTAATTTACTTGCTTACCACTTGTCATCTTGCTTAATGAGATATATTGGTATTGGCCACTGGTTATCTACCAAAATTTCCTATATTAATTTTGTTTATTTCATTTTGGGAGCATGCAACTTATATCTGTTCCTTCTTCCAAACTTTTTCTTGTTATGTTCTCATACAGTTTACCTCCTTGTAGGCAGCTCCCTGGCATTCTATGCCTGGTTCACATTTTCATTCAAATTATGTGGAATTTTTTTTAATAATATGTTGGGAGAGAATTTTCTCCCCTGGAGAAAGTCGGATGCTCTGCTTTGAACTAGAAGCTGCAGAGATAATTCAAAATGTACTGTTTATACTGCATAATAGGATTAGGATATGATATAAGCAACAAAAGGCGGTGAGACACTTTGATCAAATAATGGCCTCCTAATTCGCCAAAATAATCTAATATTAATTCTTCCATTTTATATAGTGAGTCTCCTTCTGTAACATGGTTGTAGGATATGCTCCTTGGCGCTCCTGTAAATATGACTTCCTCTTCTTGTCTCATGTTTTTTTGAGATTTCTTCATTTGTTTTGGTTGCATTACTGTATCGATTATCAAGAGTACTTGCATTTGTCAACTTTCAAGTTTATAGAGCAGTTTATATTTCATAAATTCATCACTACATAAATCTTATTATTTTAATGTCAAGATTTAACCTTGTAACCTATTTGTATTTTTCACATTTTCATTTTTCGTGTTAAAAAAAATGTATATGCTTCCCCTCTCCTGTGCTAAGCTAATTTCGCTTGCTGTTTTCAGGTCAATGGTATACTAATATGTGAAGCTGGATGCATATTGGACAACTTAAATTTGTTCTTAGCAAATGAAGGGCAAGAATTTACTTACTTTTATGCCTCTGACTTGATCTTTTTGCTATTACATACCGTCTGGTATTTTACATTATTTAAATGATATTATCACCTATAAGCCCTTGTCATGAAAATTTGAAAGTACTACCACATAGACTTGTTATTTCACATTATTGCCTGAAGTCTCTTTCAGCACAAGAGGACTAAGCTAAGGACATATGCCTTTACATAACAATATATAAACTGTCTCGACCCCCAAACTTCCCTAGAAGAAGAAAAACCAAGGAAGAAGAATGATAAAAGGAGATAGGTGAATTATTCGATTCACTAGGAAAGATTGGACATCTACATACCTTTTTTGGGGGCTGTATCGGCAAGGAAATCATCATACTAATTATTCTCAATTGGTTACAAAATATACTCATCCATCACCTGTTGCATGTTTACTTGAGGTATTATGAAAAATAGTATCAGATTGCATTGTTTCTGCATGTATTTAAAACGATATGGATATTCTGAGAGAATGTCAAGTTAAGTTGATCGCAACACTGTTGCAGATTGCCTGGTTTCTGAGGTTATTCTTTTATGAACATAGTCTCACAAACCCTACCTTGCTGGTTCTGCTCATGTTTCGATATTCTAGATTTATCATCTTTGTTGAAGGAGATTTTTGCCGGTAATTGTATTTTTTATTTATTTGGTTTTGTGTTGCATTAAGGCGTAGTTATTGATGTGTGGGTGAGTCATGAGGAAAGGTTTAGGCCCCCCTCATGTTTTTACATCTTTTACACTTCAGTAATATATATGCCAAAGGAGAGCTTAGACTCTAGATAATCTTCCAGTGAAAACAGTAAACATTATCCTTTAGGCTTGAGTCATGGTTATGCCACCTCATCCACAAGGTTCTCCTTTTCCCCCTATGTCTATAGAATGAATCCTTGCAGACTGTACTAAGTTAGGGGTGTCCCTGCCAGAGGGTGTGACCTGGAACTGAGATGAATGCAGACTGAAAATTTGGGATGAAGATTTTGTTTTGTTCATGTTCTTTTTGCATTCTCCTTTATTTCCTCACATGCATTTTCCCCATATATGTATTCCACATAATTAGCTTATTGTAGTCATTCTTCGTCTATGTTCCAATAAATGATCGATTAGAACATTAGCATGATTCTAGGTTTGAGGTAATTATAGAAGTCCAGATCACTTTTATTATGATCTAGATAGATAATAACATGTGGCATATTCTATAGGTTCATAATGCCACTTGATTTGGGAGCAAAAGGAAGCTGTCAAATCGGTGGAAACATTTCAACAAATGCTGGAGGCTTGCACTTTATACGATATGGATCACTTCATGGAAATATTCTTGGTAAGGAAAAGGTTTACAAAAGAATAGGGAGAAACATGGGGCAGCATTTGATTCTGTCTTTCTGAAGCATCATTTATGTTTGGTTATGTTCTTGTGTTGTTTTTTCTGTGGTATATGGGAATACACTGGAGACCTTTTACAGAAGAATGTGGGAGGAAGGGGGGAGCAAGGTTTATATGTCCCTCTTTCTAGGAGTATTATTGTTGCTTCATCTTTGGTTCATTCAGTGTGCGCGCGCACACCCACCCACACATAATGAGCTGTTAGAGGGTATCTTGAGGATTAATTATGCAAGGCTGATCTTTGTTCTTCCATGCATATTTTTTTGTTGGAAAACCAGGTGTGGAGTTATTTTGACAGAAGGGTGTTATTTTCTTAAAGCTGAAAGTCTTTGAATTATGTTTTTCTATTACTTGGCTTTGATGTATCACTTCATTGTTGTTGGCCATTGTAATAGGAGGTGAATAGTATGGCATATACAATTTCTCATGTTTTTTTAATGTCATGTTTTCTGTTTTGCCAGAAGCTCATCACAATTTTTTATCAACAATTATTCTTTTATTCAGAGATCTGACTAGAAGATGCATCGGTTTGATGTTAGATAATAAAAAATATGTGCAGAACTGTCATTATTATTTCACCATTATTTCATGCACTTTAGTGCTTTACCTTTTCTTTTTCAACCGGTGTTTCACTAAATAGCGTTGAGAGTTTAATATTGACTGCAGTTTCTTTTGTTCTACTATGTTTATTAAGGTACTCCTGAACCACATTTTGGCGATTCCTTACAAACCGAAGTATAAGCTATCTTCTTCTGTCCCAGATACTGACCGATATCACCTAGTTATCAATTATTTTATTCTGCTATTCTTTCAGGCCTTGAAGTTGTCTTGCCCAATGGAACCACTCTTGACATGCTTACTACTTTACGCAAAGACAATACAGGATATGACTTGAAGCATTTATTCATTGGTGCATACAAACTCTTTATTGAAAGCGCAGTTCTTCATATCTACAGTAGTGCGATAAAAATCTATTAAATGCATTACATAATTGATGTAGGGAGTGAAGGTACATTAGGGATTGTCACAAAGGTCTCAATGCTCACCCCTGCTAAGCTATTATCAACTAACGTTGCGTTTCTTGCTTGTGAAGACTTTTCAAGCTGTCAGGTATCACAACTTCCCCAGATCTGATAAATTCAACGATATGGAATTGGACTTTAAGTAGAGGATAAATATAATCCGAAAAAAGGTTGAGCATGGATAGGGCCCACTTATTGCCAATATATATGATTTAGTTGGTATTAGATTGTTTCTTGGGGTACGTTGAACATATACTGTATTGTTAATAAGCAGTCCTTTATGCTGCGCATGTTGGTCCTCATAAAAAAGGCCATTATTTAAGGAAACATATGGAAAATGGGGGAAGGGGGAGGCTGTGTGAGCTATTCTAGGCGGCATAGATGAACTGATGCCATGTGTGAAATGGATAGGATAAAAAAGGGAGAATTTAGTAGATGATAATTTAAACTGCATAAACGAGCTAAATACTTAAATGTGAGGTGCTGATATGGGAGAGACCAATCACAAATAGCCTTCTCCCAGATATCTGCAACAATCCTTTTTTCTTCTCTCTTTTTTCTTGACCAACTGTCCAAGACTACTGCTTGCTACTTCTTTAGCTGTATCTGGGGCTAGATCACTCTTAGGACTTCACCGGGAGTTTATCACATGATGGTAGCACCCACATTAATGTTGAATATATATGACAAAGTTGGAGGGTTAACTAAAGTGATGGAAGCATCCAAGTACTGTTTTGTTTTGAAAGACCAGTTAGGCAACCTTCAAAACCTATAGGAACCAGGAAGTCATCATACCGTGGAGTGGGCATGGATCCTGAAAAAGGATGTGACTGCTAATTGATTTAATAATTGTTGCATTTTTTTACCACATCCGGTATGAACAACAATGGAGCTCAACCAGAGGCCGTAACCTACTTGAGGTGTAACCTTGTCAAAAAAATCCCTCCACGCATTTTCTTCCACCAAATTATTAAAAAAACAATTAAAAAACAACCATTTGAAGATTTTTGAAATCTTTTCTGTCAGCACAGTTTTTATGCATCAATGTAGTTATTGGCTACTGCTGATACCCTAGAGTTGTGAATCTTGTGACAAGTAGAAATAAAGGAATATTCCTTTCAGTGAAATTGAAGTCGGTCCAATTGAGTTGGGCTGCACAGAACTATACACGCGCAGGTGCAAACAATCAAGGATTTTATTCCAATTTAGTCGAGTAAAAAGTGAGTTGAACTGGGGTGTCCGGCCCTGGAAGAAAGCTGAAGAAAGGTTTCAAGCCTCCATAGCAGTCTGGGGGCTTTATACTTCAACTTAAGGCAAGCTCTTGCTAGGCTCGTTTGCTCTTGCCACGCTTCTTTTGCTAGAGCTAATTTACCATTATGGGGTCGAACCTTTGATATTTCATATAAATATTGTGCGCTAGACATGTAGCTCGTTTAAATCTTAATGCTAGATTTTAACATTTTTCTAGAATGAGACCTACAATTGAGTTACAAGACAAATGGTGTATCATGTATGCTTGTTGGTTGTAACAGAGTCGTAGTTATATTATATAATGCATGCAGATAAAAAATCAAATATCATGCTCTTTAACTAGTAAATGCTCAGACAGTTCGAAATTTAATTGGTTGTTTTTCTATTTGGTGACTTAGGTTATTTACCTTGGATTTGATGAGACCAATTTCGTAGATGCTTTCCATATATATGTATATATTTATATATTATCGTATTTTCTTACATCCAGAAATTATTATTAGAAGCCAAGAGGGGACTCGGCGATGTTATTTCTGCATTTGAATTTTTGGATAGTCATTCTATGGATATGGTAAGCTTGTTTCTAATTGTAATATCTCTTGCTATTTCTATGTAAATTCATATCTATGAACCTTTTTCTGTTATTAATCTAGGCATACGCACTCTCTCTCTCTCTCTCTCTCTCTCTCTCTATATATATATATATATATATATATATATATATATATATATATATAAGAATAATGAAGGAAAGATGTGGCGTCTAAAAAATACATCCTCCACTATTTTTTTCGACAACCGGTATCCATCATCTTCATCTTTATCATTTAAGATGTGGATACACCAAATTTCATGTGATTCTACCACTTTTTCTCCGTTGAATTAGCAATGTAGAAAGTTCTATTGTCGGTAAACCGTTAATTTTGCACGCACCAAATCAACGGTGAAGAAGTGATGGAATCACATGAAATTTGGTGTATCCACATCTTACATGATAATGATGATGGGTGCCGATCGTCGAAAAAAATCATGGAGGGTGTATTTTTCGACGCCATAGGAAGAAATTTCCTCTGGACTATGATACTATCGGTAGGATTAGGATTTAGAAACAAATCCTGCCAACTTTTTAACTTTTGGATCCATGTTGGGATGAGTGCAAACAATTATGGCAATGTTTGAATAAATGATGATTTTTCTTCATAATTGTTTGCACACACCCAAAACAAATCTAGTGGTTAAAAAGTTGGTAGGATCTCTCTCTCTAAGGAGCCTGGAGTGTCCATGTAGGATGCACTCTACGGATGAGCATATGTGGTATCATTTCATTTGACTTTGCATAGTGTTTTTGCACCTAAGGACAAGACCCAATGAAAAGGAAGGACTCAAGTGTAAAAGCACTATGCATAGTCCAATGGAATCATACCATATATGCTCATCTTACAGGCACACTTCAGGGCCCGTATATATAGTCAAATATTACATTACACGGATCTGTTCATTCCCATAGGTTAAGATGCATGAAGGAATACTGATTCTTGAGGACTGTTTTTGGAACATAGTTTTTGATATTGCTTGATTTTATACTTAATGAATTTAGTCAGTGCATTCACTTCTGTGATTTTATTTTGGTTACGGGTTGCCAATACTTCTTTCAAGTGCTTCAATTTTATTTACTTAAGCTATAGCTGTTTAGAATAATTACTTCATTATGAGGTATCTTGTCGTCGAATTGTTTGAAAGTTTCTCAAGGTTATTGCTGCTGTGGGACAAACGATGCTATAATGCGAATAACAGCTGTTAAAATGCTATGAAAGGTCAACAGAGAACTCAGAATTAAGGAATTTTCCATCATTCTCCTAAATAAACATTCAGTCTCATAGAGTTCTTGGCGCAGTGGTATATGCAAAGATGGCCAGAATGGATATCAGGATTCGAATCCTTGTCAATATCAAGAAGTGCTTTGTACAAGGATGATGGGAAGCTATTACAGAATTAAAATAAAGGAGCAGGGTTCTAAGTCTGCTCCCCACCAAAACAAGAATAAAGTAAACAAAAAAAGAGGAAATTGCTTTAGTAATTGTTCTTTGTGTTGATACCTTCATGCTTGCAGAAAATGCTTCATTTAGTTAGCCTTGACCTTGATATTTTGAACCTTTGCCGAAAGAGGAATATGGTTCCAGTGCTTATGTATGTTTCCATGCTGAAGGCCCTAATGTTCCTAGCTCCCTGTTTAAGCTGGCTGATTATATGATGATGATCCTTAAGTCTATGTGAGTGTTTGCAATGGTATGTTGGAACCACAGCTGCAACTGCAGCAGCACCATAGCAACAGCAACAAATCTTTTTGTTCGCTTTCTTGGTGTTTGATTAAATGAAACCTTTTCTCTATTCAACTTTTTTTTTCAGGGCCACAACTTAATTTAAATTAGGAACCTTGATTCTACTAGAACAATGATGTTTAGCTATGTATTAGAGGGAGCAGTATAGTTGTAGGATTGTCAACACCAACAAACAAGCATTCAAGTTTTTGTTTATCACTTGTAAATGATACAAATTTTTACTATATATTTTCACTCTATTTATACCTCTTATAAAAGACTAGGCCTGGAAAGCCTCAAAACCCAACCCATCAGTTTAAACCTGAGGGTTTAGGTACAACATATGCATCTTGTTGGTTTGTGGTTAAGGTTTAGCTTCCAGGTTGGTTATGAAATTATAAAATAAAAAACCGTCTGACCTGGTCTTGAATCTTAATCTCTTTTTTAAAATTCAGATGATTTATTTCCCTATTAAGGCCAAGGGCATACTCATTAGATTTATGCAGAAATATTTGCCAAAAAAAATAAAATCAATTGAATTCAATTAATTTTCTTCATTCTTTTACTTCGTCTTTATATTCTTTAAGTATTCTCCTGCTGAAGTTGACAATGCTTATAGAAATTTCTCTTTAGTGTTTTTTTTCTCGTGATGCTTATTTTCTGTTTACCTGATGTTTAAGGTTTTAGGTCACTTAGATGGTGTCCGCAACCCTCTGCCTTCGTCATTGTACAAGTTTTACATTCTTATTGAGACAACTGGTAGTGATGAATCTTATGACAAGTAAGTTGGCTTTTAGAAATGTGTTTGTTATATTTCATTGTTTTACCTTATGTGCATTTAGATGGATTCTGTCTTCTAATTATTCTATTGTTTATTTTGCGCCGCAAAGCTCTAAATCAATTTTTTTTTTGTTTGATAAGTATATAAACTTATATAACTTTTATTTGTATAAATGAACTCCAGCACTATGAATACTTCATTTTTATATGCACTATACTGCATCCCTAGTACTTCTTTGGTTCATTGTTTTTGTCTCAGTTCAGTTCCATGTACTGTTGAAGTTTAAATATTGCAGTAACTAATAGAAATCGAAATTTTTCGTTATAATACTTTTTTGTGTCATAACATTACATTTGTTGAAAATAAAGCTCTAATTACAGTAGTGTTTAATCCTTTTATGTTAAATGTATGTGACACACTTGCATCTTATGATATGATGTCCATGTAGATCCATAAATATTACTCAACTTAATTATCATTCTAGTTCCAGACGGTGGATTTCATGGGTACAGTTGGTCAATATTTTTCCTTTTGAAGGCTCGCATTCACTACTTAATGCGGATTGTCAGGCACATGACAGTTAAATGGCTCTAGAAGTTCATATAACATGCATATCATAATAGTTTCCTCTATATTTTTTTACACTGGAATCTATGAATATAATGTGAGATATTTTTTTTTTAAATGATGTGAGAAAGAATTGGAAAAGGCTGCTGAATTCATTTAGTTGAAATTGCTTTCACCATATTCAGTTCATAATTATCTCTGATGCGCTTGTTGTTTTACCATATTCAGTTCATAATTATCTCTGATGCGCTTGTTGTTTTACCATATTCAATTCATAATTATCTCTGATGCGCTTCTTGTTTTATTCCATTTTACTAAATTTATTTTACTGATTTTATATATAGAGCTAAGCTTGAAGCCTTCTTGTTGCGTTACATGGAAGATGGTCTGATATTAGATGGTGTTATGGCTCAAGACATAAACCAAGCATCCTCATTTTGGCGAATCCGTGAGGTTTAATATCTATGATCGAAAATTTTGTCTTTATTCTCAGAAATTAAATATTTAACTTTTTTTGTAAGACAACCTTTTCTTTTTAAGACATGAGGATCTACTATTAAGATTAATGATTTCACACTAAAGCATCTGGCAAGCTGTAATTTCTGTTAGCGAGTTGTTAAGCTTGTACGCTTTCTGTTCAAATCAGTAATTCTTAATTTTCAATTACTAATGCTTCATGTATGTGTATAAAGTTGATTAGCTAAAAACTTACAGTAGCACAGACTGCACAGTAACTTAATCGAGTGATTGGGATTGTTTGGAGGTAGAAAGGATAGAAGAATAAGTTAGATGGTAACTATGAGTGTGTTGATACTTTAGAAAACCTAACCTTCTTTTGAAGTCCTTATGTTTGCTAGCAATAATGTACATCTAGGTGAATGGATGTTATTGTCTCGTAATGTTCAAAATTGTCCATAATAAGTTGGCTAGGGCGATATTGACCCTATCCATTTTTCTCACCCAAAAAAAAAACCAAAAAACATTGTCTATAATAGCTGCAAACAGTACCACAACCAAATTGTGATAATAAAAAATAGGCCATTACTATCATTCATTGAAATTTTCCTTGCAAGCACCAAATGTTACGTGAGAGATGGACAGATGATAATCATCAATTCACAGATATGGGAATATAAAAAATAGTAGAAATTTGATTAAGCCTTAGGCATTGGATAATTGAACTAGGAAGTGTCTGTGAAGAGTGAAAAATGTCTGACTGTGCGGTGCAAACTTAGAATTTGAGACACCTGGATAATATTTTCACAATAGAAGTTTCCAGTGCTACATAGATTTCATGAGCATGCATATGAGAGTGGCTTCCGGAATAATTTTTCCTAGGGGAAAAGTGACCATTCCAATAAGAGGCTTTTAGACTGGACTTTTATAAAATTACTAGATCGATTGCTAGCCTTTTTTATTTTCTCATTTTATATATGTATATTGTTAATGATATGGATTTATATTACTTCATTTCCATGATTTAATAGGTAATATGTATTCTTAATTTTTTTTGAACCATAATCTTAATTTCTTAATAGTACAAATTCAACTGATCATGCTATTTCAGCTAGTAACATAATCATTAAAATCCTGTGGTGGCAGGGTGTATCTGAAGCCACAATGAAACAAGGAGCTGTTTACAAGTATGATTTATCATTACCCGTTGAGAAACTCTATGATATTGTTGATGAAATGCGATCACGTCTTGGTAACTGACCTCATACTTTTATTTATTCTTATCAAATTTACTTGCCCTGTTTATCAATATCATAGTAGCTTTTTCTATTTTGATTTGTTTCAGGCCAAGTTGCCAAAGTAATCGGGTATGGACATCTTGGAGATGGTAATTTGCATCTTAATATCACAACTCCTCAGTATGATGATAATGTAAGTGTGCCCCCACTGAGCTAAAAGTGCCTCCTTTTTGTTTTTGGTCGTTTGTTTGTTTGTCGAACAATTCCATATTTTGAGCAATTGTTACAACTGTGATAATTGCTGCAGGTTCTTGCACAAATTGAACCCTTTGTTTATGAGTGGACATCAAAGCACAGAGGAAGTATCAGTGCTGAGCATGGCTTAGGATTGATGAAAGCGGATAAAATTCATTACAGCAAGTCTTCAGAAACTGTACATAACTGGCACCCTATAACTCATTCATCACGTCATGAATTTCAAACTTATAAATTAGTTATTGGTTTCTTTAGGGAGGAAATTTCTCCCCTCTTGCACCCCGTAAACCTCAAACGTGGTCCCAACACCACCACCCCAAACCCCCACCAAAATAAATAAATAAAATAAAATAAATCCCAGCACGCACGCGCACACACAAAGAAAACAAAAGGAAAAAGAAAAATCTTTCTAAACCCCTCAGCTCCTCTTGCTTGGTTATCCTTGAATTTCCTTGATAAGGTTATATATGAAATTTTCTTCTTTGTATTGATATTCTATGACACACTTTGAGGGGCCGATCTTCTTCAAAATCAATCTTGATTAATTTTTTGTGGTTTCCTAAAAATGATATTCACAATTGATTTATCATAAATGCTTTATTAAACATTGATTTCACAAGTTCATACATTTTCTCATGATCCTTTCGGAAATTACTTTGAGAATTTTCATAACATGAATGGATTTTTTCCAGGTGCAACTGATGGCTTCAATCAAGAAATTACTGGATCCCAACAGAATTTTGAATCCTTACAAAGTTCTACCTCAGACTTTGCTAATCGAAAACTAAGAAAGTGCTATCTATAGGCTTGGCCTAGCGGCTAGTGACGCTATTTTCTGCAACTTTAGTGTATGTATAGAGATCATGTATAATGAAGTCATGCCCATTCTGGTCAGTAGTCAGTAAGTTTAATTTGCAACAATAATGAAACATGCATGGTCTAAGCCGTGCATCTATAATTCCCAGAATTTGCTATGGATTCTCCAAAAATTGTCTAGGCCGTGCATCTATAATTCCCAGAGTTTGCTGTAGATTCTCCAAAATTATCTAGTTTATGTGGATAGCTGTCTTGTTGCCTGTGGAGCTTTGGGTGAGAAAATGAGTCGTGGTCTCCTAACCTATGTTGACGGTTTTAGGTCTATATAGTTGGAACGTTCATGTCGAGAGTTCCTTGGATGATTAGCAATAGATTTACTGGACTTAGAGGTATGAAATCAGATCCAAAAAGAGAAATGGCGCCGGAAGAAATTGCCATCGCTTGATAAGCCTGGAACTATGTTATGTTCAGGTTTTCTTTCTTTAGTGTCACTGTTATGAATAACGCAACGGTCTAATGTTAACACAGTTTTCAAGGTGATGGTAATGGAAGCGACAATGCAGATGACAGGGATGGTGCTGGTGGAGATTGCGATGGTCATGGTAACTGTGGTACTAGCACCAAAGCCAACGGAGACAAGCGCTGGGTCCTGGTAACTGTGCTACTAGTGCCAAAGCCAATGGTGACAATCGAATGCGGAGTGACATGGATATAGGTGGCAGTGGTGGTGCAAACTAAAGTGTTGATGGCTATGGAGGAAAGGGAAAAAAATACAAAGGTGGCCGAAGGTTTTGTTAGACTGCAAAGGATTTATGGTCCGGCCTCATAGGGTAGGCCTGTTCTCTGGTATGAAGAATCCAGGCCGTATGAGGGTCGACCCAACTCAAAACTTTTTGTTTCTATACCGCCTGCGAGGTCTGTAATTTCATATAATAAAAACTTTTTTTTTGACATCCGAGCATCCCTAGCTAGCCCGGGGTCTTATGACACGCACACTCATGTGAGCTTAGGATTGAACCTGAGCGTACGTATTTAATTAAAGAAAGAAATGGGTATTTAATTAAAGAAAAAAAAGGGGGAAATGGGAAAATACCCTATGCGTGTGGGGGTTCGAACACGAGACCTCTCATCCCGCACACTCATGCCACAACCAACTGTAACTTTTTGTGATAAAATTGAAAAATTGTTTTGCTGGGATAGTAAGTAAACGGTAAGCAAATAGATCTGAAAGTTTGTTTGCCAGTGTAATGCCTTGGTGCCTTACTTCTGTATCGGGTAGGAGTTGATTTAACTTACCACAAAATATTATCATGCTTGTTAGGGGTAAAACATATTCCCGGCAATATAGAATTACCATGGTACCTAATCTAATGACCTCATTTCATGGAAATTCTGTTTCCCTCAAAACATGTGTCCATCCTCTATTATTACAAAATATTCTCACCTAATATGAGATGTGCCATGACCGTCCGCCATCCACCGTCAGCCTCCCTTGCCACCCGCCAGTTAGCCAATCCCACCGCTCGTCTCCGCCTGTCCATCTAATGGCCCCGCCGTAGGTCAATGGCCGGCCCTCAGTCAATCGACCGTTCGCCGCCACTGTCCATCCGCCGGTCGTCCACTGGCCGGCCCGCCACTCGCCATCGATCATCCGCCGGCCGGTCCCACTGTCGATCAGCTGTTCACCGCATGCCCGCCACCGGTCGACTGTTGCACATATATATATATATATATATATATATATATATATATATCACAGGAAGCATTCTAGTGTAAGATTACTTGGAATTATATATATATATGGAAGCACTCTATTGTAAGATTATTTGGAATTAAATGTCCGGATATCACATTTTGATGATTCTCAGGAGCAATTTTTTTGAGAATTTAATGATCAAACACCAATAATGAATTTCAAGATTATTATTTCATCTCTCTTTTGAGTGTAATCTCCATCCACCAATACCCCACCCCTCTTAAATCAGCCCCTCCTCCATCCTTCTGGGCCCCACAAAAAGATCTCCAGATCCTCTCTGTCCCCACCATCAATCTCCCGCCACGTGTGTCTCTCTCTCTCTATAGAGGGAGGGGGGATCTCATCCCTTTATTATAAGAAGAAGCTCTGGTGCTGGCTGCAACACGAATCTTTGCGTGTTTTGAGACTTATAAAAGTGAACGATCTCGGCCTACGTTAGCAATCCCCCCTACACTCACTCATTATACTGCTTCTCTCTCTCTCTCTCTCTCTCATTTTCTGTGTAGATTCATCATCGATCAAAACATGGCTCACATTAACATATCCCTCTCACTCTTCATAATCTGCTGCTTAGGGCCTGTTTGGTTGGAAGATTATGAAATTTGGATTCCAAAATAGTAGGGTTGAAAATTTTTGGATTTGGTAATTTGTTGTTTGGTTGGTTTTGGATTTCTAGTATTGGATTTGTAGATTCTTGTAATCTTTGTTTGGTTGGTGAAAATAAAGTGGGATTTGGATTTGAGGGTTTTAGAGATTGATAGATAGAGAGAGAATTATTAAATAAATAAAGTACACGGGTCGCATCTAAAGTACAATGAATAGTGCCAACTGTAAGTCGATGTAGTACACCCCAGTACTTGTGGGGAGGCGGAATTTTCAAAAACGATCAAGTTTAAAGAACGAACATCGACTAACCGCTTAAATCGAAGCTAAACTATAAATAACCGTACACAAAGAGTTTCTTATCTATTGTGTTTAGGGATTATACCTAACGAAAACTGTCCTTCGTCTTTGTGTCCTCCTTGGTTCTCCTCGACCTTCTCTAGGTAGTAGACGATCCACCCGAGAGCAAAACACCAAGCTAAACCTCTAACTTGAGGTAACTAATCTACTTTGATTGCTAATCAAAGAAGAAAGGATGATATAGAGTGAAGGTAATGGATGTTTAAGTCTAACTAAACCTTTGATCTCAACACATGAGGATTAAGGATTAGTCTCTTGAAGATGAGAGCTTGAGGAGAGAGAATGTGAGATGAGATAATGAGATGAGAGAGAGTGTATCATAATATATTATGAAGCATTCTTATTATTAGAAAAATGAATAATAGAAATGAATAAGCATGCTTCATAAATGCAAAATGGTGATTCATTAAGCATGTGTCATTATCATTTATTGTGCAATAATGATAATGATGAATCACTCTCATGACTCACAATCTTATCCAAAGTAACCTCCTTAGTCACATCTTCTAGAAGCTTCTCGTACAATTACGAGAACGCCCCTCCAATCCGCAAAAATACGGAAAAACTTTAGACTGTAAAAATCCAATAACCGGATACCAGTAACTGGCTTAAACCAAAGCCGACTGGTAAAAACTGTCCGAAAGTCGTACGTGCGTAAACGCACGTATGCGTCTGAACCCTTTGTCGCAAAACCATGCAACCTCTATATCGTTTCGCCTGGAGTAGGAAACTCTCTGTGTGGGACTCTAGAGACTCGACTACTACGCTGGCAGTGGGTTTAACCACAGACCGCAAGCGGCACTAGCTGTACATAACGGTCCCCAGGTAGTTGTCGATAAGAAGGCCGATGAGGAAACCCATCCGAACTCCTACTGAGTCTGATGTGACAATCTCCATACAGTCCGGTCCGTTCGTCCAAGACTATCGCATATCGGGCCTAGGGGGCGGCAAGCGTCAGTCCCCTAATAGCGGTATAAGTCGTGTCGGAGTGAAGCCCATTACACCCTGAGAAACTACTGGAACCTACCAGCAAATCTCGCTTGCCCTGGCCAGGGACTTTGCGTAATGGCTCTCTGACACAGCACGATATCTACTCCCAATACCGGGAGGGACGAATCCTGTCTAACCGCCACTGCCTCCAAGTGCTCGGGACTGCACCCAACTGCTACCTGTTTGCACGACTCCTTTGAGCCGTGGTAGGATAGCAATCTAAGAACAGTGGGACACACTCGAGGCGAAGTAGCAGTGTCAAGTCTGCGGACTACGCTGTACTCATGTCACCTGGGAACTGCTCACTGACGACTGGTATCAAACCAACCAACAGTTCCCTGTGAGTCCTGTCCGGTGTACCCGTAACCTAACGAGCACCTGTATACTATCTCCAGTACGACGTACTGACGGCTGTGGGATAGACCATCTCCCCAACTGGGATGAGAAGCGTACACACCAGTCTACTCCGGAGTATCGATGCTCTGTCTCGATAATCCAACGACCAGGGACCTGAATAAGGATGTGCTTGTAGACTACCCAGCCCCCACTAGTGTGACTGCCATCACAACGCTGGTAGACAAGCAAGATCCTAAGAGCTCTATCAATACGTACACTCACATATTAAGATAGAAAAACCAAGTAGCATACTACCATGTTTAGCAAGACTGTTATATACATGTGAATATCCCAAGCTTCCATTAAGTAATATACAAACTAGTATGATACAGTAATGGCCTTCTAGGGCATAAACACTAACAATCTCCCACTTATACTAGGGCCATGTACTGGCATATCGTAGACCGATGATCTCGAGTAGCCTCTCGAACTGAATCTGAGGAAGGGCTTTCGTGAATGGATCAGCAATGTTCTCTTCAGAAGCAACTCTCCGAACCTCGATCTCCTGACGATCAATGATCTCCCTGATCAGGTGATACCGCCTCAAGATGTGTCTGGACTTCTGATGGGACCTTGGTTCCTTCGCTAAAGCTATAGCTCCGTTGTTGTCGCAATACAGAGGTATTGGATCAACTATGGTAGGAACCACCTGAAGTTCTGTTAGGAACTTCTTCATCCAGACTGCTTCTTTTGCGGCATCGCAAGCAGCAATATACTCCGCTTCCATCGTCGAGTCAGCAACGGTGTCCTGCTTGGAGCTCTTCCAGCACACCGCCCCTCCATTGAGGGTAAAGACATAACCCGACATGGACTTGGAATCGTCCTTATCACTCTGGAAGCCGGAATCAGCAAAGGCCTCCAACCTGAGGTCTTTTCCGCCGTAAACCAAGAACATCTCCTTAGTCCTCCTCAGGTACTTGAGAATGTTCTTTACTGCTATCCAGTGTTTCTCCCCTGGGTCTGACTGATACCGGCTTACTACGCTCAGTGCGTAAGCTACATCTGGTCTGGTACACAACATCGCATACATTATAGAGCCTACCGCAGAAGCGTAGGGTATAATAGACATGCGTTCCCTTTCCAAATCAGTCTTGGGAGACATCTCTTTGGAGAGGGTGATTCCGTGACAAGCCGGTAGATTACCGCGCTTAGAATCTTCCATACTGAATCTTTTCAGTACAGTGTCGATATACCTGGACTGCGAAAGTCCCAACATCCTCTTGGATCTATCACGATAGATCCGGATCCCCAGAATGTACGAGGCATCACCCAGGTCTTTCATGGAGAACCTGTGTGACAAGAATCTTTTGACAGATTGTAGCATAGGAATATCATTTCCTATCAATAGAATGTTATCCACGTACAAGACGAGGAATACGACACTTCTGGCCACAACTTTACTATATATGCACGGTTCATCTGGATTTTTGATAAAGTCATATTCTTTGACTGTCTCATCAAAACAGATGTTCCAACTCCGCGATGCCTGCTTTAGTCCATAAATAGACTTAAGCAGCTTGCATACTTTCCCGCTGCTCCCACTCTGATTGAAACCCTCTGGCTGATCCATATAGACGCTCTCTTCTAAATTTCCATTCAGAAAAGCCGTTTTTACGTCCATCTGCCAGATTTCATAATCATGGAAGGCAGCAATAGCAAGAAGGACCCGAATGGATTTGAGCATAGCCACTGGAGAAAAAGTTTCGTCATGGTCCAAACCAGGTCTTTGACGAAAACCCTTTGCAACAAGTCTAGCCTTATAGGTTTCCACCTGTCCATCTACACCAATCTTTTTCTTGAAGATCCATTTGCATCCTATGGGTTTTACCCCATCTGGAGCAAAGTCCAAAGTCCATACTTTGTTGGTGTACATGGACTCCATTTCGGTCCGCATTGCATCTAGCCATCGTACCGAGTCGCCGCTCTGGATGGCCTTCCGGAAGTCAGTAGGTTCATCATCATCTATGATGCAATCCTCTCTATCCCCATCTATGAGAAAACCGTAGTATCTCTCAGGCGGATGAGACGGCCTACTACTCCTGCGGAGGGGTGCGGGAATGTCCTGTTCTTCTTGAACTCCTGGTTCTACCAAACTTTCAGTAGCAGTTTGTGGTTCTGGAATTTCTTCCAGTTCTACTTCGCTCCCACTCTTCTGATTTTCTAAAAATTCAGTTTCTAAGAAGTGGGCATGACGAGAAACAAAAACCTTTTGTTCCTCTGCGTAATAGAAATAATATCCCTTGGAGTTCTTTGGATATCCCACAAGCTTACATAGTACTGAGCGTGCCTCGAGCTTGTCCACATGCTGCTTTTTTACAAAAGCTGGACATCCCCATGTCCTAAAATGTTTTAGACAGGGTTTCTTCCCACTCCACATCTGATATGGTGTGGTAGGCACAGTCTTGGTTGAAACCTGGTTCAAAAGATATGCCGCTGATTCTAGCGCATAACCCCAGAAAGATCGCGGTAACTCAGCATTACTCATCATGGATCGTACCATATCCAATAGGGTTCGATTCCGTCTCTCCGATACACCGTTATGCTGTGGAGTGTATGGAGGAGTAAGCTGAGAGAGAATTCCTTTCTCTTTTAGGTAACCTAGGAACTCGGCACTTAAGTATTCTCCACCTCGATCAGATCTTAGTGTCTTAATACTTTTGCCTGTTTGGTTTTCTGCTTCACTCTTGTACTCCTTGAATTTCTCAAATGCCTCGGATTTATGCTTCATCAAGAAGACATGTCCAAACCTAGAGAAATCGTCTGTAAAAGTAATGAAGTAGGAATAACCACCTCTTGCATGTGTAGACATTGGACCGCATACATCACTGTGTATGAGTCCTAAGAGCTCGCTCGCTCTTACTCCTTGTCCAGTAAATGGAGTCTTTGTCATCTTTCCTTTGAGACAAGATTGACAAGTGTCATAAGATTGATATTCGAACGTGTCCAAATATCCTTCTCTATGCAACCTAGTCAACCTTCTCTCATTGATGTGACCCAGTCTACAATGCCATAAGAAAGCTTTATTTAAATCTGGAGACTTTCTTTTTAGTGTGTTCTGGACATTGAAAATTTGGAGTTGGTTTAACACATATATGCCGTTATTTAGAGTACCGGACCCAATCAAACCATGATTAAGGTGGATGTTAACAACATCTCTTACAAACGTGAAATCATAACCTTTATTTGATAACAAGGAAACTGATATGATATTACACGTTAAGCTGGGTACAAAATAACAGTTATGCAAAACCAAAATATGTCCACTCGTCAATCCTAGGTGATAATCCCCGACGGACGCAGCTCCCACGCTAGCTCCGTTAGCAACCCTGAGGATCATATCACCTTCCTTCAGCACTCTACGGTTTCTCAGTGCCTGCAATGAATTGCAAATATGAGATCCTGATCCGGTATCCAATACCCAGGAAGTAGAGTTGATCGACAGACAATTCTTAATTACAAACACACCTGAAGTCGAAGCCACAGCTTGCTTCGGTTCCTGGTTCTTGACGTTCCACGCCTTGCAATCCTTCTTCCAGTGCCCTTTCCTGTGACAATGGAAGCACTCATCCAGGCCAACTACCGGTACTGCAGTCTTTTTCTTTCCCTTCCCTCTCACCTTACTAACACCTCCTCTAGGTTTGGGTGCGGCCTTCTTCTTCCTTCCTTTGGCCCTAGCCTTGGACCCGGAAGAAGATGCACCGCCAACAAACATAGCGGGTGTTTCCCTTGCCTTCTGCAAGGTGCCCTCTGCACTCCTTAACATGTTCAGGAGTTCCGCAAGTTCAACTTCTTTTCCTTGAAGATTGAAGTTGAGGATAAACTGGGCGTAGGTGGGAGGAAGGGACTGGAGAATAAGGTCTGTATAGAGCTCATTATCCAAAGTCGTCCCAAGGTCTGCGAGCTCCTCAATATAGCCGATCATCTGTAGGACATGTTCACCTACCGATGACCCGACAGCCAACCTCGCTCGAAATAATTTCTTAGAGGTCTCGTATCTTGCTATACGAGATTGCTCTCCATAAAGTTCCTTTGTATGGAGAAATATGCCATCTAGGGACATATCCTCGTGCCTCCTCTGATGTTCGTTGTTCATAGAGGCAAGCACGATGCACTTGGCTCTCACGCAATCTAAATCCCAGGTTTTGCGGATTTCCTTATCCGCATTGCTGGATTTGGGACCAGGGACAGCAGGTGCCGTAGCGGTGAGGACGTACCCCAGTTTGTCATAGGTCAAGGCCATTTTGACATTCCGCAGCCAATCTTTATAGTTTGGCCCTGTCAGTATATTTTTCTCTAAAAGTAACTTAAGTCCAGTCATTTTCAGGGTCGCTGCAATTAGGAGAGAGAGAAGAAAACACTTTAGCATGATGCTCTTGCAAGTTTAGAGTGGTTTTTAGTTTATCTAAACTGGATGGCTCCCACTGTTTCTCGAATCCTTCCTCAAACCATAAAAGAAGAATTAGCCAGGACTATTCTCACCGTACAATACTTGCTTAACCGTTCAGCCAGGCCAGTGTCGATACTTCGAGGGAGGTTTTCCAACGCTTTCGCGAAGTTCCTTAATTAAATAACCTCTTTTCTCTGGGGGCGTAACCCCGCTGACACCTTTCTGGACACCTACTAGGTTTATAGCATTGATCGTTAAGTGACGAATATCCTGATAAGTAGCATATACTCACAGTAGGATCGGGATCCAAATATCATCGTATGATAATGTTGAAGGAATCCTACCAACATTCATCAAACTCCAAATGGTATGCATTTCTTTGCAAATTTCAGTTTCTTTAGAAATTCCCGATATAAGTTTTTGCCCCATGTTCTTATGATCTTGACTAAGGGCCAACAAATCATAAGTCACATGTCAAGTTCTGCCCATCATTATCCTGTTGATTTGAACCCATCCGTATATACTCTTGACTAAGGGCCAACAAAGTAATACGACTGTCCCAAACCAACTCATCTATCTATGTAACAAATGAATACCCCAGCAGCTACCAATCACTATGTCTTGACTAAGGGCCAAACAAACATAGCTTGAATACTACTGACCATTCATAAGAAATGACGGAGGGCTACGACTGGTTTTGGCGAAACCGTGAACGTAGTGAACTTGATATAACCGAAGGAACCTGATAGCTTTTAAAAGGAGTGGTTAAGTCTCCGCATTTAAAAAATATCTGTTTTAAAAATAACCGAGTGGTTTCTTTAAAATTGTTCCAACGATTTAAACTTGGTTTATTTTCTTTGCATTACAGATAATGCGTCCCATCATTAACCTATCATTGCAGAAAACAACGAAAATACAACGTCCTCTTATGCCATCCGCATTCGCCACTGGGTCCCGTCATCACCCGTTAGGTTACTTAACTAACGACAGAGCGGGGGCTGGGCTAGCACGGGTGTAAAACATAAATGACGTCTAAATAGCTATCATAAATATAGATATTTTACATTCGTCTGACGCAATGATATTCATTCCAGAACACAGATAAACAATATTGGATTTGCAAGCAATCTGTATTTCTTTTGAGCCTGCAAGAAAAGACAGATTACACAGTTGTGATGAATAGCCGTTACCCCACCCTCGACCCCTACGGGTACGGCAAACTACCCACCCGGCAGTTTGTGTACCCCACCTTGGGTCAGTCCTAGGAGCATAAACAGTAAAATGAAATAATACAACGGTGGCTACAACCGCAACCTGGAAGTGCCCCGCAAAATAATATTACAACAAATTACATTTACAACAAATGAATTTAAACAATAACCCATTGCTAAACCCCGGCTATACACCACAACAGTCCAATACAGTTTATATACACAAACAGATATAACCATTACAGAAATGTGCAACCCCCTGCCAACCGACATACTAGCAGTTAGGGGAGGTTTACGAACACATTTATCAATCACAGATATAATCCAACATGCAAATACTGTACAATTTCGATCGATTAAACGACATTAATATTGCTCCAAAAACTGCTCTGTTAAACTGAAACCTGGGCAAATATTAAATATTCCAGAGAACCCAAAATACCAGAGAGGACCCACACAAGAAATACGAGTCCATGACTCGGCAACTCGGCCGCGGAAGCGCGGCGGATCGGTGCGATCCGCCGCCCTTCCGCGGCGCTTTAGCCGATTCATGGGCTCTAATTTCTTGGGTGTTCTTCTGGACCCTTTACAAGCTTTCTGAGATCACCTGAACAATTTTAGGACATCATTTTAAATTCGACAGAAACTTGTAACTTTTAGGGTTTTCCGGCTTCGTTTTTCCGTTCGAAATTCGTACAAATTTGCAATCAAGTTATTTAGTGTTTAGCGAGGCTCTGATACCACTGTAAGTCGATGTAGTACACCCCAGTACTTGTGGGGAGGCGGAATTTTCAAAAACGATCAAGTTTAAAGAACGAACATCGACTAACCGCTTAAATCGAAGCTAAACTATAAATAACCGTACACAAAGAGTTTCTTATCTATTGTGTTTAGGGATTATACCTAACGAAAACTGTCCTTCGTCTTTGTGTCCTCCTTGGTTCTCCTTGACCTTCTCTAGGTAGTAGACGATCCACCCGAGAGCAAAACACCAAGCTAAACCTCTAACTTGAGGTAACTAATCTACTTTGATTGCTAATCAAAGAAGAAAGGATGATATAGAGTGAAGGTAATGGATGTTTAAGTCTAACTAAACCTTTGATCTCAACACATGAGGATTAAGGATTAGTCTCTTGAAGATGAGAGCTTGAGGAGAGAGAATGTGAGATGAGATAATGAGATGAGAGAGAGTGTATCATAATATATTATGAAGCATTCTTATTATTAGAAAAATGAATAATAGAAATGAATAAGCATGCTTCATAAATGCAAAATGGTGATTCATTAAGCATGTGTCATTATCATTTATTGTGCAATAATGATAATGATGAATCACTCTCATGACTCACAATCTTATCCAAAGTAACCTCCTTAGTCACATCTTCTAGAAGCTTCTCGTACAATTACGAGAACGCCCCTCCAATCCGCAAAAATACGGAAAAACTTTAGACTGTAAAAATCCAATAACCGGATACCAGTAACTGGCTTAAACCAAAGCCGACTGGTAAAAACTGTCCGAAAGTCGTACGTGCGTAAACGCACGTATGCGTCCGAACCCTTTGTCGCAAAACCATGCAACCTCTATATCGTTTCGCCTGGAGTAGGAAACTCTCTGTGTGGGACTCTAGAGACTCGACTACTACGCTGACAGTGGGTTTAACCACAGACCGCAAGCGGCACTAGCTGTACGTAACGGTCCCCAGGTAGTTGTCGATAAGAAGGCCGATGAGGAAACCCATCCGAACTCCTACTGAGTCTGATGTGACAATCTCCATACAGTCCGATCCGTTCGTCCAAGACTATCGCATATCGGGCCTAGGGGGGCGGCAAGCGTCAGTCCCCTAATAGCGGTATAAGTCGTGTCGGAGTGAAGCCCATTACACCCTGAGAAACTACTGGAACCTACCAGCAAATCTCGCTTGCCCTGGCCAGGGACTTTGCGTAATGGCTCTCTGACACAGCACGATATCTACTCCCAATACCGGGAGGGACGAATCCTGTCTAACCGCCACTGCCTCCAAGTGCTCGGGACTGCACCCAACTGCTACCTGTTTGCACGACTCCTTTGAGCCGTGGTAGGATAGCAATCTAAGAACAGTGGGACACACTCGAGGCGAAGTAGCAGTGTCAAGTCTGCGGACTACGCTGTACTCATGTCACCTGGGAACTGCTCACTGACGACTGGTATCAAACCAACCAACAGTTCCCTGTGAGTCCTGTCCGGTGTACCCGTAACCTAACGAGCACCTGTATACTATCTCCAGTACGACGTACTGACGGCTGTGGGATATACCATCTCCCCAACTGGGATGAGTAGCGTACACACCAGTCTACTCCGGAGTATCGATGCTCTGTCTCGATAATCCAACGACCAGGGACCTGAATAAGGATGTGCTTGTAGACTACCCAGCCCCCACTAGTGTGACTGCCATCACAACGCTGGTAGACAAGCAAGATCCTAAGAGCTCTATCAATACGTACACTCACATATTAAGATAGAAAAACCAAGTAGCATACTACCATGTTTAGCAAGACTGTTATATACATGTGAATATCCCAAGCTTCCATTAAGTAATATACAAACTAGTATGATACAGTAATGGCCTTCTAGGGCATAAACACTAACACCAAATACTTGAAAATCCTTAAAAAAATTTAGGATTCGGGAATCCATGTTTTATGATGGGCCCTCCATAAAAAACAAAGGAATTCTGGAAATCCAAATTCTCCAACCAAACACAAAATTATGGAATCCTAGGATTCCACAATCCAAATCTTAACAAATCCTCAAACCAAACAAGCCCTTAATCTCGACCGTCGAATTAACCCTATCCCCTACTGAACACCTCCTCCGCCTCAACCTCGCCACTGGCCGAATCACCGTGGACCCCGCCGACCTCCGCCCCACCTCCACCGACTTCAGGGGGACCACACGTGTAGAGCCCGTGGAGGTCCTTAAACCCTCCGTCTCCGCCGCTGACGTGGCGTCACTGGTACGGGCTGCGTACCAACTCGGCCTCCCGGTGTCTGCCCGCGGCCATGGGCACTCCATCAACGAGCAGGCCCAGGACGAGAACGGAGTCATTGTCGAAATAAGTACTCAGGTCATATCAAGAATAACATAAAGTCGAAGCCACCGGCATCAGGTATGTTTCATTGAAATTATGAAATAAGATGGCGTATGTTACAAAGTTAGAGATGCACGTGTGTGTAAAAGAAGCGTATCTAAGAGAGAGAGAGAGAAATGACTCGTAAAATAGTTACACATCTGATTAGGCCATCATTGCCAGGTAGTTACTACTTCGACGTCTGGGGTGGCGAGCTGTGGATCGACGTGTTAAACTGGACGCCGGCGAATGGAGGGCTTGCGCCAAGGTCATGGACGGACTACCTGTATCTGTCGGTCGGCGGGACCCTATCGAATGTGGGTATTAGCGGGCAGGCGTTTCGGCACGGCCCCCAGATACAGATTTTGCTAGAGGTCGATGTGGTCACGGGTAAAGGAGATAGGGTTACATGTTCGGGGACGGAGAATCCGGATCTTTTTTACGGAGTTCTCGGGGGGCTAGGTCAGTTTGGGATTATCATGAGGCTAAGGATTGCATTAGAAGGTTAAAGCAAAGAAGAGAAAGAAGGAGATAATGAGGAGAGAGAATGTCAAAGTGATGAATGAAAAAATCAAGCATGGAAAAATGATATGGCTCAAATGAAAATAATTGAAGCATGCAATAAAATAATGCACCATGTTTCAATAGTAACTCCAAATGAATAAAAAATGAAACAAGCCATTCCTTCATCCATACTTGGGCTTTCTCCAAATTTCACCTCATTTATTTATTTTCACAAAATAAATATCCATTTATGAGGTGTCTCCTTCTAGAAGGTATTCTTGTAACAATTACAAGAATACCCCTCCACCGTATACCGTATAAGTATACCCGTATCCGAATTCCGAAAAATACGAATACAAATAATCCAATAATATAATACCGGTATCCGGCTTAAGCCAAAGCCTACCAGTATTATCCTTCCGATCATTATTCCTGTAACAATTACACAAACATGATCGAAACCCTGCCGTAACAATTTACGGCCTCTACATCTTTTGCCTGAACCAGGAAACTCTCTGTGTGGGACTCTAAAGACTCGACAGTACGATGGCAGTGGGTTTAACCACAAGCTCGTCAGCGGCACTAGCTGTGCGTAACGGCTACCCAGGTACATAACGAAAAGGTGGCCGACGAGCGAACTCATCACAACCTTAACGAGCCTGTAAGCAACACTTACCGTACAGTCCGGTCTCTTCGTATGATACGTCGCATATGAAGTCTAGGGATGGTAAATGTCAGACCCCAGTAACTTTATAAGTCATGCTGATTTACGATCCATAACGGTTCGAGAAACTACTGATAACTCTTATCAGTAATTCTCGAGAACCCTGACCATGGATTTTCTGTTATGGCCGATCAAGCATAGCGCGACATCAACTCTCTATACCGGGAGAGACGAAACCCCTCTTATCGCTCACTGCCTCCATGTGATTCGGGACTGTACCCAAAATCCACATGTTTGCACGACTCAGTAGAGCCGTGGTAGGGAGGAAATCAAAGCACAGTGGGAATCACACAAGACACTATGACGATCTCGGGTCTACAGACTAACATGTACAAGTGTCACCAGAGAACTGCTATCTGACAATTGGTATATATACCATCTAGGAGTTCTCGGCGAGCCATGTTCGGTGTACCCATTCTCCAATGAGCATCCGTGTACAATCTTTGATGTCAAACACCAATGGTTGTGGGATCAACCATCGTCCCCAGGGTCAAGAAACGTACACATTAGTCTACTCTGGTAATATCGATGCCCTGTCTCGATATACCCTCGACTAGGAATTATTAAAGGATATGCTTATAGACTGCCCAAGCCCCACTAGTATGATCTACATCATAATCCCGGTAGTCAAACATAATCCTAAGGGCTTCATCAATATGTATATATGTAAAGATATGAAATACAACACATCACACGTTAAGATGAAGATAAACCAGATAGCATACTATCATTTCGAGCAAAAATTGTTTCTGTACATATACATGCCTAGCATCCTATACAATACAGGCCTTTAGAGCATACATATCTAACAGAAGTATCGAGCAAAAGTCCAGTGCAAAGCCAGACGTCTGAAGGCAAAAGCGGCAGATGTCTGATGAAGTCGAAACCAAATCCAGAGCGTTAGCAAACGTCTGACCAAAGAGTTGCAAACGTCTGCCCAATGTTTGTAGCCAATACATAGAAGCGGCATACATCTGTCGAAGTGATCATCAGACGTCTGGGCACGGGTTTTCTGTGTGAATAGAATATTTACCATATTCTATTCATAATATAAAGAGGATTAAGGTAAGGCTATAAATAGAGTCTCTCATATGAAAAAATATATGGCCGTTAAATTGTATAGAGATGGAGTGATGGCTAAGAGAGATTAGAGAGATTTGAAAGAAATCTTCTAGGGTTTGCTCTTGGTGTAACTTGACTAAAAATTAGTAGAAGTTTTGCAGATTCCGCTCTGCTGGGGACTAACCATACGGTGAGTGAAGCTCGTTAACAAATCTCATGTCTCTCTCTGGTATGATTCTCTTGTTCTTGCATTGTTTTATCTTTCGTTGCTTATTACATTTTGCGTGATTGACTGTTTAGCATTGTTCCGTGTGTACCTTCTCTTCCCTCCACCCCAACAGTAATAGAATTAAACTAGTTATGATTTACATGTACAACATGACGTCTACCTGACTTAGTTCTTCCTTGATAAGGAATTCTTTCGCCCGTTTTCGAGCCTTTAGTTCTTAATGTAAGCCTCCAGTGTAATTTAAATTCTAATGAAATAAAATATCATAATTCGCTCTTTAGAATTCAATCGAAGAATTGCTAAAGAAAGAATGGGACATGGATCCAATCTTATAACTAAAACAAAAATGAAAAAATTTGAATACTTATCCGGGATTTGCTCAGATCCTATGATCTATAGGTCATGTAGAGGTTGTAATTGCTATTTCTTGGTGGGGCGCATTTGACTCTGTAGACATATCAAGAATATTATACGTAAATGAGTAATATGACTTCAGTCCTAAATGATTATATCATTTCTCAAGCAAAGCAGTACTACAGAATTACAAGGCAACACAAATCCTAAAGAAGTATTAAAATAAAGCTTAAATTCACAAAAACTACCGAATAGTTTCACTATTTGACAACTAACTACCAAATACGTTTAAAACTATAAATAACTACCAAACTTAACGGTGACACGTCAACACCGTTATTGCCACGTCCATCAGCATATTTTCCACGTCACAATAATTTTAATTTTTTTCCAAAAATACCATTTTTCCTTAACTCCTAACCCTAACCCTAACCCTAGCCTAAACCCTAACCCTAACCTTAACCAGTGCTCCCACTCTCTCGCCGGCGGCCTCCTTCGGTGCCCCCTACCGAAGAGAGGGCTTGAGGGAGGAGGAGGCGGCGACATAACCGACGCCTTCAGCCTCCTAGTTCCTCCACTACCTCCACCTCAACCTCCCCATCGTTGTCGCTGCCGCCATAGCCACCCTCGTCGCCGCTTCCCTAACCACCTAGCTTTGTCGTGGCCTCCTCATGGCATATCATTTATTTTATTCTTCTTCTTCTCTAAATCAAATCTTCATCTAATCGTTACCCTAACCCTGACCTCCCCGCCACCCGTCCTTCTCCTTCGCCGCCGACGCCTCCTAGCTGCCTTACCGCCGTTAATCCCACCGCCACTTCATTATCAGCATCAATCATCAGCATCGCCTTCTTCTTTTTCTCCTTCTTCTTGCATTTGCTAACCAAAACTCTAACCCTAGTTCTAGCCCTAGCCACTATCTGCCACCATCGAGCACCTCATCCATCGGCTGCCACTATCGACCTCCTCATCCATCGGCCGGTGAGCATATTAATTGATTAACAATTATTAATAAAATAATTAACAGTTATCTAATTTAATTAATTAAAAGAGGAAAATGGTTATTTTACATATAACTTAACACCGTTAGGTCTTGACCATCAAGTTTTGTAGTTATTCGTAGTTTTGAAAGTATTTGGTAGCTAGTTGCCAAACAGTGAAACTATTTGATAGTTTCAATAGTTTCAAGGATTTAAGCCTTAAAACAATAATATTTGCCATGAGCAAGGCAATATTATTCTTTAGTGCTACTAATAGCAGATTAATGGAACAAGATCTCAAAGTATCACTAAAGGCAAAGATAATGGGGTGCAAAAGGGAGAACTTAGGAGTGCCTTTAAGTTCATTGTCTCTGCTTTCCCCTACTGGGGTTGCATGTCTCCTAATTCTTATAAAAAAAAAAAGCCCTCCAAAACCATTACAACATGCAACTAAATAGTGTGCTATGAGGCACATACCAAAGCTAGATATGGATATGGTGATGCTTTTTAACAAGGCATCCCCCACTTTGATGATGATGCTAATGGTGTGATAGAAATTAGAACTGGGTCCATTATACATTGGGTTGGGTTCAAATTATGACATTTTCAGTTATTCAGTTTCATCCGGACGGCTAGATGTATTTTTAGTTATAGAGTTAAAAAAATGGTATATGATAACTTGCAAGTCTGTTGATAAATCCATCATGGGAACATGTACGCTAAAAATGAATATGGCTTCAACCAACCAGTTAGAACAAGCCCTTGTGCAAATACTGTTTACCCAAAGCTCGCTCAATGGTACAAATATGTCGGTATCATTTCATACAAAGATCGAGATATCTGGCCTCAGGTTTGAGTATCAGGTTCGGTTATCTATTTGGTTTCAGCCAAAAAGAAATCAAATTGAAACCAGAGGAAGCAAAACCTAGAATCTAAACCAAGCAGATTCAATATATATCTCTTATGGTTTTTATTGGGCGACTTAGTAAAGTAACAACTCCTACCCTGCGGTAATTCGCTGGGGTCGACTGCAGAGCCCTTTGAATTGGCTTTTATATATTACAATACTATCCATTTAAATACATATTGCCACACATCATCTATCAAGCAAACACAACACCCATGAGCCCTCCTGTTTTCCACTCACACGCACCATTAAATGGGCATAATAGCACCAATGCTATTATTTCGTAATAGCATGCATCCCAGATCTGGCAACACGTTTGCCAACTTTTAAAAATTCCAAGGCAGAATGCATGCACTCAGCAGTATATCTTTGTTCCCTCTCCCTTTTGCTTTATCAAGTGTGATCATATGATGTCATATTTGATTTTCACCAATGGAAATCAAATATTCTGCTTCTGCTAGTGGGAATGATGCAAACTCACTGGTTATCAATTTGCTGAAGAAAATGACCAACTCTCCTTTGCCTTTTAGAAATATTTGTTTGAAATAGCTTGCACAGGTGTGATCTTTTTAGTGGCATGCTTATATATGTATGTTTTGCTCAAGCACTAATTTATTGAATTAGTGATGGACATATTGGATGAAACTAATGAAGATTAGCTCAAAATCTTTATAGCCTCAATAGGATTTTTCTACATTGTTTTAGTGAACAGGGAAGTAGCAAAATCTAGAGGGTAAATCTTTAGTTTCCTGAATATTTTTTGGCCAACTTTTGTCACGCCCCGCTTCCCAAAAATGTGGAATACGGGAAGCGACGAAGGCCAGCCGTGCTACCTACGGTAAGGAAAAGTCCTTCCATAGTCACATAAGACTGTCTAGATTACCCTGCCAAAATAAAATCCAAGACCAAAAGAAATAATACTGATAATCATGCTGCAATGAAACCACAAGAAATCCTAAAATGGGTCCACTAGATAATTGATGCAATTAAAGATCCAAAAACAAAAGATTCGGAATAAAATAAGATCCGAAAGAGATACAAAAGTCCTAATGTCCCATAAGGACGCACATGCTAAGAGTTAAAAGTAAAGGAAAATAACCTACGATTACTGATCTCCAGCAAAGTCCTGGTAGCCGCTCTGTTCCTGCTCAGCCTGCAGATCTGTCTCTAAACCTGAGATGGCAAATCTCAGGGATGTCAGAACATCCCAACAAGTACTCAACGTATAAAGTGTGTGTAACATAATAACAAGAATATATAAAAGTGAAGTCCTGTGCGCAAGAAAGCATGTATATAATTAATTAAATGCACTAATACTATGAAACATAAGTAAGTGATCAGGTCATAACCTAACTGGCCACTAAAAGGTAAACTATCCTATCGTAAGCTTGAGTGTGTGCGTCAACCTCTGCAGGAGTATTCCTAACCCAAGAGTGGTGCCCCAAGTGCTAGGAAACACGGGCCCAACTGTGGAATGAACAAGAGACCGCTATAGCCCGGTACGAGCTGTAAACATGTGACCGCTATAGCCCAGTACGGGTTGTAATCATGTGACCGCTATAGCCCGGTACGAGCTGTAATCATGTGACCGCTATAGCCCGGTACGAGCTGCCGGCATGGGACTCCTGAGATCCTGTTGTACAACGCATACTCAAACTACCCCAACACCCACGTATGTATAGTTGCTATGGTAGATATTAAAATCACTAATTAAGAATGCTGAAAAGACAGGAACTTACAGTATGGTAATTGTATGGAAATAAAACTGGTGAATAGTGGTGTCATGGCATGTAGTCCAGCACTCTAATTAATGATTTCACTTAAGAAAATAAATAATAAAGATCACGAGTAAGCATGTCAAATCAAGGTGTTCTATACATGTAGTCAACATGAGTCTCGAATGTGTATAAAGCATGTAAAAGGATTCATGTGCATAATATTCATGTCATAGCATTACATAACGAAAAGCTAGCAGCAGTCAGCATTATATATTAGCAAGTATTACGATAAGGACAGATGATAAAACTGTGAAAGAAACATCTTTCCTCTAATATCTAAACTTGTACAGGTTAAGAACTAATTTAGATAATTGCCGATGTTGCATCGACAAAATGAAAAGAGCAAGAGTACTTGCCTGAGGATAGCGATCACGGAAAAAGATGTACAAAAATACAGGCACGATCTCAGCTAAGGTGCGACTTGGGATTTAAGTTATACGATCCGCCTAGATAAATTTCATCGATTAAACCGTAAATGTCTACAAAAATATTGTCACATAACCAAACACAGTTACATCAATTTTAGGGTTTTGATACTAATTTTCCCCCTTTCAATTGTTCACTGATTTCCTACAATTTTATTTATTTATTTAATTTTCTCTTCTTCTTTTTTTCCAGAACAGAACATGGATCAAAGAGTGCTTACAGGGGGAAATCGTGGCAGTAGCGATTGCTAGAGTCCAGATCTGACGATGGAAGAACAGGGACGATGTTGCTGCAGGGAGTTGTGGAGATCTGGGTGATGGGAGCAGCGACGAGGGAAGACGAGGGCTGCGGCGACGTCGAATGCTCTGTGCAGGTCATTGGAGGTCGTGGAGGAGTAGGAGATGGCTGTGCGAAGGGATGTTGGCTGCGGTGGTAGGACGAGATGAGGAGATCGGGGTTGTGGCCGCGCGAGGGATGGAGGCGGCGTCGACGGGAGGAGGACGAGAGCGAGGACGAAGGAGGGAGGAGAGGGTCGCCGCGTTGATGGAGGCGAGAGGAGGGGTCGGGATCTGCGGCGGCGGCGGCGACGACTAGGGTTAGGGTTTTCGTGGGTGAGGGACGAGAGCAGCGGGGGAAAGAGAGGGAGAGATGCGGGTATGAGAGAGGGAGAGAGAGATGTGAGAATGAGAGATAGAGAGAGATTTTTATTGTATGTATAAATATTTTAATAAATATATTATAAGGATACATATCTTTAATTGGTTGCACTTAGAGATTCGGTGCAGATTTTCTCGTTCTCACTTTAACAGTAAACAGATACGAAAAATATTATTTTGCTGTCGCTAAGAAAATATTATTTATATAATATAAAAACTGAATATTTTCCATATCAAAATTGTTTACAGAGAAAAATCTAAATTAAATATTTTAGAGGCCAACTAAAAGTTCAAAAATTTGGGGAAAGAATCTTGATAAACTTTTGATTTACTGCATTCAAATAGGGTTGTTACATCCTACCCACCTTACAGAAAATTTCGTCCTCGAAATTGAAAAGACGACTACAAGATTAAGAAAATAGGTGTGGGTACTTATGACGAATCGTGTACTCGCGCTCCCAAGTAGATTCCCCGCGAGAACGTCCGCCCCAAGATACAAGAACTAAAGGGATGATCTTGTTTCTCAAAACCTTCTCCTTACGGTCGACAATGGCTGTAGGTTGCTCTTCATACGAGAGATCGGTGCTCAAGGTTAATTCAGAGTGATCGAGAACATGACTGTCATCGCGAACGTACCGACGCAACTGTGATACATGGAATACGTCGTGCACACCAGCCAAAGAAGGTGGTAAGGCCAATCTGTAAGCCACTGCTCCAACGCGTTCCACAATCTCGAATGGTCCTATAAATCGGGGACTGAGTTTCCCACGACTACCGAATCTAATCACCCCTCGAGTCGGCGAAATCTTAAGGAAGGCATGCTCTCCTACTCCAAACTCGAGAGGTCTTCGACTAGTATCTGCCCAGCTCTTCTGACGATCCTGTGCTGTCTTGATACGGTCCCTGATCAACTGGACCTTCTCAACTGTTTGGGTTACGAGCTCCGGTCCCAATAATCTTCGCTCACCCACATCATCCCAGCAAAGTGGAGAACGGCATTTACGTCCGTAAAGTGCCTCGAATGGTGCCATCTGGATACTCGCCTGATAGCTGTTATTATACGAGAATTCTACCAAGTGAAGATGATCCTCCTATGATCCCTTGAAATCTAGCATACAGGCTCTCAACATATCTTCTAGTATCTGTATCGTACGTTCAGACTGCCCGTCAGTCTGGGGATGGTAAGCTGTGCTGTAGCGAAGACGAATGCCTAAACTCTCTTGTAGGCTTCTCCAGAAATGTGAGAGGAATCTCGTGTCTCGGTCCGATACTATAGTGATAGGCGCCCCATGCAACCGTACGATCTCTTGCATATACTTCTCTGCCAATGTCTCCGTCGATTGTCCCACTCGAAAGGGTAGAAAATGGGCCGTCTTTATGAGACGGTCGACGATAACCCAAATAGCATTATTGCCATTAGGACTCCGTGGTAAAGCCGTCACGAAGTCCATAGTGATGTGTTCCCACTTCCACTGGAGAATGGGAAGTGGTTGCAATAGGGCCTTCACCTGCTGGCACACTAAGCACTTCGACACATAGCGGGCAATCTCTCTCTTCATGCCATTCCACCAAAAGTGTTGTTTAATGTCCATATACATCTTGGTACCACCCGGGTGCACCGAATAAGCTGAACTGTGTGCTTCCTTCAACACTTCCTCTCGAACGTCGCCCTTTGGCACGCATAATCGACTGTCGAATCTTAAAGAGCCATCTTCGTGTATCAATAGGTCTGTTCTCAATCCTGCCTCTACTAACCCGCGGAGTTTCTGCAATTGCGGGTCCCCAGTCTGTGCAGCTTTAATACGATCAACTAACAAAGACTGCACCTGCAGTTGCCAATATTGTCCGGGCGTCCCCTGCTCTACCACTTCTAGATTGAGCCTTCGAAATTCATCAATGAGTTCCTTCTGGCCAGTCAACCACATCGCTGTTGGTCTCCGACTGAGAGCATCCGGTACCACATTTACTTTCCCTGGATGATATTTCAAATCGATATCATAATCAGCCATGAACTCCAACCACCTACGCTGTCTCATATTTAGCTCCTTCTGCGTGAATACGTATTTCAAGCTCTTATGGTCCGTAAAAATTTCCACTCGTTCTCCCAAAAGATAATGCCTCCAAATTTTCAAAGCAAAGATTACAGCGGCCAACTCTAAATCGTGAGTTGGGTAATTCTTCTCGTGTGTCCTAAGTTGACGCGAGGCATAAGCGATAACACTCCCATGTTGCATCAAGACACAGCCTAGCCCCTTACCGGAAGCGTCGCTATGAATCACCAGTCCTCCCGTCCCATCTGGTACGGTCAATATGGGTGCGGTTGTGAGTTTCTCCTTCAATAATTCAAACGCTCGGTTGCACTCTTCTGACCATACGAATGGTATCCCCTTTCGAGTAAGTCTTGTCAATGGCTCAGCCGCTCGTGCAAAATCTTTAACAAATCTGCGGTAGTAGCCTGCGAGTCCCAGGAAACTTCTAATCTCTGCTACTGACTTTGGTGCTGGCCAATCCTTCACTGCTTCAATCTTCGCCGGATCTACTGATACACCGTCTCCAGAAACGATGTGGCCCAAAAATTGAACTTGTTCAAGCCAAAACTCGCATTTACTAAGCTTGGCGTAAAACTTTTCTTGCCTCAGTATTTGCAACACGATCCTCAAATGCTCGGCATGCTCCTCCTTGCTTTTGGAGTACACAAGAATGTCGTCGATGAAAACTACGACAAACTGATCAAGGTACTGGGAGAAAACTCGGTTCATTAAATCCATGAACACGGCTGGGGCATTAGTAACACCGAATGACATTACCAAGAATTCATAATGACCGTATCGAGTTCTGAAGGCTGTTTTGCATACATCCTCCGCTTTAACACGAACTTGATAATACCCCGACCGAAGATCCAACTTAGAGAACACTCGAGCACCACATAATTGATCGAACAAATCATCGATCCGAGGTATAGGGTACTTGTTTTTAATCGTAACCCGGTTCAACTCTCGGTAGTCGATGCACATGCGCAACGAGCCGTCCTTCTTCTTTACTAGTAAAACTAGAGCGCCCCACGGAGAAGTACTCGGGCGAATGAATCCTTTGCTGAGGAGGTCTTCTATCTGCTTCTTCAATTCTGCTAATTCAACTGGTGCCATCCTGTAGGGTGACTTAGAAATTGGTGTCGTTCCTGGCAATAATTCTATCGAAAACCCCAAAGCACGAGGCGGGGGTAAGCCGGGTAAGTCCTTAGGAAAGACATCCAAAAATTCCCGAACTACGACCGGTGCCGAACTCATATCAACCTCCATTGATGCCAGTATGTCTCACGTCGGCTTTGCTCTAAACTTTATGGGTCCCAGAGATTTGCTCCCTCCAATGAACACTAACTCTGGGTGGTTAGGAATGCGAAAGTTTACAGTTTTGGCCCGACAATCAATATGTGCGTGAAAGGTGCCCAACCAATCCATTCCTAAGATGACATCATAACTACCGGTCCCAATCAACAGGAAATCTGCGAAAAGCTCCCTGCCGCAAATCACAATCGGACAAAACTTGCACTCTAGGTTGGTGGTAACTACTCCATTTCCAGTGTGAATGTCCCAACCTCTAGTCAGTGTTTTGTGTGCAATAGAATGTGTTGTGGCAAAATCCAAAGACATAAAACAATGCGAAGCTCCAGAATCGAAAAGTGCTCTAGCAGGAACAGAACAAATTTGAACGGTACCTGAAACGACATCCTCCGATGCTTCCGCCTGCTCAGCTGTCAATGTAAAGGCCCGTCCCTGTCCACGACCTGTGTTTCCTCGCCTCTGCTCAAAAAGTTGCTCCTGAGGGACAAGTCCTTTCTGAGGTTGGTTACGCTCTGCTCTCCTTGGACAACTCCCAATCTGATGGTCACTAGCACCACAAATCAGACATAGACCCTTAGCGCGGCGGCAATTTCTCTCAATGTGTCCCGGTATCCGACAGTATCCACAAACCGTAGATTCCCGTTGTTGTGGGGTTGCGGTACGCTTCATCTGAACTCCTCCATGCTGTCTAACTGGAATCCTCCCTGAAGTTTGATTCACGGGTCGTTTGAATCTTCCACTCTGAAGTTTCTTCCTTTTATCCATAACCGTCTCAATTCTGCGGGCCGCATCTAATACTTCTGAATAAGTCCTCAAATCATGTGAAGCTAACTTCTCTTGTATTTCCAGAGTGAGACACTGTAAGAATCTTCTAGCCCTATCCTCTTCCTGGGATACCATTGAAGGAGCAAAACGACTGAGTCGGATAAACTCGGCCGCTACCTCGTCCACTGTGCGATCCCTCTGACGGAGATTGATAAATTGTTGTTCCATTTCGATCCTGGCCGATTTAGGGAAGAATTTCTCAAGAAAAGCCGTAGAGAAATCAGTCCATGTAATCGGTTTCTCCAACCTGTTCTCTTCTGCAAGCCACCAAATTCTAGCAATATCCTGCAATTGAATCTTGACTATATCCACTTTGTCCTCTTCAGGAACCCGGGCGGCTGACAACAAATTCCCCATGTCGACAACCCACTGCTCGGCATCCAGTGGTCCGCCTGCACCAGTGAAAACTGCCGGCTGTAGTCTCCTGAAATCGGCGACGCTGCCCGGGCGTCTACCTTCATGAACCTCAGACACCTTGTTTAGGGCCGCAGTAGCGGTCTGCTGAGAAGCAAGTAGGCCCCCTTGTAGCAATTCGGTCTGCTGCTGTTGACTCTCCAGCATGCCACGTATAACTCCAAGTAGTGCAGTATTGTTGTCACGTCTCCCATATACTCGCAAATTTTCTTCGGCCATGATTCTGAGGTCAAAACGAACGACGAGATTTAGCAACGAAAACGAGGTTTAAATTCAAAATATTAAAACTGAGTGAAGCAAAGAGATAAGGAAAATAATCAATTCAAAGAATACAGAACAAGTGTAGGACTCTAAGTTACTCATACAGAATACCGTATTGTATCCAAGCCGCGGTACATGGGCACAATATCGTAATTCTATGTAAGTCGTCCGAATCCTACGATCAGAGTCAACGGAATCTTCAGCATGACATACTGGGGAAAACTTAGACATGCGTTTCTAACCTAAAAGGTCGGTAGAACCAAGACTAACTTTGAAGTCAGCCTGGGCTCTGATACCAACAAAACCTTGTCACGCCCCGCTTCCCAAAAATATGGAATACGGGAAGCGACGAAGGCCAGCCGTGCTACCTACGGTAAGGAAAAGTCCTTCCATAGTCACATAAGGCTGTCTAGATTAACCTGCCAAAATAAAATCCAAGACCAAAAGAAATAATACTGATAATCATGCTGCAATGAAACCACAAGAAATCCTAAAATGGGTCCACTAGATAATTGATGCAATTAAAGATCCAAAAACAAAAGATTCGGAATAAAATAATATCCGAAAGAGATACAAAAGTCCTAATGTCCCATAAGGGCGCACATGCTAAGAGTTAAAAGTAAAGGAAAATAACCTACGATTACTGATCTCCAGCAAAGTCCTGGTAGCCGCTCTGTTCCTGCTCAGCCTGCAGATCTGTCTCTAAACCTGAGATGGCAAATCTCAGGGATGTCAAAACATCCCAACAAGTACTCAACGTATAAAGTGTGTGTAACATAATAACAAGAATATATAAAAGTGAAGCCCTGTGCGCAAGAAAGCATGTATATAATTAATTAAATGCACTAATACTATGAACCATAAGTAAGGGATCAGGTCATAACCTAACTGGCCACTAAAAGGTAAACTATCCTATCGTAAGCTTGAGTGTATGCGTCAACCTCTGCAGGAGTATTCCTACCCCAAGAGTGGTGCCCCAAGGGCTAGGAAACACGGGCCCAACTGTGGAATGAACAAGAGACCGCTATAGCCCGGTACGAGCTGTAAACATGTGACCGCTATAGCCCGGTACGAGCTGTAAACATGTGACCGCTATAGCCCGGTACGAGCTGTAATCATGTGACCGCTATAGCCCGGTACGAGCTGTAATCATGTGACCGCTATAGCCCGGTACGAGCTGCCGGCATGGGACTCCTGAGATCCTGTTGTACAACGCACACTCAAACTACCCCAACACCCACGTATGTATAGTTGCTATGGTAGATATTAAAATCACTAATTAAGAATGCTGAAAAGACAGGAACTTGCAGTGGTAATTGTATGGAAATAAAACTGGTGAATAGTGGTGTCATGGCATGTAGTCCAGCACTCTAATTAATGATTTCACTTAAGAAAATAAATAATAAAGGTCACGAGTAACCATGTCAAATCAAGGTGTTCTATACATGTAATCAACATGAGTCTCGAGTGTGTATAAAGCATGTAAAAGGATTCATGTGCATAATATTCATGTCATAGCATTACATAACGAAAAGCAAGCAGCAATCAGCATTATATATTAGCAAGTGTTACGATAAGGACAGATGATAAAACTGTGAAAGAAACATCTTTTCTCTAATATCCAAACTTGTACAGGTTAAGAACTAATTTAGATAATTGCCGATGTTGCATCGACAAAATGAAAAGAGCAAGAGTACTTGCCTGAGGATAGCGATCACGGAAAAAGATGTACAAAAATGCAGGCACGATCTCAGCTAAGGTGCGACTTGGGATTTGAGTTATACGATCCGCCTAGATAAATTTCATCGATTAAACCGTAAATGTCTACAAAAATATTGTCACATAACCAAACACAGTTACATCAATTTTAGGGTTTTGATACTAATTTTCCCCCTTTCAATTGTTCACTGATTTCCTACAATTTTATTTATTTATTTATTTAATTTTCTCTTCTTCTTTTTTTCCAGAACAGAACATGGATCAAAGAGTGCTTACAGGGGGAAATCGTGGCAGTAGCGATTGCTAGGGTCCAGATCTGACGATGGAAGAACAGGGACGATGTTGCTGCAGGGAGTTATGGAGATCTGGGTGATGGGAGCAGCGACGAGGGAAGACGAGGGCTGCGGCAACGTCGAATGCTCTGTGCAGGTCGTTGGAGGTCGTGGAGGAGTCGGAGATGGCTGTGCGAAAGGATGTTGGTTGCGGTGGTAGGACGAGATGAGGAGATCGGGGTTGTGGCCGCGCGAGGGATGGAGGCGGCGTCGACGGGAGGAGGACGAGAGCGAGGGCGAAGGAGGGAGGAGAGGGTCGCCGCGTTGATGGAGGCGAGAGGAGGGGTCGGGATCTGCGGCGGCGGCGGCGGCGACGACTAGGGTTAGGGTTTTCATGGGTGAGGGACGAGAGCAGTGGGGGAAAGAGAGGGAGAGATGCGGGTATGAGAGAGGGAGAGAGATGTGAGAATGAGAGATAGAGAGAGATTTTTATTGTATGTATAAATATTTTAATAAATATATTATAAGAATACATATCTTTAATTGGTTGTACTTAGAGATTCGGTGCAGATTTTCTCGTTCTCACTTTAACAGTAAACAGATACGAAAAATATTATTTTGCTGTCGCTAAGAAAATATTATTTATATAATATAAAAACTGAATATTTTCCATATCAAAATTGTTTACAGAGAAAAATCTAAATTAAATATTTTAGAGGCCAACTAAAAGTTCAAAATTTTGGGGAAAGAATCTTGATAAACTTTTGATTTACTGCATTCAAATAGGGTTGTTACAACTTTGTGGGACCCGTAAAACCTCGATAAGGATTTCAGATTTCAATATGAAGAAAGACCCATGGTTTTGTTTTGCTATTCAACTTTAAATACCATCCATTTAGACAAGCCACATACACCTGGTACGACTCGTACGAGAGCCCTTATCTTTGTAAATATAGAGAGAAATGTTTGACAATTTTTTAAAATGTTTTAGATACAAGTCACCTTCAACAAATTTCGCTATTATATATATACATATAAGTTACTAAAAAGCAATAGAATTCTATTAAAGAAAAATTGTTGGAAAAGATTTTTTAATTAAATCTCATACGATCAGAACCCCATAGGTATGCGGGTATTGCCCGAAGGTAGATACAGATAATCGTAGCCAAATATGATTTATTTCTTTTATTAACGACTTCTGAATACAAGTATCTTATGCTACATTTCAAAAAATAATCAAATTCGCAGGCACGAAATCTCCTTTCCTACCCCCGCAATTAGATACTTGAAGATTACATTCATACAACAAACTATCTCATACAAAGATTTCTACAGCACGACATAAGAACCTACAAAATCTGGAAAATTTCATGGGTTGCTATATTCATCATTCATGTCGGGGCAGTGTCTGAAAAGGACCCGGTGTCCAATGTTTTAGACACGTCGATGAATAGTTGATATCTGTAAATATTAGCAAAGTGAATTTTTTTGTAAAGATACGAAGGCGGATTATTGAAAACGATGGATAATAAAAATAGTAAGAAAGAAAACGCCTTACAGGTATCAATATCAGATAGCCTATGGATTCCAGGCATGGAGCAAAGGATCGATTTCAAGCACCAAGCTTTACTACAGAACTTTTCCTTTCGAGACCTGCTATGCTTGTGAAGTACCCGTTACCGTACAGGGATGAAAGTATTTTTCAGACACGGTAGACAAAATATAACAAAATGATAATAATAATAATAATCATAATGTAATGCCATAGACATCAGCAGAGGATTATATTAGAATAAGAAAATTTTCAGGTTATGAGCTCAATGGCTTATAAATGGCTATAATAACTATCTAGGCTTCTCTGGCTTCAATAGTATAAATTGACTTGTCGAAAGGCGAAAGCCGTATATGGGCGTCACATGCTAAAGGAGATTGGAAAACAGGTCCAAGGGGAACGGCTCAACGAAGAACGAAGAACCTAACAAAGTAACTGTTCCCAAATAAAAACATACGAAACAAAGGAAACTCGATGGCGTTTTCATGCAAGGCTAATCTATCGAAATTGCTACAGAATTCTGGTGGATTAGGATTCAAAAGCGCGTGCGGGGTAGGTCGTTGCCCCATGCATTATCTACAAGTAATGTTTAACAAAACCCATGCACAGTTGGTTCTACGCTTAAATAAAACTATATTTCATATGGTGACATCAATAACATGTGTTATCTAGATTTATTGCATGAAGGTTTTGTCAATAGGCATGGAAACAATATACGGATATAGTCTTGAAATCAAGCAACAATTACCCTTAATATTTCATGAGCAATAAAAATCTACACACATAACAATATAATATTTGGGAAACTACGATGAGACGGAAAATCATGGATTTTGACAAGAAAGAGAAGGAAAGCAGGAGAGAGATCGAAGAGATGATGGGAAGAGGACTTACGAGTTCTCGTACTAAATCGTGCTAGAGATGAAGGAGAAAAGGAGGCCTTGGTTTGAAAAACCGAGACCAATGACGCAAGGAGGAAGACGGGCTTGACTTGAGAGAATTTGGCTTCACTAGAACTTAAGAGAACTTATTTGGAGAGGAATTTTCAGAGGGGGGATGAGTTGGGACAATCTTGATTTATACAGGAGTGAGGCAAGTAGAAGATTATGTTAAATAAAAAAAATTAAAGGGTAATAAAAAAGGTTTTAATGGAGAAAATAACGACAATTCAAGGGACATGTGCTCACGGGATGAGCACATACGGGCCAAGTTTGGCCGCCCGTGGCGGGGTTGGGGTTGGGGCCGCCCGGGGCGGTTCCGATGTGGGTGACGGTCTCGGGTCTTAGGTTCAGGTTGATCTCAATAGTCCAAAAACATATATCTTTTCTTCTACAACGATGCGTAACTTCGTGCATCACTCGGTAGTGATTCGAATACACGAACTTTATAACAACAAGACAAAAGCTTAACCAATGGACTACAAAGAGTTCTTTGCATATATTTAACAAATATTAAATATATACCAGTTTCAGAAAGAAAAACAATAAAAGATAATTCAAAGCTATAGAAAATTTGGGGTCGTAATAAATCCCTAACCCTAGAAAAATCCCAATTTGATTTAGGAAGAAGAAGTGACTATTGAGGGTCTTTCTGTCATTTCCTTACCCCAAACAACTATGTGAAGGAATATTCCTTCGGATGCTAGGTCAAACTAACTGTTGGGAGTTATTTGGATTACTTAAAATTTTTAAGGAGAATATTTAGAATATCAAATTTAAAAGGAGATTTTTGAAATAAATTTTTTAAAAGGAGGTATATAAAAGAACCCAAATAAATAAAATTTCAATATTTATTTTTTTTCGGATTATCAGGAACTTTGTTTCATTGCAGATAGATATCATCCAACTCTATGGATGATCCGCAAATACCGTGGGGTTTTACCCTAGTTTTGTGTTAAAAAGGTAGAAGAAAAAGGGGGAAAAAAAAAACAAGTGAGGTTTTCTCCCTTATCAACCGCTGTTTGGTTGTAGGATTAGTAATAGATTTTGCATTGTTTGAATCCATGAATCCAAAAAAAGAGTGATGATTATTTAATTCTTGTTCGCTTGTAGGATTTTTGGTTTTTGGATTTGCTTGTTTTATATGAGGGGCCCATCATTTTTTGGATTCTTAAAACAAAAAAAAAAATAATATGTTCGCGTGGGGCACATATTTTGTGTTATTAGAAAATCCTCTCTCTCTGTCTCTCTTTAATCAGATGGTTGTAGAATTTGTGTGGATTTTGCAGTAATTGGATTCTAGAATCCTTAGATTAAAGGATATTGTGTTTTGTTGCAGAATTAGATAAGTTTGAATTTGGTCGATTTTAGTGAGAGGCCGACAAGAATTCAAGAATTCTCAAATCCTTTTTTTTTGCTGGATTTTTGTGGATTGAAGCCAAATATGTGGAGCCCACTACACCTTATGTATTAAAAATTTAACTTTCTCTCTACCTCTATGTAAAATTCTCTAATCCAAATCACATTTTCTTTTTATCAACCAAATAAGGATTACAAGGATCTACAAATTCAATATTAGCAATCCAATACCAAGCAAACACAAAATTAGCTAATTCAAAAAATTTCAATTGTACTATTTGAGAATCTAAATTTCATAATACTGCAACCAAACAACCAAATCCAAACTTACCCAATTTTACAACCAAACACAATATACTCTGATCCAAAGATCCTGGAATCCAAGCAGTGCAAAATCCATCCAAATACTGCACCCAAATGGCCCCCATGGGAGAGAGAGCTCAAAATGAAATGAGGTAGCGGCACGCAAGCGAACTCCGAAATTTTCCAATCTCCACAAAACATGTGGATCTCAGCCCTCGCTTCTTCTCTCTTCCAAAGATCCCTTCGAATCTTCCTTCTTCCTCCTCCTCCTCCTCCTCTCCATATTTATTCTTTTCACAAAACTCCCCTCAATTTTATTCAATTCTAACTCACACAAATCCCCCCAAAAATGGAAACCCTAAGCTTTGCCTCCTTCTCCTGCTGCCTCAACAACCACCGCAGCTCCACTCTCCTCATCTCCTCATCCTTCTCCTTCCCCCAACCATCCCCTCATCATCATCGCAAGCCCTTCCCCTCGATCCCCAACTCGATCGCGTCCCCACCCTCGATTCGCCGCCCTGATCTCGACAGCTGGACCAACCAGCCGTCCACGTCGGCGCCGGTGCCGTCATCGCGCTCGAATCGGCGCAATGGCGATGCTGATGAGCTGGAGCGGTTCCTTGAGCTGGTGCCGCTGAGGATGAGGAGGGAGCTGGTCAAGCATCAGGAGATTAGGGATTTGATCGAAGTTGTCATGGATTTGGGAAGAAGGCCCATTGCTCGATTCCCTTCTGGGGATTGGACCATTTCGCGGGATCCTGTGAATTTACAGGATTTAAAGCATGCGGTGTCTAAGGTTTGGGGAAAACACGAAAAAGATTTCATTTTTAGTTTTGTTTATGTATGGAAAGAACTAACTTTGGGGGTTGCATGGTTTGGTTTGTAGGTTGGTGATTTTTCGGACGACAACCGGTCCGGTATTAACCAATCTCTGCACAGGATCAGCGCGATTCGGAACAGGAAGATGCAGATAATTGGGCTGACTTGTCGAGTTGGGCGGGCGATCTCCGGGAGTGCGGAGATGATACAGGATTTGGTTGAGGGCGGAGGTTCCATCTTGGTCATCGGACCTCCTGGTGTCGGCAAAACCACATTGATCAGGTTTATAGTCATCCATTAGTACCGTTTTGATGTATTTATATATGTATTGTCGCCCATGCAGCACGGGACACACGAGTACAACACACCACACAAACACGAACATGAAATGCGGCAAATTTAGATATGAAATATATATAGGCATACAGCTGATTCCTTTTTGAAGAACTATGACCTTTAAATCATATAGCAGCACAAGTCGGTTTAAAAAATAATATTTCTTTCATACATTTCTGAAATCTGATTGCTGAAATAACTTATTGCAAATCATTAATTAAAAACATAAACAACATATACAAACTCATCAACATGAAAAGCAAGAAAGCAAATTTAAAACTATAGTCTCCCGGTGAAGCATCCTGACCCATTTATTGTCGGATTGGAGGCATGGGAACACGAGCTGGTGTCTGAGTAGAACGGCACCCTTTTGCAAGCATTGGTGCTTCATTCATTTTCAATGAGTAATACTACATTATAATACAAATCGAAGCTACCGTAGATAGCTCAACATTCTTGGGTTTCTACAGAGAAATAGCTAGAATGCTTGCTGGTGAATACAAGAAACGTGTTGTGATAGTAGACACTTCTAATGAGATTGGAGGTGATGGTGATGTACCTCACTCTGGCATTGGGCGTGCAAGGAGAATGCAAGTTCCCAATGTTAGCATGCAGCATAGTGTGAGTGTTGCTGAGCATTTTTGTTGACTTTTACGCCAACTTATTTTGCAAGAGGAAGTAATCCTTGTTTTGATATTTGATAGATGTACCATGCATTTACAGGTTATGATTGAAGCAGTTGAAAATCACATGCCTGAAGTCATTATAATTGATGAAATTGGAACCGAGCTTGAAGCTTTGGCAGCCAGTACTATTGCCCAAAGAGGAGTTCAGTTAGTTGGAACAGCTCATGGAGTGACAATTGAGAGTATAGTGAAAAATCCATGCTTACAGACTCTTGTCGGTGGGATAGAGGTATTCAACTACTTGTCTGGTGTGATACATACGTTTTCATTATTCTAAAAGATGAGTAGCATTTTCTCTGAAGTTATTAGGTTGATGATCAATCCCGGACAAAAGGTTATAGGTCCTTAATTGGATCAGCTTTCTTTTTTTTGGGTTTTCTCTATCAGGGAAAAATTCATATTTTATATTTGCCTGCCGCTCTGCAGAAATTTTGTAGTCACCACAAAAATAAATTGGTAGAGCTCTCATATTAGGTGTTTATGGTGCCTTTATTTTTATCATATATATATTTTTACTTTCTTATTGCATGCTATAATAGTAAAAAGTTTTTTTTACTTATTGCAGGCTATAATAGCAAAAAGTTCTATCCCATTTAATTTTGCTAAAAAATGGCTGTCTTGGTGGCCCTACAGTGATGGAAAAACTGATATTACAATTACATGCTGTATCTTATTTTATTTTGTATATTATATGACCATGTGCTCATATTTTTTCTGACATTTAGTTAGGTAAAATTATAAAAGTATAAAGTACAGGAAATGCAAACCATTGCTATTATTTAACATATAGGTGCATATGTGGTTACAGAGTGTCACACTTGGAGATGATGAGGCAAGAAAAAGAAAAGTTCAAAAGACAATACTTGAGAGAAAAGGGCCTCCCACATTTACTTGTGCGGTCGAGATGGTATCCAAGACCGAGTGCAGAGTTCATCACAAACTAGAAGCAACTGTAGATGCTATTCTTGCAGGTACACCAAACTAAGCACCATTTGTGCTCACTTATATCCCTAATATATTTAATTTCATGATTTTGGCAATCAATGAATAAGCTTCTGTGTCTCCTGGAAACAGGGAAGTCTCCTTTGGTTGAAATGCGTAACATATCTCCCAAAGCTATTGATTCTAATATCTTACCCGAGAATTTTGACGAAGTAGAATTGTCGGTGAGGAATAAGAGGGATGAGAATACGGGGATAGGAACTTTGGAGGATGCAGTTTACAATAATGCTGGAAAAACAAAGAAAGCAAGTAGAAAGCCAACTGCTCCAAAGAGTTCACCTGTTCGTGTGTATACTTACAAGGTAACTGAAGGCTCCTTGAAAATTTGTAAGCTATTTATAGCTGCAACATCTTTAATTTATTCATATGGAATTTTACATCATAAGTATTTTGCCAAAACATGATAATTTTATGGCCGTCTACTTTGAAAATAATAGAGTTTCATGGATATGTGTAGACAACCTAGTGAAGCAGCGATTTGCGAATTTACCTTTTTTACCCTACATCATTTTTTGCATCATAACCTTGCATCCTCATCATTCTAGTGTATCTGCATCATGTCATTCATCTTATCTTTTGCATATGAATAATTGTTGGTATACATGGAAGCAGCTTAAGTGTGGTTCAAAATTGCCAGAAATGATGGAAATTCCCTTTTCGAGACGCTCAAAAATATGTATCTCATGAATTCTTGCATAACTTGTTAAGAGGATTTTTATAGAGGTTCTTAATGATTTATCATGAATTACCAAAGTATAAAATTCGAGTTGACTTGTCAAATTCATTGAGATTTGCATCAAACCCCCTCGAACTTTCAAAAAATTGCTAAAAATCACTTTTACCCAATTGATGAGTATTTTCATGATTTAATCATCATATTTGACCATGTTATACCAATTGGATCATTCAAATGAGTAATTTCATCCGAAACCTGTTAATTTCCTTGATTACACTTTAATCGCAATTAACGATTCTGATTTTTTATCTCACGATCCTCCGAGCCAAATGATGTCAAACATTTCGGATCATCTTAGTATATTTATGAGGACATGCCATAGAAATTTCAACAAAAATCGACAACGTTTATGCGATGAATTAAAGCCCATATATTATTTTATCATTAAAATGATATTGTGGGCCCACGAGGGTAAAATTGCCAATTTTCTTTAGCAGGTCCTCATAATTTACTTAGATGACCCTTCACACAAAATTCCAAGTTATTTAGGCATCGTTTATTAGATGCTTCGGCCATTTCATATCAATGTCGCATCTCGTCGCGCCCCGTCGGGTATTTTTAGAAACGGTTCTATTATGTTTCCGAAATTTCTTGAAAAATCTTCCCAAATTCATATTTCACCGTTTCAAGATTACCTGCAAAATTTGAGGTTATTCGGACATCGTTTGCTATATATTTGAGTATGTGCGATTATGGGTTGTTTACCACCGAAAACTGGACTGAGACGCGGATGACGTCTAACCTGAATTTGGGGGCAGATGCTATATGAACATATCCATCCACCTCTCCGAAAATACCAAATTGATTTATGACACTGTATATCGGAGGTTTTGATGGATGCGGTCGATGTAGAGTGACTTATCAGATTTCCCTTTATTTGTTAGGGGATTTTGATTGTGGGGACGCTCTTCTCTGCAGGTGCAAGCCCTTGCAGTTAATTACGTTATCGCAACGCGATAACTTTTATCTTATTCAGTATTTCACTTCATATCATGTTATATTTGTTTATATAGGCTTGCCCTTAGATTGTATACAGAGACTAATCTTGTCATGCCCGTAGGGCGTGGATTAGTCTAAATCCGTATTTTAGATTTGGGGTTTTGAACTTAGGACGTAGATCTCATATAAATGAGGTCCATCAATTCACAAGATATTTGTGTTTGATTTAAGGATTGTTAGTCATATATGAGACTAAGATCGACTTAGAAACAGCGAGCATATGGGTTCAACTGATCATATATGAATAGCCCATGGATAGTATACGGTAGTCAATATGGAGACAGTCCGCAAGACAAAACAATTAGTTTAAAGACATCGCGGTCCAGCATTCCCGTGTTCGGAACGAATATTAGGTTAAGGACATTTCGGTCCAACATTCGCATGTTTGGGACGAATATTAGTTTAAGGACATTTTGGTCCAACATTCCTCTTGTGCGCACGTATATATGTTACGTGGCGAAGTGAACGATGGTGACATGAGATGCGCCCAATGTTGGGGTGCGATACAATTTGAAGGCATTTATATTTCCTTTAAAGATATACATATACATATATGTATAAAGCTGGAGCTCAATATGAGATTCACATCTATATGGGATGTATGTCAATATGAGGTATGTACCTATATGGGATGCGTATCAATATGAGGGTATACACATCAATATGGAGGTGCATCAATGTGAAGGTTAGGACATTCTTTCTTGATGAATTTCATCTTTCATCAAGTTGGGACGAGAAAAAAGTTGGTTGTTGGGATACGCCATTTCTCTGAAGACGTTGAGGAATTACGACATATATCAGAGATGTGAAAAGATGTACTCTTGAATCAAATTCCGTATATGAAGGAAAAGAACCTGGTGGATCTAAGAATCGTTAGTCTTATATGAGACTAAGATTAGCATAGAAGATATGGATGAAGATCATTAGTTGGATATGGGACTAAGATCAACCTCGATATCATGAGCATATGGGCTCAGTTGATTTAAAATCAAAGAAGAAACTTAAGCTTCATAGAGTTAGTCAATTTGAGCTAAGATTGGGTTTCTATACCACCCAGCAGTGTTAAGCATCTAGTCACGTAGCGCTCGCGTCCTTTTTCCCACTCACGTGAGTTGTTACAAAAGTGCTAAGCACTAATCTGTTCTGCTTTCTGGCGCTCACGTGCTATCACATGAGGCGCTGCAGTAGTGCTAAGCACTAATCCATTCTGTTTTCTGGCGCTCATGTGCTATCACGTAAGGCGCTGTTTTCATTGGCCTTGGACGCTCACGAGTCTTTCACATAAGACGCTAAGTCTCTGAGCTTCTGTGGGCTCACGTGGATATCACGTGAGGCGCTCTCTTCTGTTTCTTTTGAGCGCTCACGTTGATATCACGTGAGACACTGAGTTCTTAGAGATTTAATCCATGCTCATGTTTTTTAGAGAAGTTAAATTTCTGTTAATGGTATTTTGATCATTAACAATCACCAAGATCACAATTTTGAAGATCTGAGATCAGGTTGTTGATGAACTAATTTCTTGATTATGAAGGAACCAAGTTTCTGGAGTATAAACTCCATCTTCATGTCCTTTCTTCCATTGTTCTTCCATGAATTTTTAATTCTCAAGAACAAGATCTTTCCGATGAGAATTAAATTCTCGACTTGTGGGAGACTTGTCTTGTGGACCTCAGATCCAGAAAAAGAATTAAGTTCTTTTAAAGGGCTAAACCCTTATATATGATATGATAGGTAAATAAGATGTTTTGATCTCTATTTTTTTTCTTTACCTAGGGTTTGAAAGGAGGAAGATCTTCTTTATTTGAGAATTAAATTCTCTGTTGTTTTGTTGGCGTTTTTGGAGAGCCTTCTATATTTTTTTTACAGAAGCTTATGGAGGTCTCCTCTCTGAGATTTAATCTCTTAGCCCCTATTTATAAGAGAAGAGAAAAATCAATTTGTTTAGGAAAATCTCTCATTGAGAGATCCTGATTGATTGCATAATCAATCAAATTGATCTTAAAGATCAACCGGTAAATTTTATTCACCGTTAGTTTTTAATCCAAAGGCTCTCTGTTTAACAGAGAAAATTTCTTATTTATTTTAACAAGATTAGGAAAATATTTTCCTAAGATAGAATTTAATTCTATCAGATGGTGATTTTATAATCACTGTTCGTTTGATTCAAAGGTTCTCTGTTTAACAGAGAACTTTCTAGTTTGAGAAAGATCAGGAAAATGTTTCCCACATAAAATTTAATTCTACATAGAATTTAATTCCATAAAAAAAAGAACACTCATGTGCATTGCACGTGGGGCGTTGACCTATAGTGCTCATGTGGATATCACGTGAAGCGTTGCCGAAAGGCTAGCAAGTGCGCTCACGGGGATATTATGTGAGGCGCTGCTAAGAGACTGGATTAGCATTTCGTGTGGATATCACATGAGACGCTCACATGTTTAACATGTGGGAACCAATATAGGATTTGATCATATCTGAAGCGGCTACTCATATGTTTTGCATGTGAGTGATCATGTGTTTAACACGTGGGGGCTTTCCCTTTATTTTTGTAAGGGAACAACAATCTCTGGGCCAAAATTTTTGGCACGAATATGGATTCTTTAAGCTAGTCATTTTATCAAACACCTGATTAGCAATAATTAATTGCCATTTGATTTGTCAAACCTAAAGCATAGGATTCTCCCCTTAAGTGAACCATCAACTTTGCTTGCATCCTATGAACACCACAATATACATCTTTTCACATAAAAGCGTACTCAAATTTCACCATTTTTGTTTTATTATGAATTGTTTGGTGCCCAAGTTCATTATGAAATTAACTCAGGTGATGGTTGGGATTAGTCATTTTTATAATATCTCAACCACTCAATTCCATAGAATCAATCATAACCATCCATTTCATATCTTAACCACTCCTATAAATAAGCATCCTCTCATGAGAATGAGGGGGCTTCTTCACTCTCTCAATCTTTTCTCTTAACCTCTTTAAGAGCTAAGTCTTTCTCATTCTCAATTGAAATAGACCTTAGATTAGCTAAGAAAACCTCTAAAACCCAACAAAAAATCCCTAAAAATCCCAAGCTAGAGAAAAAAAGACCCAATCTTTCCCATTTAGGATTAGAATTTGGGAGTGAAGGCCCCATTTCCTAGTTTTAGATGGTCTAGTTTAAACTTTTATCCTTCAAAGAACAACTTTGAAAAAAATGGGGTTCAAGATCCCCTCTGTGTTTTCTTTACATGTTATGCATTTTTAGCTTATTTTCCTTTATGTAAGTAGAATGTCTCTTCTCTTTGTGTTTTCTTTTTATATTTTGGTTTTTTCCTCGAGACCAAGATCTATCCGATGAAGAGAGGAGGATCCATCCTAGGACTCTCTTCTAGATAAAAAAAAATCTCCAAAAAAAATCGAAAAAATAGAAAAAATGGTGTAGTTCTTCGCTCGACGTTCTATTTTGATTCATTTCTTTGTAAGCTTTGGTTGAAAAAGCAAGGAGGATAGGTTGATATCCAAGGGTCCTCGGTTATAAAGCTTCTGTAGATCAAATACCGAGCGAAAACATAAAAAAAGTTTGAAAAGAACCCTTGTCGACGGAATACCGATATGCAGTTTTTCTGTGTGGTCTGTATATTTTTTTATTATATCTCCCTCTACAGACCTCCAAATCCATCGAGACTTCTTTTTGGAAAGTAGACTCGATAAGCTTTCCAATGATACATGTTTCATCGAATTTGGGGCGCTAGATTGAGAGATACAAGGCTTTCAAGTCAAGGTTTGCTGTGCAGATTTTCCTTTCTGTTGCATCAGGTACATGGGCGGTTTCTGACAACTCGTCCAAGTACCCTGCATCTTAGAAACAGTTCCAGATTTATGGATACAGCTCCGATCGAACCGATTTCGGTTTTATTGGGTCTCCCTCACAGTTTTTCTCTTCCGAGAACTTCATTCTCACGTCTTCGTATGTTGTGGATGTGGTTTTAGGCTAAAAACACTTTCAATTCTTTCAAAAACAAAGCAATTCAAAGCTAAATCGTGCCCGATTGGGATATTCTTGTGGGTAGCCGATTCCGTCGGGTATCCACTAGGATATCGCGATTCCTTGACCGTGATTCTCTGGTTTTTCACTCCCTCTCCCTTCTCTTTTTCTTGCGTTTTGACGCAAGTGGCAACTCCGGTCAACTAACCCACTTTTCTCCTTGTTTGTAGCTTCTCGGTTTCCTTGTAGGTTGGTGGCTACAATATGTATTCATGTTCTTTTAATTATTAATTTGTTTTCACCGTTTGTTGTTGATATCAATTATATATTGTATTTTTTGAATATTTTCCATGTGGTACATTATGATCTCTTGATACATCTATACAAAATTAATCATAACAATCACTTTCCCTATAGTCAATTATACTTCTTACTCTTCCATGCATTTTTATCCTTTTATTTTAACAATAAGTTAACCTTTGCCATGAAAAACAGAAATTTTAAGCCAACTGTTATGCTATTAACTTTTTTTATATTCTGCCAGATCCTGGAAGCTGATCTACTTCAGGTTGCGCAAGTAATGGGGCTTGAGAATGATATAGATGTAATAGATGACATTGCAACGGCTGATGCAATTCTCGCCTCAAGCTCTGAAATGAAGCAAAATCCCTGGATTCGTAGTGTTGCCAAATATCATAAACTGCCTGTATTTGTTATCAAGGCAATGTTTGTTTGTCACAGTTAACAGTCACACCAGAAGGTATATATATTCACACTCATCAAGTTACTTTGTATAATTCACAGGAAAATACTATGGCACAGATGGTGAAGGCACTTAAAATGATTCTTAGAATGGAAAAAGAATCTGTTCTGCAGGGACCAGTGAAGTCTGTGGAAGGGGATATCAAAATCGAGGATGATGCACCCAAGAGAAAACCATCGTTAGAAGAGATGGATGCCTTGGAGGTGATTATCATACCTTTGACTTCAACTTAGTCACCATATTTGTTACTATTATCCACTATGATTATTTACTACTACTTCTGTTTAGGCAGAAAAACATCATCTATCCCCTCATTTAGCCCTTCTGGAGCTCACCATTTCTTTTACATGGTTATTTTAAAAGATTCGCACACAAACAAATTCATTGTCTTATATTTATTCTATGATGGTGGTTGTGAAATTGATTTTCCTGTTGGATGTGTTAGTATTTTAGTTCAATGGTATATGTGATCTAAGAGCACATCTTAGAAATACCCCCATAACATGTGGCCTGAAAATAAAATTGAAAAAAGCTGTTGCTGTATGTATTTTAATGAAAACTGCTGTGTATGATTTTTTTTTAATTTTATCTCATCATAATTTTGAAACTTTCAATGTTTCTTCTGCTTACTCAGCAAAACAGAACAATATGCATTGTGCGTTAAGCGACAGTCCTAGTACAATTTTGAAATAAATGTGCTTGCTTCAATTTTTGGGACAATCCTTCCACTTAAACGCTCAAGCGGTAGCAAAATAATATTCATATACAGTGTCTTACCATTTTTACTTGAATAAAGCGATAACCTCTTAATACTTTTCTGTAAGTTAACATTATGCTTAATTCAGGAGGTTCGCCTTGCTATCGAATATATAGTTATCCCAGGAGGAGAAGCAGTAGAACTCCTTCCTCGATGCTCAGAGATAATTGCTCGTCAGCTAGAGCTTGTAGAAAGCTATCAGCTCGCAGCGGAGAAATCAGGTACAGAGTTGAACTCGCGGCTGCAGATTCTTCCTCAGAAGTTGAACAAAACGACTGCGTCAAATTCCAGTAGACAACAACAGAGTATTAATCCATTAACCAGTGGGAATTCCAGGGGTGCTAGTGTTTCTCGCCTCCCGCTTCTGCCCGAGTAAAGGTACATTAACATTTACTTTATATCTGTACAATTTCATTTGTAGGCATGTAAATTATGATGTATCTAATACACAAAATATAGTATGATAAATGTAAATAAAATCTCAATTTTTTCAATAAATAAATTATTCATGAATGAAATGAAAATCTCATGTTTCTTTAATAAATAGATTATGTGAACGATTCTTCCCTATACCAAGCGCGTACGCACATCGTAAATATGGAGTATTTTGTTACACATCATGAACAAGTCTAAATTATAATAAAATACCATAAATTCTGTTCTTTTCAGTTATATATGCTGAGCTTCATATGATTACACGAAATATACACTTCATAAAGATGCCGTTTGACTGTTACTTGTCGCCAGATCCCTAATTGTGTTTGAAAAATGGGTTCCAAAGTGAAAGATTCGTACCAAAATGGAAAAAAGAGAGGATGAAGTTGAAGTAAAAGAAGGAAACAAACAGAAGAGAAATGTAGAAGAAAGGGATTAATTGGATGAAGAACGTAATAAATAGAAATGTAAACTTGCTTATTTTAATCAACTATCAAGACTAACAAGAGATTAAAATAAAGCAATCGGACTACTGTAATTATTAGCATGATTAAGTAATATGAGAATGTTTTATTTCCAATCAAAATTCCTGTAACAAGTTTACTATGGTCTATGAAATGAAATGCAAGTTCATGTTATCTTCTTCCCTGGGGACAAGAGTCGTGGAGTACTATGACAAGTATAACAACTATTAACATCATTCCGTAATACCAATGAGCAATAGCTCAGTTGGTATGAGCACTCCCTTTCTTGGGGAGAGTGCGGGGTTTGTATCTCAGGACCCCAAGAGGAGAAGCGGCCATAAATTCACACTTTCGGGGCAAATTCGTGGGTCCCCTGGGTGCGTGTCTGTGTTGTGTGGTGTGCGTGGGTGTGTTGTGTGCATAGTTTAGGGCTTATGGGCCAGTGGCCCCAAAAATAAAACAAAAAAACATCGTGCCTTAATTAATTGTAATAAAATTATTTGTGGCATTTTCTTGTATTTATACATGCGCGCGCTCTTGAAATGTGCTCTTGCGTGCGTGCATTTGTCTGGATGCCAGATGTGAGGCCCTGCCGACTGAGGGAGAGCTCCTTTGTTCAAGGAAACTGTCCGGTGAGCACTGAAAGCAGGAAAGGGTTCTGATCCTGTGACTGATGCGACACGTGTGTATGTAGAGGTGTATGTGCGTGTGTGAGAGAGAGAGGAGAGAGACACATGTCGCTATTACAAATATGGCTTGTCTCTACGGTTACTACGAATATGGCTTGCCCCTACGGTTGCCCACGTAGGGGCAATTATTTTTTAAAAAAAATAATTATATTTTGTACTTATGGTTTCCACCGTAGGGGCAAACAGCCTCTACGGTTTCCATCGTAGAGGTATAGTATTAGTTTTTTCTGATACTTTGCTCCTACGGTGGAACCCGCGGGGGTTAAGTTTGCCCCTATTGTGGAAACTGTAGGTACAAACTTTAAATTTTTTATAAAAAAATATAGCCTACTGTTTTTTGTCCGTTTTTTAAACAATAATATATCATACACTATATTATATATTCAAATACAAAAATATATATCAATAACATTCCACGCTTAATATATAATGAAATACATAAATGTAAAACACAATACAAAATCACTCTAAAGTCATTATCATAATCATCATATGCAACAACTGATATACAACATGTTGCAAATATAATACAGACATCATACAAAAATCTTTAAAATATAAAAAAAAAATCATTGCTGGCTCAATCCAGTTGCTCTATCTCGAAGTATCAGGCGCATTTGGTGTAGTCGACCCGCGCTGTAGCACATGCGCCTCAAATGCTACAGAACAGATGCCGGAGTACTATCTGGAGTTGAAGCAGCTGGTGCTGGAGCAGAAGAACCTGGAAGAGTAGCCTGCGAAGCCGTAGTCAAAGGAGTGAATTACGGAGCCGTCGACGGTATACCGGAAACCGGACCAAGATGAATGGAAGAATGGAGCTGTAAAGTTTTTAAGTTTGTGTGATAAAAGAATAATGAACGGTGTACTGGATTTAGTCTATATGCCTTGTTGTGATATTCCAAGTCTAGATATCAAGGCTTGTGAATTAAAATGATGTGTTATTGATCTATAGGATTCGTGTCGGATCCTTCTCACTTCTATATCTTTTCAATTCGCAAGTCTAGAAACACACGCGCACACGCACTTTTCAACAGGAAAATGCGAGTCAGACACTTCGCACTTCTATAACTTTTCAAGTCATGCATGGTGTTGATCATCGAACCAAAATGTGTAAAGTTGACTTTGTAGTACAACGTTGTCTCTCTTTCTTTCTCTCACGGACACACACATCTAAACAGGAAAATTTGTCGGTCAGGCACTTCTCACTTTTATATCTTTTCAAGTGATAAATGAAGTAAATTTGTTTCTTCCCTCGACTCTTGCTCATAAGGTCCATTGCCCTGTAGGAATATCATGCAAGTCAAAATTCACTTATCCTTATCAGTATCCGTCATTATTATCCAATGGCTGGGTTACATTAAAATACACTTAACTATGATTGTTTTTCCCTAAAGCACTTTAAAGTTTTATTACAATAGCCTCCCTTTAAGTGCTACATTTAAGGGTATTTTAGTGGGAAAAACCACAAGGGAATTTACTGCATAGTCTCGTACGGCATGAACTTATAATCGGTTTATGTTCTATGTCTTGTAAATCTATTAAGGGAGGTGGTAATATCGACTAGTCAATATGTGAGTTTATTCCCACAACCAAAATTGGAATTATGAATTCTTAGTATGCTAATAGAAGGGTAAGACAAAGTGGATACCTTTGGGATTGAAAATGGTCTCAACGAAAGCCTATTATCATAACCTCTATTGCTACTCCCTAAGCAAGTCTACATCCAAACTGAATGGTCTCCTGAACCATGAAAGCGATACCATAATTAGTCTAAGGAACGGACTGTGAAGATAAACTTAGCCGAGTCTTTATCTCTTGATTGTTTGGGCTTGTCTGATACGAGAAATGCTAGGTTTGTTACATCCGATTAAGGAAGTAAGACACGAATAGACTTGAGTATCTCTATATTGTTTGAATTTATATCGGATCTGAAGATTATTAAGTTTGTTACTCAAATCCGGTCAAGAACCAAGTTTAGAAGGTTTTTATTTGATGCCAGAGAAAAGCAGTAGAATCATAAATGTTATGTGTGATTGGAGCCTGGAGGCTGAGGCTAAGACCTATTGGGTAAACCTTTTAGACCTCAAGCTATCTCAACCTAGTATTGATTCTTCTCTTGAAAACTCCCAAGTCCATATACCATAATAATATCTGGACCTTATTCCGAACTCATCTCCTTTATGACTGTATCGAACAGAATTTATACTTCGATGTTTCCGTTCTACAACTTTGGTTCCTACACATTAAAGTACGGTAAGCATTTTATTGTGAAGATTGACTCCAGGTTAATAAAAGGATTGTGTATGGAAGAAGTTTGTTCTCTCCAAAACAATGTTTTTTAACATTTATAAACTATGGCCCGTTCCTATCTTAGAACTTGTTTGCTTGCATTTAGTTGGAATGTAGTGTATTTACAATTGTAAGCCGCTCGACGTAAGCTTGTCCATTTACTGGATTGCAAGTGTTTGTTAGGTAAAATTATCGCAAGTTTTTAGTTAAGACGCTATGGGGACCCAAGTGCAAAGAGAGATCATTGCAGAATTCATGAATTTCAATTGATAAGTTTTGTCTTGCACTCATTTAAGCACAAGTTTTCCAAACTTATATATGATTAAGATCAAGCAGAATAATATTAACAATAATAATGAACACTTGATTCTTAGCTCCTGCCTATATTGAACCAGGCAGGTCCTTAATGAAAAAATGTAAAGGCACAAATAATTTTATCAAAATAAACTTGTGCTCATTTTGCATGCAAGTTATGTTCCAAATAGACTTCTCCCTACGGTTGGAACCGTAGGGGTAACCTAATATTGCCCTTATACCTATTTCCATTCTCATCTTCTTGAGTGTAGCATAAAAAGAAATATCAGAATTACAATAAAAACATTATTACAAAATAATTTACAAACTTGATGGCTCAAGAAACTATAAAAAAAATTAAGGATTGCAGATCATCTGCATATAATTATATCTTATTATTATAGGTACTAATAAATTAAATTAGATTAAAAGGTTAGTTTGAGTAAAAAGAGTATATAAGTATGATAAAAATAAAAGAAAAGGTCATGCCTTTTCATGGAATTGGCCTCTAAGCCTCTACAGTCTTTCCTCCATATATCTACATTTCATTGCTGTTGCCAATTAGCAACACATATTAGTCTTTTTATAGGCAACAAATTAATGATTATTGTATAAGAGCAAGTAATATTCTCAAAAATCTTATTATATATGCTCCATAATTTGGCATCATACTATATATGGTATATTCATAATATATGAAAATGAGATGCATGAATTCTTTTCTCGACTGCATGAGTCTGGTAGCATGATCGTGATGATTGTTAGGGTTCAGAGAGCTGTATATTATCTCTTAGAGTGATAGTCATAGTGCTTGCATCGTAATGCATAAATATATAATTCGGTGTACTTTTTTAATTTATAAAATGCATGTATTTTATTTGCAAGATTTTAAGATTTTTCCATAAGAGAGAGAGAGAGAGAAAGGAAGGGAGGGAAGGGTATGAGGTGGCCGCCCCTTCTCTAAAACCATAAAACACATCTATCCCCATGTATTTCACCGTTCTAAACCGGTCATATTGTTCTACGTATTATGAAACCTCTGCAGACAAAAAATCTCGAGATATGATAACTTCTAACCCGTCCAGTAAGAGACCGCATTTTTCTAATACTAATAAGCCGTTCATTTTTCTATCCGCTTGATGAACATGTTAGAGGTTTTTAACTCTCGAGATTTTTTTACATAGAGATTTCATGATACGTAGATCAAGATAACCGGATTGGATCGGTGAAAAATATAGAGGATATGTATGTCCCCCTACCCCCCCCCGCCGATATGTATGCCCCCCCCCTCCCTCCCTCTATGGTTCAAGTACAAATCATATGGGAAAACATATAGTCCTCACCGTATGTGCATTGGACTCACATGGTTTCCCATATAATTTGGTCTTGAGATGTAGAGAAATTCTCTACATACGCGTGTGTGAGAGAGAGAGAGAGAGAGAGAGGGAGAGAGGATCCTATTGGAAGGATTTGGAAATAGATTCTTTTCACTTTTCACCATTAGATTAATTTTGGGATGTGTGCTGATAATTATGAATAAAAACTTTCATTTATTAACAAATATAATATAATTTAATGCACAAATCTCAAAATTAATTTAATGGTGAAAAGGTGGGAACGATTTGTTTCCAAATCTTTCCGATAAGATTCTAGTCGAACTCTCTCTCTATACACACACACCACAGATATGAAGTCAGATTCCGTAATTTCTCGAACTGGCAATTCAATTTTCGATCCGAAATATTCAACATAGGTGCTTGTAGTGTTGTGTGTGTGTGTGTGTATAAACAACACTACAAGCATCTATGTTGAATATTTCGGATCGAAAATTGAATTGCCAGTTCGAGACGTTGCAAAATATGACTTCATACCTGACATCAAAGAGATTAGGAGTTAGAAACTTGAAAATTCAAAGTCGGTGAAGTATCACAGTTGACGACAAGACCCAGAAAGAAAAAGTCAAAGTTGATGAAGTTGGAAAATCTGGGATGAATTACGAGATTTAAAAATTTGAGGTCATGAGGAAAATGTGTGTATGTTTCGTTAAGATTTTGGGTATAAAGGATATGGAGTGGATGAATATTTTGTTTAACATATATACCGTGCGCATTTACTAACAAACCTATCGGGTTTCAATCAAGTCAGATAGAGGGTTGTCTGTTTAGTATGAATAATAATTGGTTCTGGAAACAGAGAGGACATGAAACAATTTAGCAGGTAAGAAAAAGCTGGGATTCTCATTTTTCCAATTGTTTGAGAGGTATTAAGGGGAAGGAATGGGAATACAATATCTTTAATTTATTCCACAAACATAATCATGTCAAGCAAACAAAGCAATCTAAATTCCAAGCCGAGAAAAATGAAAATTTGTTCTAGACCTTTAATTCTCACGTTCCGATTCCATGAGCCAAAAAAAACCCTAAAAAGATTTCCCTAAATAAGATCTTCTTTTAAGTGTTATGTATGCATAACCTTGCGTAAACCGTTTCTAAAACATTGGTTTAATCGTTACTTAGCCATCTTTTTTTGGGTCAAAGTTCCTTTAAACATTGGTTTAATATTTCTAGTATTGTCTTACATTAACATTGCACGTATGCGGTTAACAGATAAATAATAAAGTCCATATATTTTAGAAAAATATTAATATATTAAACGGTAGAAAATAACAAAATTGCTTTATTTCTTTTCCTAAATGTAAAAGAATTAAATCATATTTGAATGATTAAAGTTCTTATTCGAAACTGTTCTTAAACGGTCCATAACGAATCGATAATCTGTACGATACAAGCCGGCATGAGATACATATCTTTTCCAGAAAAAAATATAAAAACATCTTATCAACCTTCAAGAGCATCATATTCAACATTCAACTTGCAAACACAAATGAGAGAACATTGAAACAAGCCAGTCACACACACACACACACACATATATATATATATATATATATAGATGTGATGGAATTTGATATGGTATTTGTTGATGTATTAAATATCGCATTGGCCATTTTCCAGCATTTTTCTTTTGGATTCTGACTGTGCCCACTATCTCCATTAATCTCTTTGACCGAAAAAGAAAAAGCAATTAAGGGAATAAGATTATATTAAATGCTAATAAAATTAAGCATCTCAAGTAAAGAGGAACTTGGGCTTTATGAAAGTGAGATGCCAAGTAGACTTCATCCGTCTCTTTACGTAAATGCCATTTTTATTCATACGACAACTTCCACCATCCTTGTGAAAGCATCTTATCTTTCTTTTTCTTTTTGATCTTCAGTCCTATATATTTACTCATGTTTATGTATAAATCACTTATTATAATCACTTATTATAGTTGAAAACACCCTGGTGGTTTACCCGCCTTGCTCTTTATATCATCTCCTCGAGTCTTTGATTAACACGTCGTTTGTATCATATATTTTGACACAGTTTATCCTTGCGCATATCCTTCCTCTTGGATTCATAAATAAATGCAATGAATTAAAGAAGCTTGATGGGACGTGAGAAGAATTTTAAAGGGAGGCATTATGGCAGATTATAATATATATCCATATCTATGAGGAAAGAGGCATGGAATTTTCTCCTATGGCATCGAAAAAATACGCCCTTCATCGTGTTTTACGACGATCGGAATCCATCATCTTCATTGTTATCATCTAAGACGTGGACACGCCAAATTTCATGTGATTCTATAACTTTTTCACCGTTGATTTAACAATGTAAAAAGTTCTATTGTCGGTAAACCATTAATTTTGAACCCACTAATTCAACGGTGAAAAAGTTATAGAATCATATAAAATTTGGTGTACCCATATCTTAGATGATAACGATGAAGATGATGGGTGCCGATCGTCGGAAAACAAGATAGCGATTGTATTTTTTCGACGATATAGGAAAAAATTTCCTCCTATGACATATTTCCTCCGTTATTCTCAATATATATACATATAAATCTTGAAAGTATATTCTTTTGAATATTCCCTTGTAAGGTTAATCTGGTCTTAAGGGCATGTTTGGTTTGAGGATTTGTTAGGATTTGGATTGTGGAATTCTGGGATTCCATAATTTTGTGTTTGGTTGGAGAATTTGGATTTCTAGGATTCCTTTGTTTTTTATGGGCCACCACAAAACATGGATTTCTGAATCCTAAATTTTTTAAAGGATTTTTAAGGATTTGGCACTATTCATTGTACTTTTAGATGGAACCCGTGTATTTTATTTATTTAATAATTCTCTCTCTAAAATTCTCAAATCCAAATCTCACTTTATTTTCATCAATCAAACAAAGATTACAAGAATCTACAAATCCAATACTAGAAATCCAAAACCAACCAAACAACAAATTACCAAATCCAGAAATTTTCAACCGTAATATTTTGGAATCCAAATTTCATAATCTTGCAACCAAACAGGCCCTATGTGAAAAGGAAGCTGTCTTGCCACCGTCTCTTTAGTGTATTTAGCCCATGAGAAATTTTTTATTGGCTCTTTACTCATCAATATGCATCATTCTTTGATTCCGTACCGCTGCGCTTATATGATGGCAAATTTTTGATAGGCCCCTTCTTAAAATTCTCTTTGTATTTTTACCCTCACTCGTTAAGTTTTACTGGCAAAATATTGAAAAAAATCATGATTTTTGTTTGCTATAGCATGCAAAATAAAAAAATACAGAAAATTTATTAGAGTTAAAAAATTTGCTTTATTTGGTATTGCAAAAAAAGTAAAGAAAAACCAAAAGAAAAGATACAATTTTGACACTTTTGAAAAATTCAGTATTTTCACGTGTTGCATGTAAAATATTAAAATTTTGAAAAAAATAGAAAAATTATGAGTTGAAAATTTCATGATTTTAACCTGCCATAGCATGCATGATATTAAAAAAAACGAACAAAACAGTAAATTTTGAGATTTTTGAAAATTTTGCAATTTTCATGTGCTATATCATATAAAATATAGAAAATGAAAGAAAACAGAAAAGATTGAGACATTTGAAAATTTCGTGATTTTCGGATGCTATACAGCAAATAAAAATATTGAAAACTGAAGAAAATATAAAACTCTTGAAGTTCTTGAACATTTTGCGATTTTCATATGGTACAACAAACAGAATATTGAAAAAACAAAGAAAACATAAATTTTTGATGTTTTTGAAAATTTTCGTCATATTCATATGCTGCATGTAAAATATTGAAAATTTGAAAAAAATAAAAAAGTTTGGGATTTTTAAATATTTCATGATTTTCATGTGTTGTCAAAGTTCTGAGTGACTTAGGCTGGATTTCTTTATTCTATTAGGCTCTTAACAGCGATCGACGACTTTTTCTTTTTCTTATCTCACATACTTTTTTTCTTTTTGTACCTGAAAGTTCTCCAAAATCATTGGTAAGCAAAATGTCGGAAAACCGAAGAAAACTTAAAATTCCTCAAATTTTTGAAATTTTATGTCTTTTCTATGATATATAGCATGCAAAATAATGAAAAAAGAAAGAACATAGAAATATTTTTAGATTTTTGAACATTTTTCAATTTGCATGTGCTATATTATTCAAAATTTTGAAAAAGTAAAGAAAACATGAAATTTTTGAGATTTCTAGAAAATTTGAGGGGTTCACTTGTTATTTCAAGCAAACTAATAAAAAAACTAACGAAAACAGAAAATTTCACGATTTTGTGTGCAATATAACATACAAAAACTTGTAAAACCAAAGAAAACAATTTATTTTGAGATTCTTTAGAATTTAACGATTTTCATATAAAAATATTAAAAAGGGATGAAAACATAAAATTTTATCTTTTTGAAAAATTCGTGATTTTTATGTGCCCTATATGGCATACAAAATAGTTAAAACTCGAAGATTTTTTTTTAAAAATTTTAAAAACTTCGTGATTTCCGTGTGCTGCGTAGAAAGTATTGAAAAAGAAAACAAAAAATTATGGTATTTTTGAAGATATCTCGATTTTCGTGTGCTATATATAGCAAGAAAAATATTAAAAAACCGAAAATTCTAATTTTTTTTTGATATTTTAAAAATTTCATGATTTTCGTGCAGGAAAATCAAATTATATTGAAATTATTTGAGATTTTTGAAAATATCATGATTTTTTAGTTATACAAGAAAAATATTTAAAAACTAATGTAAATAGAAAAGTTTGAGATTTTTGAAAGCTACACAATTTTCATGCGATGGCGTGCAAAATGTTATAAATTTGTATAAAACAAATAATTTTGGGATATTTTTAAATTTCGTGATTGTCATGTGGTATATCATGCAAAATATTGGAAACCTAAAAAAAAGAAAATTTTGAGATTTTTAAAATTTTATGATTTTTGTATGCTTATACATAATATTCAAAAAAATAAAAAAATACGAAAATTTAGAGATTTTTGAATTTTTTATGATTTTGTGCTATATTATAAACAATATCGTAAACCCGAAGAAAATAAAAAAATATTTTATTCTTAAAATTTATATGATTATTTTTATACAATAGCAAACAAAATATTGGAAAAGTGATGAAAAAATTAATTTTAAGATATTTATAATTTCATCATATTCTTGTGTTACCGTTCAAAATGTTTAAATTTTGAAGAAAACAATTTTTTTGGATGTGTACATTTCTTGATTCTCGTATACTGCATACAAGCAAAATATTAAAGAAAAACAAAACAAAAAAATTTAATATTTTTGAAAATTTCGCGATTTTCGTATGCAATAGTAAGAAAAATATTGAAAAGCTGAAGAAAAATGCAGAAATATTTTACATATGATGTACATAAGCGTGAGATATAACAACCTTCATATAATTTATATTTTCCAAGAGGTTTTTGACAACCGTTTCGAGGCTATGGGGTTTTTGTCAGCAGGAAAAACTGCTTGAGTTTTTTTGACAATTTACCCTAAAATTTATCTTATTTTTTTGGGTCCGGTCTCGGCTACAACGTGGGATATTTTAATTTATCCAATAAATCTGGACAGTGCAAACTCAACCGCTACTTTAAGAAGGGTTAAAATCCAACGGGTCTTATTTAACCGCCACTTAAAGTAGCGGTTAAATATCAAACCGCTACTTAAGTGTTAGATACAGTGCCCTCAAGGCAATTATTGTAATCGTAGGAACACGATTATGATAATTGAGAGAGGACCTATACAGATAGAACAGTCTTATTCGAAATGATAGTATGCTATCTGGTTTGTCTTTATCATTGATGTGTATATATTTTACTTTTTATTATGTGCCACTAATACATAATGATGAAGCCCGTAGGATTCTTGCTTGACTACCAATATTATGATGGCGATCATATACGTGAGAGCTGGATAGTCTATAAGCACATCCTTAAATGTTTCTAGTCATGCGAGTATCGAGACTGGGCATCAATATTCTGGAGTAGACTAGTGTATACGTTTCGAGACCCCGACGAGAGGCGGTGTCCGGTCTCACAAGCCATTGGTGTTGAGTCACCTAAGATAGTATACATGTGCTCACTGGAAGTGAGTACACCGGAAGAACTTGCCGAGAACTTCTAGATGGTATTATATCTATCGTCAGATAGAAGTTCTCTAGTGGCATGAGTATAGGTTAGTCTTTTGACCTGAGATTGTCATTTGTCTCGTGTGGGTTCCCACTGTCTTAGATTACTATCATACCACGGCTCAAAGAAGTCGTGCAAATAGGTTTTAGTTGGGTACAATCCCGAGCCATATGGAGGTAATGAGTGATTGTCAGGGATTCGTCTCTCCTGATATTAGGAGTTGATGTCGCGCTGTATTCGGTTGGCCATCATCCTAAATCCGTGGCCACGGTGGATAAGATTTACTGATATAAGTTCAGTAATTTCTCAGTTGGTGATAATCTTGACTCCGTCACGACTTATCGGGTTATTAAAGATCCAACGTTATACATCCCCTAAATCCGGTATGCGATACTCTTAGACAAAGAGACCGGACTGTATAGAGATTGTCACATTCAGGCTCAGTAGGGTACGGGCGGACTTGACTGTCGACCTCCCTTTCAGCATATACCTGGGTAGCCGTTACGTACAACTAGTGCCGCCGACGTACTTGTTGTTATGGATTTATCCAGTAACTCACTGTCAGCGTATTCTTGAGTCTTTAGAGTTCCATACAGAGGGTTTTTCCGGTTCAGACGATATGATGTAGATGACGTATGTTGGTACATACAGGGATCCGATTAAATACATGTACAAGCTACATGGATTTTAATCAGACAGTTGATAATACTAGCCGGCTTAGAATTAAGCTGGATTATTAAATAAAGCTTTGATTTAATAAAATATATATATATATATATATATATATATATATATATTCTAGTATTATTGTTCACTGTTCATTTTCTTTCTCTTAGCTATTCGTATTTTTATACGGATACGCGTATATGTATTTTGATACGTATACCGGGTTGTATTCCGTATTTGTACGGAATACTTCTAAAAGGAGGACACCTCATTTATGAATATTCATGATAATGAGGTGGCTAGGTGAGGTGGCTTTGAGCATGGTTATGGAATGTAGAGAGGGATGGGCATCATTTGTTTATTACAAATGGATGAGATATTTTCTTTGTTAGTGAGAAAAAAATTTATATGAAGCCATTCTCTCTTTATTCTCACCCTTAGTTCAATTTGTGACGGCTTGCTTCCTGTTAGTGTATATGCCCTAGATGCCATTACTGTATCATACTAGTATGTATATTACTTGATGGAAGCTTGGGATATTCACAGTTGTACAGACAATTTTGCTCAATATAGTAGTATGCTACTTGGTTTGTCTCTGCTTTAATGTGTACTTGTGTGTTTATTTATTATATCACCTATACGCATCAGTAGAGCCCTTTGGATCTTTGCTTGATTACCGGCGTTGTGATGACGATCACACTCGTGGGGGCTGGGTAATCTACAAGCACATCCTTATACACGTCCCTAGTCGTGGGAGTACCGAGATAGGGCATCGATACTCCGGAGTAGACTAACGTATGCGCTTCTCATCCCAGCACGGGAGACGGTCTGTCCCACAGCCGTCGGTACGTCGTACTTGAGATAGTATGCGGGTGCTCGTTGGGTTATGAGTACACTGGACAGGACTCGTCGGGAACTGATGGTTGGTATTATACCTATCTTCAGTTATCAGTTCCCAGGTGACATGAGTACAGCTTAGTCCGCTGACTTGACACTGTCACTTTGCCTCGAGTGTGTTCCCACTGTTCTTTGATTGCTACCCTACCACGGCTCTACTGAGTCGTGCAAACAGGTAGTAGTTGGGAGCAGTCCCGAAGCACTTAGAGGCAGTGACGGTTAGACAGGATTCGTCTCTCCCGGTATTGGGGGTTGACATCACGCTGTGTCTAGGAGAGCCATTACACAAGTAGTCCCTGGCCAGGGCAAGCGAGATGTACTGGTAGGTTCCAGTGTTATCTCAGGGTGTTCTGGGCTTCACTCCGACATGACTTGTACCGCTATTAGGGGTCTGACGCTTGCCGCCCCCCTAGGCCCGACATGCGATGTATCAGACGAACATACCGGACTGTACGGAGATTGTCACATACAGACTCAGTAGGAGTTCGGATGGGTTTACCTCATCGGCCTTCTTATCGACATCTACCTGGGGACCGTTACGTACAGCTAGTGCCGCTTGCGGTCTGTGGTTAAACCCACTGCCAGCGTAGTGTCGAGTCTTTAGAGTCCCACACAGAGAGTTTCCCTGCACTGAGCGAAACGTGTAGAGGCCGTATGGTTTTACGGCAAGGCTGCGATCACTTACGTACGCTTGTGTGCGTATGGTGTTCGGGCAGGCAGTACTAGTAGGCTTTGGTTTAAGCCGGATCCTAGTATTGCACGGATGGATTTGTTTTGTCTTCTGTGCATCCGCATTCTACGGAATACGGATGCAGGTGTGTATGCACAGTTTTTCGGAGTGATGAAGGAGGAGGTGCCTCATTAGGGTTTTGACAGTTCGTTTGGTCAAAACCATTATGAGCCGCGAACATCATTTACTAATCCTATTAGTGATAATCTTATGATGGCTAATTGCATTGACCATTTGACCCCGTTGACCTCTCTTGACTTTGTTGACCGGTTGACCGGGTTGACCATTGACTTTCAAGAGGGTTCCACACTCTTCTTTTTCTTTTCCTTTTTCTTTTGGATTATGATAATGGTCATTTCAAAGTAGCCATCAACTTTATCTTGATGGGATTAGTAATGATGTTGTTTTGCATTATTTGCAACCATGGTTGTTTTTCTTTTGATCATAATTTTATTCTCATTCTCTCTCTTGAAATGAGAAGCTCCATGGTTGCTAACCTTCCTCCTTCTTCTTCCTCCTTTTGATTTTCTCCTTTGATCTCATGTGTTGAGAGAAAAAGGATTCCACTTGACAAACACATCCATACATCTCCTCTACACATCCTAGGGCTTCTAGATTAGCAATCTCCTTGCCCTAGTTAGCTCGGCTTGAGGTGGAGCTCGGTGTACATCTCTCGGGTGGATCGTCTTCGACTCAAGGAGGCCGCGGAGGTGACCAAAGTCCGGATCAACCATTGAGCAAGCAAAGAGAAGAACGATAAGAAGAGAAGAACAACAAGAAGAGAAGAACAACAAAGAAGAAGAACAACAAGAAGAGAAGGAGTTCAAGTTGAGGTATAACCCCTAACCGAGTAGATACATCTCATGTTAGGATGCTAGTGTATTGTTTAGCAAAGATCCGGCTTTTACGGTCCATGTTACAAAGTTTAGAAAATTTTTTGTTTTACCGTTTCCGCAACCCCGAAAGTACCGGGAGAGGTAACGTGGACCTAACAGTGGTATCAGAGCCTAACTAAACATAAACTAGCTTGGTAGTGAAGTGTATCGAAGTTCGAAACGGAAAAATCGAAAAAACCAAGTTGCGAAAACCTGAGTTTCTGTTAAAATTTTTTCTGGTCAAAACAAAATTTGTCATACTCCAAAAATCATCTCAGGGTTTTTAAAAGAAAGCCACCAAAAACGAGCCAACAAGTTGACCAAAGCGTCGTGTTTCCGCGGCAATAGCAAGCTATTGCCGCGGAACCGCGGCCATCTTGGTGAGTTGTTGGGTCTATTTTGGTGCAGTGTATTTCTGACTTGGATTTAGGATTTTTAAAATGGTTTATATGTGCCCAGATTTTCCAGAATAGAAATTTGTTTTTGGGGGCCTATAAATCCGTATTTTTCCGAACTTCAATATACTTTGACTATAAAGGTTATATCTGTGATGTTCTTATGTATTGAACGTCGGCTAATCGCTATATGTCGATTAGTCGGGGTTATACATATCTGTGATCTGTGATTGTTGTTGATGGTTTGTGTATATGAACTCGTTGGATTGTCGCGGATGAATAGCCGGGGTGGATGTGAGATGAGAGTTTCTTTTTCTCTCATTCATGTAATAAATTTGTAAATTGATGTAATATTATTTGTTTGGCCGCACAACCGGGTCGGGGTTGTAGCCGTCATTGTATAATTCTTTTTACTGTTTTTGCTCCTAGGATAGACCCATGGAGGGGGTGCACAAACTACCGGGTATCTCGAAGTGCCGAGTGGCCTACTCATGGCGTTGAGGGAGGTTGCTTCGCTTCGGGTACTTGGCGGGTAGTTTGCCGCACCCGTAGGGGTCTTGGGTGGGGTTTTGGCTATTCATCGCGACCGTGTAATCCGCTTTTCGTTGCAGGCTCGAACGAATCGCGGGTTCCTAGTATATCCAAAGTGTTCATCTGTGATCTGAATTGGCTATCATTGCAGTATATCTATATATAATAACTACTTAGGCGTTGCTTATGTTTTACAGCCGCGCTAGCCCAGCCCCCGCTTTGTCGTTAGTTAAGTAACCTAACGGGTGATGATGGGGCCCAGTGGCGAATGCGAATGGCATAAGCGTACGTCATATTTTGGTTGTTTTCTGCAATGGTAGGATTTAAATGATGGGACGCATTAAAAGAACTAATGCAAGAAAATAAACCTAAAAGACGTTGTTGGAACAAGTTTTTCAAAAAGCTGTTATTGCAAGGACGTTCATTTTTGTTTTGCATCGCGGTATTCGGTTGTGAATGCCCAGCACCTCAGTCGACGAGGCAAGGGCCGAGATCCCTTCATCGGGAGTGATCCCTTGGACAAAAGTTTACGTCAGGGTAATAACTTCACTATAGTCGATTATTCTTGCTTTGCATCGAGGTATTCAGTTTGGAATATCCTGCACCTCATTCGACGAGGAAAGAGCCGAGATCCCTTCACAGGGAGTGACCTCTTTAGCAAAAAGTTTTCGCCACTATTTTTTCAAAAAGGGCAATCATGTTCCTTCAACGATATCAAGTTCATTACGTTAACGGGTTTTTCGCCAAAAACCCAGCCGTAGCCCTCCGTCGTTTCGGATTAATATTATTCAGTATTCGTGCTGCGTTTGTTGACCTAGTCAAGGCGTAGTGAACGGTAGCTAAATAATATTTTTCTGTGGATTGCAAATGTGATTGGTTAGGACAGTCGTGCGGCCTTGTTGACCTAGTCAAGGGCACGTACGGGTGGGTCTAATGCAATCAGGATTATGACGGGTAGAACTTGTCTAACAGTTTGTGGCTTGTTGACCTAGTCAAGGTCATGAACAGTTAGGGGCAAAAACCACATCGGGAGTTTTAAAAGAACTGAAACTTGCAGATTTAGCATACCTCTGGAGTGTGGTGACTAGAGTGGGTTCCATCTAGGTTATCACACAATGACAGTTGGATCCCGATCCCACTGATGAGTTGGATTACTCTCGGGAGATTATTTCACTTAACGATCAATGCTATAAACCTAGTAGGTGTCTAGAAAGGTGTTAGCGGGGCTACACCCCCAGGGAAAAGAGGTTCTTGAATTAAGGAACTTCGCGAAAGCGTTGGAAAACCTCTCTCGAAGTACCGACACTAGCCTGGCTGAAAGGTTAAGCAAGTATTGTGACGTGAATTAAAACCCGGCTAGTTCTTCTTTTAAAAGGTTTTAAGAAGAATTTGAGTAAACAGTGGGAGACATCCTGGTTAGATAAATTAATAAACCAATCTAATCTTGCAAGAGCATACGCTGAGTGTTTCTTTTTCTCTCTCCAGGCAGCAACCTTTTCACGCCCTAATCAAGATAAAAAATGTATCGCTTGACCGATCCGAATTCTTATTCGGGACTGGGGAAAGTTGGTTCAGCTCTAACTTGTGACAACAGTCATGAGTATGAGAATGGGAAAGGGGATTGTATGGATTTCCACGATACCCAGTCGAAAAAGAAGCATGGTTTTGCATCTACTTCAGGTGTTCTTGTAATTGAGAATTGTTTTACGGTCAGCCCTACCTCCTGGGTACTTGATACCGGATCAGGATCTCATATCTGTAATTTATTGCAGGGACTGAGAAAAAGTAGGAAAGTTGCACCGGGTGATATGTCGCTCAGAGTAGCGAACGGAGCACAAGTTAATGCGGCAGCCGTCGGTGAATATCACCTAGTATTGCCAAATGGCAAGACTATGATTTTGAACGATTGCTACTATGTACCCTCCATGGTTTGCAACATCATATCAGTTTCTTTACTCGATAAAGATGGATATAACTTTGTTCTTGAAAAGAATATCATGAACATTTACCTTCATAAGGTACTGGTTGCAGAGGGTACACTGTGTAATGGTATCTACGTTCTAAATCAGAATACAGTTCTCAATATACAAAACACACGCAAGAGGAAGAATTCAGATACGAATGGATCCTACTTGTGGCATTATAGACTTGGTCATATCGGAGAGAAAAGACTGAGTAAGTTGCATAAAGATGGACTCTTGAATGCGTTCGAGTTTTCATCTTATGGAACTTGTCAGTCTTGTCTCAAAGGGAAGATGACCAAATCTCCGTTCACCGGACATGGAGAAAGAGCAACCGAGCTCTTGGGACTCGTACATAGTGATGTATGCGGTCCGATGTCTATACATGCAAGGGGTGGGTTCTCGTACTTCATCACATTCACTGACGATCTCTCTAGGTTCGGATATGTGTATCTGATGAAACACAAATCTGAAGTTTTTGAGAAATTCAAGGAATTTAGAAACGAAGTAGAGAACCAGACAGGCAAAAGTATCAAGATCCTCCGGTCTGACAGGGGAGGGGAGTACTTAAGCACGGAATTCCTAGATTACTTAAAAGAGAATGGTATTCTCTCTCAGCTTACTCCTCCTTATACACCACAGCACAACGGTGTTTCGGAGCGGATGAATCGTACCCTACTGGATATGGTTCGCTCCATGATGAGTAATGCCGAGTTGCCTCTTTCATTTTGGGGACATGCGCTATTGACAGCAGCATACCTATTGAATGATGTTCCGTCTAAATCAGTGCCTAAGACTCCGTTCGAGATATGGAATGGAAAGAGGCCATATCTTAAAAGATCTAAGATATGGGGTTGTCCGGCTTATGTTAAAACGCGTAAACCGGATAAACTAGAGGCACGGTCAGTTTTATGTAAGTTTGTGGGATATCCAAAGAATGGTTATGGATATCTATTCTACCACACCGAGGAACAGAAGGTGTTTGTTGCTCAGCATGCCGTTTTCTTAGAAACGGAGTTTCTTGCAAAAGAAATTAGTGGGAGCACGGTAGAATTGGAAGAAATTCAGCGACCACAAACTGAAACTGAAAATTTGACAGAACCTCAGGATTCAATAACCCCAGACGAACCTCAGCCACTCCGCAGATCTGGTAGGATTTCTCATCCGCCCGAGAGATACTACGGTTTTCTCATTGACGGGGATCGAGAGGATTGCATCTTGGAAGAAGATGACCCTACCAGTTTCAGGCAGGCCATTATCAGTAGGGACTCTGATAAGTGGCAGGAAGCAATGCAATCCGAAATGGAGTCCATGTACGCCAATAAAGTGTGGACCTTGGATATTGCTCCACCTGGGGTAAAACCCGTTGGATGCAAATGGATCTACAAAAGGAAACTTGGTGTAGATGGGCAGGTGGAAACCTATAAAGCTAGACTCGTTGCAAAAGGTTTTCGTCAAAGACCTGGTTTGGACTATGACGAGACTTTTTCTCCGGTGGCTATGCTCAAATCCATTCGGATCTTACTTGCCATTGCTGCCTTCCATGACTATGAAATCTGGCAGATGGATGTTAAGACGGCTTTCCTAAACGGTTGTTTGGAAGAGTGCGTTTACATGGATCAACCAGAAGGTTTCGTAGACAGTGGGAGCAGCGGAAGGGTGTGCAAGTTGCTTAAATCCATTTATGGATTAAAGCAGCCATCGCGGAGCTGGAACATCTGTTTTGATGAGGCAATCAAGGAATTTGATTTCATCAAGAACGAAGATGAACCCTGTGTATATAAGAAGATTGTAGGACGAACTGTCGTATTCCTAGTCTTGTACATGGACGACATTCTTTTGATAGGAAATGACATTCCTATGCTACAATCGGTCAAGCTGTTTTTGTCACAAAGGTTCTCCATAAAGGACCTGGGTGATGCCTCGTACATTCTGGGGATCAAGATCTATAGAGATAGATCCAAGAAACTGTTGGGACTTTCACAGTCCAGGTACATAGAGACCGTACTAAAGAGATTTAGTATGGAGGGTTCCAAGCGCGGTAACATACCCGCATTGCACGGAATTACCCTCTCCAAGAAGATGTCTCCTAAGACTGACGAGGAGAGGGTTCGCATGAGCACTATACCCTACGCTTCGGCGGTAGGATCTATAATGTATGCGATGCTATGTACAAGACCAGATGTAGCTTACGCGTTGAGCGAGGTAAGTCGGCATCAGTCAGACCCAGAGGAGGACCACTGGACAGCAGTGAAGAACATTCTCAAGTACCTAAAAAGGACTAAGGAGATGTTCCTGGTTTACGGTAATGGAGACCTCAGGGTCGAGTCCTTTACCGATTCAAGCTTCCGGAGTGACAAAGATGACAGCAAGTCCGTCTCGGGTTTTGTGTTTACCCTCAACGGAGGGGCGGTATGTTGGAGGAGTTCCAAGCAGGATACCGTCGCAGACTCGACGATGGAGGCTGAATACATTGCTGCAAGCGATGCCGCAAAAGAGGCGGTCTGGATAAAGAAGTTCATTAGTGAACTTCAGGTGGTTCCGTCCATTGTTGACCCAATACCTTTGTATTGCGATAACAATGGGGCTATAGCTTTAGCGAAGGAACCAAGGTCCCATCAGAAATCCAGGCACATCTTAAGGCGGTATCACCTGATCAGGGAGATCATTGATCGACAGGAGATCGAGGTGCGGAGAGTGGACACAAAGGACGACAACACTGCGGACCCATTCACGAAGGCTTTACCCCAGACTCAGTTCGAGCGGCTGATCGAGATGATAGGTCTTCGATACGCCAGTACATGGCCTTAGTGCAAGTGGGAGATTGTTAGTGTATATGCCCTAGAGGCCATTACTGTATCATACTAGTATGTATATTACTTGATGGAAGCTTGGGATATTCACAGTTGTACAGACAATCTTGCTCAATATAGTAGTATGCTACTTGGTTTGTCTCTGCTTTAATGTGTACTTGTGTGTTTATTTATTATATCACCTATACGCATTAGTAGAGCCCTTTGGATCTTTGCTTGATTACCGGCGTTGTGATGGCGATCACACTCGTGGGGGCTGGGTAATCTACAAGCACATCCTTATACACGTCCCTAGTCGTGGGAGTACCGAGATAGGGCATCGATACTCCGGAGTAGACTAGCGTATGCGCTTCTCATCCCAGCACGGGAGACGGTCTGTCCCACAGCCGTCGGTACGTCGTACTTGAGATAGTATGTGGGTGCTCGTTGGGTTACGAGTACACTGGACAGGACTCGTCGGGAACTGATGGTTGGTATTATACCTATCGTCAGTTATCAGTTCCCAGGTGACATGAGTACAGCTTAGTCCGCTGACTTGACACTGTCACTTCGCCTCGAGTGTGTTCCCACTGTTCTTTGATTGCTACCCTACCACGGCTCTACTGAGTCGTGCAAACAGGTAGTAGTTGGGAGCAGTCCCGAAGCACTTGGAGGCAGTGACGGTTAGACAGGATTCGTCTCTCCCGGTATTGGGGGTTGACATCGCGCTGTGTCTAGGAGAGCCATTACACAAGTAGTCCCTGGCCAGGGCAAGCGAGATGTACTGGTAGGTTCCAGTGTTATCTCAGGGTGTTCTGGGCTTCACTCCGACACGACTTGTACCGCTATTAGGGGTCTGACGTTTACCGCCCCCCTAGGCCCGACATGCGATGTATCAGAAGAACATACCGGACTGTACGGAGATTGTCACATACAGACTCAGTAGGAGTTCGGATGGGTTTACCTCATCGGCCTTCTTATCGACATCTACCTGGGGACCGTTACGTACAGCTAGTGCCGCTTGCGGTCTGTGGTTAAACCCACTGCCAGCGTAGTGTCGAGTCTTTAGAGTCCCACACAGAGAGTTTCCCTGCACTGAGCGAAACGTGTAGAGGCCGTATGGTTTTACGGCAAGGCTGCGATCACTTACGTACGCTTGTGTGCGTATGGTGTTCGGGCAGGCAGTACTAGTAGGCTTTGGTTTAAGCCGGATCCTAGTATTGCACGGATGGATTTGTTTTGTCTTCTGTGCATCCGCATTCTACGGAATACGGATGCAGGTGTGTATGCACAGTTTTTCGGAGTGATGAAGGAGGAGGTGCCTCATTAGGGTTTTGGCAGTTGGTTCGGCCAAAACCGTTATGTGGCAGTCTCATTAGGGTTTTGACAGTTCGTTTGGTCAAAACCATTATGAGCTGCGAACATCATTTACTAATCCTATTAGTGATAATCTTATGATAGCTAATTGCATTGACCATTTGACCCCGTTGACCTCTCTTGACTTTGTTGACCGGTTGACCGGGTTGACCATTGACTTTCAAGAGGGTTCCACACTCTTCTTTTTCTTTTCCTTTTTCTTTTGGATTATGATAATGGTCATTTCAAAGTAGCCATCAACTTTATCCTGATGGGATTAGTAATGATGTTGTTTTGCATTATTTGCAACCATGGTTGTTTTTCTTTTGATCATAATTTTATTCTCATTCTCTCTCTTGAAATGAGAAGCTCCATGGTTGCTAACCTTCCTCCTTCTTCTTCCTCCTTTTGATTTTCTCCTTTGATCTCATGTGTTGAGAGAAAAAGGATTCCACTTGACAAACACATCCATACATCTCCTCTACACATCCCAGGGCTTCTAGATTAGCAATCTCCTTGCCCAAGTTACCTCGGCTTGAGGTGGAGCTCGGTGTACATCTCTCGGGTGGATCGTCTTCGACTCAAGGAGGCCGCGGAGGTGACCAAAGTCCGGATCAACTATTGAGCAAGCAAAGAGAAGAACGATAAGAAGAGAAGAACGACAAGAAGAGAAGAACAACAAAGAAGAAGAACAACAAGAAGAGAAGGAGTTCAAGTTGAGGTATAACCCCTAACCGAGTAGATACATCTCATGTTAGGATGCTAGTGTATTGTTTAGCAAAGATCCGGTTTTTACGGTCCATGTTACAAAGTTTAGAAAAAATTTTGTTTTACCGTTTCCGCAACCCCGAAAGTACCGGGAGAGGTAACGTGGACCTAACACTTCCTCCTCCTCCTCCTTCTTGACAGCTCTCTTGTGTTGGATTTGTATGTCCTAGAGGCCTGTATTGTATAGAATATTAGGGATATGTATGTACATGACAATCTTGCTCAGTTATATAGTATACCATTTGGGTTGTCTTTATCTAAACATGTGTATTTGTTTTTCATGCTACTTTATATTGCTTATACATGTTGATAAAGACTCATTACAGTAGTATACTATTTTGGTTTGACTTTATCTTAATATGTGCATATGTTTTACTCGATATCACATATGCCTGATACATGTTGATAAAACCCGTAGGATTTTTGCTTGACTACCAGCGTTATGATAGCGATCATACTTGTGGGGGCTGGGTAGTCCACAAGCACATTCTTAAATATCCTAAGTCGCAGGAGTATCGAGGCCGGGTATCGATATTCCAGAGTAGAATTGTGTATACGTTTCTAGACCCCGACGAGAGGCGGTGGTTAGTCCCACAGCCATTGGTGTGATCACCAAAGATTGTATGAAGGTGCTTACTGGGGGTGAGTTATTCAATTGGAAAATTTGATCCAATTGAATTTTTTTTTTACACTGGACGGACTCGCCGAGAACTTCTAGATGGTATTATACCTATCGTCAGATAGTGGTTCTCAAGTGACATGAGTACATGTTAGTCTTTAGACTTGAAATCATCATTTGTCTCGTGTGAGTTCCCACTGTACTTAGATCACTACCCTACCACGGCTCTATTTAGTCGTACAAACAGGTTTTGGTTGGGTACAGTCCCGAGACACATGGAGGCAGTGAGTAATTGTCAGGTATTCTTCTCTCCCGATATTGGGAGTCGATATCGCACTGTCTGGTTGGCTAGAACAACAAGACCTTGGCCAAGGTAGATGAGATTTACTGATGGTTATATCAGTAGTTTCTCAAATTGGTCCTGAGCCACATCGACACGACTTATCGGGTTACTAGGGGTCTAACGTTTACCACCCCTAGACCCTGTATATGATACTTTTAGACGAAAAGACCGGACTGTACGGAGATTGTCACGGATAGACTCGGTAGGGGTTCGAATGAGCTTGCTCGTCGGCCTTCTTTTCAACAAATACCTGGATAGCGGTAACGTACAACTAGTGCCGCCGACGTGTTTGTGGTTAACCCTTTTGCTAGCGTACTGTCGAGTCTTTAGAATCCCACATAGAGAGTTTTCCTGGTTCAGGAAAAACAATGTAGAGCCCGTATGTTTATACATGCAGGGTTCCGATTAAATACATGTACTAGTTGCGCGAAATTTAATCGACGGTTTGTGATGCTAGAGTGCTTAGAATTAAGCCAGTTTATTAAATCAAGTATTGATTTGATTCTAGTATCATGTTATTGGATTTATCTATTTCTTTGTATTCGTATTTTTGGTATGAGTACGGGTATGTATATACGATTAGGTATTCTTGTATTTATACAAAAATGCTTCTAGATGATGACACATCATTATGTATTTTTTTTCTATTTATTAGAAATAGAAAATGAGGTGAAAGAGTGAAGTGGCTTTAAGCGTGGCTATTATCTTTGTTTATTCATTTGTGAAAATATTCAAACATGGCTTGAATTTTTATTTGGAAAAATATTTTTGATACATATTATTTTTCCTAGCCATTCTTCATTCATTCTAACCTAAGCCTTCTCTCTCCTCTCTTGAGCTCCATATTCTTTCTCAAACTCCAACCCTTCTCATGAGTAGAGAATTATGGGGTTTTTGAGATAAATAAATCCCATCAACAATCTCTACATCATCTTAATAAGCTAGATTAGCAAACTAGGTTATTAAGTTACTTCATTTGTGAAGTGCTAGCTTGAATCATATTCCTTCGGGTGGATCATCTAGGATTAAGAAGGTTTTCAAGCAAGTTCTCTGGGACCTCAAGGAGCACAAGAAGGGCTTTGAAGACCGAAAGACACGAATCGTTTTGGTATAAACTTCTAGCCGAGTAGACAAACTCTTAGTAGTTGCTAGTTTAGGGTTATGGTTTGATTACTAGGGGTTTTGTTAATTGTGCTTGCTCAAAATTTGATTTTTGTGCATTCAACCTCTCTACTTCCATTGTAGAGTGAGCGCAACTAATCAACATCTTGAGCTTTAGTATTTGAAAGAAAATCGTAGTTGAAAATTCCTTCATCTCCACTCTCCATTCCTAACGAGCTTGAAGCGTCGGTTGCTTTACTAGGTGAAGCTGGAGTTTGGATCAGTTCCCTTAGGTGGATCATCTTCGGTAAGGGTGGTCGCCTCTCAAGTTTGTTCCCTACGGCCTATAAGAAACTTGAAGGGGTCTTCTACGATTGGGTGGACAGTCGTGCGGTCATTTTGGCTCAGTCAAGAACTCGTACGGGTGGATTTAATGCACTCAAGATAATGATGGACATAACTTGACTAGGACCTTATGATATGTTGGTTCAGTCAAGGTTACTTGGGTCCTAGGGGCAAAAATCATATCGGGAGTTTCAAATATAAGGGAAACTTGCCAAGTTTGCGCATACTTTCTGGAGTGTGGTAATTTTGGTTGGCTTCCGTCAAAATTATCACACAATGATAGTTAGATCTCGATTCCTACTGATGAGTAGGTATTACTCATCAGGAGATATTCACTTCACAATTAGCTAGCCTATTAGGTGTCTAGAAAGTGTTAACAAGGTTGCACCTCTGCGGAAACAAGATTATTTAATTGGGTCCGTACGAAAGTATGGGGGACCTCCTTTGGAGTACCAACACTGGCCTGGCTGAATGGTTAGCGAACTTGTAAGGTGTATATGATCCCGACTAGTTCTCCTTTTAGGGTTTAAAGGAGAATTCGAGGATACAGTGAGAGCCATCCTGATTAGATAAAATGATTAACCAATCTAATCTTGATAGAATGCACGCTGAGTGTTTTCTCTCTCTCTTGTTAAAGTGATCCATGACTTACTTTAAACTAAAGCTCATTAACCAAGTTGACCGAACCTTTTTACAGACTTTGGTTTTGGGTTGTCATGATTCACAACAAAATCGCATATATCTCTACTACTCCTACTTTCCCTTTACATTTCTCCAGAACACTCTGTATCACTATGATGATCCATATTATTTGGAAAGACCATCGTATAGTTACATACGAACTTGAAGAAATTATTTCAGTCGAGGATGGCCACTGGTTCTTGAGAAATTGAATAGAACTATTCGGTTGTCTCTTCCCTTTACATTCTCTCAGGTTGCAAGAGCACTTTGTATTAGGAGGGTACACCTATTATGCTTATTAGATAGTCTTCTTCCAAACCTTAGGTCGGTGCCGAAAGGTAAGAAAAGAAGAAAACCAGTTAGCGCAAGTGTGCTGTAAAGAAGGTAAGATGTAGATATATATGAATGGTTGGAGTGAGGGCAAAAGAAATTACAACTATTGTCATGATTTTGGATAGTGGAAGAGGAATTACTATGAATACCCGGCCACCTCTAGAAACATTTTCATATTTCAGTATTTCTGTGTGCTTGTTACTAAAAACTGTTTTCCTAATTAATTTTGACTCGAGGGTATGTATCTACCGGATTTGGTTCTCATATCTGTATAATGTTACAGATGATAAGTAGGAGCAGAATATTGGGAAATGAGCGATTTGATCCTTAATATCAGAATTCGTAGCAATTCGCGATATTGGATTAAATCACCTGGTATGCTTAACGGCAAATATTTGGTTTTGAATAACCATTGTTATGCATCAATCTTTAGAATGATATATCTATATCTTTATTTTATAAAGTGAGATATAAATTTTGAAAATTGCATTCCAAACATTTACCTTTTATCAGTTGAGAATAAGGTAAGGTGCATTTAATAACGATGTAAGACATTCTTAACTAAAATACAGTTTTCGACTTATAATGTAATGTTTTTAAAATAAATAAATAAATAATTAAATAAATAAAATCCTTTAGGTGAATTTTCTGATAATCGGTAAAATAAACCGTATTTTCCGTAAAACTCAACTACAATTATTTTTTAATATAGATTTAAATATGCCTGTTTTAACTATCTAATCGCTAGTATTTGGTATTTATTTAGTCACTTATAAATTATTAGTTTACCTAAATATTTTTCCTTAAGAAATTATTTTTAATATTAACATAAGCTTTTGATTATACATTAAATGGGTGCAAATTATAAATTGCAATGGGTTAATTTGACAAATGTGAACCATGACATATTAGAATTAAGATTGTTGCATTCACTTCTCTTCTTTAATTGGTTTCAAAATTCTAGAGAATTCTAGGGTAAAATTGAAGTAAGAAAATAAATAAAATAAAATAATTTTGAAAAGACTTAAAAGAGTCATTAATTAAGGAATTCTTCTACACATTTCTACACTCTTTCTCTCTCTCCCCTCACTTCCTCCCTCATGGCCGAAATTCCCACCATGGCAGCCTCTCATTTCTCCAACTCCTTCTCACTTCAAAAATTCATCAAAATTCATGAAAAAATCCAAAATAAAAGCTCAAATTCACAATCCAATTTCTACCCATTATTCTTTGGCCTATCTAGCATGGATTTTAGAGCAAAGTTAGCACTTTGGAGGCTATGATTTTCATGTTTGATCTCATGTTTATTGAGGTATAATCCTAACCCTAGTGTTAATTGTAGGTTAATTACTATAATTTAATGAATTTCGGTATTTAATTAGGATTCTAATTGCTAACTTGAAAATTCAAGAAAAGGTTTTTAAATCAAGTTAGGGTTTTTGCTTCATCATTAAGTATGCAATGTGTAGTTTAACATGTTAGGTAATGCTAAACCTAATCTAGAAGCTAAATTGTAAATTGTTACAATTAATTTGTTCGAATTGCATGATTTTTTTGCAAACTAGGTTTTTGTAAAATATATATATATATATATATATATATATATATGTGTGTGTGTGTGTGTGTGTGTGTGTGTGTGTGTGTGTGAGATAAAATTCTAGTGAGAATTTTTATCAATTATTCTTTGTTTTAATGGGTAGATTAACATATTAATTGAATGCAAAAGCTAATCTAGTTACTAGTTGCTAATTGTTAGTTTAAAATTTTGATAATTATGCTAATCTTGCTAACTAGGTTCTTAGAAATTGATTAAATAATTGGGATTAAAATCTAATTAGGGTTTCATGACATTTGTAACAACCTGGTTCATTTATACCAATTCTAGTTCTCGTATTTTCTTAATTGTGGTATTTCTTGATTTATCGTGTTTTGGGTGCGAATAGTATGTTACATTTTATATTGCATTCGACCCGACCCGCTGCTTGAACCTGTTTGATTCATATTTATGAATTACCCTGACTTGTTACGTAGACTGTGCATTTTCATGTTTAGTGCATACTGGCATTTTATCTGGCATTGCATCTGGCATTGCATCTTTTACCATATAACATTTTAAGTCACGTAAAATAATTTAAAATTTCATAACTTGGCTTGCATGATACCCCTAACCCCGTGGTAGTATCCGCGCATCTTGTTCTCGTCCCGTTCAGTGAAACAGACGTATTTGGATGGCTACACGCACGTACCTGCATCCGTTCTTGGGGGTATGCATTTTCGTTACCTGAGCATCCATTTTGAATTTTGAAAGTCGCATATATTTTTCATATTTTAAATCTGAATTTTTAGACCCGACCCGGGCGTGTTTTGGAATATTTTGTATACCGCCAAAATTCAAATTTTATTTAATCTAATATCTTTATTTTAAAAATCAACGGATTAAAATTTAAATAACTTACAAATCTTTAACTAAAATCCTAACCCTTTTAACAAACAAATCCTTTAAATAAAATCCTACTTTTTAACGCAACCCCCAGCTCTCTCTCTCTGTCTCGTGGCCCCCACACCTCTCTAATTCTCTCTGTCTCTCTCCTCTTTCCTTTCTTCTCCATTATAAAACCCCGACCCTCCTCGTTAACCCATCATCAAACGAAACCCTAACCCTAAAAATCTCCTCAGCACCCTCAAAACTCCCCCCAACCGAACCACCATCTCCTCTACCTCCTCCTCTCCATCTTCTTCTTCTCCTTCACCCATTCCCGAGCCCTCACCTACACACGCAACACAATCCCGAGAACCTAGCACCACCTCATCACCGGCGACCCCAGCCTCACACCACCATCATCACCATCTCCTTTCTCTCCCTATCTCCTCTGTTCTTCCTCCTGCAACCCAGCAACACCCCTGCACTCATCCAAACCCCAGTAAACCAAACCCTAGCCGAACCCTAGCAATCCAACCCCTTCGCCGGAGCTCCGTTCATCACCATCAACACCACCACCTATCTCTGCGAACCCAGTACACAAACTTCAGTGAGCAATCCCTCTTCTTTTCCTCTTCTTTCTTGCTTTCTTTCTTGCTTTCTTTTCTTTATTTCTTTAAGGATTTGATTTCTCTGTTGCCGTAGTTCACCGGAGTCGGGATCGACGCCGACGATCCAGACGACGTACCTGACTTGTGTGATCACCCTTGTGCGTTTTTTGGACCCGTTGCATGTGCCGTACGTGTGTCGCGACATTTTGCCGACGTCGGACGTACCGTACACATCCGTTTCTTGATCCATCAAGGCAAGTTAATCTTGCTACATGCTATATAACTCATTATATACCTATTTAAATAAATATCATACCTCTATTTTAAATTATGCACCCCATGTTTAATTTATAACTTTTCGATGCTCCGTTTGCATCCATTCATATCATTTCAGATCTAGGTCATGGAAAACTTATCTTGTTACATACTAGATTACAATATACTGCATCCATATCAATATTTATATCACATATTGCTTAGTTGTACATCCCACATTACCATTTTACAGCTTTACTGTTTTTCGGATACCCGTTTGCATCCATCTCATTTAAAATATAAATAACTGCATCCATAGATCATATTAATACATAACACTGTGATATTAACATCCCATGTTAATAAAGAGCGTCCTAATTAGTATTGGAACTATAAATGTAACCCTAATCGATAATTGTGCATCCATATCTTTGAATTTATATCTATTTGCATACCATATCACATTATTCCATTTTATTGTTACATTAGTACTCCATACTTGATTTTGTGTACCCATACTTATTACAGTTTGATTATGAGCACCCACTTGATACTTGTGCACCACCTGACATGACTTGATACACCACTACTTGACACGACTTGATACATGTGCACTACTTGACATGATTTGATCCTTGTACACCACCTGACATGACCTGATGTACCACAGGTTGACACATTACCTGATCTTGTTACTAATGCCGACAATCTTGACCTGTTGTCCCTACGGACATATCCTGTTGTCTATTTAGACAAACAAGTACCTGCTTGATCCTGTGTTGGCATTAGCTCCAGATTTATCAATACCTGACTTGAACACATAACCTTGGGGGTATAGGGAAATCAAAAGTGTAAACTAAAGTGTAGCTTATAAGGATATTACTTGATCCGTGGTCCCGGGGGATAACGGGACAGAATCATTCGTGATTCTTACTTGATCCGTGGTCCCGGGAGATAACGGGGGGATAACGGGACAGAGTCATTCATGACTCCCACTACCTGGTCCGTGGTCCCGGGGGATAACGGGACATATCCTTTGAGTTACATGGAGGATTACTCTAATTGATTTCATTAACTTTAGAGTAGATAACTCTATAGCACAGTTTAGACTACTCACTGCACTTCACCTGTTTATATCATGTTCACTAATATATATTCATGTTACTGTTTACCTGTTATTGATGACTTGTTACTGTTCATACTTCATGCCTGTATATTTCATCACATCCCGCTTGCTGAGAATTATTGATATTTTGACGCACTGACGTCTGGGTTTTGCATGACCCAGATCCCTTGTCCTTATCGCAGGCTGTCCAGGAGTATTTTGATCAACAGGCCGAGCAGTGAGGACATGTTATTAGTCGGTTTAGTTTCCTTTCAGTACTTTTCATTCCTGATGTGAGCCCGCATTATGGGACGTACATTCCAGATTATTATTGTATTGGATCTTTTGCTTCCGCATTATTTTTATTCTTGACTCGTTATTCTGGCTCATGGACATGTATTAGATAGTTGTTTATTTACTGTTCTTGATATCTCTACAGCCGTAATGTGACTGTGGAGGGATATTTCCTATCCACAGGTAGTATGGTTGGCTCTGTCACGTGCCTATCTTAGCGCACTCTGGGAAGCGGGGCGTGACAGGGTTTGTTTGGTATCAGAGCCATAGGATTTAGGATAATCGGGTTTAATTCTTTTGTAGTTGGGTATTGGACCTAATACACGAATCAGAATACTCGTGATTAGGAACATGTCCTGCCACTTTACCATCTTGCCATTCTTGAATCTTAACTTCCTTCTGATCCTTACCTTGACGATATGCTAACCTCTTTGCATCTCGATTTGAAACTTTGGTTTCCTATTGTTTATCTCTAGAATTTAGGCGACTTGGTTAGAGTTATGTGATTGTAGCTATATACCGCGGCATGGTTACAATGCGGTACTCTATTTAAGTAACTTGGAGTTCTAGTCTTGATCCCTATCCTTGATCTATAGTTTGAATCTTGTTATCATACTAACCCTTTCGGTGTTTTGGTTTCAGGAACATGGCAGGCAGGAATCTGAAAACGTACCAGAGGCGTGTTGATGAAGCCGCTTTGCTTGGAGTAATCCATGGGATGCCGGAGAACCAGAAACGGCAGACCAAGCTGAACCAGCAGCAAGCCGAAACTTTTCAGGAAGGTTTGCGGACCGTCCAGCAGTCCGTAAGCAATGTTGTGGCCAGACCAGTTGATCGTGTGGGTACCGTGGCGGATTTCAGGAGACTTGGCCCGTCCGTCTTTACTGGTCTGGAAGAGCCATTGCCAGCGGAGCAGTGGCTGGTTGATACGGAGAATTTGCTCGTTGCAGCACAGATTCCAGAGGACAAGAGAGTGGATGTGGTACGCATCCAATTAGTGGACTATGTCCATGAATGGTGGCTTGTGGAAGAGACCCATTTGCTCAAGCCGATCAGTTGGGCAGATTTTTCGAAGAGTTTCTTGGAGAAGTTCTTCCCGCAGACTGCACGGGAGGAAATGGAAGAAAAGTTTATCAGTTTAAAGCAGAACGACGGATCCGTGGATGCGCATGCGGCTGAGTGGACACGGCTCAGTTGATTCGCTGGACCTTTGGTGGCCAAAGAAGCTGATAGGGCACGAAGGATTATGCGCAGTTTGGATGTGGACATCCAGAGGCAAATTATATCCCTGGGTTTGACCACTTTCTCACAAGTGCTTACAGCGGCCCGAGAGCAGCAGAGCCTATCTATGAAGACTGAGGGTACGCAGTAGGAAGCAGTTACAGTGCGGAAGCCGGCATTTGCACCGAACCGAGCGCATGTTCGCAGAGGTATTCCGGTGAACCGACATGGCGTAACACCTATGAAGAAGCCCGTCGTATATGAGCAGAAGGGAAGAATGTTTTATGAGTTCTGTCATCTACCAGGGCACCTACAGAAGGATTGTTGAAGGAAGCTTGGACTCTGTTTGGTTTGTGGATCGGCGGATCATACTATCAACGCTTGTCAGTCAAAGCTTCGATTGAAGGATGATGTTCAGAGACCACCGCAGAAGCAGTTTCAGGGACAGAAGCAGCTGACTCAGGGACCCAATCAAGCTCGAGCATTTACCCTGACGGCTGAGGAAGCTAAGGATTCAGAAGAAGTTGTTTCAGGTATCCTACTTGTTCATGGTTTTCCCGCATTAGCGTTATTTGATTCTGGTGCATCCCATTATTTTATGTCATCCAAGTTTATTGCTACACACTCGATTGCTTGCACGACCCTGTCTAGTTGTTGGGACATACACATTGGGAATAAGAATATCATAGCTAGTAGAGAATGTAAGGATTGTTCAGTTGTTGTTTGCGGACGGGAGTTATTTGCAGACTTCTTGGTGATTGATACCGGCAGCTATGAAGTCGTCTTGGGAATGGATTTTCTTGGCACGTTCCACGCTCACATTGATTGTAGGGCAAAGAAAGTGATTTTCCAGATTTCCGGACATCCAGAGTTTATCTTTACTGGAGGAAGCAGTTCTGTCGGGCCAGTCGAGTTTAGGGCTAGGTCGACAAATAATGTTCTTTCGTCTATGGAAGTGGATAAGGAAGAAGCGCCAGCGGTAGTTCGAGATTTCATGGACGTGTTCGAGGACATCTCGGGTTTACCGCCAAAACGAGATGTGGAGTTCGCGATCGATCTTATTCCTGGTGCAGCGCCAATCTCTAAGGCGTACTATCCAATGGCACCAGTGGAGTTGGAAGAAGTCAAGAAACAGGTTACCGAATTACTTGAGAAGGGTTGGATTCGCAGCAGTAACTCACCTTGGGAAGCTCCAGTTTTTCTAGTCAAGAAGAAAGATGGCACAAGGTGGATGTGCATCGATTATTGAGAATTAAACCGGGTGACTATTAAGAACAAGTACCCGATCCCTCGCATTGGCGAATTATTTGAGCAGCTTAGTGGCGCGAGGGTGTTCTCGAAGCTGGATTTGCGATCCGGATATCATCAGGTCCGAGTTAAAACAGAAGATATTTGCAAGACGGCGTTCCGAACTCGGTATGGACATTACGAGTATTTAGTGATGCCCTTCGGAGTAACGAATGCACCGGTAATATTTATGGACTTGATGAACCGAATCTTTTCACCATTCTTGGACCAGTTTATAGTGGTGTTCATTGATGATATTCTGGTCTACTCAAAGAGTATTGAAGAGCATGCAGAACACTTGAAGATCGCACTGCAGACATTGAAGAAAGAAAGATTGTATGCAAAGATGAGCAAGTGCGAGTTTTGGCTTGAAGAAGTGAAGTTTTTGGGGCATGTCGTGTCCGGAGATGGAATCGCCGTTGATCCCGAAAAGATTGCAGCAGTTCGAGATTGGCCGATTCCGAAGAACGTTGCAGATATCAGAAGCTTTCTTGGACTTGCCGGGTATTACAGAAGGTTCGTGGAGAATTTTGCTCGTTTGGCTGAGGCTCTGACCAAGCTTACGCGTAAGGAAGTACCATTTGTGTGGACGGATAAATGTGCGTCAGTTTTTGAGTCGTTGAAGCAGAGACTGATAACCGCTCCTATTTTGACCGTGCCAGACAGTTCCGGAGGATTGGTGATTCACAGCGACGCGTCTGGAAAAGGATTGGGATGTGTTTTGATGCAACATGGGAAGGTTATAGCTTACGCATCAAGACAGTTGAAGACCCATGAGAAGAATTACCCAACTCATGATTTGGAGCTAGCAGCTGTGATTTTCGCTTTGAAGATTTGGAGACACTACTTATTGGACGAAAGGGTCAAAGTATTCACCGATCACAAAAGCCTAAAGTACGTGTTCACACAGAAGGAGCTTAATATTAGGCAGCGTAGATGGTTGGAGCTGATGGCTGACTACGATCTTGATCTTAAGTACCATCCGGGGAAAGATAATGTTGTGCCAGATGCGCTTAGTCGGTTGCCAGCAATTCGGATATTGACTGCACAGAAGGAACTTATTGAAGACTTTCGGAGATTCGAATTGGAGATCGTGTTACCGCACTCTTCGGGACAGTTGATGCAGCTGCAAGTACAGTCGTCGTTGATCGAGAATATTAAAGCAGCGCAGTTACAGGACCCTAGATTGCAAAAGTTTCGAGAACAGGTTGAAGCTGGACTTCGAACGGATTTGTTGATTCATGAAGATGGTTCATTGCGCTATGGTAGCCATTTATGTGTGCCAAAAGGAGATATTCGCGAAGAAGTTATGAAGGAGGCGTACAGGTCCGCATATTCTGTACATCCAGGAGGTACGAAAATGTACCGAGATCTACTACAGCATTTCTGGTGGGAAGGCATGAAACGGGAGATTGCCCGCTTTGTAGCAAAGTGCTTGGTGTGTCAGCAAGTTAAGGCTGAACATCAAAGGGTTGCTGGTTTATTGCAACCACTTCCGATTCCTCAATGGAAGTGGGAACATATAACCATGGATTTCGTAACGGCTTTACTGCGGAGTCCAAAGGGTAACAATGCAGTTTGGGTGATTATTAATCGATTGACTAAGGCAGCTCATTTCATACCATTTCGAGTTGGTCAGTCAACGGAAACGTTAGCAGAACGGTATATGCAGGAAATTGTAAGATTGCATGGAGTACTTGTGAGCATCGTTTCTGATCGTGATACCCGATTTTTGTCGCACTTCTGGAGGAGCTTACAGGAAATTTTGGGGACTTGATTGAAGTTTAGCACAGCTTATCATCCTCAGACAGATGGCCAGTCGAAGAGAACGATCCAAACTCTTGAAGACATGTTGAGAGCTTGCATATTAGACTTCAAGGGTTCATGGGAGGATCATCTACACTTGGTGGAGTTTCTTACAATAACAGTTTTCAGGCGACTATTCAAATGGCTCCATTCGAAGCATTGTATGGTCGCAAGTGTCGTTCACCCGTTTGTTGGGATGATATTGGAGAACGAAGATTGTTGGGACCGGATTTGATCGTGCAAACAGTGGAGAAATTTAATACTATCCGGAATCATATGAAGGCAGCACAAGATCGACAGAAGAGTTGGGCCGATACATCGAGAAAACCTCTAGAGTTCGCTGTTGGTGATCTAGTATTCTTGAAGATATCACCGACTAGTGGAGTGATTCATTTTGGGAGTCGAGGCAAGCTTAGTCCTCGATTTGTTGGGCCTTTCGAAATTTTGGAGCGTGTTGGAGAAGAGGCGTATCGATTGGCATTACCGCAATCTTTGGCGAATGTTCATGACGTGTTTCATGTATCTCAACTCCGTAAGTATGTTCGAGATGAAACACACTGTCACGCCCCGCTTCCCAGTGTACGGCGAAGGGGACGCGACGAGGTCCGCTACGTATATACTCAGAAGTACATATGCTAAGCGTATCTAAGCAATATAAAATAAATACACAAGAGATAAGAAATAAAAGAGAACAACTTTTATTTATTAACATTCTTTGTACAATGCATGAGAGGAAATACAACTGAAATAAAAAGATGCCTAAACAGTGTCATAACAGGAAATGAAAAATACAGAGAGGAAAAGTGTACAATGAAACTAAAGTGCAGGGTCTTCAGCAAACTGCTCCAAGTCTTCTTGCGATGGCTCGATCTCTACCGGGTCCGAAACACCTGACGACATTGAAACAAGAAAGAAATAGAATGTCGTCAGCGAACAATTCGCTCGGTAAGTTCCAAAGGTAAGAGGAAAGTAGAAATGACAGAATAAGAAGATATCTTTTAAAGTTGTATACTATTATTGTTATGTTAACGCTGTTGTTTGTAGCTTGGTACAGAAGGATGCCAGTGTATACGAGAGGAGTCTCTATATGCTAGAGACTAGAGGCACGTATAGTACAAGGAACCGTTTATGCTACGGTTGTTCCCGCCAAAAATTTCTGCGCAAAAGAGTCCAAGATATCAAATTGCAGCGATATGCTTAAGGAAATGCAAACCAGTATCTTCCGGGCTGTTTTTTGACAAACTCCCGAATGAGAAACAGATAAATTCTGATGTTATCGAAAGCGGCTCGAAAAACCCTTCGATTTGATATATTATGGGCCTCGTAATTCATCCGGGATCAAAAGTTATGAGGAATTACGTGTCCACACGTGATGGGCTTTTAAGAACCCGCTGGAGGAGTTAAAAATATAGTAAAAACTCAGAAAAGACCCCAATGGGGCATCACGTGCTCACACGTGACCATGGGTCACGTGCAGACACGTGATGGGCTTTTAAAGCCTCTAAAATAATGAATAGAATTTAATTCTAAAAGTCAGAAAATACCTCAACGAGGTATCACGTGCTTACACGTGACCAATGGTCACGTGTTGACACGTGATGGTTAAAACTGAAACATAAATAAGCGGCTGAGAAAGGAACCCAATTGGGGGTCACGTGCTCACACGTGACCAAAGGTCACGTGCCAGCACGTGACTGACTTTAAAAGCATTATAATTTAATAGAATTAAATTCTAAAAGTTTCTGAATCTTTCCAAATGGAAAAGGATTATGGGGACCGTTGGATTAAAGATCCAAGGGTGATTAAATATCACCAATTTATGGAAAAACCTTGGACAAGGAAAGATTTTCCTGAAAATCTCACCAGGATAACAAATAGAATATCTTTTGGATTTAAAATCCACGGTGAATAAAATTCACTGAATGATCTAAAGGCCCAGATTAATGATAAATATAAATCAAATCTCTTAACAATCAAATCAAATCTTCCAAAGAGAGATTTGCTAAACAAATTAACTCTTTTCCTTCTCCTATAAATAGGAGCCAAAATGATGGGGGATCTACTTTTTTGGGGAGAAAAACAGAGAGAGGAGAATTTAATTCTCAAGAGGGAAGAAAAGAAAGGAGAATTTAATTCTCAACAAAGAAAACCCTAGGTGAGAAAAGGAAAAAGAGATAAACTTCAAACAGAGAATTTAATTCTCAAAATCCAAGAGTTTAACTCTTATACAAAAAAGAACTTAGTTCTTCTTCTGGTTGAAGATCTGCACAGAGCACATCTCCCCACAACTTGAGAATTTAATTCTCATCGGGTCGAGATCCTGCCATGCAGATCCTAAACTTAGAAGGGGAATTGAGTTTTGAGAATTAATTCTCCTAAAACAAAACTAGGGTTTAACCCTAATCAAGAATTTAATTCCTTTACATATCTGGGAATTTAATTCCTTTGAAAAGAAATCAGGGTTTTATCCTAAATAAGAATTTAATTCTTTCACGATAGGAATTCAATTCCTTCAAAATCATAATTAGGGTTTAACCCTATAAAGAATTTAATTCTTAAAAGATCTCTGTTCATGGAAAGAACTAGGGTCACATGCCCCCACGTGACCCTTGAAAAGATCCCCTGCAAAGAACTTTGAAGCATCACCCCACGTGCTCCCACGTGACTCCCAGAACGCAGAAATAAAAAGCAAAGGGAATGAAAGCTTTGGGCGCTCTCACGTGTTTACCACGTGACCCCTTAGCAAACGTTCTAACAGTCAGCGCATAAATCCCCATCACGTGTCAACACGTGATGCTCGAAATAAAAAGGAAAAGTGTTTAACACTTATTAACAGATTTGAGGATAAAACAAAGGAGATGTGGTTCCGCATTTAAGGCGCCCTCACGTGTCACCACGTGACCCCTAATGAGCATTCCAACAGACCAGAGCGGGGGCCTCCATCACGTGCTCACACGTGATGGCCGTCAGAATTAAAAGAGTTAAAACACTGAGCTGCAGAATAAGATAAGGGAAATCAGGGCGCTCTCACGTGTCCACACGTGACCCCTCTCCCCTTAGTGTTTAACACTAATCCGAAGACTTTGTCCTCAGTGATTAACACTAATTTTCTTAGTGTTTAACACTAATTTGGAAAACTCTATTTGCAGTGTTTAACACTGATTTGCTTAGTGTTTAACACTAATTTGAAAACACTGTTCCCAGTGTTTAACACTGATTATCTTTTAGTGTTTAACACTAACTTGCTATCTTATTCCCAGTGTTCAACACTGTTGGTTTCTAGTGTTTAACACTAGCTTCAGCCCAATTGGCTAAGTTTCAGAGGCAAAGCCTCTCTTTCAATGGACCAACAGAGGGCCAATATTTCAAACATAACTGGACTTAGCCCAAACTGGCCATAAGTCCTCAAATCATCTTGATCTGAGCACATCTGCTCTTTCAACCAACTCATTGGTTCAAGGGTACATCTCGGAACTCCTCTGATATTTGTCGTTGTAATCCTTCAACGTCTTCAGAGAGGTAACGGGTCCCGACAACCACACATCAACACGGACTGTGGGGTCCTTAAACTCATGGACTTATGCGTCCTTAAACCAAGATACGGACTGTGGGGTCCTTAAACTCATGGACTTATGCGTCCTTAAACCAAGATACGGACTGTGGGGTCCTTAAACTCATGGACTTATGCGTCCTTAAACCAAGATACGGACTGTGGGGTCTTTAAACCCGCGGACTTATGCGTCCTTAAACTAACGGACTAATGCGTCCTTAAACACCACCCATATGGACTGTGGGGTCCTTAAACCCATGGACTTATGCGTCCTTAAACTACCTATGGACCGCGATGTCCTTAAACTACCAATGGACCGCAATGTCCTTAAACTACCGATGGACCACCACGTCCCTAAACTGGAACTTGGACCACCACGTCCCTAAACTGGCGATGGACCACCACGTCCCTAAACTGGAACTTGGACCACCACGTCCCTAAATTGGAACTTAGACCACCACGTCCCTAAACTGGCGATGGACCACCACGTCCCTAAACTGGGACAATAGAGCCCCCAAATGCTCTTTTGTCGGATCTAAACGATCCTGTTAAGTCGATCTTAGTCCCAAACTGGACTAAAGTATCCTTAACAACCGTTTAAGTTGATCTTAGCCTCAAATATGGCTAACGCATCCTTAAACCTTCAAACAGACTGGACTATGAATCCCTCCAATCAACTTTGGTTCAAGGGTACATCTCGGAACTCCTTTGACACCTGTCGTTGTAATCCTCCAACGTCGTCAGAGAGGTGATGGGTCCCGACGGCCATACATTCATGGACCATTATGTCCCTAAACTGGAACAGTAGAGCCAATTGCTCTTTTGTCGGATCTAAACGATCCCGTTAAGTTGATCTTAGTCTCAAACTAGACTAACGTATCCTTAACAAACGTTTGAGTTGATCTTAGCCTCAAATATGGCTAACGTATCCTTAAACCAAACCCCCAAACCCAAATCTAAGATAATACGGATTTGGACTAGTCCACGCCCTACGGGCGACGACATAACTCAGTCTCCGTAAACAATCCACGGGCAACAAAACACAAAACAAACACCCACGACACGAAGTGACCAGCTGGAGAAGGAGAAAGTTGTTACCGCAATGCGGTAGCGTAATTAACTGCAGGGGCTTGCGCCTGCAGGGAAGAGCGTCCCCACAATCAAAAACCCCTCAAACGAGGGGGAATCTGACGAAGTCTGCTACGTCGGACGCATCCGTTTAAACCTTCGATACATGGTGCCATAAATCAACTTGGCATCTTCGGAGAGGTGAACGGATAGCACCAATTAGCATCTGCCCTGAATCTCAGTGCCAAGACATCGCAGTCTTGTGCGCCGTCATTCGGAGGGGAACAGATTCTGGCACGCCCGGTGGGACCTTTTCCTCTTTCCACTCCACACTTCGTGTGTCGTGTTCGCGAACGAATCGCGGTTTACTGTGGTTGCCTGTGGTTTCGAGGTACTAAGATTTGGCGTTTTGCTTGGTGCAGAAAGCAAAGGATCAATGGCGTTCACCTGCTCAAAGTGTTCCATATGCAACTGCAACCCACGTCTTGCCTCAACTGGGGGTATATCTTATGGGCCCCAAGCGGCCTCCCTTTTCAGGATGCCAGTGGAGCAAGTAACTCAAGCCACCACTGGACTATTCTTCGGGACCATGCTCCCACCGTTGAGCTTCAATTCCACAATGACGTTGAAAGAAGCCCCAAAGAAGTCGGTCTTTGATCGGCTTACCACTGCCGCGGCCCCTCTCAATGGGTCGCCTAGCTTCAATACCTCAGTTTTCAACAGACTGGGCCAGAACGTCCGCAAACCCGCGATACCCGAAGCTGCAATCCCAAAGCGGATAGCTATCCCGACTCAAGCGGACGAAATCATTGGAAAGGCTCCTCCTTCCAAGAAGTCAGTTTTTACAAGGCAGGCTATTCCGGTTGCTGCTCCAGGCGAGGTCCTCAAAGCTGCTTCTCCTACCCAGAGGTCTGTCTTTGACAGATTAGACATTGCTTCTCAACGGGTGTCAGTCTTCGACAGGCTAGCACCAATAACGGTCTCTCCTCAAAGCAGGGGGCATGACGAAGTCGCCCCTACGGCCGAAACAACTCCATCCGCACGACACGCTCGACGTCGCCACTGGCGCCGAGTAAGGAAGGCTGGGGACAACTCCCCCTCTGGATTTACTCCACCAGCTCCAACGGTGGGGATCGATGCTGCTGTTCCAACCGAGAACAGCTTTGAATTGCTGAACACGGTGCGCAGAAACTCTCCTACCGCCGTACTAAAAAGATCCCCTCCTCCGGTGGGAAACGTTGCGAAAGCCAAGCCAGAACATTCCTCTCAGCGGCTGTCCTCTAAAATTTACAAGGTCTGGCGCCAAGTCCAAGACTCGGTGATTGTTCGAAATTTCTCCCGCCAGCAGAAGAAGCTGAAGGCCCGGCAGGAAGAAAACCGTCCTGTTAAGCCGCAAAAAGCAACGGCTACTTGGGCGCCCACTACAACGACCCCCTCAACTTCAACCACTCAAAAGAAAAGGAGTCCGCAAAAAGCCCCTATGAACATGGTGAACCGTAAACGCGCTGAGCACGAACACCCCAAGTCTGGGGGCATGGTGGTGCACACTGTTTATATGGCTTCTGGAAAAGAGGAAAGCCGTGCATCGACGGGTCACCGACCGCTCACCCGATCCGTAACGAAAGCCCAGGAGCAACAACAAAAGCTTCAGGAAATGATGACTACAATGGCTGCACTCACTGAGCCAAAAGAAAGCTCCGAAACGTCTTCGGATGAGCGTCAAGAACAAGAAACCGACGCTGACTTTTTACGCAGAGTCCTCGAAAAGAAGGACAAAGAAGCCGCAGAGCAAGCGGCTAACATAAAACAAATGGCGCTTCTCTTCCAAGATGTGGTAGGGATGATGATCCGGCAAGATCCTCCTGCTGAAGAGCCTCCGATTGTCCTTGAAGATGACAAAGGAGAGACATCGAATCCTCCTTCGGCTCTTTTAGCTGCCAAGGAAGAAACCATTTCCAAGGCCGCACTGGATGACCATATAGCTCAGCAAATACGAGCTCACCAGGCAAATGAAGCGGCTGGGCAAATTGCTAGAACCGGACGGCCCTATCCGAGCTGGTATGACCAAATCAGTTACCCGCCGGGATATACGATCCCTAAGTTCCATGTATACAAGGGAACGGGAAATCCGCATCAGCACGTCGCTCAATTCAGGGCCTTATGCGGCAATACTGGAGGCGATGACAAATTGTTACTACGACAATTCGTCGGCAGCTTAGCAGAAACAGCCTTTGAATGGTATTCGGAGCTACCTGACGACTCTGTCAAAACATTTGCAGAGATGGAGCTGCTGTTTACACAAAGATTCGCGAGTGCTAGTGAACACACCCCGATAACAACACTAATAAATGCCAGAATAAGGCCAGGCGAAACGTGGGTCCAATACGCGACACGATGGCGAAACCTATGGTCGAAATGCGAACAACGCATAGAAGAAGCTCCTGCCGTGGGCATGTTCGTGGGTACTCTCGACCCTCAAGCGACCATATCCCAATTCATGATGTTCTTCAAGCCGGCCACTTTTCAGGCCTTGATTGACAAGCTGGCCCAAATGGACCAGATGGGTCATAGACCATCTCCTTCAAAGACAGAGCCTTGGAATGAAAAGGACAAAGGGAAAGCAACCGTCGTCGCCAATACTCAACAACAGCCGAGCCACTTAAAGCCGGTTGTTCGCCAGAACAATGTGCGACCACGCCCATCCCTCGAGGAAAGACTGGGACGTCCTTACTCATTTCCTCAGGATAAAACGAGAAAACTGTTCGAGCTGGCAGTGCGCAACGGACTCATCAATCTGCCGAGTCCAAAACGTCCGTTGCAACCAGGCGATGTCAACGATCCCAATTATTGCCCTTACCACCAAGCGGTAAGCCATCCAATCGAAGATTGCTTCGTCTTTAAGGGATGGATCGAGGATCAGTACCTACAAGGCAAGTTTGCGCTGTCTGAAAAGTGGAAGGTAAACCCACCACAGCCGCACACTCCAAAGAAGACGGACACACCGGGGGCAAGTTGTCACATGATCTCTCACTCATTGATAGATGATGAAGAAGCTCCTTGCACCGAGAAACCGAGGGCGGGTCTTGAACCAGAACTTCTATGGCCGTCAGACGAGATGATTGATGCATTCCTGAATGAAGCCCGTCTTAAAAGCAAAGCTGATCGAGAGCGTGAGATGGCCATATTCGAGAAAGCCAAACACCGACGATTAGATGAAAGGGTCGAAACACTCCCACCGGATCAAAGTACATCCGCCACAAATAAAAGCAGGTTTAAGATGAGGAAAAGATTCGCCAAAGCCATATCGATGGGAATGAAGCTGCCACCCTCTGAAGGAAACACTCCTGATGAAGCGGATGTACATCCTAGCTACTGCTTATATCATCGAAAGATTGCGCACCCAACCGAAGAGTGCAATGCCTTTAAAAACTGGTGGCAGGGATACGTTGCTCACCGGCAGCACGTTCAGCGATTGAAGCGCAAAGCTCGTCGAAAACAGAGAGGCACGACAAATGAGCATATGAAAACTGCCGGCAACGGTCACATGGTTGACGGCAGAAGATCGCAAGCTCTCACATTCGGGAGCAATTCTGAAGAAGAAATGACTCTTAGCCCTCTCTTCAAAGAATCCGCCTCAGGAAAAGAGGAAGAGAAGAAGAGCTGCGAGAATGTTCAGCTGCGCAATCGCACGCTACCCGAAAAGAATCTCGGACCCGCAAACAAGGGATCAAACAAAAGGGATAAGGGGAATGGAAAAGCGACCTCCGTCGCCAATGCTCAACAACAGCCGAGTGACCCGAAACCGTTTGTCGTCAAAACAACAAGCCGCGATACCTCAATGAGAAGTTGAAACGTCCTCACTCGTTTCCCAGAGATAAAACAAAGAGACTGTTCGAGCTAGCGGTGCGCAGCGGGCTCATCACTCTGCAGGATCCAAAACGTCCGTTGCAGCCAGGTGACGTTAACAATCCTAACTATTGTCCCTACCACAGAGTAATGGGTCACCCACTCGATAATTGCTACGTCTTCAAAAACTGGATTGAAGACCAATACCAACAGGGCAAGTTCGCGCTGCCCGAAAAGTGGAAAGTAAACCCGCCACATCAACATGCTTCGAAAAAGGTGGATATGCCGGGGGCATCATGCTCATTCATAGGAAAAGCCCCATAGACCGAAATGTCGTTAAACTAACGATGGACCACTATGTCCTAAAACTGGCGTCGGACCGAAATGTCCTTAAACTAACGGTGGACCGCAATGTCCTAAAACTTGCAAATGACCGAAACGTCATTAAACTACCATCAACCCGCAGCATCCTCAGGCTGACGTGGTAAAAAAAAAAAAAAAACGGTATGTCCATAAGCAAAATGGGCACGGATGAAAACCCGAAAGGGCTCCGTGAGTAAAAACAGCAGGGCTACCAGCGAGTGTTCGTGAAAACCCGAAAAGGCGCGACCTCGTTTAAAAAAAAAGAGTGAATAAAAAAAAGAATAAAAAATACGGTATGTCCAGAAGCAAAATGGGCACGGATGAAAACCCGAAAGGGCTCCGTGAGTAAAAACAGCAGGGCTACCGGCGAGTGTTTGTGAAAACCCGAAAGGGCACAACCTCGTTAAAAGACACTTACAGGATCCTCTCGACCTTGTAAGGAGAAACCACCTGAGTGAGATCCTTATGACTCACAAGGGAACACCACACTTAGGGATCCTCACGATTCCTAAGGAGAAATTACACTTACGAGATCCCCACGACTCGTAAGGAGAACTCTCTTATGGGACCCTCACGGCTCATAAGTTTTGAAAGTCTTAAGTTACAGAGACCTGAACCTGTTCTTAAGCAACCCCCACAACCTCCGATCTTGCCCTACAAACGGCTCGTATTGACCCTTGTATACAATCCACGGGCACGAATAAATATTTCCCTAACAAAGTCCCATCCGTGACTAGGGATATGCTTGTACAGCAAACAACACTTGTAAGTCCTCTCGACTTATAAGGAGAAAACCCTTTTGTAAGATCCTTACGACTTACAAGAGAACATGCACTTAGGAATCCTCACGATTCCCAAGGAGAAAACACACCTACAAGATCCTCACGACTTGTAGGGAGAAATACCTTTATGAGACCCTTACGGCTCATGAAGTCAAAAGCCTTAGCCGACAGGACCCTTAACCCTGTTTACTAAGACACCTTTGTTCGACATCGACAGAGGCAAATGATGATTCGCTCCTGGCTATATTCCAGTCGTAGCGATGCTGATGCCTAAACCGGTATCAAATTCCAAGCCCTTTCAAGGCAAATGATGATTCGCTCCTGGCAATATCCCAGTTGTAGCGATACTGATGCCTAGACCGGTATCAAATTCCAAGTCCTTTTACGGCAAATGATGATTCGCTCCTGGAAATATTCCAGTCGCAGCGATGCTGATGCCAAGATTGGTATCAGATCCCAAATCCCCTACTCAAAAAAAATAAAATCAGCGAGCCAAAAAAAAAAAATGCATACGAAATAGCCGAAATGATGGGGCAACTTGCAAACAAAATCAGCAAGTAAAAATGTATGCATGAAAAATAGCCGAAATGATTGGGCAACTCGCAATAAAAAGCAGCGAGTAAAAAGAAAAATAGCCGAAATGATTGGGCACCGCGAAAAATAGCCGAAATGATTGGGCAATCGCGATTTTCGCGATATAAAAGGCTGAAATGATAGAGCATCGCGGAAAGAATAAAAAATGAAACTTTTTGCCCTATAGGTGAAATCACATCGATCCCTGTATACAATCCAGGGGCACAGATAAAAAGGGAACCATACCTTCCCAACAGGCTCCATCAGAAAGCGGAGCCAAATCTCGACGGTTAATAGACAACCTAGAGACAATCTCGACATTTATCGCAATATTGCAGACATAATGTCAACAAACGAAGCAAAAAGAAGATCTCGAGCTTCAGGGTCTCGACGTCAAAATCGACAACTTAGAGATCACCAACGGCGTTTCTCCTCACTCCAGCCAGATGCAGACGTGACGTCAACAATCGACCTCAGAGTCGCAACGAAACGGAACCATGGCAAAGTCCTTAGTTCCAAATCTCAATGGCTACATCTACAGCCTGGAGACCAACAATGGCGTGCCTCCTCATTCCAGCAGGACACAGATGTTACACCATCAAGCGGAGCGATGGCAAAATCCCAACTCCGCCTTAGCATTCGTCTCATTACAGCAGACGCAATGTTAACAACGGCGTTCCTTCGCAGTCCAGCAGGATGTACATGCAAAGCTAATAAAAGACCCCATGGTCAGCAAAGCGGAGTGATGGCAAAATCCCAACTCCACCTCAGCACTCGTCTCGTCACAACGGACATATCATCAAGCAAAGAGGAACAGCGGCAACTCCCAATTCCATGACTCGACGATGTACTCCCATAGAGAGTCAAATCCCAACTCCGTGAAATGCGGATATAATCAACAAAATTCCTGGTCACGTGGAACACGGATAACGTCACTCTTTGACCCCGTGGAAAACGTCCAGAGCGGATCCTGGTCCTCGCAGAACACGGCAGTGAACCCGTGCGAAGCATCCAGAGCGGAGCCTAGTCCTCGCCTAACGCGGCAGTGAACCCGTGTGAAGCATCTAGTGCAAAATTCCTGGTCACGTGGAATGCGGATAACGTCACTCTTTGACCCCGTGGAAAACGTCCAGAGCGGATCCTGGTCCTCGCAGAGCATGGCAGTGAACCCATGCGAAGCATCCAGAGCGGAGCCTAGTCCTCGCCTAACGCGGCAGTGAACCCGTGTGAAGCATCTAGCGCAAAATTCCTGGTCACGTGGAACGCGGATAATGTCACTCTTTGACCCCATGGAAAACGTCCAGAGCGGATCCTGGTCCTCGCAGAGCATGGCAGTGAACCCATGCGAAGCATCCAGAGCGGAGCCTAGTCCTCGCCTAACATGGCAGTGAACCCGTGTGAAGCATCTAGAGCAAAATTCCTGGTCACGTGGAACGCGGATAATGTCACTCTTTGACCCCGTGGAAAACGTCCAGAGCGGATCCTGGTCCTCGCAGAGCATGGCAGTGAACCCATGCGAAGCATCCAGAGCGGAGCCTAGTCCTCGCCTAACATGGCAGTGAACCCGTGTGAAGCATCTAGAGCAAAATTCCTGGTCACGTGGAACGCGGATAATGTCACTCTTTGACCCCGTGGAAAACGTCCAGAGCGGATCCTGGTCCTCGCAGAACACGGCAGTGAACCCGTGCGAAGCATCCAGAGCGGAGCCTAGTCCTCGCCTAACGCGGCAGTGAACCCGTGTGAAGCATCTAGTGCAAAATTCCTGGTCACGTGGAACGCGGATAACGTCACTCTTTGACCCCGTGGAAAACGTCCAGAGCGGATCCTGGTCCTCGCAGAACATGGCAGTGAACCTATGCGAAGCATCCAGAGCGGAGCCTAGTCCTCGCCGAGCGCGGCAGTGAACCCGTGTGAAGCATCTAGTGCAAAATTCCTGGTCACGTGGAACGCGGATAACGTCACTCTTTGACCCCGTGGAAAACGTCCAGAGCGGATCCTGGTCCTCGCAGAACACGGCAGTGAACCCGTGCGAAGCATCCAGAGCGGAGCCTAGTCCTTGCCTAACGCGGCAGTGAACCCGTGTGAAGCATCTAGTGCAAAATTCCTGGTCACGCAGAACACAGCAGTGAACCCGTGCGAAGCATCCAGAGCGGAGCCTAGTCCTCGCCTAACACGGCAGTGAACCCGTGTGAAGCATCTAGAGCAAAATTCTTGGTTACGTGGAACGCGGATAACGTCACTCTTTGACCCCGTGGAAAACGTCCAGAGCGGATCCTGGTCCTCGCAGAGCACGGCAGTGAACCCGTGCGAAGCATCCAGAGCGGAGCCTAGTCCTCGCCTAACACGGCAGTGAACCCGTGTGAAGCATCTAGAGCAAAATTCCTGGTCACGTGGAACGCGGACACCGTCACTCTTCGATCCCGTGGGAAACATCCAGAGCGGATCCTGGTCCTCACACCAACATGGAGTGATCACCACCGCGACATTCGTCTCGATACAGCAGACGCGATACCAGCAAACGAAGCGAAGGCCAAATTCCTAGCTTCAGGGTCTTGACGGCAAGTCATATAAAGCCTGAAAGACAATCGGAGATCATCCCACACCAGCGCGGAGTGGTCACCACCTTGACGTTCGTTTCGATACAGCAGATGAAATGTCACCCCAGCGTTCTTTCCCCAGCAGGATTCGGACGTGACAAAGCAAACGAAGCGAAGGCCAAATTCCTAGCTTCAACGTCTTGACGGTAAGTCATATAAAACCGGAAAGACATTCGGAGATCATCTCATACCAACATGGAGTGATCACCACCTCGACGTTCGTCTCGACACAGCAGACGCAACATCACCGAAAGGAGTCACGGCAAAATCCCTGATTCCAAACCTCGACGGTTCACCAGCAACCTAGAGACAACCACGACATTCGTCTCGATACAGAGGACGCAATGCCAGCAAACGAAGCGAAGGCCAAATTCCTAGCTTCAGGGACTTGACGGCAAGTCATATAAAGCCTGAAAGACCACCGGAGATCATCCCAAATGGAGTGGTCACCACCTCGACGTTCGTCTCAATACAGCAGACGCAACATCACCAGAAGGAGTCACGGCAAAATCCCTGGTTCCAAACCTCGACAGTTCACCAGCAACCTAGAGACAACCGCGACATTCGTCTCGATACAGAGGACGCGATGCCAGCAAATGAAGCGAAGGCCAAATTCCTAGCTTCAGGGTCTTAACGGCAAGTCATATAAAGCCTGAAAGACCACCGGAGATCATCCCACATGGAGTGGTCACCACCTCGACGTTCGTCTCGATACAGCAGACGCAACATCACCAAAAGGAGCCACGGCAAAATCCCTAGTTCCAAATCTCGACGGTTCATCAGCAACCTAGAGACAACCATGACATTCGTCTCGATACAGAGGACGCGATGCCAGCAAACGAAGCGAAGGCCAAATTCCTAGCTTCAGGGTCTTAACGGCAAGTCATATAAAGCCTGAAAGACCACCGGAGATCATCTCATACCAACATGGAGTGATCACCACCTCGACGTTCGTCTCGATACAGCAGACGCAACATCACCAAAAGGAGCCACGGCAAAATCCCTAGTTCCAAATCTCGACGGTTCATCAGCAACCTAGAGACAACCACGACATTCGTCTCGATACAGAGGACGCAATGCCAGCAAACGAAGCAAAGGCCAAATTCCTAGCTTCAGGGTCTTAACGGCAAGTCATATAAAGCCTGAAAGACTATCGGAGATCATCCCCACACCAGCGCGGAGTGGTTATGACTCATCGGGGCTCTCCAAAATGAGCCTAACCTCAAGTAAAAAGCGGCATGGCAAATTCCTAGCGCTTGCTCTTCCGACGGTCAAACTGCCAAGGAGGATTGCTTGAAGACGTCTTGTCCAGCCCCCGAAGGGATCAGAGACACGGCAGTCGCAGGGCTACTCGAACAGCATGATTGCCTATCGAGGAATATATCAGCTCATGCGACGGTACGACGGCCAAAACCCTAAGTACCACAGACCCTAACGGACTTCTGTCGTAAAGAGCAGAGGTTAACTGTGACGTTAGGATATTCTTGCGAGATCTGCTCGATTCGTTTCGACTCGTGAGGAAATTGATGTCTTTGCGAGAACTTCTTGATTCGTCTCGACTCGTGAGATAAAGCCTTAGGCAGTAGGGATTAAAAAACCTATTTCCTAAGCACTGGGATCCTGCAAGTCGGCCCAAAATGGTCTCTTGCATACTATCCACGGGTCTCACTCTCCGAAGTCGAATTTCGACAAGGAGGGGAACAACCGCTTACGGGTCCTCTCGACTCGTAAGAGGGAAAAATTCTCTCATAAGATCCTTACGACTTATAAGAGAAAACACACTTAGGAATCCTCACGACTCCTAAGGAGAAAGTACACCTACGAGATCCTCTCGATCCGTAGGGAGAAAAGTCTTTATGAGACCCTCACGGCTCATAAAGTTGAAAAGTCTTAGGTGGCAGATCCTAACCCTGTCTCCTAAGCCATCACTGCCCTGCAAAGAGGTCAAGAGGGACCATCTATGAGCCACACTCGCCAAAGCTACATGCCACTGAAATGGAAAAGCTACTCATGAGCATATAAACTACTTCACTCCAGAGTAAGATATAAAGAGATAGAAGGGTGCGGCTCATGGAGTTAAGGGTTTGGAACTATATCTCTTAAGAGTCGAGATTTGAGTCAATGATAAATGACGACGCTTGTGTCCGCTCGTTATCTTCTCAGATCAAGATTCTGAAAGTAATATACCAACCCGAAACTGGTCATACGCTATGCATTACTTTGCACTACTTCACCCACGTAAATACTTACGTGGGCAAAGTAGTGGGGGGCATTTGTTCCCGCCAAAAATTTCTGCGCAAAAGAGTCCAAGATATCAAATTGCAGCGATATGCTTAAGGAAATGCAAACCAGTATCTTCCGGGCTGTTTTTTGACAAACTCCCGAATGAGAAACAGATAAATTCTGATGTTATCGAAAGCGGCTCGAAAAACCCTTCGATTTGATATATTATGGGCCTCGTAATTCATCCGGGATCAAAAGTTATGAGGAATTACGTGTCCACACGTGATGGGCTTTTAAGAACCCGCTGGAGGAGTTAAAAATATAGTAAAAACTCAGAAAAGACCCCAATGGGGCATCACGTGCTCACACGTGACCATGGGTCACGTGCAGACACGTGATGGGCTTTTAAAGCCTCTAAAATAATGAATAGAATTTAATTCTAAAAGTCAGAAAATACCTCAACGAGGTATCACGTGCTTACACGTGACCAATGGTCACGTGTTGACACGTGATGGTTAAAACTGAAACATAAATAAGCGGCTGAGAAAGGAACCCAATTGGGGGTCACGTGCTCACACGTGACCAAAGGTCACGTGCCAGCACGTGACTGACTTTAAAAGCATTATAATTTAATAGAATTAAATTCTAAAAGTTTCTGAATCTTTCCAAATGGAAAAGGATTATGGGGACCGTTGGATTAAAGATCCAAGGGTGATTAAATATCACCAATTTATGGAAAAACCTTGGACAAGGAAAGATTTTCCTGAAAATCTCACCAGGATAACAAATAGAATATCTTTTGGATTTAAAATCCACGGTGAATAAAATTCACTGAATGATCTAAAGGCCCAGATTAATGATAAATATAAATCAAATCTCTTAACAATCAAATCAAATCTTCCAAAGAGAGATTTGCTAAACAAATTAACTCTTTTCCTTCTCCTATAAATAGGAGCCAAAATGATGGGGGATCTACTTTTTTGGGGAGAAAAACAGAGAGAGGAGAATTTAATTCTCAAGAGGGAAGAAAAGAAAGGAGAATTTAATTCTCAACAAAGAAAACCCTAGGTGAGAAAAGGAAAAAGAGATAAACTTCAAACAGAGAATTTAATTCTCAAAATCCAAGAGTTTAACTCTTATACAAAAAAGAACTTAGTTCTTCTTCTGGTTGAAGATCTGCACAGAGCACATCTCCCCACAACTTGAGAATTTAATTCTCATCGGGTCGAGATCCTGCCATGCAGATCCTAAACTTAGAAGGGGAATTGAGTTTTGAGAATTAATTCTCCTAAAACAAAACTAGGGTTTAACCCTAATCAAGAATTTAATTCCTTTACATATCTGGGAATTTAATTCCTTTGAAAAGAAATCAGGGTTTTATCCTAAATAAGAATTTAATTCTTTCACGATAGGAATTCAATTCCTTCAAAATCATAATTAGGGTTTAACCCTATAAAGAATTTAATTCTTAAAAGATCTCTGTTCATGGAAAGAACTAGGGTCACATGCCCCCACGTGACCCTTGAAAAGATCCCCTGCAAAGAACTTTGAAGCATCACCCCACGTGCTCCCACGTGACTCCCAGAACGCAGAAATAAAAAGCAAAGGGAATGAAAGCTTTGGGCGCTCTCACGTGTTTACCACGTGACCCCTTAGCAAACGTTCTAACAGTCAGCGCATAAATCCCCATCACGTGTCAACACGTGATGCTCGAAATAAAAAGGAAAAGTGTTTAACACTTATTAACAGATTTGAGGATAAAACAAAGGAGATGTGGTTCCGCATTTAAGGTGCCCTCACGTGTCACCACGTGACCCCTAATGAGCATTCCAACAGACCAGAGCGGGGGCCTCCATCACGTGCTCACACGTGATGGCCGTCAGAATTAAAAGAGTTAAAACACTGAGCTGCAGAATAAGATAAGGGAAATCAGGGCGCTCTCACGTGTCCACACGTGACCCCTCTCCCCTTAGTGTTTAACACTAATCCGAAGCCTTTTTCCTCAGTGATTAACACTAATTTTCTTAGTGTTTAACACTAATTTGGAAAACTCTATTTGCAGTGTTTAACACTGATTTGCTTAGTGTTTAACACTAATTTGAAAACACTGTTCCCAGTGTTTAACACTGATTATCTTTTAGTGTTTAACACTAACTTGCTATCTTATTCCCAGTGTTCAACACTGTTGGTTTCTAGTGTTTAACACTAGCTTCAGCCCAATTGGCTAAGTTTCAGAGGCAAAGCCTCTCTTTCAATGGACCAACAGAGGGCCAATATTTCAAACATAACTGGACTTAGCCCAAACTGGCCATAAGTCCTCAAATCATCTTGATCTGAGCACATCTGCTCTTTCAACCAACTCATTGGTTCAAGGGTACATCTCGGAACTCCTCTGATATTTGTCGTTGTAATCCTTCAACGTCTTCAGAGAGGTAACGGGTCCCGACAACCACACATCAACACGGACTGTGGGGTCCTTAAACTCATGGACTTATGCGTCCTTAAACCAAGATACGGACTGTGGGGTCCTTAAACTCATGGACTTATGCGTCCTTAAACCAAGATACGGACTGTGGGGTCCTTAAACTCATGGACTTATGCGTCCTTAAACCAAGATACGGACTGTGGGGTCTTTAAACCCGCGGACTTATGCGTCCTTAAACTAACGGACTAATGCGTCCTTAAACACCACCCATATGGACTGTGGGGTCCTTAAACCCATGGACTTATGCGTCCTTAAACTACCTATGGACCGCGATGTCCTTAAACTACCAATGGACCGCAATGTCCTTAAACTACCGATGGACCACCACGTCCCTAAACTGGAACTTGGACCACCACGTCCCTAAACTGGCGATGGACCACCACGTCCCTAAACTGGAACTTGGACCACCACGTCCCTAAATTGGAACTTAGACCACCACGTCCCTAAACTGGCGATGGACCACCACGTCCCTAAACTGGAACAATAGAGCCCCCAAATGCTCTTTTGTCGGATCTAAACGATCCTGTTAAGTCGATCTTAGTCCCAAACTGGACTAAAGTATCCTTAACAACCGTTTAAGTTGATCTTAGCCTCAAATATGGCTAACGCATCCTTAAACCTTCAAACAGACTGGACTATGAATCCCTCCAATCAACTTTGGTTCAAGGGTACATCTCGGAACTCCTTTGACACCTGTCGTTGTAATCCTCCAACGTCGTCAGAGAGGTGATGGGTCCCGACGGCCATACATTCATGGACCATTATGTCCCTAAACTGGAACAATAGAGCCAATTGCTCTTTTGTCGGATCTAAACGATCCCGTTAAGTTGATCTTAGTCTCAAACTAGACTAACGTATCCTTAACAAACGTTTGAGTTGATCTTAGCCTCAAATATGGCTAACGTATCCTCAAACCAAACCCCCAAACCCAAATCTAAGATAATACGGATTTGGACTAGTCCACGCCCTACGGGCGACGACATAACTCAGTCTCCGTAAACAATCCACGGGCAACAAAACACAAAACAAACACCCACGACACGAAGTGACCAGCTGGAGAAGGAGAAAGTTGTTACCGCAATGCGGTAGCGTAATTAACTGCAGGGGCTTGCGCCTGCAGGGAAGAGCGTCCCCACAATCAAAAACCCCTCAAACGAGGGGGAATCTGACGAAGTCTTCTACGTCGGACGCATCCGTTTAAACCTTCGATACATGGTGCCATAAATCAACTTGGCATCTTCGGAGAGGTGAACGGATAGCACCAATTAGCATCTGCCCCGAATCTCAGTGCCAAGACATCGCAGTCTTGTGCGCCGTCATTCGAAGGGGAACAACGGTACAACAGCAACTGGAATCATGTTAGGTGTATTAAGTCTTACAGTCTCGTGCCACTTTTAACACCTTCCGTACCAATCTACCCCTTAAACTCCGCGATGTCTTGTTTGTATTGTTATCTTGTAAACTGTATTGATTGTATGAGTGATTGACTGACTAATCGAAACCATGATATCAGGAAACGGTTATAACCGTAGATTCATGTAAATGAAATACTAAGAATCATGTAAAAGGAATATATATCCATGGTTCGGTTTAGTTAAGTTGTATAAATTGATAATTGTATTCATGAATTCATGTGTTCATATTGAATTGGAAACTTGTAGATTATAGATTGACTTGAATCATATTCAAGTCAGATTAATCAGACTCAAACCCGAGTCAGACAATCAGAAATGTGAATCGAGGTCTTATAATTTCTAGGGTCCTTAGGGTAATTTATAAAACTTGAGGGGGTTTTATGTAAAAATACTTTTATATATTTTTCAAAATACACCTCAAGTATTTATTGTTCATCTTTAGAGTTGTAATGAGGGTGGATTTTATGTTGTGACATTTCTAGTGAAAATGTCCTAGTTTTATAGATAAAGGTATTTATCTGTAATATTGGTTTATTTGAAGTTCATGGTATTATAGTGTAAACTTTATTCTTGTGATTTATAGAAAAAGGTGGAATATTTATATTATAATAAAATAGATATTTAAATGATAAATATACATATGTTTATACAAAAATAATTTTAATAAATATTTATATTCCAAAAATCTCATTTTCTTAAGATGTCGTATTTTAAACCTTTCGAGACCGAATGCTTCTTGCGGAGGTCTGAATCTCGCACTACTAAGCCCGAGGGTGCACGATAAACCATACTATCCCGAAGGGGTTTCCCAAAAATGGGTTGTAGCGGCGCTTTACAAAGATTGTAAATTACTAATCCTATAGAAAACAGTTTTATAAAGTAAAAGGTATTTATTTGCAAAGTGTAATTTTTCGTATTTTAGATTCTAGGGTTTCCTAAGACAACTGGCCTATTTCTAAACGGTCTAAACGACAAGTCGTTAGAAGCCTCAAATCGCCTCTTCACCGCCAATTGTGGCCAGGTAAGTACAAGTGAGGAAGGAGGGATCCGCTCACGAATCGTGAGACAGGCCTTTTAAAGTTACCTTTGCTCACTTGCCTAGCCTATACACCACAAAGTCAGGTTTAGATAAACGATCGATGTCCACAACTTATCGTGTTTTCCTAATAAGAGGTATTTATTTAAAAGTGTATCAATGCTAAACTTTTAGAATTGATTTTATTAAGAATATGGTATTTAAATGAAAGCATTGTTTTATCGTATTCTAAGTTTTGATGATATCGTTTAGGGTTGTATTTGCGTATGTGTGGAGGTAGGTCATTACCTCGTGCTCTACTTTAAATGTATAGCAAAGTTAATGTAACATTTTCAAAAATATAAAATATTAATTTTGGGAATTTTTATAATTTAATATTATTTTATTGATTATTTTAATATTAAATGCAAATAAATAGGAAAAATGTTAGAAAAATTATGAAAAATTATGGAAAATTCTAAAATAGGGTAAATTAGTGAATTATGACATTTTTAAGTTTTTGTGTTTAGTTTGACACTAATTTAGTGCTAATCGCGATTAAAATCGCTAATCGGGTTTTTTGGCAATTTTGTGCAAAACTTGCACATATCACTTTTCTACACTTGTGCATTTTTGTAGCCATGGTTTTCATTTGGGTTTACTATTGGTGTGAGAAGGATTTGAATTAGAGAAAAAGGAAAAGAAAGAGAAAAGAAAATGTAATGATGAGGGTAGGTGAGAGAGAGAGGTGGACCATTGACTTATGACCCTTAGCCATTTCTCTCCCTCTCATTTCTCCCCCTCTTCCTCCTTAGTTGCTGCTGCTGCCTAGCCCCTTTCCCTCCCCTCTTCAACTCCTCAAATCATCTCTAAAAACACCCCAAAACCTCACACTCATTTCATTAAAATTGTGCAAAATCCCTAGATCTACACATGGAGCTAAAGAAGCAAGGATTTTGGCCACTAGGGGCAACTCAAGAATTTTCTTGAGTTGCTAATGGAGGTAATTTCTGGACCATTAGCTTAATTATAGCCTTTCCTATAAACCCATGTTAGGATTTAATCGATATTGTGTGATATTATGGACTTGGTGAAAACCTAGTTAGGGTTTGAGGGAAATTGGTGTTGTATTATGAAATTGAGCTCAGTAGAGGTCTTACCAACACCCTAGTGTTTGAATTGGAACCCAAAACCTGAAGCTTGAACCAGAATACGGATTTTAGAAACCAATATCGGGGAAAAACTGGAATCTGTCACTGTTAATTAGAATCTGCTAACACCCCGAGAACCCTAAAATAATATTGAGTGGAAATTGAGATGTGCAGGCACCATAGAGGCAACACCCAAAACCCTAGCTCCCCATTCCAAAGTGAGGCCGCCGAAATCTCCTTTCTGGCCGCAATTTGCGGCCAGACCAGTGAGGAATCGCCTCGTTTTCTGTGCATAGCCCCAATTCCTCAATTCTTGGCCCTGGGTACTTCTAGTTTTGACAGATTCTTTCTAGGGTGAAATCTGGAACACATTTCATGAGTTGCTGTTTTGGACTTTAGTTTCCGTATTCCGTATTTTCATTTCTGAAATGGTGGAATGTGTTTTGCCTCGACTATTTGTCGTTTATACGACGATATAGAGGGTTTATTGATGGTTTTGAAAGCGTGCCATAGGTTCTCACCTATAGGCCCCCTTATCGTATCGTTTTGGATTTCATGCGCCGTTTTAGCTTGGATTTGGTTTAATGCGCATATACGATATTTGATGTGTAGGTACCCATGAAGACTTCGGGACGACAAGCAAATGCGTGGTGATGTCCGCAAATGATGATACAGGTGAGTAGATTATATCTACAGGGGGAAGTCGGGTGGATGGCGTATAGCACCCCCGCAGTCCGTAGATAGATTATTATGTAGTTATTGTGATATTAGGTGTATTATGGATAGTATAGGGTTAGAAGTGACTAGTGCAGTTCATAGTCGCGAACCCTAGGATAGAATTACACCTATACACACACCCTTGCTTATCACTTGTACTTGCACTGTGATTGATGATATGTGATGACTTTGGAGATGAGTCGATGATGTGGGCTTGGTGCCCTGGGATCGGTGATTTGATACGATTCATATGTGGGATATGACTTGTGATTCTTGCGGGCTTGGGATATGTGTTTACCCCCGCATGCATACTTACTGATGTTACCGTTTTGTACTAGACATAGAGTAGTACTCCAGACTGTATGATCTGATGATGGTGATATCTGTTATGTGATGAGACAGTGAGATGTTGACCCCTACCCAGCTATGGGGATGCCGTACGATGATTTACCGTACGTGCCGATATTGATGATAGATCCGCACTCATAACTCGAGGATATCTTATGATATGACATTGAGGCGAGATCACCGACTATATATCTTTATATATATACCGACTCAGATTTAGGTGGTTTCCACACCTACCCCTCCTGATTGACCTGATACTTAGATGTAGTTGCATAGTAGATACTTTTCTGTGGTGTTGACTACTAGATTTCTGCATCTTCATGCTATTTGCATTGCTGGTATATGTTCATTGCTATATTATGATCATGCTGTTAGGACACCAGCACCATTATCGATGATGCGTATGTTCCACGTACACTATTTGCCGGCTCACACACTTCATCATCGATAATTGCCATGCCACTACACTGTAGTACTATTGCATTCATGAGATGATTCTTCCTTCGACATATGCACATTACTATTCCATGTTGCATGATTTCCGATATGATTACTGTTCTTTACATGTCGCATACGTCATGGATTGACTGCATAGCACATCGCATTGGATTTACTTCCTGATGTTGGATTTTCATGTGATTTCTGGTTTTTGAGGACCGTGAGGTTATTTAAGAAAAGAGGCACTTTTATGAAAACCCGGTACCTCGTGATATGATATTTCGGTGCGTCCACCACGCGTTTTCTCGGTGCTGAGACGTGTGCTTGAAACCCGATTCGAGGAGGTGATGATCCGTTTGCGGGTTCGTGGTGGGCTCGGTATGGTTCCCCTCGGCGAGATTATCGATGGGTTTGCCGATTGAGCCTGGAGGCGGGCGAGTACCTACCGGTGATTGTATTTGAGCTCGGCGGATATCTGGAGGATACCGGCCGCAGTCGAGAGATGGGCTGACCCGTACTGCCGGGACCGAGGGCCGATACCGCAGACGGAGCCCAGAGATGGACATGGGTTGACTCGTACTGCCGGGGGCCGAGGGCCGATACCGCAGACGGAGCCCCATATGGATGAGGATTTACGTGTCGATGCTAGGCACGGGTTTTCATGATGTTTTTCCATGATATTGTTTATATCCTCATACTTGCATACTTGATGCTTATCGTCAGTGGGTGACGAGTGGACGGGTTCCACATACATACAGACTTGGATCATATACAGACTGGTTTTACATTGATCATACTTTATTTGTATATATAACAGGGTATGAGGGCGCTGTTATATATACCCTTACACCAATATTAGTGGTATGGGACGCTAATATATGTGTATTGATATCATTGATATTTCATCATAGTTACTTCATGCAGACATACCTTACATTGATGACATGTTATTACCTGAGTACCTGGCACTACATACATGATTAGATGTTACCTTGCCACCTTATCACACTCAGATGTACTCTTGTGGATTATATTATTGATCGTTGACTTAGGTTTATGTCTTGCATTCGGTTTCTGCTTGTAGATGTTTCTATTCACGAGTTGGCAACTCACCCCCGTTGTGCCACAGTTCTTGCAGGTTCTGCCGTACAGGTTCTTTTGCGGCATTTCTGGCACACTTTCTTCTTGCGGGTGATTTGCTTTGGTAGGTGGATTCTTTCGCATCAAGAACCACCATTATATTTATTTATTTCATTGTATCTAGAATTTCCATCAACCAAAACTTGTATATTGTTTCAGACCTAGACTAGTGATGTATTATTTCGACCTTAGAGTCGCGCTTAGTAGTATTGCGGTTTTCTTATTGCTTTTGAGTTTTCTTTGGATTTGATCCTCGCCACTTGGCGTTGTATATTATTGTTGCATATGTGGTTGTGACCGTCGATTGACGAAGAGCTAGCTCCCGCTTGGGGATGCCATTATCATTGCATACATATTGTTATACTTGTTGTACCCCATTCGGGGCCAGTTTTTCAAAAAAAACTCTGCCGAAATTTTTAGAAAAGACTTTATTGTTTTCAAAACGTACCTTCGGCTTAGTTATTTAAAAACCTTGATTTCAAACCTGTATTTTCACTTCTTTAAACCAGTTTTCTTTACTTATTCTCAAAAATGGTTTTAGATTTCTGGGCTTTTGGCTTACTTGGATCAGATGGAGTCCTATAGGCTTCATATGGTTCAAGGGCCAGTCACGTGCTCTTTCGGGTCGTGACAGTTAACGATTAAATGTGAAGTCGAAATATTGTGGTATTAAAGTGAAAAAAATACGATAAATTGGAAAGGTTATCATTTCATGTGATGAAACTTGTTCAAATTGATTTTTAAAAGTTTAATAGTCAAGATAAAGATATTTAAACATAAATGTATTGGTGAGAAGTGAAATTTTATAGAAAACCGAGTCGGAAATCGAATTTGTTCCGATTCCGTCGGGTTTTGTAATTTTGTATTTTAGAGAAATAGAAAGAGGGATAGAATGGGACTTACGGGTTTCGATTAAGCAAGGGAGTGAAAGGGGGACTAGAGGGGTTGCCGAGGCGTTACTTCGTCGTCGGTTGTTCCAAAAAAACGTCGCCGGAATTTTCGCCGGAATTTCGTTGGAGCTTCGCCGCGAACTTGTTTTCAAAGTACACAACTCTTGGAAAATTTTGAGAGAGTGAGCTTAGGATTTTGGGGGTGAGAGGGTAGTGTGTAGGGTTGGTATTTATAGGGTTAGGGTAGATAAAAAGTTAAAAATAAAAATGTGATAAAATGTAATAAAAATATATTAAAAGTGGAGTAATTGGGGTTTTTAAAGAGCTCTGAAAGTCGTCTGAGACTGAAATTTTGCAGGTGTATAGGGAATATGAAAAGACACAACTTTCATGTTGGGACCGTCGCCGGAATCGGCCGACTCTGGGGTGACTCGGCCGTGACTCGGTCGGAGCATTGAGTCGGCCGAGTCGAGGCCGAGTTGGCCGATTCCCGACCGAGTCCGGCGGTCAGGATCCCCCCCGATGGTTCATCTAACTCCTTCAAGTGTTATATCTTTGGGTGTAGTAGGGTTTTTGTGAGATATGCACGTGTAAACTCTTGGTATTCTAAAGGTTTTAAAAAAAATCAATATAAAAAATAATGTGGGGTATGGGATTTAAACTTTGGTGGCTTGGTTCAGCAGTGCAAGGTATTACCAATGAGCTACAAGCTCTTTCTTGTAATTATGGTGTTATTTAATTACTTAAAATGATAGCAGCAAGAGTAAATACTCCAAGTATACATTAAATTTAAAGTAATTTCTTGTACACAAAAAATGGAGTTATTACATTCTTGTAGCTTGTAATTAAAAACAAAATAATTACCTATATCCTTTGCTCAGGCTAAAATACCCCTTTGTGGATTTTGGAAAAAATATTTGAAAAATTTTGTATAGGAAATTTAGGGTTGTTACATTCACGTGCTGGATCATTCGGAGCTGACTGTAAGAGGAGATTTAACCTTTGAGGAACGACCGATGTCGATTGTGGATCGAAGAGAAAAGGTTCTTAAGAACAAGGTTATCCCTCTTGTATTTGTTTCTTGGGGAAATCGCTCGCATGGAGAATCAATTTGGGAACAAGAAGATGAAATCCGACAGAAGTTTCCACATCTATTCTTGTAGTTCCTAGATTGTTTATCTTTTCTTGTTTTTGGAATTTCGAGGACAGAATTCTTTTGTAGTTGGGTATAATGTAACAACCTAGTTCATTTATACCAATTCCAGTTCTCGTATTTTCTTAATTGTGGTATTTCTTGATTTATCGTGTTTTGGGTGGGAATAGTATGTTACATTTTATATTGCATTCGACCCGACCCGCTTGCTTGAACCTGTTTGATTCATATTTATGAATTACCCTGACTTGTTACGTAGACTGTGCATTTTCATGTTTAGTGCATACTGACATTTTATCTTGCATTGCATTTTTTACCATATAACATTTTAAGTCACGTAAAATAATTTAAAATTTCATAACTTGGCCTGCATGATACCCCTAACCCCGTGGTAGCATCCGCGCATCTTGTTCTCGTCCCGTTCAGTGAAACAGACGTATTTGGATGGCTACGTGCACGTACGTGCATCCGTTCTTGGGGGGTATGCATTTTCGTTACTTAAGCATTCATTTTGAATTTTGAAAGTCGTATATATTTTTCATATTTTAAATCTGAATTTTTAGACCCGACCAAGGCGTGTTTTGAAATATTTTGTATACCGCCAAAATTCAAATTTTATTTAATTTAATATCTTTATTTTAAAAATCAACGGATTAAAATTTAAATAACTTACAAATCTTTAACTAAAATCTTAACCCTTTTAACAAACAAATCCTTTAAATAAAATCCTACTTTTTAACGCAACCCCCAGCTCTCTCTCTGTCTCGTGGCCTCCACACTTCTCTCATTCTCTTTGTCTCTCTCCTCTTTCCACTCTTCTCCATTATAAAACCCCGACCCTCCTCGTTAACCAATCATCAAACGAAACCCTAACCCTAAAAATCTCCTCAGCACCCTCAAAACTCCCCTCAACCGAACCACCATCTCCTCTCCCTCCTCCTCTCCATCTTCTTCTTCTCCTTCACCCATTCCCGAGCCCTCACCTGCACACCCAACACAACCCCGAGAACCCAGCACCACCTCATCGCCGACGACCCCAGCCTCACACCACCATCATCACCATCTCCTTTCTCTCCCTATCTCCTCTGTTCTTCCTCCTGCAACCCAGCAACACCCCTGCACTCATCCAAACCCCAGTAAACCAAACCCTAGCCGGACCCTAGCAATCCAACCCCTTCGCCGGAGCTCCGTTCATTACCGTCAACACCACCACCTATCTCTGCGAACCCAGTACACAAACTTCAATGAGCAATCCCTCTTTTCTTCCTCTTCTTCCCTTTCATTCTTTCTTGCTTTCTTTCTTTCTTTTCTTTATTTCTTTAAAGATTTGATTTCTCTGTTGCCGTAGTTCGCCGAAGCCGGGATCGACGCCGACGATCCAGACGACGTACCTGACTTGTGTGATCACCCTTGTGCGTTTCTTGGACCCGTTGCATGTGCCGTACGTGTGTCGCGACATTTTGCCGACGTCGGACGTACCGTACACATCCGTTTCTTGATCCGTCAAGGCAAGTTAATCTTGCTACATGCTATATAACTCATTATATACCTATTTAAATAAATATCATACCTGTATTTTAAATCATGCACCCCATGTTTAATTTTATAACTTTTCGATGTTCCGTTTGCATCCATTCATATCATTTCAGATCTAGGTCATGGAAAACTTATCTTGTTACATACTATATTACAATATACTGCATCCATATCAATATTTATATCACATATTGCTTAGTTGTACATCCCACATTACCATTTTACAGCTTTACTGTTTTTCGGATACCCGTTTGCATCCATCTCATTTAAAATATATATAACTGCATCCATAGATCATATTAATACATAACACTGTGATATTAACATCCCATGTTAATAAAGAGCATCCTAATTAGTATTGGAACTATAAATATAACCTTAATCGATAATTGTGCATCCATATCTTTGAATTTATATCTATTTGCATACCATATCACATTATTCCATCTTATTGTTACATTAGTACTCCATACTTGATTTTGTGTACCCATACTTATTACAGTTTGATTATGAGCACCCACTTGATACTTGTGCACCATCTGATATGACTTGATACACCACTACTTGACACGACTTGATACATGTGCACTACTTGACATGATTTGATCCTTGTACACCACCTGACATGACCTGATGTACCACAGCTTGACACATTACCTGCTCTTGTTACTAATGCCGACAATCTTGACCTGTTGTCCCTACGGACATATCCTGTTGTCTATTTAGACAAACTTGTACCTGCTTGATCATGTGTTGGCATTAGCTCCAGATTTATCAATACCTGACTTGAACACAACCTTGGGGGTATGGGGAAATCAAAAGTGTAAACTAAAGTGTAGCTTATAAGGGTATTACTTGATCCGTGGTCCCAGGAGATAACGGGACAAAATCATTCGTGATTCTTACTTGATCCGTGGTCCCGGGGGATAACGGGACAAAGTCATTCATGACTCCCACTACTTGATCCGTGGTCCCGGAGGATAACGGGATATATCCTTTGAGTTACATGGAGGATTACTCTAATTGATTTCATTAACTTTAGAGTTGATAACCCTATAGCACAGTTTAGACTACTCATTGAACGTCACCTGTTTATATCCTGTTCACTAATATATATTCATGTTACCGTTTACTTGTTATTGATGACTTGTTACTGTTCATACTTCATGCCTGTATATTTCATCACATCCTGCTTGCTGAGAATTATTGATATTTTGACGCACTGACGTCTGAGTTTTGCATGGCCCAGATCCCTTGTCCTTATCGCAGGCTGTCTAGGAGTATTTTGATCAACAGGCCGAGCAGTGAGGACCTGTTATTAGTCGGTTTAGTTTCCTTTCAGTATTTTTCATTCCTGATGTGAGCCTGCATTATGGGACGTACATTCCAGATTATTATTGTATTGGATCTTTTGCTTCCGCATTATTTTTATTCTTGACTCGTTATTCTGGCTTATGGACATGTATTAGATAGTTGTTTATTTTACTGTTTTTGATATCTCTACAGCCGTAATGTGACTGTGGAGGGATATTTCCTATCCACGGGTAACATGGTTGGCTCTGTCACGTGCCTATCTTACCGCACTCTGGAAAGCAGGGCGTGACAACATTATTAACATTATAAATTGTAGTTTAATAATTTAGTTCATGCAAAACCAAGTTTAGTTGTGGAATTGTGAATTTTGCTTTAAAAAGTGTTAAAATTTGATATTTTTGCAAACTAGAATTTTGGGTTTAATGGAAATTGATGAGATTAAATTTAAGTAATGGTTTGTATGACTTAGTTATGATATTTAGTGAATATTATGGCCATTAGTTTCGTTAAAATATCAATTTTCGAAATTAAAACGGTTATTTGAGACTTTCTAGGTTTTCGGAAATAAATCGATTTGATTTATTTTGAGTTTTTGATGAGTTGCAATCTATTTTATATTATAATTAGTGAGTTTTGGAACTAAGATTTGTACATTTGTGTTTTATCTCGATCAATCGGCGTTTGAACACCGATGTCGAGGGTTATTTGGTTATTTTGCATGAGCGGGTCATAGGTTTTAACCTATGCGCGTTTCGCGCGTCGTTTTAGTTTTGTCCGCGATTTCGGTTTACGATATTATATATGTTTGCGTATAGGTACCCCTCATATGGACTTCGGACGATGAAGAAGAGGATGGCGGCATCGATTTCGGAAGACAAGGACCAGGTGAGTAGATGCATATCTACGGGGGAAGTCGGGTGGATGGCGTATAGCACCCCCGCAAACGTAGAATAAGGATATTATGTACTATTATTAGGAAGTCGGACGTGACCTTAGATTCTTGACAAGTAGGGTACAATTGAAGACTTTAGGTTGGATTAGACTAATTTAGAAAGACTTAACCAGAGGATGATTACCTTGGAGGGAATTCGTAGGTTTCATGTAGACACACACACACGCACACACATAAACTTGACTTGGTGTATGTGTGTGTGTGTATAGAAATGTGTGTGTGTATACACACACACAACATATACATGTGATATGAGGATATTATATGATGCTTGGGGATGAGTCGATATGATCGGGCATGATGCCGTGAGATATTGGATATATGACCGAGATATGATATGAAATGTGTTATGATATTAGCGGATCGTTGGGTAATGGAAATATATATATATATATATATATATATATATATATATATATATATATAAACGATAATATGTGTAGGTGACATTGAAATGAACGAGACTTTAGAATAAGACCCAGATCGTAATATGTGACTTAATCACGATATGATATATGGCATGATATTTTAGTGGATCATTGACGATGTATATTTACACAGACGATGATGTTTCCTGATTTAAAATCAGGAAAGCTTCTGTGAAAAGCTTCAGAAGAGGGTCACGTGCTTACACGTGACTAGCGGTCACGTGTTAGCACGTGACGCCTAAAAAACATTATCAAGGCAGGTTCAGTTTCCTAACTACGTGGAAGAAAAAGGGGCTTCAGGAAGAGTCACGTGCTCCCACGTGACCAGGGTCACGTGGCGACACGTGACATTTAAAGGCAAGCGTCAAAGGCACACCGGTTAACTGATCAAGTCAAGGAAAAGGCTTCAGAAGAAGTCACGTGCTCCCACGTGACCAGAGTCACGTGTTGGCACGTGACGTTCAAGGCAGCAGACTCGTTCTCTAGAAAGAGGCGCCAGACAGGGGTCACGTGCTCACACGTGACCAGGGGTCACGTGGTAGCACGTGACGTTCAAGCAGCAATCAGAAGACAGAGCGCAAAGGAAAGAAGAAGGCTCATTCCGAAGGGGGTCACGTACTCACACGTGACCATGGGTCACGTGGGCACACGTGACCGGCTTTCAAAGCCCATTTTGTCAACAGAATTAAATTCTGAAAGAAATTCAAATCTTTCCAAAGGAAAGCGGCTATCTGGAACCAATCAAATTAAAGATTCAGAGGTGATCTATCTATGGGAAAATCCCGGGTTTAGAAAGATTTCCCCTTTTAAATCTAACAGAAATTACAAAGGAAAATCTCTGGATTTAAAAATCCAATGGTGAATAAAATTCACCTAATAATCAAAAGGTCCAGAACGAATGAAGGATGCAAATCAAATATCTCATGAAAGATTTACCAAAAAACTAATTGACTCGGCTGCTTCTCCTATAAATAGGAGCCAAGAGATACAAAAGAAAAAGATATATACATGCGCAGAGAAGAAAAGAAAGAAAAAAGGAGGAGAGCTTTGATACTTTGAGAAGACTCGGATCTTCTGCAAAAACCCTAGGTAAGAAAGGGAAGGCCTTTTGAAAGAAAGAGAATTTAATTCTCAACAGAGTTTAACTCTGATACATAAAACAGAAGAGCATATTTCTTCTCTCTTTGATAGAGGATCTGCAAAGTGCACATCTCCCCTTAAGGTTGAGAATTTAATTCTCAATGGGTCGAGATCCTGCCATGCAGATCCAAAACATAGAGAAGGAATGCAAGCATGAGAATTTAACTCTCACAGAACTATAGGAATTTAATTCCTTTAAAATAAAATTAGGGCTCGACCCTGTATCATGGGAATTTAATTCCTTCAAAACAAAAGAAACAGGGTTGAACCCTAATTAAGAACATAGTTCTGTTGAAACAGCGGGAATTTAATTCCTTTAATCATAATTCCCTGAAATGGGAGTTTAATTCCTTAAAAGTTTTTGTTAGGGTTTAACCCTATTTGGATCTTCACATATATGAGGAATTTAATTCCCACAGAAAATTCAGATTTAAACTCTATTCCAGAATACAAGTCTTCGAAAGGAAGTAGGAATTTAATTCCTCGGAAATTTGCAGCTCGAGGAATGTAATTCCTGAAAAAGATTAACAGATCCTCTAAAAACATACATAGAGGCAGGGTCACGTGTTACCACGTGACCCCCCAAAGAGATCTACAGAAAGTCCCTTTGAGGCAGCACCCCACGTGATCCACGTGGCCCTTGATAGAAGTTCTAATACATAGGCATTTGAATGCCCATAACGTGATGGCACGTGATACTCTGAAAGACGCGATAATTTCAGCAGAACAAACGAAGGGAGGGCGCTCTCACGTGCTGCCACGTGACCCCTCTTGCCTTAGTGTTTAACACTAAATTAAAACTCTCAAACCCAGTGTTAAAACACTGTTGGGCCTTAGCATTCAACACTGATTAAAAAAGCCTTATTTGCAGTGTTCAACACTGAGCTGTTTTTAGTGTTTAACACTAATTTGAAAAGCCTTGTTGCTGGCGTTTAACACCAATTATCTCTTAGTGTTAAACACTAACTTGTCAATCTTATTCCCAGTGTTCAACACTGATTGCTCTGAAGTGTTTAACACTAGTCTTTGGCCCAATTGGCTAAAGGGATAGAGGCAAAGCCTCTCCCTCAATGGACTCACAAGAAATCAATATTCCAGACATGATTGGACTTAGCCCAAGCTGGCCATAAGTCCTCAATTCGTGATTAACTGGGCCAATGGGCTCATAACATAATTAATCAGTCTTGACCCCAAATTGGGCCAGGGACTACTCAAGCCACTCCGGTTCTAGGGTACATCTCTTCACTCCTTTGATACTTGGCATTGTAATCCCTCAATGTCTTCAAAGAGGTGACGGGTCCCGACGACCACCCATGATATGGACTGTGGGGTCCTTAAACCCATGTCTAATGCAAAATTCCTGGTTACGTGGAACGTGGATAACGTCACTCTTTGACCCCGCGGAAAACGTCCAGAGCGGAGCCTAGTCCTCGCCGAACACGGCAGTGAACCCGTGTGAGGCATCTAGTGCAAAATTCCTGGTTACGTGGATAACGTCACTCTTTGACCCCACGGAAAACGCCCAGAGCGGAGCCTGGTCCTCGCCAAGCACGGCAGTGAACCCGTGTGAAGCATCCAGAGCACATACCGGACTGTGGAGTCCTTAAACTCATGGACTATGACGTCCTTAACCTTGACCGAGATGTCTTAAAACTAACAATGGACCGCAATGTCCTTAAACTACCCATGGACCGCAATGTCCTTAAACTACCCATGGACTGCAATGTCCTTAAACTACCCACGGACCGCAATGTCCCTAAACTAGAACAATAGATCCCCATATGCTCTTTTGTCGGATCTAAACGGTCCCGTTTAAGTTGATCTTAGCCTCAAAGATGGCTAACGAATCCTTAAAACCTTCAAGCGAACTGGACTGCGAATCCCCCAAGTTAACTCTGGCTCGAGGGTACATCTCTGAACCCCTCTGACACCCGTCGTTGTAATCCTTCAACGTCGTCAGAGAGGTGACGGGTCCCGACGGTCACACACATACGATAGACCACTATGTCCCTAAAACTGGAACAATGGAGTCCAAAAGCTCCTTTGTCGGATCTAAACGATCCCGTTAAGTTGATCTTAGTCTCAAATCGGACTAACGTATCCTTAACAAACGTTTGAGTTGATCTTAGCCTCAAGCATGGCTAACGTATCCTCAAACCAAACCCCCAAACCCAAATCTAAGATAACACGGATTTGGACTAGTTCACGCCCTACGGGCGACGACATAACCCAGTCTCCGTAAACGATCCACGGGCAATAAAACATAAAACAAAAACACACGACACGAAGTGACCATCTGGAGAAGGAGAAAGTTGTTACCGCGATGCGGTAGCGTAATTAACCGCAGGGGCTTGCGCCTGCAGGGAAGAGCGTCCCCACATTCAAAAAAACCCCTCAACGAGGGGGAATCTGACGAAGTCTGCTACATCGGTCGCATCCGCTTGAACCTTCGATACATGGTGCCATAAACCAACTTGGCATCTTCGGAGAGGTGAACGGATAGCACCAATTAGCATCTGCCCCGAATCTCAGTACCAAGACATCGCAGCCTTGCGCACCGTCATTCGGAGGGGAACAGATTCTGGCATGCCCGGTGGGACCTTTTCCTCTTTCCACTCCATACTTCGTGTGTCGTGATTCGCGAATCAATCGCGGTTCGCTAATGATTGCCCTTGGGTTTCAAGATACTAAGAATTGGCGTCTTGCCTATTGCAGAAAACAAAGAATCGATGGCTGCTACTTCCGCGAAGTCCTTCAACTGCTCAAACTGCAATTGCGACCAACGCTCTACCTCGCCAGGAGCTATAGCCTATGGACCCCAAGCTGCTTCGTTGTTCACAATGCCGGTGGACCAAGTGACTCAAGCCACTACCGGATTGTTCTTTGGGACTATACTCCCCCCATCAAGCTTCGTGGCGCCGGTGCCGACAAAGTAAGCTCTCAGGAAGTCGGTCTTTGATCGTCTTACCCCTGCCGCGGCTCCTCTCAACGAGTCGCCCAATGTCAACGCCTCGGTCTTCTCTAGATTGGGCCAGAAATCTTGCGAACTCATCACGGGGCCTACAATCTCAGAGAAGGCTGCTTCTAAGAAAGTGGCCGCTCCTACCCCCGAAATTGCCAAGGTGGCTTCCCCTGCCACAAAGTCGGTCTTTACAAGATTGATGGCTTCGGCTCCCGCTCCTACTGCCCAGAAGACATCGGTCTTTGACAGGCTAACACCAACAACAACCCCCCACCCACACAGGGGGCAAGACAAGACCATTCTTACCGCTGAACCAGCGCCGTCCGCTCGACGTCGTCATTAGCGCCGAATAAGGAAGGCTGGGGGCAATTCCCCCTCCGGATTGACTCCACCAGCCCCGGTGGCAGAAGTTAATGCTGCTGTTCCAACTGGGAACAGCTTCGAAATGCTAAACAAGGTGCGAAGAAATTCTCCTACTGCAGTGCTGAAGAGGTCTCCTCCCCCATTAAAGAAGGTTGCGGAAATAGAACCAGAACAACCCCAATCTCCTCAACGGCTGTCTTCCAAAATCTATAAGGTTTGGCGACAGGCCCGAGACTCGATCATCAATCCAAACTCCTCCCGCCAGCACAAGAAGCTGAAAATCCAACCGGAAGCTGGTCACCAGGCTGAACCCCGAAAGGCTGTCGGGACGCCCACCTCAACGGCCCCCTCAACCTCCATGGCTCATAAAAGGAGGAGGCCAGAGAAGACCCCCCAACGTGCAACGACGGCTAAAAGCACTGAGCCCAGACGCCCTAAGTCTGGGGGCATGATGGTCCACACCGTATACATGGCCTCTGGAAAGGAGGAGAGCCGCACTGCTACAGGCCACCGACCACTTACCCGATCCGTGACGAAAGCCCAGAAGCAGCAACAAAAGCTCCAAGAAATGATGAATGCTATGGCCGCACTTACCGGGCCGAAAGAAAGCCCAGAAACGTCCTCAGACGCACGCCAGGAGGAGGAAACCGACGCTGAATTCCTTCGCCGGATACTGGAGAAAAAGGACAAAGAGGCTGCTGAACAAGCGGCCAACATACAACGTATGGGCCTTCTCTTCCAAGATATGATAGGAATGATGATCCAGCAGGACTTGCCCGCCGAAGACCCCCCAATCGTTCTTGAAGACGACCGAGGAGAAACATCGAATCCACTGCCAGCCCTCTCAACGGCCAAGGAGGAGGCAATCTCTAAGGCAGACTTGGCTGACTACATAGCCCAGCAAATCCGGGTCCATCATGCGACTGAGGCAGCTGGTCAAGTCATGAAGACGGGGCGGCCGTATCCAAGCTGGTACGACCAAATCAAATACCCGCAAGGCTATACGATACCGAAATTCCATGTGTATAAGAGGACCGGCAATCCCCATCAACATGTCGCCCAGTTCCGGGCCCTCTGCGGTAACACCGGCGGGGATGATAAACTGTTACTCCGTCAGTTCGTTGGCAGCTTATCAGAAACAGCGTTCGAATGGTATTCGGAACTCCCGAACGATTCCATCAAAACGTTCGCTGAAATGGAGTTGTTATTCACTCAGCGGTTCGCAAGTGCCAGCGAGCGCACTCCAATAACGACATTGATTAACGCCAGGGTAAAACCAGGCGAAACCTGGGTCCAGTATGCTATACGCTGGCGGAATTTGTGGTCGAGATGCGAGCAACGCATTGAGGAGGCACCCGCAGTGGGCATGTTCGTGGGTACCCTAGACCCCCACGCGACCATCTCGCAATTCATGATGTTCTTTAAGCCAACCACATTCCAGGCTTTAATCGACAAGTTGGCTCAGATGGACCAGATGGGTCATAGACCACCTCCCCCGAAGTCGGAACCGCGGAATGACAAGGGTAAAGGAAGGGCAACCTTTGTCGCGAATGCCCAACAGCAACCTAACGCCCCGAAACCGGCAGATCAATTGGAAGAAAGACGCCGGTACTATAATGAGAAGATGAAACGTCCCTACTCGTTCCCACGAGACAAGACGAAACGGTTATTTGAGCTGGCAATACGCAACAGACTTATAAACCTACCAAATCCAAGGCGACCGCCACAACCCACCGAGGTGAATAACCCTAACTATTGCCCTTACCATCAAACGGTAAGTCATCCGATTGAAGATTGCTTCGTCTTCAAAGGATGGATTGAAGATCAATACCTCCAGGGGAAGTTTGTACTTTCCGAAAAGTGGAAGGTGAACCCACCACAACCGCATACTCCTAAGAAAGCAGATACACCGGGGGCAACCTGCTCCTTTATTGAAGAAGCTCCATGGGAGGTCGTACTATCAACTAAAACCAAAAGAATGCTGAGAGACCTTCATGCGTGCCCTGCGATCGAGTGGAAGGACCCTCTTGAACCTCAAATTATCGAAGGGATGTTGAAGCCCCGCCCAACTACGAAGACTCGTGATAAGGGCCTAAATACTCACGCCCAGCCGTCAAAAGCTTCGAAGAAAAAGAAGAAGAAATCCAGGAAGCCCGCGAAGCTTGGAGACAAGCGTACGAAATTGCAAAAGCAGATCGACGCGCTGGAAGAATACAATCAAAAGGCGCGAACCCCTGTCACACTGCAAGAGTTCCTCAACCACATCTTTCAAGAGGAAGATGATGAAGAGAGCTCATCGGATGAATCCGAAGAGTATGTGGCGAGTTGTAACGTAATCTCCCACTCGTTTACCGATGATGAGAAAACTCCTAACACTAAGAAGCTGGAGGCAGAACCTGAACCAGAGCGTGCGTGGCTGACGAATGAAATGATCAATGCCTTTCTAGACGAAATTCGTCTAAAAAGTAAGGCGGATCAGGAACATGAGATGGCGATGTCAGAAAGAACCAAATGCAGGCGACTGAATGAAAAAGTTGAACTACCCCCGCCAGATCAAAAGGCGTCCGAAGTAGACAAAAAGACATTCAAGACGAGGAAAAGGTTTGCCAAAGCCATGTCAATGGGGATGAAGCTACCACCCTCGGAAGGGAATACACACGATGGGACGGAGAGGCACCCTAATTATTGCGCATATCATCGGAAAATCTCACACCCCACAGAGGAGTGCGACGCCTTTAAGATATGGTGGCAAGGATATGTTGCTCGTTGGCAACATTTTAAGCGCATGAAACGCAAGAGCCGTCGGGAACGAAGAAGCACTGTCGACAGGCGCAACAGAACTACTGGCAGCTGTGACATGGTTAACGCCGGGGGGTCACAAGTTCTCACCTTTGGGAGCGACTCTGATGAAGAAATGACTCTGGGCCCTCTCTTTAAAGAATCCGTGTTAGGGAAAGAAGAGGAATCATAGGCCTGCGAGAACATTCAGCTGCGCAATCGCACACTCCCAGAAAAGAATCTCGGGCCCGTGAGCAGAAAAGATAAGGGAAAGGAAAAGGTCATTGAAGATATCGCTTTAGATGACCAAGTCACGAAAGAACTAACTACCAGAGACCCTCCTAAGAAGAGTAAGGTGGACTATAACATCCTCGCGCACTTAAGGAAGCTACCTTCTCAGCTTAGCATCCTTGATGCCCTTCTATTGTCAAAAGAATCGCGAGACTCACTAATTAAGGCGTTGCAAGAACCTGAACAATTCCAAGCCTTCCTCGCCACTGAAAAGATGAAGGACGAACTGGAGGAAGTGCATACGGCCGACGTTACTTTCGGTGATGAAGACCTCCTTCTCGGGACGTGCGACCATAACCGTCCCCTATATGTCTCCGGATACTGCCATGACATCAAGATAGGCAAGATCCTGGTGGATAATGGATCCTCCGTCAATCTCCTTAATGTTCGAGTGTTGAAGGAAATCTGCATGAGTGTGCAACACCTCGCTCGTGACAAAATTACTATCTCCGGTTTCGATTCACAATCGTTACGGACTCTCGGATCTGTGATACTAACATTACGCTTTGGACTTCTCGTCACAGACATCAAATTTCATGTCATTGACGCCAAAACCTGCTACAACGCCTTGCTCGGTCGTCCTTGGCTACACGAATACAACATCGTCCCTTCTACACAACACCAGTGTATGAAGTACTTTAAGGATGGTTTCGAGTATACCGTAACAGGAGAGTTGAATCCATTCTCCATGAACGAAGTCCGCAAATACGAAGATGCGAAGTACTTTTTGCCAGATTTCGAGGATACAGAAAGGTGTCACGACCCGGAGAACAAAGCCGCCGCCACCGTTCCTGTTTTCGGAAGCGATACCGAAGAAGAGGAAGAGATAGTTTATGCAGGGCCATCTCAGCGTAACAACCTGGGGACGCCCGCCCCCATACTGGTCTTCGGAAGTGATTCAGAGGATGAAGTTAATGCTGTGTTCTCCAATCGGCTGTCAATACAAATACCTCCGGGCGATGACCATAGCTTTCAAATCACCATGGTACCGCGAGAACACTACAAGGATCTCGACACGCTGCAAGCTCATAATGTGCAGGACCTGCAAACATTCTACATCCCTCCCAGGCAAAGGGGTGAGAAGATGATCCTATTCTACCGATCCTCAGAGTCGAAAATAGAGAAAGAGATCTGGCATGGCGCAGATGCTACATGCGACAGACTCCAACCAATCCATCTGCCCAGATACTATACAAATGGATTAAAGAAGTTATTGAAGCGCCAAGGAGTACCCTTAAAACAAACTGTTCGACAGGCTCGGTTCTACAACAGGATTTGGGATGTCCCTGGAACCCAGCGCAAATTGCCCAACGGGAAAATGGAGACACTTGGACTTGGATACGCGAAAACCGGAAAACGAGAGCGGGCCCACAGCAGCTACGCTATATATACCTTTGATGAAGAAGAGGACGCCCTGTCAGGAGATGCCGACCCCTCATCAAAACTAGACCCCGCGATTGAAGCGCCAAGTCCGTCGTTTGAAGAACGAATGGGCAAGCCTATCAGGAAAGTGGGTCAGAAAGCTCGGGAAGACCATAGCCGCGAAATGGCCATCTACGAGAAGGCCAGGACGCAACGTCTATTTCAACAAACTGCAAAAGACAAAGATGTTCATCCTTGTCAACCCATCATGCGAAAGGCACGATGCGGAGACGGAAATAAGTCAAGGAACGGAAAGAAGAGCCGACAACAACGACGTAGGATTAGAGGGTTACAGGTACTGCGCGGCTCGGATTCGTCCCTCATGGAAAAGACGAGTCGAGCGTACTCCTTCCCCCGAGACAAGACGGAGAAGTTACTCAAGCTCGCTTTAAAACATCAAATGATCGCGCTTCCAGAATCTAGACACCTTGAGCAAGCTAACAAGGCTTCTCGTCTGAGCTATTGCTCTTATCACCGAGCTATAGGACACCCCACCGAAGACTGCTTCACCTTCAAGAACTGGGTCGAGGACCAGTACCAACGGGGCAGATTCGCTTTATCCAACAGCTGGAGGGTAACGCCGCCACGAAAGCACGAGCCCAAGGCCGCAAGAGCAGAACCGGATCCACCTCAGTCCCGGAAGAGGATTCGCGCCTGTTATACGATTACGATATTAAAAGAAGAGCCCGAGAACATAGATGACCTCCCCCGGTGCTTTGAAAACAGCGATGATGAGGTGATCTCAGAATTTCCGCCCGCTCCGAAAGAACTGGAAGACGGTATACATACTACTGCAGATAACCTCAGGAAGATTGAGTTGGGATCGGCAGAGGACCCGCGACCGACATTCGTCAGCGAGCTACTCTCTGAAGAAAAGGTGGCCGCGTTAAAAAACGTGCTACTACGGCATAAAGACTGCTTCGCGTGGAACTACTCTGAGATGCCAGGATTAGATCCGGAGGTTGCCGTGCATAAATTAGCAATATCCCCGGATATCAAGCCAGTCAAGCAAGCGCCAAGAAGGATGCGACTCGAGCTTGAGATGAGCATCAACGCCGAAGTCAAGAAGCTGATCGATTCTGGATTTATTCAAGAAGTTCAATATCCCGACTGGATCGCCAATATCGTCCCGGTAATGAAGAAGAATGGGACGGTACGCATATGCGTGGATTTCAGGGATCTCAATAAAGCCTGTCCAAAGGATGATTTCCCAGTACCGGTAACCGAGCTAATGATAGATAACACGTCCACTCACGAGGTTTTCTCCTTTATGGACGGTTCGTCAGGATACAATCAGATAAAGATGCATCCTGAAGACCAGAAGCACACCGCTTTCCGGACCCCTTTGGGTATATTCTGCTACAGGGTTATGCCCTTTGGTCTAAAGAACGCTGGCGCTACCTATCAAAGGTCCATGACAAAGATCTTCGATGACCTCATACATGACATCGTTGAGTGCTATATCGATGACCTCGTAGTAAAGAGCATGTCATACGAAGAGCATTTAAAGCATCTGGAGACTGTGTTTCAACGCCTCCGGCAATATAATTTGAAAATGAATCCCCTCAAATGCGCGTTCGGAGTCTCCTCGGGCAAATTCCTGGGATTCATCGTTCGACACCGAGGTATTGAAATAGATCCGTCAAAGATTAAAGCGATCATGGAAATGCCTCCGCCAAGAACCCTCAAACAGTTGCGGTCTCTCCAAGGGAAGCTCGCATACATCCGACGATTTATCGCAAATCTTTCAGGCAAATGCCGTCCCTACAGTCACCTGATGAAGAAGGGAACCCCATTCGTCTGGGATCAAAAATGCCAAGGTGCACTAGACGAGATCAAGCAGTACCTGCAGAACCCGCCGGTATTGGCTGCGCCGGTCAAGGGAAAACCCCTCATTCTTTATACAACCGCCCTCGAAGGTTCCTTGGGTGCACTATGGGCGCAAGAGAACGATCAGGGGAAAGAGAGAGCACTCTACTACTTAAGTCGAGTTCTACTGGGGGCAGAAAGCAATTACTCTCCCATTGAAAAACATTGCTTGGCATTAATCTTCGCGATAACAAAACTCAGGCACTATGCGTTGGCACACGAAGTCTGCCTCATCTCGAAGGTGGACCCTCTTAAATATCTGATGTCAAAAGGCATATTGACGGGACGACTCGCTAAATGGGCCCTGCTCTTGATGGAGTTCTCGATAATCTATCAACCTCTCAAGGCAGTGAAAGGCCAGGCCATTGCTGACTTCCTCGCTGAGCACCCGATACCGGCCGATTCTCCTCTGAATTGTGATTTGCCGGACGAGCATGCATTTGACGCGATTAGCGGCGGAAGCACCCGATGGGAACTCTATTTCGACGGAGCGTCCTCCGTAAAGAAACAGAAACAAGGTATCCCAATGATCAAATCGGGGATAGGCCTCATCTTTGCAATTCCACAAGGAGGGATAATGCGCTTCGCCTTCTCCTTAACAGAGCCGAGGACAAACAATGAGGCTGAATATGAAGCTCTGATAGCAGGCCTCGAAATCGCCATCGACATGGGAATTGAAAACCTCCTTATATACGGGGATTCTCAGCTAGTTGTTAGTCAAGTAAATGGTGACTACCAAACGTGCAAACCGGAGTTGGTAAAATACGGCGAAAAGGTGCAACAACTGTTGGCCCAAATTCCCTCCTATATTTTAGAGAACATACCGCGCGTGGAGAACAGCAAAGCAGACGCGTTGGCCAAACTTGCTAAAGAACTGGCTGACGAGAACCTCGATGATGTCAGAATCGTGGTACAAAGCCGTCGAGTGCTCACCCCGGCAGAAATACCTCCGACATTATATAAAGAGAAGGGAGCGACTGAGCAGACAACCCTACAGATAAAAGACCATGAGAAGGCCGAGGACTGGAGGGGAATCTTCATAGACTACTTTAAGTCCCACCGAATGCCCAGAGAAGCATCCTCAAGACATCAGCTCATGAAACGAGCTCTATCTTTCGCTTTCGTCAACGATACCCTATACAAGAGATCGTTTGATTCTCTATGGCTGAGATGCTTAGGACCTGACGAAGCGGAAAGAGTCATTCAGGAAGTTCATGACGGACTTTGCGGTTCTCACCAAGCAGGCCCGAAGATGAAGTTAAAGATTAAACGAATGGGCTACTACTGGCCCACGATGATCCAGGACTGCCTCGAGTATGCGAAGCAATGCCACTCATGCCAGATTCATGGAGACTTCATCCACCAACATCCGAATCCACTACACCCAACGGTGGCCAGCTGGCCATTCGAGATGTGGGGAACTGACATAGTCGGCCCCATTGAGCCAGCATCATCTCGAGGACATCGTTTTATCCTGGCGACAACTGATTACTTCTCCAAATGGGCAGAAGCAGTACTACTGAGGGAAGTGAAGACGGAGAATATCCTCCATTTCTTCAAGACGCACGTCATCTATCGGTTTGGAACCCCACGGCGGATTATCTCTGATAATGGGCCAGCCTATCGAAGCCATAAGATTAGCCGCTTCGCGCAGCAGCACAATATAGACTGGAGATATTCTTCAGTTTACAACCCACGAGCTAACGGTCTGGCCGAGGCCTTCAATAAGACCTTGACGAAGATCATAAAAAAGACCGTTTCCCGGAATAAGAGAGACTGGCACGAGAGGCTGCAAGAAGCCCTTGGGCTTATCGAACTACATTCAAGACGGCCACGAACACAACGCCGTACGCATTGGTATTTGGGACGGAAGCAGTACTCCCCCTCGAGATAGAGTTACCCTCTCTACGAGTGGCAGTCCACCACGAGCTGACGGACGAAGAAAATGCTCACCTTCGGCTTGAGGAGCTTGATTCCCTCGACGAAACCCGGCTCATAGCGCAACAACATCTAGAAGCCTACAAAGCAAAGATGACGCGCTCGTACGAAAAATTGACCAGGCCGAGGACATTCCACCAAGGCGAACTCGTATTAGTGGTCAAAAGACCTATGATCCCCAATCGTGCCAAGCGGGGGAAATTTGAGCCAAACTACGAAGGCCCTTACATCATAGACAAGGTCTACCAGGGTGGAGCCTATCTACTCATGGACATGCACGGTGAAAGGCCTTTCAGGCCAATAAACGGCCGCTTCTTAAAGAAATACTACGCTTGATGAGCCATAGCCTGGGTCAATGATAGATGACGACGACTATGTCCGCTCGCTATCTTCCTAGGCTCAAACTTTACAAGCAGCAGCCGGCCTTCCCATAACAACGGACCGAAACGTCCCTAAACTAATGACGGACCGAAACGTCCTTAAACTAACAACGGACCGAAACGTCCTTAAACTAACAATGGACCGAAACGTCCTTAAACTATTGACGGACCGAAATGTCTTTAAACTAACGACAGACTGAAAAGTCCCTAAACTACTACCGCGGCATCCTTAGGCTGACGAGATAAAAAAAAAAAATAAATAAATAAAAAAATAAAAAACGGTACGTCCACAAGCAAAACGGGCACGGATGAAAACCCGAAAGGGCTCCGTGAGTAAAAACAGCAGGACTACCGGCGAGTGTTTGTGAAAACCCGAAAGGGCTCAACCTCGTTAAAAGACACTTATAGGGTCCTCTCGACCTTGTAAGGAGAAACCACCTGCGTGAGATCCTTACGACTCGCAAAGGAGTAACACACTTAGGGATCCTTACGATTCCTAAGGAGAAAATACTCTTACGAGATCCTCACGACTCGTAGGGAGAACTCTCTTGTGGGACCCTCACGGCTCATAAGATTTGAAAGTCTTAAGTTACAGAAACCTAAACCTGTTCTTAAGCAAATCCTCCACAACCTTCGGTATTGCCCTACAAGCGGCTCGTACTGACCCTTGTATACAATCCACGGGCGCGAATAAACATTTCCCCAGGAAAGTCCCACCCGTGACTAGGGATATGTCCATATAATGAGCAGCCCTTGTAGGTCCTCTCGACCCATAAGGAGAAAGCCCTCTTGTAGGATCCTTACAACTTACAGAGGAACACACGCTTAGGAATCCTCACGATCCCTAAGGAGAAAATACACCTGCAAGATCCTCACGACTTGTAGGGAGAAATACCTTTGTGAGACCCTTACGGCTCATAAAGTCAAAAGCCTTGGTCGACAGGATCCTTAACCCTGTTTGCTGAGCCACCTTTGTTCATCATCGACAAAGGCAGGTGATGATTCGCTCCTGGCAACATTCCAGTTGTAGCGATGCTGATACTGAAATCGGTATCTAAAAATCCAAGCTTGCAGCGAAAAAGCTAGCGAGCCACACATGCATACGAAATAGCCGAAATGATGGGGCGACTTGCAATAAAAAGCAGCAAGTAAAAATGTATGCATGACAAAATAGCCGAAATGATGGGGCAACTCGCAATAAAAAACAGCGAGTGAAAATAAGTAAATAGCCGAAATGATTGGGCACCGCGAAAAAAATAGCCGAAATGATGGGGCAATCGCGACCTTCGCGATATAAAAGCTGAAATGATAGAGCATCGCGGAAAAAGAAATAAAATAAAAGTGAAATCCTCGCCCTACAGGTGATGTTACATCTAACCCTGTATACAATCCAGGGGCGCAATCAAAGAAGGGATCATACTCCTCCCCCCGAGTTTCATCATAAGGAGAAGCCAAATCTCGGCGGTTCACAGATAGCCTAGTGATCGCCACCGCGGCATTCGTCTCGATACAGCAGACGCGATACCGGCAAACGAAGCGAAGGCCAAATTCCCAGCTTCAACGTCTTGACGACGCAACATCACCGAAAGGAGTCACGGCAAAATCCCTGGTTCCAAACCTCGACGGTTCACCAACAACCTAGAGACAACCATGACATTCGTCTCGATACAGAGGACGCAATGCCAGCAAACGAAGCGAAGGCCAAATTCCTAGCTTCAGGGTCTTGACAGCAAGTCATATAAAACCTGAAAGACAATCGGAGATCATCCTACACCAGCGCGGAGTGGTCACCACCCTGACGTTCGTTTCGATACAGCAGATGAAATGTCACCCCAGCGTTCTTCCCCCAGCAGGATTCGGACGCGATAAAGCAAACGAAGCGAAGGCCAAATTCCTAGCTTCAACGTCTTGACGGTAAGTCATATAAAACCGGAAAGACATTCAGAGACCGTCTCATACCAACATGGAGTGATCACCACCTCGACGTCCGTCTCATGGCGGCAGACACAACATCAAGCGAAACGGAACAGCGGCAACCCCAAGTTCCATGGCTCGGCGATACATATCACCAAGAGTCAAACCTCTATCCCGTGAAATGCGGATACAATCAACAAAATTCCTGGTTACGTGGAACGCGGATAATGTCACTCTTTGACCCCATGGAAAACGTCCAGAGCGGATCCTGGTCCTCGCAGAGCACGGCAGTGAACCCGTGTGAAGCATCCAGAGCGGAGCCTAGTCCTCGCCTAACGCGGCAGTGAACCCGTGTGAAGCATCTAGTGCAAACTTCCTGGTTACGTGGAACGCGGATAATGTCACTCTTTGACCCCGTGGAAAACGTCCAGAGCGGATCCTGGTCCTCGCAGAGCACGGCAGTGAACCCGTGTGAAGCATCCAGAGCGGAGCCTAGTCCTCGCCTAACGCGGCAGTGAACCCGTGTGAAGCATCTAGTGCAAACTTCCTGGTTACGTGGAACGCGGATAACGTCACTCTTTGACCCCGTGGAAAACGTCCAGAGCGGATCCTGGTCCTCGCAGAGCACGGCAGTGAACCCGTGTGAAGCATCCAGAGCGGAGCCTAGTCCTCGCAGAACACGGCAGTGAACCCGTGTGAAGCATCTAGTGAAAACTTCCTGGTTACGTGGAACGCGGATAATGTCACTCTTTGACCCCGTAGAAAACGTCCAGAGCGGAGCTTAGTCCTCGCCTAACGCGGCAGTGAACCCGTGTGAAGCATCTAGTGCAAACTTCCTGGTTACGTGGAACGCGGATAACGTCACTCTTTGACCCCGTGGAAAACGTCCAGAGCGGATCCTGGTCCTCGCAGAGCACGGCAGTGAACCCGTGTGAAGCATCCAGAACGGAGCCTAGTCCTCGCAAAACACGGCAGTGAACCCGTGTGAAGCATCTAGTGCAAACTTCCTGGTTACGTGGAACGCGGATAATGTCACTCTTTGACCCCGTGGAAAACGTCCAGAGCGGATCCTGGTCCTCGCAGAGCACGGCAGTGAACCCGTGTGAAGCATCCAGAGCGGAGCCTAGTCCTCGCCAAGCACGGCAGTGAACCCGTGTGAAGCATCTAGTGCAAAATTCCTGGTTACGTGGAACGTGGATAACGTCACTCTTTGACCCCGCGGAAAACGCCCAGAGCGGAGCCTGGTCCTCGCCAAGCACGGCAGTGAACCCGTGTGAAGCATCCAGAGCAAATACCGGACTGTGGAGTCCTTAAAATCCACGGACTATGACGTCCTTAACCTCGACCGCGATGTCTTAAAACTAACGATCGACCACCCCTATTCCTTACAGATTTTTGCCTCGGTTTAAGGGTACATCTCTTCACTCCTTTGATGCCTGGCGTTGTAATTCCTCAACGTTTTCAAAGAGGTGACGGGTCCCTGCAACCAAACATCGGACTGTGGAGTCCCTAAATTCACGGACTATGAGGTCCTTAACCTTGACCGTGATGTCGTAAAACTAACATCGGACTGTGGAGTCCCTAAATCCACGGACTATGAGGTCCTTAACCTTGACCGTGATGTCTTAAAACTAACATCGGACTGTGGAGTCCCTAAATCCACGGACTATGAGGTCCTTAACCTTGACCGCGACGTCTTTAAACTACAATACCCGGAGCAGCCTCTGACCCCGTGAAACACGGATAAGGGCGACCACATTCAGCACTTGCAGGTCCTCACGACCTGTAGGGAAGAAAAAACTCTCTTGTAAGATCCTTACGACTCTCAAGGGAAAACCCGCTTAAGAATCCTCACGATTCCTAAGAAGAACTTACACCTATGGGATCCTCTCGACCTGTAGGGAGAAAAACTCTTTATGAGACCTTCGTGGCTCATAAAATGCAAAGGTCTTAGGAAGCAGATCTTAACCCTGAACCCTAAGCCATCGCTGTCCTGCAAGAAGATCAAGATAGAATATCCACAGAATGCATTCAATAAAAAGGGGACACACCATTGAGAAGAAAAATGTATCTTTTATTCATAGACCAAAATGGATACAAAATACAATTCATGAAAGAAACAAAAAGGAAGATACTCTTATCCATGAGTATGTAAAACAAAAAAAAGGAAGAAAAGATACAAGTCCTTAAGCCGGCGGGCGGTGCAATAATTTTACCAGCTCATCGTTCTGTTGCTGAGCCACGGCTTCATGACGCAAGATCTCCAGAAGACGAGCCTCCGCCTGAGCTTGCTGAGACTGATACGAAGCAAACCGAGCTTCGAGCTCTTTCTCGGTGGCTTTATGAGCCTCGACCCTCTCACGAGTGAACGTGGCGGCTTTATCGAGGGCCACCACCTTTTTGATGGACTCCTGAAGCAACCGCCAGAGTTCATACGCTCGGTTGGCCTTGGTGATAAGGGTAGCGCGAAGCTCGCTCAGCGCCTTGGAAGCTAGCTCCCTCTCCGAAAACTTACGGCCGAGCCTTTCTCTCACATAGCGATATGTTCGCTACGTAGCCACGAAAGCTCGCGTCCGTGACCACGGCCTCGGAAACAAGACATTTACAGGACCGTATAAATGGGCTGCCAGCCAACGGGAATAATCGATCTAAAGCGCGCTCACATCACCTGACGTGAAAGGCAACAAGAAAGATCTCAAACATATTTCGAGCATGCATTCGCAATCATATGAGCATTCAAAAAAAAAATAATAATAATGGCATTTGCAGTCGCATGAGCATTCATAATGCCCAAAAAGGTCTAGTGCGCGGGGAAATGACGATAGCATTTGCAATTAAAGAAAGTTCTCATAAGAGGAACACAAAATTTATTCATGCAAGCGGAAACATACACATGAGTACCAAGCCTACACGGAGGTTCAACATAAAGAAGAGACTAAGTTAAAAATGCTACGCTAATGGAAAAAGATCGCCAAACACAGGATCAACGGCACAAGGGTTAACAAAACAAAGGACAAGGTTCTCCATCTCTCTCTCCGCTCTCTCCAGCACGTCAAAGCGACGGTTCTCACGAGGAGTCGCCCCCCATCGATTGGCGCCGTGTTCGTCTGCGAAAGCAGACATAACAGCTCGCCGGGCCTTTATCTGGTTCAGCAGATTAATTGAACGATCCTTCAAAGCCTGAGTAATCAGGCGCGCTTCATGAAAGCCCTCGAGCTTTTCTTCAGCCGCGTCAAGTGTCTCCAAGGTCATCTCTGCCGGGTGAGGAGGGATGTCGGCGAGCACAGCCGCGAGAATCATCCGGAGCCAAAGGGAACCCATCGGGAGGGGGGACCCTCTACGGATCGAGAGCTCGTGCATGGCCAAGTCACATTCGTTGTCAGAAAAGAGGGGGTCCACCAACCGAGCGGCAAAGCGAGGGATCATCTCCTCAAGAGGAACTTCCCATGGCTGTCGACGAGCATGAGGGCGATTACAAGCCATGGCACTCGTTTCTCTCTCAAGAAAAAAAATATATATGATATGAATCTCTCTGTGAAAGGAAAAGAAAGCTATAGCCTCATATATAACGAAGTGCATTAAGTGCTGTGCGCGGAAAATCTTGCATGGTGGAGTTATTTCCGAGGCCTAAAAAAGGAAAGGCATCGAAAATCAAGGAGATGGAACTATTTCCAAGGCCCTTTTTCTGCACCTAACATTATGCACTGAAAATATGGCATGAAGAAAATCTTGTGAACAGCCACATCAAGGGATCCCACGTATAGAACACGTGAGGCCTAAACCTGATGTGCATTTAAAAGGAAAAAATATGGAGTAGTACCCTGCATATTAAAAAGCACAAACAACAATAGTAGCAAAATAATAAAATCTCAGAGAAAAAGCATGCAAACATACAAGGACACAACAGAAACTTATCATCCAGACTTCAAGAAGGCCATACAAAATAAAAAGAAAAAAAACTTTTACAATGGCAAGGCTTCAGATGCGGGGCATGGGTTGAGAAACTCAAAATTAACTTTATTCAGGATCTTCCAAATGTTTCGAACTTCCCGAGTATGCTTTCTCTCACGGTCACAAGCATCGGGGTCCCCGCGGATGTCCTCTACCCTCCGGTAGGCGCCCAGTATGGCCGATTGTTGAAAAATCTGATGAAGGAGATCAATAAGATTATCTCGCCTCCTCTTTGAGATCAAGCCCATAAGGTACACCGAATGTACCTTATCCTCGGTAGTGTCCAAGGCCCCGAGCGGTATGCCGGCGCAAAAGAGAGGAAGTGCCTCCCGGATCGCCAGCACGATCAACCTCAGAAGAGAAGAGCGACGGGGGAGTAGCCTATGGTTGTACTCGTCGAAACGGCTCATGTTCTCGGCACACTGAACATCGGTGAACTCCTGGTTCTGACTGCGGCCCAGCGCACGAATATTCCCGTAGGAAATGATCTCGTCAAGACGATACAGATGGGCGTCCATGGTACCTGAAATAAAAATCACGAGACATCATTACAAAGCCCCCATTGCACTGATGGCAGGAAGAACAACCTAGGGCCAAGAGACCTCAGGAAGCCTTCATGCGAAGAAACTAAGTTCTTCATAGGAATTAAATTCCTTATTAGGAAAAAGGGAATTAAATTCCCAGGAGTATTTTTGATGGAATTAAATTCCATGGGTTGAAACGCCGTCATCATCTCCCCAGAGATCACCTAAACCCTAAGAGATCTACAGTTCGAAAGTTAGGTGGTTTCCTGTTCTTATGGAAAAACTTGAAGAAAAATGGGTTCTTTGTGAAACCCTTAACGCGGATTTAAAATCCAAAGAGTTCTTTTAAAGGCGAAGGCGCTTTGGCCGTTCAACATTATTACCTGAGGGAAAGGGATCCGTCAACAGAGTTAAACTCTGGAAAATGTCAAGACAGAGAACTAAGCTCTGAAAGCGAGAATTAAATTCTCAAAGAAAAAGTTCTCAGAAGAAGAAGATGAGCAGAGTGAAGGCTCCTATGAAGAGACAGCGGTATTTATAGAAAACAATGGAAACGTTTCATCTCCTCAAATCCCTAAAGGAATCCAACGGTCGCAAGAGGTGACAGCGTTGCACTCACGAGCAGACACGTGAGAACAACGCTGTGGGGGCATTTGTTTCCTGATTTAAAATCAGGAAAGCTTCTGTGAAAAGCTTCAGAAGAGGGTCACGTGCTTACACGTGACTAGCGGTCACGTGTTAGCACGTGACGCCTAAAAAACATCATCAAGGCAGGTTCAATTTCCTGACTACGTGGAAGAAAAAGGGGCTTCAGGAAGAGTCACGTGCTCCCACGTGACCAGGGTCACGTGGCGACACGTGACATTTAAAGGCAAGCGTCAAAGGCACACCGGTTAACTGATCAAGTCAAGGAAAAGGCTTCAGAAGAAGTCACGTGCTCCCACGTGACCAGAGTCACGTGTTGGCACGTGACGTTCAAGGCAGCAGACTCGTTCTCTAGAAAGAGGCGCCAGACAGGGGTCACGTGCTCACACGTGACCAGGGGTCACGTGGTAGCACGTGACGTTCAAGCAGCAATCAGAAGACAGAGCGCAAAGGAAAGAAGAAGGCTCATTCCGAAGGGGGTCACGTACTCACACGTGACCATGGGTCACGTGGGCACACGTGACCGGCTTTCAAAGCCCATTTTGTCAACAGAATTAAATTCTGAAAGAAATTCAAATCTTTCCAAAGGAAAGCGGCTATCTGGAACCAATCAAATTAAAGATTCAGAGGTGATCTATCTATGGGAAAATCCCGGGTTTGGAAAGATTTTCCCTTTTAAATCTAACAGAAATTACAAAGGAAAATCTCTGGATTTAAAAATCCAATGGTGAATAAAATTCACCTAATAATCAAAAGGTCCAGAACGAATGAAGGATGCAAATCAAATATCTCATGAAAGATTTACCAAAAAACTAATTGACTCGGCTGCTTCTCCTATAAATAGGAGCCAAGAGATACAAAAGAAAAAGATATATACATGCGCAGAGAAGAAAAGAAAGAAAAAAGGAGGAGAGCTTTGATACTTTGAGAAGACTCGGATCTTCTGCAAAAACCCTAGGTAAGAAAGGGAAGGCCTTTTGAAAGAAAGAGAATTTAATTCTCAACAGAGTTTAACTCTGATACATAAAACAGAAGAGCATATTTCTTCTCTCTTTGATAGAGAATCTGCAAAGTGCACATCTCCCCTTAAGGTTGAGAATTTAATTCTCAATGGGTCGAGATCCTGCCATGCAGATCCAAAACATAGAGAAGGAATGCAAGCATGAGAATTTAACTCTCACAGAACTATAGGAATTTAATTCCTTTAAAATAAAATTAGGGCTCGACCCTGTATCATGGGAATTTAATTCCTTCAAAACAAAAGAAACAGGGTTGAACCCTAATTAAGAACATAGTTCTGTTGAAACAGCGGGAATTTAATTCCTTTAATCATAATTCCCTGAAATGGGAGTTTAATTCCTTAAAAGTTTTTGTTAGGGTTTAACCCTATTTGGATCTTCACATATATGAGGAATTTAATTCCCACAGAAAATTCAGAGTTAAACTCTATTCCAGAATACAAGTCTTCGAAAGGAAGTAGGAATTTAATTCCTCGGAAATTTGCAGCTCGAGGAATGTAATTCCTGAAAAAGATTAACAGATCCTCTAAAAACATACATAGAGGCAGGGTCACGTGTTACCACGTGACCCCCCAAAGAGATCTACAGAAAGTCCCTTTGAGGCAGCACCCCACGTGATCCACGTGACCCTTGATAGAAGTTCTAATACATAGGCATTTGAATGCCCATCACGTGATGGCACGTGATACTCTGAAAGACGCGATAATTTCAGCAGAACAAACGAAGGGAGGGCGCTCTCACGTGCTGCCACGTGACCCCTCTTGCCTTAGTGTTTAACACTAAATTAAAACTCTCAAACCCAGTGTTAAAACACTGTTGGGCCTTAGCATTCAACACTGATTAAAAAAGCCTTATTTGCAGTGTTCAACACTGAACTGTTTTTAGTGTTTAACACTAATTTGAAAAGCCTTGTTGCTGGCGTTTAACACCAATTATCTCTTAGTGTTAAACACTAACTTGTCAATCTTATTCCCAGTGTTCAACACTGATTGCTCTGAAGTGTTTAACACTAGTCTTTGGCCCAATTGGCTAAAGGGATAGAGGCAAAGCCTCTCCCTCAATGGACTCACAAGAAATCAATATTCCAGACATGATTGGACTTAGCCCAAGCTGGCCATAAGTCCTCAATTCGTGATTAACTGGGCCAATGGGCTCATAACATAATTAATCAGTCTTGACCCCAAATTGGGCCAGGGACTACTCAAGCCACTCCGGTTCTAGGGTACATCTCTTCACTCCTTTGATACTTGGCATTGTAATCCCTCAATGTCTTCAAAGAGGTGACGGGTCCCGACGACCACCCATGATATGGACTGTGGGGTCCTTAAACCCATGTCTAATGCAAAATTCCTGGTTACGTGGAACGTGGATAACGTCACTCTTTGACCCCGCGGAAAACGTCCAGAGCAGAGCCTAGTCCTCGCCGAACACGGCAGTGAACCCGTGTGAGGCATCTAGTGCAAAATTCCTGGTTACGTGGAACGTGGATAACGTCACTCTTTGACCCCACGGAAAACGCCCAGAGCAGAGCCTGGTCCTCGCCAAGCACGGCAGTGAACCCGTGTGAAGCATCCAGAGCACATACCGGACTGTGGAGTCCTTAAACCCATGGACTATGACGTCCTTAACCTTGACCGAGATGTCTTAAAACTAACAATGGACCGCAATGTCCTTAAACTACCCATGGACCGCAATGTCCTTAAACTACCCATGGACCGCAATGTCCTTAAACTACCCACGGACCGCAATGTCCCTAAACTAGAACAATAGAGCCCCATATGCTTTTTTGTCGGATCTAAACGGTCCCGTTTAAGTTGATCTTAGCCTCAAAGATGGCTAACGAATCCTTAAAACCTTCAAGCGAACTGGACTGCGAATCCCCCAAGTTAACTCTGGCTCGAGGGTACATCTCTGAACCCCTCTGACACCCGTCGTTGTAATCCTTCAACGTCGTCAGAGAGGTGACGGGTCTCGACGGCCACACACATACGATGGACCACCATGTCCCTAAAACTGGAACAATGGAGTCCAAAAGCTCCTTTGTCGGATCTAAACGATCCCGTTAAGTTGATCTTAGTCTCAAATCGGACTAACGTATCCTTAACAAATGTTTGAGTTGATCTTAACCTCAAGCATGGCTAACGTATCCTCAAACCAAACCCCCAAACCCAAATCTAAGATAACACGGATTTAGACTAGTCCACGCCCTACGGGCGACGACATAACCCAGTCTCCGTAAACGATCCACGGGCAATAAAACATAAAACAAAAACACACGACACGAAGTGACCATCTGGAGAAGGAGAAAGTTGTTACCGCGATGCGGTAGCGTAATTAACCGCAGGGGCTTGCGCCTGCAGGGAAGAGCGTCCCCACAATCAAAAAAACCCCTCAACGAGGGGGAATCTGACGAAGTCTGCTACATCGGTCGCATCCGCTTGAACCTTCGATACATGGTGCCATAAACCAACTTGGCATCTTCGGAGAGGTGAACGGATAGCACCAATTAGCATCTGCCCCGAATCTCAGTGCCAAGACATCGCAGCCTTGCGCGCCGTCATTCGGAGGGGAACAGATGATATATGTTTGATGATATTGGAATGTATGCGATTATAGTACAACACCCTTGATCATGATATTGTTTTATGATGTTACTATACGAACGATGATGTATATATATGTGATAGTTGACCCGTACCCCGATTTTGGGATGTCGTACGATGGATTTTACTGTACGAGGCATAGATGTGATGATTGATCCGCACTCTTGACTCGAGGAAATCGTACTACATATGTGACGCTATTGAGGCTGGATCGCCGACTACTAGAAATACCGACTCAGACTTTAGGAGGATTCTTCTTACCTTTCGACTAGTGTCTTTAGTTAGTTCCTTAGTTGGTTAGGTAGATCTTAGTTTAGGTTCGAGTCATACTTATTTTCAAAACTAATGAATCGTGATTTTTCAAACAACAAACTGTATGACTCGTAATTAGTATGTATTCTCTAGTTGTGCGTTTACTACACATTCACCGTTATATTCATGTTGTATTCATCGCATTGCATGTTCATACATATGTTTTTTAGCTAATATGAAACTCTGCCTGTTAGGACACCGACACCATTACCGATGATGCGCATGTTCCACGTACACTTATTTGCCGGCTCACACACATCATCATCGGTAATTGCCATGTCACGTACGCTTTAGAACATATTATCTTTTTATTGATATAATCAGCTAAATGCTAGTCCAATATAATATTGTGTGATTACTCTCATGTGCTAGTTTAGACATTGCATTTATTACTTAGACATTTCATACATTCACATATTCATATTATCATGCAGTATTGTGGGGCTTATGCCAATACTTATTATTTACTTACTCGTGAATTTGGGATTTTGGATTTCTATGAGATTTCTGAATTTTGGGGGAAAACCGCAAGAATTTAATAAAAACTTATTATTATCATTTTTAAAATGTATGTTGCGGTTTTCTCGTGATGTATAGGTCGTCCACCATGAGTTTTCATGTTTTCTATTGGATTTCGAGACCCGATTCGAGGAGTGGAGGAACCGTCTCGGGTACATGGTGGGCCCGGTATGGTATCCCGGGGCAAGAGTGTTTTTGTGGGGATGACGATGAGCCTGGCTGGGGAAAACTACCTACCTGTGATGTCTGGCGCGGCGGATATCCGGAGGATACCGACCATTGTCGTGTGATTTGATGATATGGGCCGATCCGGACTGACGGAGCCCGAGATATTGAGACCATGAGATATTAGGACTATGAGATATTGAGACTGTTCCCCTCCGAATGTTGGCCAAGACGCAGGGACGTCTTGCCTGAGATTCGGGGCAGATGCTAATTGGTGCTATCTGTCTACCTCTCCGAAAATGCCAAGTTGATTTATGGCACCGTGTATCGAAGGTTGTCACGCCCCGCTTCCCAGTGTACGGCGAAGGGGATGCGACGAGGTCCGCTACGTATATACTCAGAAGTATATACGCTAAGAGTATCTAAGAAATATAAAATAAATACACAAGAGACAAGAAATAAAAAGAACAACAACTTTTATTTATTAACATTCTTTTGTACAATGCATGAAAGGAAATACAACTGAAATAAAAAGGTGCCTAAACAGTGGCATAACAGGAAATGTAAAATACTGAATGGAAAAATGTACAATGAACTAAAGTGCTGGATCTTCGTCAAACTGCTCCAAGTCTTCTGCAGATGGCTCGATCTCTGCCGGGTCCAAACCACCTGACGACATTTAAAGAAGAAAGAAATAGAATTTCGTCAGCGAACATGTCGCTCGGTAAGTCCCAAAGATAGGGGAGAAATATATAAAGAGTAGGAGAGAGAGAGAATAGCTTTTAATGTTGTATTGTATTGTTGTAATGTTGTATTAACGCTGTTGTTTGTAGCTTGGTACAGAAAAATGCCAGTGTATACGAGAGGAGTCTCTATATGCCAGAGACTACATGCACGTTTAGTACAAGGCTCCGTTAGAAGGCCCGGAACAACGGCAATTGGATTCATGTTAGGTGTATTAAATCTGACCACCTCGTTCCACCTTTAACACCTTCCGTACCAATCTACCCCTTAAACCCCGCGATGTCTTGTTTGTATTGTTATCTTGTAAATTGTATTGATTGTAAGATTGATTAACTGACCGAAACCATGATATCAGTAAACGGTTGTAACCGTAGAATCATGTAAATGGAATACTGAGAATCATGTAAAAGGAATATATCCATGGTTCGGTTCATTCAAGTTGTATAAATTGATAATTGGATTCATGGATTCATGTGTTCATATTGAATTGGAATATTGTAGATTGTAGATTATTCAAGTCAGATTAATCAGACTCAAACCCGAGTCAGACAATCAGAAATGTGAATCGAAGTCTTATAATTGCTAGGGTCCTTAGGGTAATTTATAAAACTTGAAGAGGTTTTATGTAAAAATACTTTTATATACTTTTCAAAATACGCCTCAAGTATTTATTGTTCGTCTTTAGAGTTGTAATGAGGGTGGATTTTATGTTGTGACATTTCTAGTGAAAATATCCTAGTTTTATAAATAAGGGTATTTATCTGTAATATTGATTATTTGAAGTTCATGGTATTTTAGTGTAAACTTTATTCTTGTGATTTTTTAGAAAAAGGTGGAAAATTTATATTATAATAAAATAGGTATTTAAAGGATAAATATACATATGTTTATACAAAAATAATTTTAATAAATATTTTATATTCCAAAAATCTCATTTTCTTAATATGTCGTATTTTAAACCTTTCGAGACCGAATGCTCCTTGTGGAGGTCTGAATCTCGCACTACTAAGCCCGAGGGTGCACGATAAACCGTACTATCCCTAACGGGTTCCCTAAAGGTGGGTTTTCACGGCGCTTTGCAAAGATTGTAAAATACTAATCCTTTAGAAAACGGTTTTATAAAGTAAAAGGTATTTATTTGCAAAGTGTAATTTCCGTATTTTTGATTCTAGGGTTTCCTAAGCCAACTAGCCTATTTCTAAATGGTCTAAACGACAAGCCGTTAGAAGCCTCAAATCGCCTCTTCACTGCCAATTGTGGCCAGGTAAGTACAAATGAGGAAGGAGGGATCCGCTCACGAATCGTGAGACGGGCCTTTTAAAGTTACCTAAGCTCACTTGCCTAGCCTAGCCACCACAAAGTCAGGTTTAGATAAAAGATCGATGTCCACAACTTATCGTGTTTTTTCCTAATAAGAGGTATTTATTTAGGTCATTACCTCGTGCTCTACTTGTAAATGTATAGCAAAGTTAAGGGGTTAAATGTGAAATCGAAACATTATGGTATTAAAGTGAAAATACGATAAATTGGAAAGGTTATCATTTCATGTGAGAAAACTTGTTCAAATTATTCGTTGAATGTTTAATAGTCAACAATAAGATATTTAAGCATGATTGAATTGATTAGAAGTGAAATTTTATAGAAGGCCGAGTCGGAAATCGGATTTGTTCCGATTCCGTCGGGTTTCGTAATTTCGTATTTTAGAGAAATAGAATGGGGGATAGAATGGGACTTACGGGTTTCGATTTATACAAAGGAGTGAGGGGGGACTAAAGGGATTGCCGATGCGTTGCGTCGTCGCCTGTAGTTTCTAAAAATATCGCCGGAATTTCCGCCGGAATTTCGTCGGAGCTTCGCCGCGATCTTGTTTTCAAAGTACACAACTCTTGGAAAATTTTGAGAGAGTGAGCTTAGGATTTTTGGGATGAGAGGGTAGAGGGGAGGGGGTGTAATTATAGGGTAGGCTAGGGATAGGGTAGGTGAAAGGTTTTTAAATAAAAAAATAAAAAATATAGAAAATGCATTAAAAATTGGAGTAAATAGGGTATATGAAAGGTTTTAATGCAAAAATGTATTAAAAATCATTAAAATGGAGTAAATGGGGATTTCAAAGGTCTCTGAAACAGATCTAGGAATTTGAAGTGTACAGGGGGGTTTAGAAGATGAAGAGACACGACATTGAAGAAAAATTTAAAACAAAATAAATATTAAAAATAATGTGGGGCATGGGATTTGAACTTTGATGGCTTGGTTCAGCAATGCAAGGTATTACCAATGAGCTACAAGCTCCTTCTTGTAATTAAATTGTTAATTAATTACTTAAATCTTGTGCTCAGGCAATAAATACCCCTTTATGGATTTTTGAAAAAATATTTGAAATTTTTTTTATAGGAAAAAGTGTATAAGAAAATTAAGGTTGTTACAAAGGTTTAAACGGATGCGTCCGATATAGCAGACTTCGTCAGATTCCCCCTCGCTTGAGGGGTTTTTGATTGTGGGGACGCTCTTTCCTGCAGGCGCATGCCCCTGCAGTTAATTACGCTACCGCATTGCGGTAACAACTTTCTCCTTCTCCGGATGGTCACTTCGTGTCGTGTGTGTTTGATTTGTATTTAGTTGCCCGTGGATTGTATACGGAGACTGAGTTATGTCATCGCCCGTAGGGCGTGGACTAGTCCAAATCCGTATTATCTTAGATTTGGGTTTGGGGGTTGTGTTTAAAGATACGTGTTTCCTGATTTAAAATCAGGAAAGCCTACGGAAGAGGCTTCAGAAAAGGGTCACGTGCTTACACGTGACCAGCAATCACGTGTTGGCACGTGACATTTAAAAGCAGCGGCTTCAAAGGCACATTGGTTCCCTGATCAAATCAAGGAAAAGGGTTCAGAAGAAGTCACGTGCTCCCACGTGACCAGGGTCACGTGTTGGCACGTGACGCTCAAAACATCAGACTTATTCTCCGGTTAAATCAAGAAAAAGGCTCCAGACGAGGGTCACGTGCTCACACGTGACCAGGAGTCACGTGGTGGCACGTGACGGCTAAGCAGCAGAAGAAGGCAGAGTGCAAAAGAAGAAGAGGGCTCGTTCCAAGGGGGTCATGTGCCCACACGTGACCAGGGGTCACGTGCCCACACGTGACCAGGGGTCACGTGCCCACACGTGACCGGGGTCACGTGGCCACACGTGACCGGCTTTCAAAGCCTATCTGTTAACAGAAATTAAATTCTGAGAAAAGACCTCTTAAATCTTTCCAAAGCAACCGATTGAATTAAAGATTTAAAGGTGATTAAATATCATCTATCTATGGGAAAATCTCGAATTTGGAAAGATTTCCCCGTAAAATCTAACCAAATAACAAAAGAGAATCTCCGGATTTAAAATCCAATGGTGAATAAAATTCACCTAATAATCCAAAGGTCCAAAACGAATGGTGAATACAAATCAAATCTCTCAATGAAAGATTCATCAAAAACTAATTGACTCGGCTGCTTCTCCTATAAATAGGAGCCAAGAGACACACAAAAAGATATAGGCAGAGGGAAGAAAAGAGAGAGAGCCTTGATACTTTGGAGGAATTTGGATCTTCTGCAAAAGAAAACCCTAGGTAAGAAAGGGAAGGTTTTTTTTGAAAGAAAAGAGAATTTAATTCTCAACAGAGTTTAACTCTGATATAAAACAGAAGAGCATAGTTCTCTCTTTGGTGGAGGATCTGTAAAGTGCACATCTCCCCTTGAGTTGAGAATTTAATTCTCAATGGGTTGAGATCCTGCCATGCAGATCCAAAGCATAGAGAGGGAATGGAAGCACGAGAATTTAATTCTCACAGAACTATAGGAATTTAATTCCTTTAAAATAAAATTAGGGTTCGACCCTGTGTTATGGGAATTTAATTCCTTCAGAATGAAAATAATCAGGGTTTAACCCTAGTTAAGAACTTAGTTCTGTTAAAACAACAGAAATTTAATTCCCTTAATCTCATTCCCCAGAATAATTCTTTAACAGAGAGTGGGAGTTTAATTCCTTAAAGCTTTTATTAGGGTTTAACCCTATTCAGTTCTTCACATATATGAGGAATTTAATTCCTACAGAAAATTCAGAGTCTAGAATATAAATCTTCAAAAGGAAGTAGGAATTTAATTCCTCTGAAATTATTGTTAGGGTTCAACCCTACGAGGAATTTAATTCCTGAAAGGGATTAACAGATCTTCTAAAAAAACATACATAGAGGCAGGGTCACGTGTTACCACGTGACCCCCAAAAAGATCTACAGAAAAGCCCCTTTGAGGCAGTGCCTCACGTGACCCACGTGACCCTTGGCAGAGGCTTTAACATACTCCATTTAAACACCCGTCACGTGATGGCACGTGATGCCCCAAAAGATGCGATATTCTTAGCAGAACAAACGAAGGGAGGGCGCCCTCACGTGCTATCACGTGACCCCTCTTGCCTTATCGTCTAACGCTAAATTGGATCCCCTGAATCCAGTGTTAAAACACTGTTTGGCCTTAGTGTTCAACACTAATCAAAGAACTGTATTTGCAGTGTTCAACACTGATTACCTTAGTGTTCAACACTAATTTGAGATTTCTGTTGCCAGTGTTTAACACTGATCTGTTTTAGTGTTTAACACTAATTTGGAAGCCTTGTTGCTGGTGTTTAACACCAACTATCTGTTAGTGTTAAACACCGACTTATCAATCTCATTCCCAGTGTTCAACACTGATTGGTCTTTAGTATTTAACACTAGGCATTGGCCCAATTGGCTAAATGGCCAGAGGCAAAGCCTCTCCTTCAAAGGACTAACAGGAGGGCCGATGTCTCAGACATGATTGGACTTAGCCCAAGCTGGCCATAAGTCCTCAATTCGTAATTAACTGAGCTAATGGGCTCATAACATAATTAATTGGTCTTGATCCCAAATTGGGCCAAAGACTATTTAATCCACTCCGGTTCCAGGGTACATCTCTTCACTCCTTTGATACTTGGCGTTGTAATCCCTCAACGTCTTCAAAGAGGTGACGGGTCCCGATGACCACACATTGATATGGACTGTGGGGTCCTTAAACCCATGGACTACGACGTCCTTAACCTTGTCCGAGATGTCTTAAAACTAACAATGGACTGTGGGGTCCTTAAACCCATGGACTACGACGTCCTTAACCTTGACCGAGATGTCTTAAAACTAACAATGGACTGTGGTTAAACCCATGGACTACGACGTCCTTAACCTTGACCGAGATGTCTTAAAACTAACAATGGACTGTGGGGTCCTTAAACCCATGGACTACGACGTCCTTAACCTTGACCGAGATGTCTTAAAACTAACATTGGACCGCAATGTCCTTAAACTACCCATGGACCGCAATGTCCTTAAACTAGCAATGGACCACTATGTCCCTAAACTGGAGAGGGACCACCATGTCCCTAAACTGGAACAATAGAGCCACAAATGCTCTTTTGCCGGATCTAAACGATCCCGTTTAAGTTGATCTTAGCCTCAAATATGACTAACGTATCCTTAAACCTTCAAACAGACTGGACTATGAATCCCTCCAATCAACTTTGGTTCAAGGGTACATCTCGGAACTACTTTGACACCTGTCGTTGTAATCCTTCAACGCCGTCAGAGAGGTAACGGGTCCCGACGGCCATACATGCAATGGACCACTATGTCCCTAAACTGGAACAATGGAGCCCAAATGCTCTTTTGTCGGATCTAAACGATCCCGTTAAGTTGATCTTAGTCTCAAGTTAGACTAGCGCATCCTTAACAAACGTTTGAGTTGATCTTAGCCTCAAATATGGCTAACTTATCCTCAAACCAAACCCCCAAACCCAAATCTAAGATAATACGGATTTGGACTAGTCCACGCCCTACGGGCGACGACATAACTCGGTCTCCGTAAACAATCCACGGGCAACAAAACACAAAATAAACACACACGACACGAAGTGACCATCTGGAGAAGGAGAAAGTTGTTACCGTGACGCGGTAGCATAATTAACTGCAGGGGCTTGCGCCTGCAGGGAAGAGCGTCCCCACAATAAAAAAAAACCTCAAGCGAGGGGGAATCTGACGAAGTCTGCTACATCGGACGCATCCGTTTAAACCTTCGATGCACGGTTCCATAAATCAACTTGGCATCCTCGGAGAGGTGGACGGATAGCACCAATTAGCATCTGCCCCGAATCTCAGGCGAGACGCCCAGTCGACGCCGCCATTCGGAGGGGAACAGATTCTGGCACACCCGGTGGGACCTTTTCCTCTTTCTACTCCACACTTCGTGTGTCGTGATTCGCGAGCCAATCGCGGTTCGCTAATGGTTGCCCTTGGGTTTCAAGATACTAAGACTTGGCATCTTGCTTATTGCAGAAAGCAAAAGAATCGATGGCTTCTGCGAAAGGCTCCAACTGCTCGGACTACGATTGCAACCAACGCTCTGCCTCGCCAGGAGGTATATCCTACGAACCCCAAGCTGTTTCGCTATCCACAATGCCCGTAGAACAGGTCACTCGAGCCACCACAGGATTGTTCTTTGGGACTATGCTCCCACCAACAAGCTTCACCGCTCCAGTGTTGACAACGGAAGCTCCCAAGAAGTCGGTCTTTGATCGTCTTACCCCTGACGCGGCCCTTCTCGACGGGTCGCCCAACATCAACGCCTCGGTCTTCTCTAGATTGGGCCAGAACTCCTGTGGACCCACAATGGGTCCTACAATCCCAGAGAAGGCTGCTTCTAAGAAAGTGACCGGTCCTTCTCCTGAAGTCATCAAAGCCGCTTCCCCTGCCAAAAAGTTGGTCTTTACAAGATTGACGGCTCCAGCTCCCGCTTCTGCTACCCAAAGGACATCGGTCTTTGATAGGATAACACCAGCAGCGACCCCCCACCTACACAGAGGGCGGGACGAAGCCATTCTCACCGCTGAACCAGCGTCGTCCGCTCGACACGCTCGACGTCGCCATTGGCGCCGAGTAAGGAAGGCTAGGGGCAACTCCCCCTCTGGGCTAACTCCATCAGCCCCGACGGCAGAAGTTAATGCTGCTGTTCCAACTGGGAACAACTTCGAGATGCTAAATAAGGTGCGAAGGAATTCCCCTACTGCGGTGCTAAAGAGGTCTCCTCCCCCACTAAAAAAGGTTGCGGAAATAAAGTCAGAACAGCCCCGATCCCCTCAACGGCTGACTTCCAAAATCTATAAGGTTTGGCGGCAGGCCCGAGATTCGATGATCAATCCAAACTTCTCCCGCCAGCACAAGAAGCTGAAAATCCAACCGGAAGCCAGTCACCAGGTTAAACCACGAAAGGCTGTCTGGGTGCCCGCCTCAACGGCCCCCTCAGCTCCCACTGCTCATAAAAGGAGGAAGCCAGAGAAGATCCCCCAGTCTGCAACGACAGCTAAAAGCACTAAGCCCAGACGCCCTAAGTCTGGGGGCATGATGGTCCATACCGTATACATGGCGTCAAGAAAAGAAGACAGCCGTGCGTCTACAGGTCATAGACCGCTTACACGGTCGGTAACCAAAGCTCAGGAGCAACGGAAGAAGCTCCAGGAAATGATGAATGCTATGGCCGCACTTACCGGGCCAAAAGAAAACCCAGAAACGTCCTCGGACGAACGCCATGAGGAAGAAACCGACGCCGAATTCCTTCGCCGAATACTGGAGAAGAAGGACAAAGAGGCTGCTGAACAAGCAACCAACATACAGCGTATGGGCCTTCTCTTCCAAGATATGATAGGAATGATGATCCAACAGGACCCACCCGCCGAGGATCCCCCAATCGTTCTTGAAGACGACCGAGGAGAAATGTCAAATCCACCACCGGCCCTCTCAACGGCCAAGGAAGAGACAATCTCTAAGGCTGATTTAGTCGACTATATAGCCCAGCAAATCCGGGTTCATCATGCGGCTGAGGCAGCTGGTCAAGTCATAAAAATGGGCCGGCCGTATCCAAGCCGGTACGACCAAATCAAATACCCGCCGGGTTATACAATACCAAAATTCCACGTGTATAAGGGGACCGGCAATCCCCATCAACATGTTGCCCAGTTCAGGGCCCTTTGCGGTAACACCGGCGGTGATGATAAACTATTGCTTCGCCAGTTCGTGGGCAGCTTATCAGAAACAGCGTTCGAATGGTATTCGGAACTCCCGAACGATTCTATCAAGACGTTCGCTGAAATGGAGCTGCTATTCACTCAGCGATTCGCAAGCGCCAGCGAACGCACTCCAATAACGGCATTGATTAACGCCAGGGTAAAACCAGGCGAAACCTGAGTCCAGTATGCTATACGCTGGCGGAATTTGTGGTCGAAATGCGAGCAACGCATTGAGGAAGCACCCGCAGTGGGCATGTTCGTGGGAACCCTAGACCCTCACGCAACTATCTCCCAGTTTATGATGTTCTTTAAGCCAACCACATTCCAGGCTCTAATCGACAAGTTGGCCCAGATGGACCAAATGGGTCATTGACCACCTCCCCCGAAGTCGGAACCTCGGAATGACAAGGGTAAAGGAAGGGCAACCTTCGTCGCGAATGCCCAGCAGCAACCCAACGCCCCGAAGCTGGCGGATCAATTGGAAGAAAGACGCCGGTATTATAATGAGAAGATGAAGCGTCCCTACTCGTTCCTATGAGACAAGACGAAACGGTTATTCGAGCTGGCAGTACGCAACAGACTTATAAACCTACCAAATCCAAGGCGACCGCCACAACCCGCTGAGGTGAATAACCCTAACTATTGCCCTTACCATCAAACGGTAAGTAATCTGATTGAGGATTGCTTCGTCTTCAAAGGATGGATTGAAGATCAATACCTCCAGGGGAAGTTTGCACTGTTCGAAAAGTGGAAGGTGAACCCACCACAACCGTATACTCCTAAGAAAGCAGATACACCGGGGGCAACCTGTTCCTTTATTGAAGAAGCTCCATGGGAGGTCGTGCTGTCAACTAAAACCAAAAGAATGCTGAGAGACCTTCATGCGTGCCCTGCGATCGAATGGAAGGACCCTCTTGAACCTCAAATTATCGAAGGGATGTTGAAGCCCCACCCAACTACGAAGACTCGTGATAATGGCCCAAATACTCACGCCCAACTGTCAAAATCTTCGAAGAAAAAGAAGAAGAAATCCAAGAAGCCCGTGAAGCCTGGAGACGAGCACACGAACTTGCAGAAGCAAATCGACGAGCTGGAAGAGTACAATCAAAAGGCGCGAACTCCTGTCACACTGCAAGAGTTCCTCAGCCACATCTTTCAAGAGGACGATGATGGAAAGAGCTCGTCGGATGAATCCGAGGGATATGTGGCGAGTTGTAACGTAATCTCCCACTCGTTTACTACCGATGAGAAAACTCCTGGCACTAAGAAACAGGGGACAGAGCCTGAACCAGAGCGTGTGTGGCCAACAGATGAAATGATCGACGCCTTTCTGGACGAGATTCGTCTAAAGAGTAAAGCGGATCAGGAGCGTGAGATGGCCGCATCGGAAGGAGCCAAATGCAGGCGACTGAACGAAAGAGTTGAAGTACTCCCGCCAGATCGAAAGGCATCCGAGGCAGACAAGAAGATATTCAAGACGAGGAAAAGGTTTGCCAAAGCCATGTCAATAGGAATGAAGCTACCACCCTCGGAAGAAAACACGCTCAATGGGGCGGAGAGGCACCCTGATTATTGCGCATATCATCGAAAAATTTCACACCCCACGGAGGAGTGCGACGCCTTTAGGATATGGTGGCAAGGATATGTTGCTCATCGGCAACATTTTAAGCGCATGAAACGCAAGACTCGTCGGGAACGAAGAAGTACTGCCGACGGGCACAACAGAACTACTGGCAGCTGTTACATGGTTAACGACGGAGGGTCACAAGTTCTCACCTTTGGGAGCGACTCTGATGAAGAAATGGCTCTGGGCCCTCTCTTTAAAGAATCCATTTTAGGGAAAGAGGAGGAACCAGAAGCCTGCGAAAACATTCAGCTGCGCAATCGTACGCTCCCGGAAAAGAATCTCGGGCCCGCAAATAGAAAAGATAAGGGAAATGAAAAGGTCACTGAGGATATCACTTTAGATGACCAAGTCATGAAAGAACTGGCTGCCAAAAACCCTCCCAGGAAGGGTAAGGTGGACTATAACGTCCTAGCGCACTTAAGGAAGCTACCTTCTCAGCTTAGCATTCTCGATGCCCTCCTATTATCAAAAGAAGCGCGAGATTCACTAATTAAGGCGTTACAAGAACCTGAGCAATTCCAAGCCTTCCTCGCCACTGAAAGGATGAAGGATGAACTGGAGGAAGTGCATACGGCCGACATCACTTTCGGTGACGAAGACCTCCTTCTCAGGACGTGCGACCACAACCGTCCCCTATATGTGTAACATTGTGAAAATCGTTTTGGTGAAATTTCGGAAAATCGGCAAAATAAGGGGGTTTTCTGTAAAAAGTCAAAATACAAATATCTTTATTTTAAAATTAAATATAAATATTCTAATTATGTAATTGTTAGTATTTGGTGTTTATTGAGCCACTGGTGAGATTTCAAAATTTCTGAAAAATTTTCCGAAATTAATTATTTTAATATTATTTTAAGCCGTCACTAATACATTTAATTCAGGAAAATTACAAACTGGAATGAGTTCAAACAAATTTTGTGCATCATTATACATTAAGCAAAATTTTATCATGTGGTTTTTGAATTGAAATAGGGTTGTTATCCGGTGATAGAAAATATCGAAGAAAAAGGCTTTTTTTTCGGTGAAATTAGTGCAAACGGAGTGCGGTATAACTTTTATCTTTTCCCAAACAAAACCACACTATATTTTACTCCCTCACACTATTTTTGGCTGATCTTGGCAGCCCCTCTCACTTCATTCTTCAAGTGCCTTCTAGAAATTTGTTTTTTGAAAAGAAAAGAAAAGGAAAATGCATAAAGGTTGAAAAGACATAAAGATGATGATATTTGGAGGAAGTTTCTACATGATTCATGACTCATTTCTTTCTCTCCTCTTCCTCTTGTGGCCGGCCATGATGCCCATGGCAGCCCCTCCCCAATTTCCCACCTCATTTTATTACACAAAATCATTAAAAATCCACAAAAATTCAATAAAAGTGCACAAAATCCTATTTATTCTCTACCCTTTATTCCTTTCTCATTTTTACATGGATTTTGGAGATGGGAAGCATGCATTTTGGAGGCTCATTTTCATGTTGGATTTCATAATTTTGGAGGTATAAATTTTCTTCTTTTGTTTTATTTTTATTAGATGTTTCATTAAGCTTAATTAGATTTAATATGTTAATTCTATTTACTACTTTTAAAAATTCAAGTGAGGGGTTGTAAAATTAAGTTGGGGTTTTATTATATCATTAGGTTTATAATAACTAGATTAGCACTTTTACAAATGGAAAATAATGCATAGTTGATATATTGCAAATTGTGATCCAAATTTCTTAAATTAAACCATTTTTTAGCAAACTAGATTTCTATATATTTTATATAGTGGTGAGATAAATTCCAATGAATGTTTGTAACAATAGATTGTTGTTTAAATGAGGATATTGACATGTTAAAGGAATGGAAAAACTTAGTTTAGTTACTAGTATTATTGATAATTGATAAATTTTGATAAAAATTGCTATTTTTGCTAACTAGTTTTTGGAAATTATTAAATAAATGAGATTTAAAATATAAATTAAGGTTTCATTATATCATTATCATTGTAAATTGTAGTTTGATATATTAATTCATACAAAATCAAGTGTTGTTGTGGAATTGTGGAATTTTGCTTGTAAGTTGTGGAAAATTGATAAAATTGCAAACTAGAAATTTATTCGTAATATAAATTAGTGTAATAAAAATATGATAATAGTTTCTGTAACTTAGTTATGTTATTTAATGAATATTATGACCATTAATTTCATTAAACGTCAAGTTTTGAAGTAAAATGGTGAATTGATATTTTCAAGGTTTTCGGAATTGGATGATTTGATCGATTATAGGATTCCGATGATTTGAACCAAGTTTAATATTATAAGTAATGGGTTTTGAAACTACGGGTTGTTTATTGGTTTCTACCTCGATCAGTCGGCGTTTGTACACCGATATCGAGCGGTATTTGGTGCTTTTGCGTGGACGAGACATAGGTTTTAACCTATGCTTGTTCCTTGTATCGTTTGACTTTTGTATGTGATTCGGTTTACGATGTTATTTATATGTTTGCGTTTAGGTACCCTTCAAGTGGACTACGGGCGATGAAGAGGAGGATCGCGACACCGTCGTCGGCAGACATGGACCAGGTGAGTAGATGCATATCTACGGGGGAAAGTCGGGTGGATGGCGTTTAGCACCCCCGCAACGTAGAATAGGTGTAGTACTTATTGACATTAGGAGACCAGACGCGACCCTAGTAGGACCCTAGTATTGACCCTAGGCTGGACTAGACAGATTTAGGAAGACCATATCGGAGAATGAATACCTTGGAAGAGGTTCGTAGGTTTCAGATAGAACACACCGACGCACACACTGAAACTCGACATGGGGTGCGTGTATGTGGATATATGTAGAACTAGGTATAGGTATATACATACATGTACAACACGTATAGGTACTTCATTGATGTGATATGATATCCGAGATATGATGAAACAGTATAACTGGCTTGATGCCGTGATTCTTGACTATACAGTCGTATTGAGTGTTAGCGGATCATTAGAGAATGAGATAATGGACAGGATTATATAAGTTATAAGGAGTGGTGGTGATATTGATGTACATGGGACGCTAGAATAGTACCCGGACTGTAACTTGTGACTGATCGCTATATGATATATGTATAACTTGATTACGACATTATATTGGTGTGACCTGATGTCGATATCATATACGTATAACTTAATCACAATAAGATACATTTGACATTATACGAATGAGGGGACACCCAGGAGATACTTGACCGTACCCCGATATTGGGATGCCGTACGAGGGATCTTACCGTACGAGGTTTAGATTTGGTGATTGATCCGCACTCTTGATTCGAGGAAGCCGTACTACGTACGTGATGTTATTGAGGCGGAATCGCCGACTATTGGAGATAATGATTCAGACCTTAGGTAGATTCTAGTTTCCTACTGACTAGTCTCTTAGGTTTAGTTCCTTAGGATGTTAGATGGATACTGGTTTAGGTTCGACTCACACAGTGGTAGTTGTACTCGTATCTCGCAGAGGAGTGGATAATGCACACCTGCATTTACATTCATACTATAACCATCATGGTGCATGCTCTTTTATATGTTGCTATAATCAATATAAACTTTACCGGTTAGGACACCAGCACCATTACCGATGATGCGCATATTCCACACACACTTATTTACCGGCTCACACACATCATCATCGGTAATTGCTATGTCACGTACACTTTAGATCATATTATATTTTGTTGATAGAATCAGTTAACAACTAAACCGATATAATATTGTGATTACTCTCTGATGTTAGTATAGACATGATATTCATAACTTAGACATTCCTGCATTCATATTTTCATGTTATCGCACAGTATTATGAGCATATGCCGACATTTATCATATACTACTCATGATTTTGAGATTTGGATTTCTGTGAGATTTCTGGATTTTTGGGGAAAACCGCAAGAATATATATAAAAACTTCTCTCTCTCTCCTCTTCTCTTTTTAAAATAAGATGCGGTTTTCTCGTGATGTATGTGTCGTCCACCATGAGTATTTCATGTTTTCTGATGGATTTCGAGACCCGATTCGAGGAGTGGATGAACCGTCTCGGGTACATGGTGGGCCCGGTATGGTACCCCGGGGCAAGAAGATCGAGTTGTAGACGATGAGCCTGGCAGGGGAAGGCTACCTACCGGTGATGTCTGGCGCGGCGGATATCCGGAGGATACCGACCGTTGTCGTGGGATTTGATGATATGGGCCGATCCGGACTGACGGAGCCCGACATATTGAGACTTGAGATTACATGTGTTGTGTCGATGCTTGACACGGATTTCTATGGATTTCATTGTTGAGATTTCAGATGCTTATACACACTTTACTATGATAATAGCTAAAGAGTTCTTATTCATGTATATCTGGATTTCAGGATTTGTTACTTTACATTCATGGTGCATGCATTTCATTTCATATGACATAGTATTATATTAAGCACTGACACGAACACGGATTATCTGCACCTACACGTAGTATTACCCTGCTATTACTAGTTGTTTGGGATATAGTAGTGTATTATTATGACCTAGGATAGCGTCGTGCATTCGATTTCTTTTCGTAGATGTCTTCTACTCACGAGTTGGCAACTCACCCCCGTTGTGCCAAATTCTTTTCAGGTGCGATGTACAGGTTTCCCTTGGCAGTTGCCGGCACATCATTTTCATTTCGGGTGATTTGCACGGTAGGTTGGTTCATTTGTATCTGAACAGCCGTTGTATTTTTATTATTTCATTTGTATCTAGAAAGCTCCATCAACCATATTTGTATTACTTGATAAGTTTATTGGACCAGTTGCTTATTTCGACCTTAGAGTCGCGCATGTGTTATTCTGATCTGGTGGTTTTTGTTTTCTTTTGAGATTTGAGCCTCGCCCTTTGGCGTTGTATATTTTTGTGATTGTGGTGGTTGTCTCCGCCTGTTGGCGTTGAGCTAGCACCCGTTTGGGGATGCTTTTTATTGTTTATTCATATTTTACTTGTTGTACCCGTTTAGGGGCCAGTTTTGCAGAGGAGACTCTGCCGAAATTTTTGGTAAAATTTGCTGATGTTTTTATACTTGTTTTATTTTCTTTTCTTCTTTTTCTTCTTTTATGGTTTAGATTTCTGGGCTTCGGCTTACTTAGGTCACGTGGCGCCTCTAGACGCTTCGTAATCTAAGTGCCGGTCACGTTCCGTACTTTCGGGTCGTGACAAAATTGGTATCAGAGCGCTAGATTTAACCCTGTATAAGTCTAGGTGACCCTTGGTTGATGGAGTAGGCGATTTAGGTAGAGTAACGTACCGTGGGTATGGTCCGCGGCATACTTACGATACGCTACTCTGCTTAAGGAGCCTTAGGATGTACATTTGCTTGCACCGTATTTCATTCGTTCCTTAATCTATCTTCGTCGATGTCGGAGGGTGGTTCTGTTACCACGAGCGCACGGGCAGAGGAAGCTGCGGCTCGAATGCGATAACCATTAGAGTATTGGTTATTCTTGAGGATTGAAGCATTGCTTAGCGTGCGGACGAAGGGTATTCACATGCCGTCCGGATGAAGTTAAAGGGGTTCGAACGATGATCAGAAAACCATTTTCCTAAGTTTAAAGTATTCGGAAGAACATGCAGGTATTTCGATGGACCCTCTAGAAGAATGAAACCCTAACTCGACATAATGACCACGAGAACGCCCTTGAACCTTAGGGTTTACGGCAGTTCCGCTGTGCCATTAGTGAGGCTTGGGTTTGCCCTTCTACAGCTGGATCATCGACGCTGGGGCATGTACCGGATATTTTTAAACTGTACTTGAGTTTTGAGCTCTCGGGGAATTATGGAATTTTGATGGATCGATCGAAAAGTTTAATGTAGTCCGGATATCAAGTGAAGGGATCGACTATGTGGAGGCTCTAGACACGAGTATTGCCGTTGGTAGCGCAGTTAGCACACCTATGAAAGAACGAGTTTGAAGCAGTCGACATCAGAGGAAAGAGGCGCACATTGACGATAGTGGTTACGATTGTGATTTAGTGATTTGAATTTTCTATTTTCGTTGATTGGATTTTTGTATTTTGAGGACTTTGTTCTACGATTGGTATTTCCTGTGTGTACCTTCATTCTATTTGTGTTTCATATATCAGTTGTATTGATGTTGTTGAGTACACACCCAGTACACTTGATTTGGTTTTACATATTTTGAGATTTTGAGTTGATTTCGTGTATAGGGGTAACACATGATTTTGACATATGTTTGACCTAGTTTTCGTGCATTTTTGTACTGTGATTTCGATTTTGATGTTCGATGTATGTTTTCGTGCACCATGTGCACCTGATTAGGATTCTTGCGCAGACTTGGCGCACTTAATGCGATTTTGTGCACACCAGATGCACTAAATCGGGGTTTTGTGCAGATTAGATGCACCTGATGTTGAGTCGTGCACACCCGTTGCACTTGACAGATGTTTTTGGTGCACACCTGTTGCACTTAGTTCTGTTTTGTGGGTATTCATGGTTTCTGCATTTGGTTTCGATTTCAGTACGCACCGGACGCACATGACATTTTATTGATGTGATTGGAATTGATTTCAGTTTGAGCAGTATATTTTCATAATGATTATTATTTGATTTAGTAACCAGGCGGGACGTGTATGTTAAATAAAAGATATATATAGCTATTTTTTTTAAAAAATAAACGTCCGCTACTTATGCCGTGACACGTGCATCACATGGCAATTTTCAAAAAGGGGGTTTGCATATTTCCTTATCCGGATATTTGTACGGTTTCACTATGATGCACACTATATATAAGTTATAGATTGATGTATATTATAATGGTTTTCATATTGGGTTATGATATTTTATTCTCGCCATAACTCCGATGATTGCATTATGCTTGACGGAGTTGATTTTTGTTATGTATTGATGATTTCGGAGCCCCGACGATTTGAGTATTTTGATAAATGTTTTAGTATTTGGAGGGGGAGTTTTAATTTAAATTCGGGGACCGAATTTCTTTAAGGGGGGAAGATTGTAACATTGTGAAAATCGTTTTGGTGAAATTTCGGAAAATCGGCAAAATAAGGGGGTTTTCTGTAAAAAGTCAAAATACAAATATCTTTATTTTAAAATTAAATATAAATATTCTAATTATGTAATTGTTAGTATTTGGTGTTTATTGAGCCACTGGTGAGATTTCAAAATTTCTGAAAAATTTTCCGAAATTAATTATTTTAATATTATTTTAAGCCGTCACTAATACATTTAATTCAGGAAAATTACAAACTGGAATGAGTTCAAACAAATTTTGTGCATCATTATATATTAAGAAAAATTTTATCATATGGTTTTTGAATTGAAATAGGGTTGTTATCCGGTGATAGAAAATATCGAAGAAAAAGGCTTTTTTTTCGGTGAAATTAGTGCAAACGGAGTGCGGTATAACTTTTATCTTTTCCCAAACAAAACCACACTATATTTTACTCCCTCACACTATTTTTGGCTGATCTTGGCATCCCCTCTCACTTCATTCTTCAAGTGCCTTCTAGAAATTTGTTTTTTGAAAAGAAAAGAAAAGGAAAATGCATAAAGGTTGAAAAGACATAAAGATGATGATATTTGGAGGAAGTTTCTACATGATTCATGACTCATTTCTTTCTCTCCTCTTCCTCTTGTGGCCGGCCATGATGCCCATGGCAGCCCCCCCCCCCCCAATTTCCCACCTCATTTTATTACACAAAATCATTAAAAATCCACAAAAATTCAATAAAAGTGCACAAAATCCTATTTATTCTCTACCCTTTATTCCTTTCTCATTTTTACATGGATTTTGGAGATGGGAAGCATGCATTTTGGAGGCTCATTTTCATGTTGGATTTCATAATTTTGGAGGTATAAATTTTCTTCTTTTGTTTTATTTTTATTAGATGTTTCATTAAGCTTAATTAGATTTAATATGTTAATTCTATTTACTACTTTTAAAAATTCAAGTGAGGGGTTGTAAAATTAAGTTGGGGTTTTATTATATCATTAGGTTTATAATAACTAGATTAGCACTTTTACAAATGGAAAATAATGCATAGTTGATATATTGCAAATTGTGATCCAAATTTCTTAAATTAAACCATTTTTTAGCAAACTAGATTTCTATATATTTTATATAGTGGTGAGATAAATTCCAATGAATGTTTGTAACAATAGATTGTTGTTTAAATGAGGATATTGACATGTTAAAGGAATGGAAAAACTTAGTTTAGTTACTAGTATTATTGATAATTGATAAATTTTGATAAAAATTGCTATTTTTGCTAACTAGTTTTTGGAAATTATTAAATAAATGAGATTTAAAATATAAATTAAGGTTTCATTATATCATTATCATTGTAAATTATAGTTTGATATATTAATTCATACAAAATCAAGTGTTGTTGTGGAATTGTGGAATTTTGCTTGTAAGTTGTGGAAAATTGATAAAATTGCAAACTAGAAATTTATTCGTAATATAAATTAGTGTAATAAAAATATGATAATGGTTTCTGTAACTTAGTTATGTTATTTAATGAATATTATGACCATTAATTTCATTAAACGTCAAGTTTTGAAGTAAAATGGTGAATTGATATTTTCAAGGTTTTCGGAATTGGATGATTTGATCGATTATAGGATTCCGATGATTTGAACCAAGTTTAATATTATAAGTAATGGGTTTTGAAACTACGGGTTGTTTATTGGTTTCTACCTCGATCAGTCGGCGTTTGTACACCGATATCGAGCGGTATTTGGTGCTTTTGCGTGGACGAGACATAGGTTTTAACCTATGCTTGTTCCTTGTATCGTTTGACTTTTGTATGTGATTCGGTTTACGATGTTATTTATATGTTTGCGTTTAGGTACCCTTCAAGTGGACTACGGGCGATGAAGAGGAGGATCGCGACACCGTCGTCAGCAGACATGGACCAGGTGAGTAGATGCATATCTACGGGGGAAAGTCGGGTGGATGGCGTTTAGCACCCCCGCAACGTAGAATAGGTGTAGTACTTATTGACATTAGGAGACCAGACGCGACCCTAGTAGGACCCTAGTATTGACCCTAGGCTGGACTAGACAGATTTAGGAAGACCATATCGGAGAATGAATACCTTGGAAGAGGTTCGTAGGTTTCAGATAGAACACACCGACGCACACACTGAAACTCGACATGGGGTGCGTGTATGTGGATATATGTAGAACTAGGTATAGGTATATACATACATGTACAACACGTATAGGTACTTCATTGATGTGATATGATATCCGAGATATGATGAAACAGTATAACTGGCTTGATGCCGTGATTCTTGACTATACAGTCGTATTGAGTGTTAGCGGATCATTAGAGAATGAGATAATGGACAGGATTATATAAGTTATAAGGAGTGGTGGTGATATTGATGTACATGGGACGCTAGAATAGTACCCGGACTGTAACTTGTGACTGATCGCTATATGATATATGTATAACTTGATTACGACATTATATTGGTGTGACCTGATGTCGATATCATATACGTATAACTTAATCACAATAAGATACATTTGACATTATACGAATGAGGGGACACCCAGGAGATACTTGACCGTACCCCGATATTGGGATGCCGTACGAGGGATCTTACCGTACGAGGTTTAGATTTGGTGATTGATCCGCACTCTTGATTCGAGGAAGCCGTACTACGTACGTGATGTTATTGAGGCGGAATCGCCGACTATTGGAGATAATGATTCAGACCTTAGGTAGATTCTAGTTTCCTACTGACTAGTCTCTTAGGTTTAGTTCCTTAGGATGTTAGATGGATACTGGTTTAGGTTCGACTCACACAGTGGTAGTTGTACTCGTATCTCGCAGAGGAGTGGATAATGCACACCTGCATTTACATTCATACTATAACCATCATGGTGCATGCTCTTTTATATGTTGCTATAATCAATATAAACTTTACCGGTTAGGACACCAGCACCATTACCGATGATGCGCATATTCCACACACGCTTATTTACCGGCTCACACACATCATCATCGGTAATTGCTATGTCACGTACACTTTAGATCATATTATATTTTGTTGATAGAATCAGTTAACAACTAAACCGATATAATATTGTGATTACTCTCTGATGTTAGTATAGACATGATATTCATAACTTAGACATTCCTGCATTCATATTTTCATGTTATCGCACAGTATTATGAGCATATGCCGACATTTATCATATACTACTCATGATTTTGAGATTTGGATTTCTGTGAGATTTCTGGATTTTTGGGGAAAACCGCAAGAATATATATAAAAACTTCTCTCTCTCTCCTCTTCTCTTTTTAAAATAAGATGCGGTTTTCTCGTGATGTATGTGTCGTCCACCATGAGTATTTCATGTTTTCTGATGGATTTCGAGACCCGATTCGAGGAGTGGATGAACCGTCTCGGGTACATGGTGGGCCCGGTATGGTACCCCGGGGCAAGAAGATCGAGTTGTAGACGATGAGCCTGGCAGGGGAAGGCTACCTACCGGTGATGTCTGGCGCGGCGGATATCCGGAGGATACCGACCGTTGTCGTGGGATTTGATGATATGGGCCGATCCGGACTGACGGAGCCCGACATATTGAGACTTGAGATTACATGTGTTGTGTCGATGCTTGACACGGATTTCTATGGATTTCATTGTTGAAATTTCAGATGCTTATACACACTTTACTATGATAATAGCTAAAGAGTTCTTATTCATGTATATCTGGATTTCAGGATTTGTTACTTTACATTCATGGTGCATGCATTTCATTTCATATGACATAGTATTATATTAAGCACTGACACGAACACGGATTATCTGCACCTACACGTAGTATTACCCTGCTATTACTAGTTGTTTGGGATATAGTAGTGTATTATTATGACCTAGGATAGCGTCGTGCATTCGATTTCTTTTCGTAGATGTCTTCTACTCACGAGTTGGCAACTCACCCCCGTTGTGCCAAATTCTTTTCAGGTGCGATGTACAGGTTTCCCTTGGCAGTTGCCGGCACATCATTTTCATTTCGGGTGATTTGCACGGTAGGTTGGTTCATTTGTATCTGAACAGCCGTTGTATTTTTATTATTTCATTTGTATCTAGAAAGCTCCATCAACCATATTTGTATTACTTGATAAGTTTATTGGACCAGTTGCTTATTTCGACCTTAGAGTCGCGCATGTGTTATTCTGATCTGGTGGTTTTTGTTTTCTTTTGAGATTTGAGCCTCGCCCTTTGGCGTTGTATATTTTTGTGATTGTGGTGGTTGTCTCCGCCTGTTGGCGTTGAGCTAGCACCCGTTTGGAGATGCTTTTTATTGTTTATTCATATTTTACTTGTTGTACCCGTTTAGGGGCCAGTTTTGCAGAGGAGACTCTGCCGAAATTTTTGGTAAAATTTGCTGATGTTTTTATACTTGTTTTATTTTCTTTTCTTCTTTTTCTTCTTTTATGGTTTAGATTTCTGGGCTTCGGCTTACTTAGGTCACGTGGCGCCTCTAGACGCTTCGTAATCTAAGTGCCGGTCACGTTCCGTACTTTCGGGTCGTGACAATATGTCTCCGGATACTGCCATGATATCAAGATAGGCAAGTTCCTAGTGGATAATGGATCCTCCGTCAATCTCCTTAACGTTCGGGTGTTAAAGGAAATTTGCATGAGTGTGCAACACCTCGCTCGTGACAAAATTACCATCTCTGGTTTCGACTCCCAATCGTCACGGACTCTCGGATCCGTAATATTGACATTACGCTTCGGACTGCTCGTCACGGACATCAAGTTCCATGTCATTGACGCCAAGACCTGCTACAACGCCTTGCTCGGTCGTCCTTGGTTACACGAGTACAACATCATCCCTTCTACACAACATCAGTGTATGAAGTACTTTAAGGATGGTTTCGAGTATACCGTAACAGGTGAGCTGAACCCATTTTCCGTGAACGAAGTCCGCAAATACGAAGATGCAAAGTACTTTTTTCCAGATTTCGAGGATTCAGAAAGGTGTCGCAGGCCGGAGAACAAAGCCGCCGCTACCATCCCTGTTTTCGGGAGCGATACCGAAGAAGAAGAAGAGATAGTTTATGCCGGGCCATCTCAACGCAACAACCCGGGGACGTCCACCCCCATGTTGGTCTTCGGAAGTGACTCGGAAGATGAGGTTAATGCCGTGTTCTCCAATCGGCCATCAATACAAGCACCCCTTAGCGATGATCAGAGTTTGCAAATCACCATGGTGCCGCGAGTACACTACAAGGATCTCGACACACTTCAAGCTTACAATGTGCAGGACCTGCAAACATTTTACGTCCCTCCCAGGCAAAGGGGTGAGAAGGTAATCCTATTCTACCGATCCTCGGAGTCGAAAGTAGAGAAAGAGATTTGGCATGGCGCGGATGCTACACTCGACAGGCTCCAACCCATCCGTCTGCCCAGATACTATACGAATGGATTAAAGAGGCTATTGAAGCGCCAAGGAGTACCCTTAAAACAGACTGTTCGACAAGCTCGATTCTACAACAGGATTTGGGATGTCCCTGGGACTCAACGCAAATTGCCCAACGGGAAAATGGAAACACTTGGGCTTGGATACGTGAGAGCCGGAAAACGGGAACGGGCCCACAGTAGCTACGCTATATATACCTTTGATGAAGAAGAGGACGCCCTGTCAGGAAATGCCAACCCCTCATCAAAACTAGATCCTGCGATTGAAGTGCCGAGTCCGTCGTTTGAAGAACGAATGGACAAGCTTATCAGGAAAGTGGGTCAAAAAGCTCGGGAAGACCACAACCGCGAGATGGCCATCTACGAGAAGGCCAGGACGCAACGTCTGTTTCAACAGGCTGCAAAAGACAAAGATGCTCATCCCTGTCAACCCGTTGTACGAAAGGCCCAACGCAGAGGCAGAAATAAATCAAGAAGCGGAAAGAGGAGCCGACAACAACGACGCAGGATTAGAGAGTTACGTGATTGGGTATTGCGCGGCTCGGATTTGTCCCTCATGAAGAAGATGAGTCGAGCGTACTCCTTCCCCCGCGACAAGACGGAGAGGTTACTCGAGCTCGCTATAAAACATCAAATGATCGCGCTTCCAGAGTCTAGACGCCCTGAGCAAGCTAACAAGGCATCGCATCTGAGCTATTGCTCTTATCACCGAGCCATAGGACATCCTACCGAAGAATGCTTCACCTTCAAGAACTGGGTCGAGGACCAGTACCAACAGGGCAAGTTCGCTTTATCCGACGGCTGGAGGGTAACGCCGCCACAAAAGCACGAACTCAAAGCCGCAAAAGCAGAATCAGATCCACCTCAGTCCTGGAAGCGGATTCGCACATGTTACACGATTACGATATTAAAAGAAGAGCCCGAGAACATGGATGACCTTCCCTGGTGCTTTGAGAACAGCGATGATGAGGCGGTCTCAGAATTTCCGCCAGCTCCAAAAGAACTGGAAGATGGCATACATACTACTGCAGATAACCTTAAGAAGATTGAGTTGGGATCGGCAGATGACCCGCGACCGACATTTGTCAGCGAGTTGCTATCTGAAGAAAGGGTGGCTGCGTTAATGAACGTGCTTCTACGGCATAAAGACTGCTTCGCGTGGAACTATTCCGAAATGCCAGGATTGGATCCGGAGATTGCTGTGCATAAATTGGCAATATCCCTAGATATCAAGCCAGTCAAGCAGGCGCCGAGAAGGATGCGACTCGAGCTTGAAATGAGCATCAACACCGAAGTCAAGAAGCTGATCGATTCTGGATTTATCCAAGAAGTCCAATATCCCGACTGGATCGCCAATATCGTCCCGGTAATGAAGAAAAATGGGACGGTACGCATATGCGTGGATTTCAGGGATCTCAATAAAGCCTGTCCAAAGGACGATTTCCCAGTACCAGTAACCGAGCTAATGATAGATAACACGTCCACTCACGAGGTTTTCTCCTTTATGGACGGTTCATCAGGATACAATCAGATAAAAATGCATCCCGAAGACCAGAAACACACGGCTTTCCGGACCCCTTTGGGTATATTCTGCTACAGGGTTATGCCCTTTGGTCTAAAGAACGCCGGCGCTACCTATCAAAGGGCCATGACAAAGATCTTCGACGACCTCATACATGACATCGTCGAGTGCTATATCGATGACCTTGTAGTAAAGAGCATGTCATACGAAGAGCATTTAAAGCATCTGGAAACTGTATTTCAACGCCTTCGGCAATATAATTTGAAGATGAATCCCCTCAAATGCGCGTTTGGAGTCTCCTCGGGTAAATTCCTGGGATTCATCATCCGACACTGAGGTATCGAAATAGATCCATCTAAGATCAAGGCGATCATGGAAATGCCTCCGCCAAGAACCCTCAAACAGTTGCGGTCTCTCCAAGGGAAGCTCGCATACATCCGGCGGTTTATCGCCAATCTTTCAGGCAAATGCCGTCCTTACAGCCACCTGATGAAGAAGGGAACTCCATTCGTTTGGGATTACAGATGCCAAGGTGCACTAGACGAGATCAAGCAGTACCTGCAGAACCCTTTGGTGTTGGCTGCGCCGGCCAAGGGAAAACCCCTCATTCTTTATACAACCGCCCTCGAAGGTTCCTTAGGCGCATTATGGGCACAATAGAACGATCAAGGAAAAGAGAGAGCTCTTTACTACTTAAGTCGAGTTCTGCTGGGGGCAGAAAGCAACTACTCTCCCATTGAAAAACACTGCTTGGCGTTAATCTTCGCGATAACAAAACTCAGGCACTATGCGTTGGCGCACGAAGTCCGTCTCATCTCGAAGGTGGACCCTCTTAAATATTTGATGTCAAAGGCTATATTGACGGGTCGACTCGCTAAATGGGCTCTACTCCTGATGGAGTTCACGATAACGTATCGACCTCTTAAGGCAGTGAACGGCTAGGCCATTGCCGACTTCCTAGCTGAGCATCCAGTACCTGCCGGTTCTCCTCTGAACTGCGATTTGCCGGACGAACATGCATTCGATGCGATCGGCGGCGGTGATGCCCGATGGGAACTCTATTTTGACGTGGCATCTTCCATGAAGAAGCGCAAACAATGTACCCCCATAATCAAATCGGGAGTAGGCCTCATCTTCGTAACCCCACAAGGAGGGATAATGCGCTTTGCTTTCTCCTTAACGGAATCGAGGACGAACAATGAAGCCGAATACGAAGCTTTGATAGCGGGCCTCAAGATCGCCATTGACATGAGAATTGAAGACCTCCTTATATACGGGGATTCTCAACTGGTCGTTAGTCAAGTAAATGGTGACTACCAAACGTGCAAACCAGAGCTGGTGAAGTACGGCGAAAAGGTGCAACAACTGTTGACCCAAATTCCCTCCAACACTTTGGAAAGTATACCACGTGCGGAAAATAGCAAAGCAGACGCGTTAGCTAAGCTCGCTAAAGAACTGGCTGACGAGAACCTCGATGACGTCAGAATCGTGGTACAAAGCCGTCGAGTGCTCGCCCCGGCAGAAATATCTCTGGAATTATACGAAGAAAAGGGGGCGACTGAGCAGACGACCCTACAAATAAAAGACCATGAGAAGGCCGAGGACTGGAGGGAAGTCTTCATAGACTACTTTAAGTCCCACCGAATGCCCGAAGAAGCGTCCTCAAGACATCAGCTCATGAAACGAGCTCTATTTTTCGCTTTTGTTAACGACACTCTATACAAGAGATCGTTTGATTCTCTGTGGCTGAGATGCTTAGGACCTGACGAAGCAGAAAGAGTCATTCAGGAAGTTTACGACGGACTCTGCGGTTCTTACCAAGCAGGCCCGAAGATGAAATTGAAGATCAAACGAATGGGTTATTATTGGCCCACGATGGTCCAAGACTGCCTCGAGTATGCGAAGCAATGCCACTCGTGCCAGATTCATGGAGACTTTATCCACCAACATCCGAATCCACTACACCCAACGGTGGCTAGCTGGCCATTCGAAATGTGGGGGACTGACATAGTCGGCCCCATCGAGCCAGCATCGTCCCGGGGACATCGTTTCATCCTGGCGACAACTGATTACTTCTCCAAATGGGCAGAAGCAGTACCGCTGAGGGAAGTGAAGACAGAGAATATCCTCCACTTCTTCAAGACACACGTCATCTATCGGTTTGGAACCCCACGGCGGATTATCTCCGATAACGGGCCAGCCTACAGAAGCCATAAGATTAGCCGCTTCGCGCAACAGCACAATATAGACTGGAGATATTCTTCAGTTTACAATCCACGAGCTAACGGTCTGGCCGAGGCCTTCAATAAGACCTTGACAAAGATCATAAAAAAAGACGGTGTCCCGAAATAAGAAAGACTGGCACGAGAGGCTGCAAGAGGCCCTTTGGGCCTATCGAACTACGTTCAAGACGGCCACGAACACAACGCCGTACGCGTTGGTATTTGGGACGGAGGCAGTGCTCCCCCTCGAGATAGAGTTGCCCTCTCTACGAGTGGCGGTCCACTACGAGCTGACGGACGAAGAAAATGCTCACCTTCGGCTCGAGGAGCTTGATGCCCTCGATGAAACCCGGCTCATAGCGCAACAAAATCTAGAGGCCTACAAAGCAAAGATGACGCGCCCATATGAAAGATTGACCAGGCCGAGGACATTCCGCCAAGGCGAACTCGTACTAGTAGTCAAAAGACCTATGATCCCCAATCGTGCCAAGCGGGGAAAATTTGAGCCGAACTATGAAGGCCCATACATTATAGACAAGGTCTACCAGGGTGGAGCCTATCTACTCATGGACATGCACGGTGGGAGGCCTTTCAGGCTAATAAACGGCCGCTTCTTAAAGAAATTCTATGCTTAATGAGCCACAGCCTGGGTCAATGATAGATGACGACGACTATGTCCGCTCGCTATCTTCCTAAGCTCAGACCTTATAAGCAGTAGCCGGCCTTCCCCTTAACGACGGACCGAAACGTCCTTAAACTATCGACGGACCGATACGTCCTTAAACTAACGACGGACCGAAACGTCCTTAAACTAACGACGGACCGAAACGTCCCTAAACTACTACCGCGGCATCCTTAGGCTGACAAGATGAATAAAAAAAGGGAGAAAAAGAAAAATATATATATATATATATATAATGATAAAAAAAAACGGTATATCCATAAGCAAAATGGGCACGGATGAAAACCCGAAAGGGCTCCGTGAGTAAAAACAGCAGGGCTACCGGCGAGTGTTCGTGAAAACCCGAAAGGGCGTGACCTTGTAAAAAAAAAAGAGAAAAAGAATATAAAAAAAACGGTATGTCCATAAGCAAAATGGGCACGGATGAAAACCCGAAAGGGCTCCGTGAGTAAAAACAGCAGGACTACCGGCGAGTGTTTGTGAAAACCCGAAAGGGCGCAACCTCGTTAAAAGACACTTATAGAGTCCTCTCGACCTTGTAAGGAGAAACCACCCGCGTGAGATCCTTACGACTCACAAAGGAGCAACACACTTAGGGATCCCCACAATTCCTAAGGAGAAAATACACTTGCAAGATCCTCACGACTCGTAAGGAGAATTCTCTTATGGGACCCTCACGGCTCATGAGATTTGAAAGTCTTAAGTTACAGAAACCTAAACCTGTTCTTAAGCAAATCCCCCACAACCTTCGATACTGCCCTACAAGGGGCTCAATACTGACCCTTGTATACCACGGGCACGAATAAACATTTCTCCAGCAAAGTCCCACCCGTGACTAGGGATATGTCCATATGATGAGCAACCCTTGTAGGTCCTCTCGACCCATAAGGAGAAAACCCTTGTAGGTCCTCTCGACCCATAAGGAGAAAGCCCTCTTGTAGGATCCTTACGACTTGCAGAGGAACATACACTTAGGAATCCTCACGATCCCTAGGGAGAAAATACATCTACAAGATCCTCACGACTTGTAGGGAGAAATACCTTTGTGAGACCCTTACAGCTCATGAAGTCAAAAGCCTTGGTCGACAGGACCCTTGACCCTGTTTGCTAAGCCACCTTTGTTCAACATCGACAGAGGCAAATGATGATTCGCTCCTGGCAACATCCCAGTTGCAGCGGCGCTGATGTCGAAATCGATATCTAAAATCCAAGCTTGCGGCGAAAAAGCTAGCAAGCCACGCATGCATACGAAATAGCCGAAATGATGGGGCAACTTGCAATAAAAAGCAGCAAGTAAAAATGTATGCATAAAAAATAGCCGAAATGATGGGGCAACTCGCAATAAAAAGCAGCGAGTAGAAAATAAATAAATAGCCGAAATGATTGGGCATCGCGAAAAATAGCCGAAATGATGGGGCAATCGCGACCTTCGCGATATAAAAGCTGAAACGATAGAGCATCGCGGAAAAAGAAATAAAATAAAAATAAAATTTAGGCCCTACGGGTGATGTTCCATCACACCCTGTACACAATCCAAGGGCGTAAAAAAAAAGGGAACATACCTCCCCCCCAGGTTTCACCAAAGAAAGAAGCTAAATCTCAACGGGTCACAAGCGACCTAGAGATCATCCCAACACTCGTCTCATAACGACGGACACAACTTCAAGCGAAGCGGAACAGCGGCAACTCCCAGTTCCATGGCTCGGTGGTATACATATCGCCAACAATCAAACCTCCATCCCGTGAAATGCGGATACAATCAGCAAAACTCCTGGTTAGGTGGAACGCGGATAACGTCACTCTTTGACCCCGTGGAAAACATCCAGAGTGGAGCCTAGTCCTCGCCGAGCACGGCAGTGAACCCGTGTGAAGCATCTAGTGCAAAATTCCTAGTTACGTGGAACGCGGATAACGTCACTCTTTGACCCCGTGGAAAACGTCCAGAGCGGATCCTAGTCCTCGCAGAGCACGGCAATGAACCCGTGTGAAGCATCCAGAGCGGAGCCTAGTCCTCGCCGAGCACGGCAGTGAACCCGTGTGAAGCATCTAGTGAAAAATTCCTGGTTACGTGGAACGCGGATAACGTCACTCTTTGACCCCGTGGAAAACGTCCAGAGCGGATCCTGGTCCTCGCAGAGCACGGCAGTGAACCCGTGTGAAGCATCCAGAGCGGAGCCTAGTCCTCGCTGAGCACGGCAGTGAACCCGTGTGAAGCATCTAGTGCAAAATTCCTGGTTACGTGGAACGCGGATAACGTCACTCTTTGACCCCGTGGAAAACGTCCAGAGCGGATCCTGGTCCTCGCAGAGCATGGCAGTGAACCCGTGTGAAGCATCCAGAGCGGAGCCTAGTCCTCGCCGAGCACGGCAGTGAACCCGTGTGAAGCATCTAGTGCAAAATTCCTGGTTACGTGGAACGCGGATAACGTCACTCTTTGACCCCGTGGAAAACGTCCAGAGCGGATCCTGGTCCTCGCAGAGCACGGCAGTGAACCCGTGTGAAGCATCCAGAGTGGAGCCTAGTCCTCGCCGAGCACGGCAGTGAACCCGTGTGAAGCATCTACTGCAAAATTCCTGGTTACGTGGAACGCGGATAACGTCACTCTTTGACCCCGTGGAAAACGTCCAGAGCGGATCCTGGTCCTCGCAGAGCACGGCAGTGAACCCGTGTGAAGCATCCAGAGCAGAGCCTAGTCCTCGCCGAGCACGGCAGTGAACCCGTGTGAAGCATCTAGTGCAAAATTCCTGGTTACGTGGAACGCGGATAACGTCACTCTTTGACCCCGCGAAAAACACCCAGAGCGGAGCCTGGTCCTCGCCAAGCACGGCAGTGAACCCGTGTGAAGCATCTAGAGCAAATACCGGACTGTGGAGTCCTTAAAATCCACGGACTATGATGTCCTTAACCTCGACCGTGATGTCTTAAAACTAACGATCAACCACCCCGATTCCCTACGGATTCTGCCTTGGTTTAAGGGTACATCTCTTCACTCCTTTGATGCTTGACGATGTAATTCCTCAACGTCTTCAAAGAGGTGACGGGTCCCTGCAACCTAACATCGGACTGTGGAGTCCATAAATCCACGGACTATGAGGTCCTTAACCTTGACCGTGATGTCTTAAAACTAACATCGGACTGTGGAGTCCTTAAATCCACGGACTATGAGGTCCTTAACCTTGACCGTGATGTCTTAAAACTAATATCGGACTGTGGAGTCCCGAAATCCACGGACTATGAAGTCCTTAACCTTGACCGTGATGTCTTAAAACTAACATCGGACTGTGGAGTCCTTAAATCCACGGACTATGAGGTCCTTAACCTTGACCACGACGTCTTTAAACTACGATGCCTGGAGCAGCCTCTGACCCCATGAAACACGGATAAGGATGACCACATCCAGCACTTGCAAGTCCTCACGACCTGTAAGGAAGAAAAACTCTCTTGTGAGATCCTTACGACTCTCAAGGGAAAACCTGCTTAAGAATCCTCACGGTTCTTAAGAAGAACTTACACCTATGGGATCCTTTCAACCTGTAGGGAGAAAAACTCTTTAGGAGACCCTCATGGCTCATAAATTGCAAAAGTCTTAGGAAGCAGATCTTAACCCTGAATCCTGAGCCATCGCTGCCCTGCCAAGAGATCAAGATAAATTGTCCGCATAACACATTCAATAGAAAGGGGGACACACCATTGAAGAGAAAAATATGTCTTCATTTATAAACCTCCCTTCGACAACAATACTCAATCTAAGGCCAGCGCAAGCCACCCGATACGGGAGATAACATGGAAAGTTTCTGATCTGTATCCTATCAAGCGCGCATTTGCAGCTGTGCGAATGTTTAAAAGGAAATGTTACCCGAGGCACTGACGCGCATGCAACGTAACGATGGTGCTCGCAATTAAAGAAAATTCCCATGAGAAAAACATGCAGCTCGTTTACACAAGCAAGACATACGTACGACTATCTGACAAACATGTAAATTCAACAGAAAGCATGCAAACCGCTAATGATAAAAGGAGTACATTGATTCAAACATACTACATTACTGGGAAAAGATCACCAAACAAGGGATCAGAAATGCAAGGGTTAACGAAGCAAAACACAAAATTCTCCAGCTCCCTCTCTGCTTTCTCCAGCACGTCAAAACGACGGTTTTCACGAGGAGTCGCTTCCCATCGGTTGGAGCCGTGCTCATCAGCGAAAGCAGACATGACGGCCCGACGGGCTCTTATCTGACTCAGTATATGAACTGAGTTATCCTTCAGAGCCTGAGTGATTAGACAAGCCTCGTGAAAGCACTCAAGCTTGTCCTCCGCCCCGTCAAGGATCGCCGAAGTCATCTCCGCCGGATGAGGGGGGATATCGGCAAGCACAGACAGGAGGATCATCCGGAGCCAAATGGAGCCCATGGGAAGAGGAGAGCCCCGGCGAGTCAGTAGCTCGTACATCACCGTGTCACATTGAGCGTCGGTGAGAAGGGGATCCGCCAGCCGCGCAGCGAAGCGGGGGATTATCTCCTCAAGGGGCACCTCCCATGGTTGCCGACGAGCATGGGGACGATTGCAAGCCATGGCGATTTATCGGGTTCTCAAAGATGACCACCTTAAGGTATGAATGGGTTTCTCTGTGAAGAAAAGAAGTAAGGCATGGGGTTCAGGTTATAAAGGGGAGCATTTAATACTATGCATGGTGTGACTATTCTCAAAGCCCGGAAAGAAGGGGAGAGCGTTGGAAATGAAATCCAATGACGCATCGGAATTAGGTTAGGGAAATGAAACGTCCCCATCAAGCAGATCCCTGCATGCGCAACACGTGAACACTAGCCTTTGATTGGAAAATAAGGTGGCACTGCACAGACACAACAGAAAACTAAGCTCTGAGAACGAGAATCAAATTCTTAAAAGAAAGGTTTGAAAAGAAGAGGATGAAAAAGTGAAGGCGCTTATGAAAGGACAATTCATTTACCCTACTCCCTAGAGGAATCCAACGGTCACAAAAGTGACAGAGTTGCACTCACGTGCAAACATGTGAGAACAACGCTGTGGGGGCATTTGTTTCCTGATTTAAAATTAGGAAAGCCTACGGAAGAGGCTTCAGAAAAGGGTCACGTGCTTACACGTGACCAGCAATCACGTGTTGGCACGTGACATTTAAAAGCAGCGGCTTCAAAGGCACATTGGTTCCCTGATCAAATCAAGAAAAAGGCTTCAGAAGAGGTCACATGCTCCCACGTGACCAGGGTCACGTGTTGGCACGTGACGCTCAAAACATCAGACTCATTCTCCGGTTAAATCAAGAAAAAGGCTCCAGACGAGAGTCACGTGCTCACACGTGACCAGGAGTCACGTGGTGGCACGTGACGGCTAAGCAGCAGAAGAAGGCAGAGTGCAAAAGAAGAAGAGGGCTCGTTCCAAGGGGGTCACATGCCCACACGTGACCAGGGGTCACGTGCCCACACGGACCAGGGGTCACGTGCCCACACGTGACCGGCTTTCAAAGCCTATCTGTTAACAAAAATTAAATTCTGAGAAAAGTCCTCTTAAATCTTTCCAAAGCAACCGATTGAATTAAAGATTTAAAGGTGATTGAATATCATCTATCTATGGGAAAATCTCGAATTTGGAAAGATTTCCCCGTAAAATCTAACCAAAATAACAAAGGAGAATCTCCGGATTTAAAATCCAATGGTGAATAAAATTCACCTAATAATCCAAAGGTCCAAAACGAATGGTGAATACAAATCAAATCTCTCAATGAAAGATTCATCAAAAACTAATTGACTCGGCTGCTTCTCCTATAAATAGGAGCCAAGAGACACACAAAAAGATATAGGCAGAGGGAAGAAAAGAGAGAGAGCCTTGATACTTTGGAGGAATTTGGATCTTCTGCAAAAGAAAACCCTAGGTAAGAAAGGGAAGGTTTTTTTTGAAAGAAAAGAGAATTTAATTCTCAACAGAGTTTAACTCTGATATAAAACAGAAGAGCATAGTTCTCTCTTTGGTGGAGGATCTGTAAAGTGCACATCTCCCCTTGAGTTGAGAATTTAATTCTCAATGGATTGAGATCCTGCCATGCAGATCCAAAGCATAGAGAGGGAATGGAAGCACGAGAATTTAATTCTCACAGAACTATAGGAATTTAATTCCTTTAAAATAAAATTAGGGTTCGACCCTGTGTTATGGGAATTTAATTCCTTCAGAATGAAAATAATCAGGGTTTAACCCTAGTTAAGAACTTAGTTCTGTTAAAACAACAGAAATTTAATTCCCTTAATCTCATTCCCCAGAATAATTCTTTAACAGAGAGTGGGAGTTTAATTCCTTAAAGCTTTTATTAGGGTTTAACCCTATTCAGTTCTTCACATATATGAGGAATTTAATTCCTACAGAAAATTCAGAGTCCAGAATATAAATCTTCAAAAGGAAGTAGGAATTTAATTCCTCTGAAATTATTGTTAGGGTTCAACCCTACGAGGAATTTAATTCCTGAAAGGGATTAACAGATCTTCTAAAAAAACATACATAGAGGCAGGGTCACGTGTTACCACGTGACCCCCAAAAAGATCTACAGAAAAGCCCCTTTGAGGCAGTGCCTCACGTGACCCACGTGACCCTTGGCAGAGGCTTTAACATACTCCATTTAAACACCCGTCACGTGATGGCATGTGATGCCCCAAAAGATGCGATATTCTTAGCAGAACAAACGAAGGGAGGGCGCCCTCACGTGCTATCACGTGACCCCTCTTGCCTTATCGTCTAACGCTAAATTGGAACCCCTGAATCCAGTGTTAAAACACTGTTTGGCCTTAGTGTTCAACACTAATCAAAGAACTGTATTTGCAGTGTTCAACACTGATTACCTTAGTGTTCAACACTAATTTGAGATTTCTGTTGCCAGTGTTTAACACTGATCTGTTTTAGTGTTTAACACTAATTTGGAAGCCTTGTTGCTGGTGTTTAACACCAACTATCTGTTAGTGTTAAACACTGACTTATCAATCTCATTCCCAGTGTTCAACACTGATTGGTCTTTAGTATTTAACACTAGGCATTGGCCCAATTGGCTAAATGGCCAGAGGCAAAGCCTCTCCTTCAAGGGACTAACAGGAGGGCCGATGTCTCAGACATGATTGGACTTAGCCCAAGTTGGCCATAAGTCCTCAATTCGTAATTAACTGGGCTAATGGGCTCATAACATAATTAATTGGTCTTGATCCCAAATTGGGCCAAAGACTATTTAATCCACTCCGGTTCCAGGGTACATCTCTTCACTCCTTTGATACTTGGCGTTGTAATCCCTCAACGTCTTCAAAAAGGTGACGGGTCCCGATGACCACACATTGATATGGACTGTGGGGTCCTTAAACCCATGGACTACGACGTCCTTAACCTTGACCGAGATGTCTTAAAACTAACAATGGACTGTGGGGTCCTTAAACCCATGGACTACGACGTCCTTAACCTTGACCGAGATGTCTTAAAACTAACAATGGACTGTGGTTAAACCCATGGACTACGACGTCCTTAACCTTGACCGAGATGTCTTAAAACTAACAATGGACTGTGGGGTCCTTAAACCCATGGACTACAACGTCCTTAACCTTGACCGAGATGTCTTAAAACTAACATTGGACCGCAATGTCCTTAAACTACCCATGGACCGCAATGTTCTTAAACTAGCAATGGACCACTATGTCCCTAAACTGGAGAGGGACCACCATGTCCCTAAACTGGAACAATAGAGCCACAAATGCTCTTTTGCCGGATCTAAACGATCTCGTTTAAGTTGATCTTAGCCTCAAATATGACTAACGTATCCTTAAACCTTCAAACAGACTGGACTATGAATCCCTCCAATCAACTTTGGTTCAAGGGTACATCTCGGAACTCCTTTGACACCTGTCGTTGTAATCCTTCAACGCCGTCAGAGAGGTAACGGGTCCCGACGGCCATACATGCAATGGACCACTATGTCCCTAAACTGGAACAATGGAGCCCAAATGCTCTTTTGTCAGATCTAAACGATCCCGTTAAGTTGATCTTAGTCTCAAGTTAGACTAGCGCATCCTTAACAAACGTTTGAGTTGATCTTAGCCTCAAATATGGCTAACTTATCCTCAAACCAAACCCCCAAACCCAAATCTAAGATAATACGGATTTGGACTAGTCCACGCCCTACGGGCGACGACATAACTCGGACTCCGTAAACAATCCACGGGCAACAAAACACAAAATAAACACACACGACACGAAGTGACCATCTGGAGAAGGAGAAAGTTGTTACCGTGACGCGGTAGCATAATTAACTGCAGGGGCTTGCGCCTGCAGGGAAGAGCGTCCCCACAATAAAAAAAACCTCAAGCGAGGGGGAATCTGACGAAGTCTGCTACATCGGACGCATCCGTTCAAACCTTCGATGCACGGTTCCATAAATCAACTTGGCATCCTCGGAGAGGTGGACGGATAGCACCAATTAGCATCTGCCCCGAATCTCAGGCGAGACGCCCAGTCGATGCCGCCATTCGGAGGGGAACAATACGTTAGCCTCGTTTGAGACTAAGATCGACTTAAACGTTTGTTAAGGAAGTTAGTCTAGTTTTAGACTAAGATCAACTTAACGGGATCGTTTAGATCCGACAAGAGGGCGATTAGGGGAGCCCTGTTGTTTAATTTAGTGACATTGCGGTCAATAGGTAGTTTAAAGACATTGCGGTCCATTGTTAGTTTTAAGACGTTACGGTCAAGGTTAAGGGCGTCGTAGTCCGTGGATTTAAGGACTCCACAGTCCGATGTTAGTTTTAAGACATCACGATCAAGGTTAAGGACGTCGTAGTCCGTGGATTTAAGGACTCCACAGTCCGATGTTAGTTTTAAGACGTTACGGTCAAGGTTAAGGACGTCGTAGTCCGTGGATTTAAGGACTCCACAGTCCGATGTTAGTTTTAAGACATTACGGTCAAGGTTAAGGACGTCGTAGTCCATGAGTTTAAGGACCCCACAGTCCGTATCAATGTATGTGGTTATCGGGACCCGTCACCTCTTTGAAGACGTTGAGGAATTACAACGACAAGTATCAAAGGAGTGAAGAGATGTACCCTTACACCAAGATAGATTAAGTGATCTGTAGTCCAATTTGGAAACTAAGATCAATTATTATATTATGAGCCCATTGGCCCAGTTGAATTTGAATTGAGGACTTATGGCCATCTTGGGCTAAGTCCAATTATGTTTGGGATATTGGCCCTCTGTTGATTCATTGGAGGAGAGGCTTTGCCTCTGGAAACTTAGCCAATTGGGCTAAGGCTAATGTTAAACACTAGAGACCAACAGTGTTGAACACTGGTAATAAGATTGACAAGTTAGTGTTAAACACTAAAAGATAATCAGTGTTGAACACTGGGAAAAGAGTTTTCAAATTAGTGTTTAACACTAAGCAAATCAGTGTTGAACACTGGAAATAAAGTTTTCCAAATTAGTGTTTAACACTAAGAAGAATCGGTGTTAAACACTAGATACAGAAGTTTCAATTTAGTGTTGAACACTAAGGCAAGATGGGTCACGTGGTCACACGTGAGAACGCCCTGCTTCCCTTTATTTTGGTCTGCAGATAAGTGTTTAACACTTTTAGTCCTGAAAGCCATCACGTGCGGGCACGTGATGGGAGCTCATGCTCTGGTTTATTAGAATACTCATTAGGGGTTACGTGGTGACACGTATAGGTGCCCCAGAGTCTCTGTTTATTTTGCTGTTTCTTTATGTGCTTCAGGGATCACGTGGGGCACGTGAGGCATTGCCTCAAAGTTCTCTTTTATATATCTTCGCAAGAGTCACGTGGAAACACATGAGGTGTCTACTTCAGAGCTCTATTCTGTGGGCCTTTGCAGGGGTTACGTGGTAGCACGTGACTCTGCATGTTTTAAAGTTCTGTTCATAGGGTTAAACCCTAAACTTTAGAGGACTTAAATTTTCTGTTTTCTTCTGAAGAATTATACTCTTAATAGGGTTAAACCCTAATTTCATTTCTTAAGGAAATTAAATTCCTGTGAGTTTGAGAGAATTATATTCTCAATTAGGGTTAAACCCTAATTATGTTCATTCTGAAGGAATTAAATTCCTACAATATAGGGTTAAACCCTAACTTTATCTCAAAGGAATTGAATTCCTATCATTTTGTGAGAATTAAATTCTCTAAACTCAGTCCTTCCTCTGTGTTTTAGATCTGCATGGCAGGATCTCAACCCAATGAGAATTAAATTCTCAATTCATGGGGAGATGTGCACTTTGCTGATCCTCCACCAGAGAAAGAACTAAGTTCTTTTCTTTTTATATAAGAGTTAAACTCTTTTGAGAATTAAATTCTCCTTTGAAGCCTCCCTTTTCTTTTCTTATCTAAGGTTTTCCTTTTTGCCGAGAATCAAAGGCTCTATCTCTCTCTATATATATATATCAAAAGAAAAAGGTCCAAAGGTCTCAAGGTTTCAGAAAAAGGTTTTAAAAAAAGGTTTTCGAAAAGGGTTCTTCTCTTCTTTTCTTGGCTCCTATTTATAGGAGAAGGAAGAGAATCAATCTGCTTAGTAAATCTCTCATTGAGAGATTTGATTTGTATATTGAGAGATTTGATTTATATTTATCATTAATCTGGGCCTTTAGATTGTTAAGTGAATTTTATTCACAATTGGATTTTAAATCCAAAAATATCCCTTTGTTATCTCGGTTGGATTTAGGGGGAAATCTTTCCAAGTTCAAGATTTTTCCATAAATTGGTGATATTTAATCATCTTTAGATTTTTAATCCAACGGTTCCAAATAATCATTCTCTATTTTGGAAAGATTTGAATGATCTCTTCTCAGGATTTAATTTTGTTAAAGAATAAGGCTTTTAAAGCTGGTCACGTGTGGCCATGTGACCCCTGGTCACGTGTAGGCACGTGACCCCTGGTCACGTGTAGGCACGTGACCCCTGGAATGGGCTTCTCTTCTTCTGCGCTCTGTTCTCTGGCCGCTGTTCAGCCGTCACGTGCCAACACGTGACCACTGGTCACGTTTGAGCACGTGACCTTTTCTGGAGCTTTTTCTTGAATGAGCTTTGTGCCGCTGCTTTAAACATCACGTGCCAATACGTGACCACTGGTCACGTGTGAGCACGTGATGCCTCTTCTGAGTCCTTTCCTGATTTTTAATCAGGGAACAAATGCCCCCACAGCGTTGTTCTCACGTGTCTGCACGTGAGTGCAACGCTGTCACTTTTGTGACCGTCGGATCTGCTTTGGGAGTAAGGTAGATGAAACGTTTTCCATCCCATCCTATAAATGCCCATGTCTTTTCAGGAGAGCCTCCACTTTGCACATCTTCCTCCTTTTCAAATCTTTCTTTTAAGAATTTGATTCTCGTTCTCAGAGCTTAGTTTTCTGTTGTGTCTGTGCAGTGCCGCTATATCTTCCAATCAAAAGCTAGTACTCACGTGTTGCGCATGCAGGGCTCTGCTTGATGGGGACATTTCATTTCCCTGATCTGATTCCAATGCGTCGTTGGATTTCATTTCCAACGCTCTCCCCTTCTTTCCGGGCTTTGAGAATAGTCCCACCATGCACGACATTTTTTGTGCATAGCATTAAATGCTCCCCTTTATAACCTGAACCCATGCCTTACCTATTTTCTTCACAGAGAAACCTATTTATACCTTAAGGTGGTCATCTTTGAGAACCCGATCAATCGCCATGGCTTGCAATCGTCCCCATGCTCGTCGGCAACCATGGGAGGTGCCCATTGAGGAGATAATCCCTCGCTTCGCTGCGCAGATGGCAGATCCCCTTCTCACCGACGCTCAATGTGATACGGTGATGTACGAGCTACTGACTCGTCGGGGCTCTCCTCTTCCCATGGGCTCCATTTGTCTCCGGATGATCCTTCTGTCCGTGCTTGCCGATATACCCCCTCATCCGGCAGAGATGACTTCGGCGATCCTTGACGCGGCGGAGGACAAGCTTGAGTGCTTTCACGAGGCTTGTCTAATCACTCAAGCTCTGAAGGATCACTCAGTTCATATACTGAGTCAGCTAAGAGCCCGTTGGGCCGTCATGTCTGCTTTCGCTGATGAGCACGGCTCCAACCGATGGGGAGCGACTCCTCGTGAAAACCGTCGTTTTGACGTGCTGGAGAAGGCGGAAAGGGAGCTGGAGAATTTTGTGTTTTGCTTTGTTAACCCTTGTATTTCTGATCCCTTGTTTGGTGATCTTTTCCCGCTAGTGTAGTATATTCAAATTAGTTTTCGCATGCTTTATGTTGAACTTTCCTGTGTGCTGGTTGTCCGTATGTATATTTTTGCTTGCATAAATGAACTTTGTGTTCTTCCCATGAGAACTTTCTTTAATTGCGAACACTATCACTATGTTGCATGAACATCAGAGCTTCGGGTATTATTTCTAGTTGCGAATGCATGCTTGATAGGATGTACATCGAGAAATTTTTGTTGCTTCCCATTCCAGGTGATGTGAGCGCGTTTTAGATCGACTATTGCTACCGATTGGAGGCCTGTTTATGCGGTCTTGAACGTATATGTCATGTTTCCAAGGTTGCGGTCGCGAAAGCGAGCTTACGTGGTCTGATAGAGCGACGCGTGGCGAACATATTGTTGTGCGAGAAAAGGCTCGGCCGTAAATTCTCGGAGAGGGAGCTTGCTTCTAAGGCGCTGAGCGAGCTTCAAGCTAATCTTACCGCCAAGGCCAACAAAGCATATGAACTCTGGCGGGTGCTTCAAGAGTCTATCAAAGAGGTGGTGGCTCTTGATAAAGCTGCCACGTTCACTCGCGAAAGGGTCGAGGCTCACAAGGCCACCGAGAAAGAGCTTGAAGGCCGGCTTGCTTCGTATCAGGCCCAGCAGGCTCAGGCGGAGGCCCGTCTTCTGGCGATCCTGAATAATGAAGCCGTGACCCAGCAAAAGCAGGATGAGCTAGCGAAATTACTAAATCGCCCGCCGGCTTGAAAACTTGTATTTTTTTTTCTTCTTTTTGTGCATACTCCTGAATGAGAGTATTTTTTGTTCTTTCATGAATTATACTTTGTATCCATTTTGGTTTATGAATAAAGACATATTTTTCTTTTCAATGAAGTGTCCCCTTTTTATTGAATATGTTCTGTGGACAATTTATCTTGGCCTACTTGCAGGGCAGCGATGGCTTAGGATTCAGGGTTAAGATCTGCCTCCTAAGACTTTTGAGCTTTATGAGCCGTGAAGGTCTCATAAAGAGTTTTTCTCCCTACATGTCGAAAGGATCCCGTAGGCGTAAGTTCTTCTTAAGAGTCATGAGGATTCTTAAGCGGGTTCTCCCTTGGGAGTCATAAGGATCTCACAAGAGAGTTTTCTTCCTTGCAGGTCGTGAGGACCCACAAGTACTGAGTGCGGTCGTCCTTATCCGTATTTTACGGGGTCAGGGGTTGCTTTGGGATGTTCTCCAGGGTACCGTAGTTTAAAGACATCGCGATCAAGGTTAAGGACCTCATAGTCCGTGGGTTTAAGGACTCCACAGTCCAACGTTAGTTTTAAGACATCACGGTCAAGGTTAAGAACCTCATAGTCCGTGGATTTAAGGACCCCACAGTCCGATGTTAGTTTTAAGATATCACGGTCAAGTTTAAGGACTTCATAGTCTGTAGGTTTAAGGACTCCACAGTCCAATGTTAGTTTTAAGACATCATGGTCAAGGTTAAGGACCTCATAGTCCGTGGGTTTAAGGACTCCACAGTCCAATGTTAGTTTTAAGACATCACGGTCAAGGTTAAGGACCTCATAGTCCGTGGTTTTAAGGACTCCACAGTCCAACGTTAGTTTTAAGACATCACGGTCAAGGTTAAGGACCTCATAGTCCGTGAGTTTAAGGACTCCACAGTCCGACGTTAGTTTTAAGACATCACGGTCAAGGTTAAGGACTTCATAGTCCGTGGATTTAAGGACCCCACAGTCCGACGTTAGTTTTAAGACATCACGGTCAAGGTTAAGGACCTCATAGTCCGTGGATTTAAGGACCCCACAGTCCAATGTTAGTTTTAAGACATCACGGTCAAGGTTAAGGACCTCATAGTCCGTGGATTTAAGGACCCCACAGTCTAATGTTAGTTTTAAGACATCACGGTCAAGGTTAAGGACCTCATAGTCCGTGGATTTAAGGACTCCACAGTCCAATGTTAGTTTTAAGATATCACAGTCAAGGTTAAGGACCTCATAGTCCGTGGATTTAAGGACTCCACAGTCCGCGAAATGTGTGGTTACCGGGACCCGTCACCTCTTTGAAGACGTTGAGGAATTACAACGCCAAATATCAAAGGAGTGAAGAGATGTACCCTTTAACCAAGGTAAAATCAGTCTAGAATCATCGTGGTTGGTCATTAGTTTTAAGACATTACGGTCGAGGTTAAGGACATCATAGTCCGTGGATTATAAGGACTCCACAGTCCGGTGTTTGCTCTGGATGCTTCACACGGGTTCACGGCCGTGCTTGGCGAGGACCAGGCTCCGCTCTGGGTGTTTTCCACGGGGTCAAAGAGCGACGTTATCCGCGTTCCACGTAACCAGGAATTTTGCACTAGATACTTCACACGGGTTCACTGCCGTGCTCGGCGAGGACTAGGCTCCGCTCTGGATGCTTCACACAGGTTCACTGCCGTGCTCTGCGAGGACCAGGATCCGCTCTGGACGTTTTCCATGGGGTCAAAGAGTGACGTTATCCGCGTTCCATGTAACCAGGAATTTTGCACTTGATGCCTCACACGGGTTCACTGCCGTGCTCGGCGAGGACTAGGCTCCGCTCTGGATGCTTCACACGGGTTCACTGCCGTGCGCTGCGAGGACCAGGATCCGCTTTGGACGTTTTCCACGGGGTCAAAGAGTGACGTTATCCGCGTTCCACGTAACCAGGAATTTTGCACTAGATGCTTCACACGGGTTCGCTGCTGCGCTCGGCGAGGACTAGGCTCTGCTCTGGATGCTTCACACGGGTTCACTGCCGTGCTCTACGAGGACCAGGATCCGCTCTGGACATTTTCCACGGGGTCAAAGAGTGACGTTATCCGCGTTCCACGTAACCAGGAATTTTGCTGATTGTATCCGCATTTCATGGAGTAGGGATTTGACTCTTGGTGATCTGTATATCGCCGAGCCATGGAACTGGGAGTTACCGCTGTTCCGCTTCGCTTGAAGTTGTGTCCGTCGTTACAAGACGAGTGTTGAGACAATCTCTAGGTCACACGCGGCCCGTCGAGATTTGGCTTCTTCTTATGATGAAACCTGGGGGAGGAGTATGATCCCTTCTTTGTTTGCGCCCCTGGATTATATACAGGGGTAGATGTAACATTACCTGTAAGGCATGAATTTCATTTTTATTTTATTTCTTTTTCCGCGATGCTCTATCATTTCAGCTTTTATATCGCAAAGGTCGCGATTGCCCCATCATTTCGGATATTTTTCGCGGTGCCCAATCATTTCGGCTATTTATTTTATTTTTACTCGCTGCTTTTTATTGCGGGTTGCCCCATCATTTCAGCTATTTTTCATGTATACATTTTTACTTGCTGCTTTTTATTGCAAGTTGCCCCATCATTTCGGCTATTTCGTATGCATGTGTGGCTCGCTAGCCTTTTCGCTGCAAGCTTGGATTTTAGACACCGATTTCGGTATCAGCACCGCTTTAACTGGGATGTTGCCAGGAGCGAATCATCATTTGCCTTTGTCGATGTTGAACAAAGGTGGCTTAGTAAACAGGGTTAAGGGTCCTGTCGACTAAGGCCTTTGACTTCATGAGCCGTAAGGGTCTCACAAAGGTATTTCTCCCTACAAGTCGTGAGGATCTTGTAGGTGTGTTTTCTCTTTGGGAATCGTGAGGATTCCTAAGTGCATGTCCTCTTGCAAGTCGTAAGGATCTTACAAAAGGGTTTTCTCCTTATAAGTCGAGAGGACCTACAAGGGTTGTTCGCCATATGAACATATCCCTAGTCACGGATGGGACTTGGTTAGGGAAATGTTTATTCGTGCCCATGGATTGTATACAAGAGTCAGTATTGAGCCACTTGTAGGTCATAAATTGAAGGTTGTGGGGGTTGCTTAAGCACAGGTTTAGGTCTCTGTGACTTAAGACTTTCAAATCTTATGAGCCGTGAGGGTCCCATAAGAGGGTTCTCCTTACGAGTCGTGAGGATCTCGCAAGTGTGATTTCTCCCTAGGAATCGTGAGGACTCCTAAGTGTGTTGATCCCTTATGAGTCGTAAGGATCTCACGCGGGTGATTTCTCCTTACATGGTCGTGAGGACCTGCAAGTGCCCTTTTAACGAGGTTACGCCCTTTCGGGTTTTCACAAACACTCGCCGGTAGCCCTGCTGTTTTTACTCACGGAGCCCTTCCGGGTTTTCATCCGTGCCCATTTTGCTTATGGACGTACCGTTTTTATTTTTTATTTTTTATTTTATTTAATTTATTTATTTATTTATTATTTTTTTATCGGCTTTGAGATACTGCAATCCACCGTAGTTTATCGACATCTCGGTCAACAGCTAGTTTTAGGACATAGTGGTCCGTTGTTAGTTTAAGGATGTTTCGGTCCGTTGTTAGTTTAAGGACGTTTCGGTCCGTTGTTAGTTTAAGGACATTTCGGTCCGTCGTTGAAGAAGGCCGGTTACTACTCAGAGGTCGGGCTTAGGAAGATAGCGAGCGGACATAGTCGTCGTCATCTATCATTGACCTAGGTCTTAACCCGTTAAGCGTAGTATTTCTTTAGGAAGCGACCGTCTATTGGCCTGAAAGGTCTTTCACCGTGCATATCCATAAGTAGGTATGCTCCGCCCTGGTAGACCTTGTCTATGATGTACGAGCCTTCATAGTTTGGCTCAAATTTTCCTCGCTTGGCACGATTGGGGATCATAGATCTTTTGACCACTAGCACGAGTTCGCCTTGGCGGAATGTCCTCGGCCTGGTCAATCTTTCGTACGAGCGCGTCATCTTTGCTTTGTAGGCCTCCAGATTTTGTTGTGCTATGAGCCGGGTCTCATCAAGGGCATCAAGCTCCTCAAGCCGAAGGTGAGCATTTTCTTCGTCCGTCAGCTCGCAGTGGACCGCCACACGTAGAGAGGGTAACTCTATCTCGAGAGGGAGTACTGCTTTTGTACCAAATACCAACGCGTATGGCGTTGTGTTCGTGGCCGTTTTGAACGTAGTTCGATATGCCCAGAGAGCTTCTTGCAGTCTCTCGTGCTGGTCCTTTTTGTTTCGGGACATCGTCTTCTTCACGATCTTTGTCAAGGTTTTATTGAAAGCCTCAGCTAGACCGTTAGCTCGTGGATTATAAACTGAGGAATATCTCCAGTCTATGTTGTGTTGTTGCGCGAAGCGGCTAATCTTGTGGCTTCTGTAGGCTGGCCCGTTATCGGAAATGATCCGTCGCGGAGTTCCAAACCGATAAATGACGTGTGTCTTGAAGAAATGGAGAATATTCTCCGTCTTCACCTCCCTCAGCGGTATTGCTTCTGCCCATTTGGAGAAGTAATCAGTCGTCGCCAAGATGAAACGATGTCCCCTGGATGATGCTGGTTCGATGGGGCCGATTACGTCAGTCCCCCACATTTCGAACGGCCAACTAGCCACCGTTGGATGCAGTGGATTTGGGTGCTGGTGGATAAAGTCCCCATGGATTTGGCACGAGTGGCATTGTTTCGCATACTCGAGGCAGTCCTGGATCATCGTGGGCCAGTAGTAGCCCATCCGTTTAATTTTCAATTTCATCTTCGGGCCTGCTTGGTGAGAACCGCAGAGTCCGTCGTGGACTTCCTGAACGACTCTCTTCGCTTCGTCAGGTCCCAGGCATCTCAACCACAGAGAATCGAATGACCTCTTGTATAAAGTATCGTTGACGAAGGCGAAAGACAGAGCACGTTTCATGAGCTGATGTCTTGAGGACGCATCTTCAGGCGTTCGACGGGATTTGAAGTAGTCTATGAAGACTTCTCTCCAATCTTCAGCCGTTTCTTGGTCTTTTATTTGCATGGCCTTCTGCTCGGTCGCTTCCTTTTTCTCGGATGATTCCGGAGATATTTCTGCCAGAGCAAGAACCCGACGGCTTTGTACCACGATTCTTACATCATCGAGGTTCTCATCAGCTAGTTCTTTAGCTAGCTTGGCTAATGCATCCGCTTTGCTATTTTCGGCACGCGGTATGCTTTCCAAGGTGTAGGAGGGGATTTGAGTCAGCAGCCGCTGTACTCTTTTGCCGTACTTTACCAGTTCTGGCTTACATGTCTGGTAGTCGCCGTTTACTTGACTAACGATCAGTTGGGAATCTCCGTATATGAGGAGGTTTTCAATTCCCATGTCGATGGCGATCTCGAGGCCTGCTATCAAAGCTTCGTATTCGGCCTCATTGTTCGTCCTCGGTTCTGTTAAGGAGAAAGCGAAGCACATTATCCCTCCTTGTGGAGTTACGAAGATAAGGCCTACCCCCGATTTGATTATGGGCGTATTGTGCTTGCGCTTCTTCATGGAAGATGCTCCATCGAAATAAAGTTCCCATCGGGTATCACCGCCGTCGATCGCATCAAACGCGTGTTCATCTGGCAGTTCGCAATTCAAAGGAGAATCAGCAGGTATCGGATGCTCAGCGAAGAAGTCGGCGATGGCCTGGCCTTTCACTGCCTTGAGAGGCTGATATGTTATCGAGAACTCCATCAAGAGCAGGGCCCATTTAGCGAGCCGACCTGTCAATATGGCCTTCGACATTAAATATTTGAGGGGTTCCACCTTCGATATGAGACGGACTTCATGCGCCAACGCATAGTGCCTGAGCTTTGGTATCGCAAAGATTAACGCCAGGCAATGTTTTTCGATAGGGGAGTAGTTGCTTTCTGCCCCCAGTAGAACTCGACTTAAGTAGTAGAGTGCTCTTTCTTTCCCTTGATCGTTCTCTTGTGCCCATAATGCGCCTAAGGAACCTTCGAGGGCGGTTGTATAAAGAATGAGGGGCTTTCCCTTGACCGGAGCAGCCAACACTGGCGGGTTCTGCAGGTATTGCTTGATCTCGTCTAGTGCGCTTTGGCATTTTTGGTCCCAGACGAACGGGGTTCCCTTCTTCATCAGGTGACTGTAGGGGCGGCATTTTCCTGAAAGGTTGGCTATAAATCACCGGATGTACGCGAGCTTCCCTTGGAGAGACCGCAATTGTTTGGGAGTCCTTGGCGGTGGCATTTCCATGATCGCCTTGATCTTCGACGGATCTATCTCGATGCCTCGGTGCCGGACAATGCATCCTAGGAATTTGCCTGAGGACACCCCGAACGCGCATTTGAGAGGGTTCATCTTCAAGTTGTATTGCCGAAGGCGTTGAAATACAGTCTTCAGATGCTCGAGATGTTTCTCGTATAATTTGCTTTTCACGACGAGATCGTCGATATAGCATTCGACGATTTCATGTATGAGGTCATCAAAGATCTTGGTCATGGCCCTTTGATAGGTGGCACCGGCGTTCTTTAAACCGAAGGGCATCACCTTATAGCAGAATATTCCCAGAGGGGTCCGAAAAGCGGTATGCTTTTGGTCTTCGGGATGCATCTTTATCTGATTGTACCTTGATGAGCCGTCCATGAAAGAGAAGACCTCGTGAGTGGACGTGTTATCTATCATCAGCTCGGTTACCGGTACTGGGAAATCATCCTTTGGGCAGGTTTTATTGAGATCCCGGAAGTCCACGCATATGCGCACTGTCCCATTTTTCTTCATTACCGGGACGATGTTGGCGATCCAGTCAGGATATTGAACTTCTTGGATAAACCCAGAGTCGATCAGCTTCTTGACTTCGGCATTGATGCTCATCTCAAGCTCGAGCCGCATTCTTCTCGGCGCTTGTTTGACTGGCTTGACGTCCGGGGATATTGCCAATTTATGGACAGCTATCTCTGGATCCAGTCCTGGCATTTCGAAATAGTTCCATGCGAAACAATCTCTATGCTGCATAAGCACGTCTTTTAACGCAGCCACCCTTTCTTTAGATAGCAGCTCGCTGACGAATGTCGGTCGTGGGTCGTTCGCCGTCTTCAACTCAATCTTCTTGAGGTTATCTGCAGTAGTATGTATGCCATCTTCCAGCTCTTTCGGCGCTGGTGGAAATTCTGAGATTACCTCGTCGTCATAGTTTTCGAAGCACCAGGGAAAGTCATCCATATTCTCAGGCTCTTCTTTTGATACCGTTATCATACGACAGGTACGAGCTCGCTTCCAAGACCGATGTGGATCTGGTTCTACTCCTATGGCTTTGGGTTCGTGCTTTTATTGTGGCAATACCCTCCAGCTGTCGGATAGAGCAAATCTGCATTGCTGATACTGGTCCTCAACCAAGTTCTTGAAGGTGAAGCAGTCTTCGATGGGGTGTCCTATGGCTCGGTGATAAGAGCAATAGCCCGGATGAAAGACCTCATTAGCTTGCTCGGGGTGTTTAAACTCCGGAAGTGTAATCATTCGGTGTTTTAAAGCGAGGTCAAGTATCTTCCGTGTTTTATTCTGAGGAAAAGAATACGCCCGACTCATCTTCTTCATGAGGGACAAATCCGGACCGCGCAATACCCGATAACATGACTTCTCGGTCCCGCCTTGTCGTTGTTGAACGCCTTTCCTGCTTTTTGACTTGTTTCTACCTCTGCGTTGGGCCTTTTGCACAACAGGTTGACAGGGAAGAGTATTTTCGTCTTTGGCAGCCTGTTGAAGAAGATGTTGCGTCCTGGCTTTCTCATAGATGGCCATTTCGCGGTTATGGTTGTCCCGAGCTTTTTGACCAGCTTTCCTGATAAGCTTGTCCATTCGCTCTTCAAATGACGGACTCGGCACTTTGATTGCGGGATCTAGTTTTGATGAGGGGTTGGCATTTCCTGACAGGGCATCTTCTTCTTCATCGAAGTTATATATGGCGCAGCTACCGTGGACCCGTTCCCGTTTTCCGGCTCTCACGTATCCAAGCCCAAGTGTTTCCATTCTCCCATTGGGCAATTTGCGCTGAGTCCCAGGGACATCCCAAATCCTATTATAGAATCGAGCTTGTCGAATAGTCTGTTTTAAGGGTACCCCTTGGCGCTTCAATAGCCTTTTCAATCCGTTTGTGTAATATCTGGGCAAACGGATGGGTTGGAGCCTGTCGAGGGTAGAATCCGGGCCATGCCAGATTTCTTTCTCGACTCTTGTTTCCGTGGACCGGTAGAATAGGATCGCATTTTCTCCTTTTCTCTTAGGAGGGACGTAAAACGTCTGCAGGTCTTGCACGTTGTGAGCTTCGAGTGCATCAAGGTCTTTGTAGTGCTCTCGCGGAATCATGGTGATTTGCAAACTCTGATCATCACCAGGGAATTCTTGTATTGGCGGCCGACTAGAGAACACGACATTAATCTCATTTTCCGAGTCACCTCCGAAGATCAATATGGGGGCGGACGGCCCCGGGTCGTTGCGTCGAGACGGCCCAGAGTAAACTATCTCTTCTTCTTCTTCGGTATCACTCCCGAAAACAGGAATGGTGGCAGCGGCTTTGTTCTCCGGTTTGCGACATCTCTCTGTATCCTCAAAATCTGGCAAAAAGTACTTTGCTTCTTCGTATTTGCAGACTTCGTTCACGGAGAATGGGTTTAGCTCACCTGTTACGGTATACTCGAGACCATCCTTGAAATACTTCATACAATAATGTTGCGTAGAAGGGATGATGTTGTACTCGTGTAACTAAGGCCGGCCGAGCAGAGCGTTGTAACATGTCTTGGCATCTATGACGTGAAACTTAATGTCCGTGACGAGTAGCCCAAAGCATAGTGTCAATATCACAGACCCAAGAGTTCTCAATGATTGGGAGTCGAACCCGAAGATGGTGTTCTTGTCCTGAGCAAGGTGCTGGACGCTCATGCACATTTCCTTTAACACCCGCACGTTGAGGAGATTAACGGAAGACCCATTGTCAACCAAGATTTTGCCTATCTTATATCGTGGCAATATCCAGAGACGTATAGGGGATGGTTGTGGTCGCACATCCCAAGGAGCAGGTCTTCGTCACCGAAAGTGATATCGGCCGTGTGCACTTCTTCCAGTTCATCCTTCATCCTTTCTTCGGCGAGGAAGGCTTGGAATTGTTCGGGCTTTTGTAGCGCCTTGATTAATGAATCTCTCGCTTCCTTTGATAACAGGAGGGCGTCAAGAATGCTGAGCTGCGAGGGTAGCTTCCTCAGGTGCGCTAGGATGTTGTAGTCTACCCTACTCTTCTTAGGCGGATCCTTGGCAGTCAGCTCTTTCATAACTTGGTCATCTAAGGTGATATCCTCAGCGACCTTTTCCTTTCCCTTATCTTTTCTAGTTGCGGGTCCGAGATTCTTTTCCGGAAGCGTGCGATTGCGCAGCTGAATGTTTTCGCTGGCTCCTGGTTCTTCCTCTTTTCCCGAGGTGAACTCTTTAAAGAGGGGGCTAAGAGCCATTTCTTCGTGTCGCTCCCAAAGGTGAGAACCTTTGATCCTCCGGCGTTGACCGTGTGACAATTGCCAATAATTCTTTTGTGTCCTTTGGTCGTACTTCTCTGCTCCCGACGAGTTCTGCATTTCATTCGCTTAAAATGCTGCCGATGAGCAACATATCCCTGCCACCATGTCTTAAAAGCGTCGCACTCCTCAGTGGGGTGTGAAATCTTCCGATGATATGAGCAGTAATTAGGGTGCCTCTCCGCCCCATCGAGCGTGTTTCCTTCCGATGGTGGTAATTTCATTCCCATTGACATGGCTTTGGCAAACCTTTTCCTCGTCTTGAATATGTTTTTATCCGTGTCGGGTGCCTTTCGATCTGGCGGGAGTACCTCAACTCTTTCGTTTAATCGCCTGCGTTTGGCTCCTTCTGATGCGGCCATCTCACGCTCTTGGTCGGCTTTACTTTTCAAACGAATCTCGTCTAGAAAGGCGTCGATCATTTCGTCTGTTGGCCATACAAGCTCCGGTTCAGGCTCTGCCCCCAATTTCTTAGTGCTAGGAGTTTTTTCATCGTCCATAAACGAGTGGGAGATCACATTACAACTCATCACGTATCCCTCGGATTCATCCGACGAACTCTCCCCCTCATCTTCCTCTTGGAAGACGTGGTTGAGAAACTCTTGGAGTGTGATGGGAGTCCGTGCCTTCTGATTGTATTCTTCCAGCGCGTCAATTTGTTTCTGCAAGTCCGTACGCTCGTTTCCAGGCTTCACGGGCTCCTTAGATTTCTTCTTCTTTTTCTTTGAAGATTTTGACAGCTGGTTATGAGTGCTCGGGCCATCACCACTGATCTTCGGAGTTGGGCGTGGCTTCAGCATCCCTTCAATGATCTGGGGTTCCAGCGGGTTCTTCCACCTGACTGCCGGGCATGCTTAGAGCTCGTTCAGCATTCTTTTGGTTTTTGCTGAAAGCACGACTTCCCATGGAGCTTCTTCAATGAAAGAGCAAGTTGCCCCCGGTGTGTCCATCTTCTTAGCAGTGTGAGGTTGTGGCGGGTTTACCTTCCACTTCTCGGACAACGCAAACTTACCCTGTAGGTATTGATCTTCAATCCATCCTTTGAAGACGAAGCAATCCTCAATCGGATGGCTTACCGTTTGATGGTAAGGGCAGTAATTGGGGTTATTCACCTCACTGGGTTGCGGCGGTCGCCTTGGGTTTGGCAAGTTGATAAGCCTGTTGCGTATTGCTAGCTCAAATAGCCTCTTCGTCTTATCCCGTGGGAATGAGTAGGGGCGCTTCATTTTCTCATTGTAATACCGCCGTCTTTCTTCCAGTTGATCCGCCAGCTTTGGGGCACTGGGTTGCTACTGAGCGTTCGCAACGAAAGTTGCTTTCCCTTTACCCTTGTCACTCCGAGGTTCCGGTTTTGGGGGAGACGGTCTGTGACCCATCTGGTCTATCTGGGCCAGCTTGTCGATCAAAGCCTGGAACGTGGTTGGTTTGAAGAACATCATGAACTATGAAATAGTTGTATGAGGGTCTAGGGTGCCCACGAACATGCCCACCGCGGGCGCTTCCTCAATGCGTTGTTCGCATTTCGACCACAAGTTTCGCCAGCGTATAGCGTACTGGACCCACGTCTCGCCTGGTTTCACCCTGGCATTAATCAATGCCGTTATCGGGGTACGTTCGCTGGCGCTCGCAAATCGCTGAGTGAATAGCAACTCCATTTCAGCGAACGTCTTGATGGAATCGTTCGGGAGCTCAGAATACCATTCGAACGCTGTTTCTGACAAGCTGCCGACGAATTGGCGAAGCAAGAGCTTATCGTCGCCACCAGTGTTGCCACAAAGCGCCCTGAACTGGGCCACATGTTGATGGGGATTGCCCGTCCCCTTATAGACATGGAATTTCGGTATTGTGTAGCCCGGCGGGTACTTGATCTGGTCATACCAGCTCGGATATGGTCGTCCCATCCTGACAACTTGACCAGCTGCCTCAGTCGCCTGGTGAACCCGTATCTGCTGAGCTATATATTCGTCTAGGTCAACTTTGGAGATTGTCTCCTCCTTGGCTGTTGACAGAGCGGGTGGAGGATTTGACGTTTCTCCCCTGTCGTCTTCAAGAACGATTGGAGGATCTTCAGTAGGAGGCTCTTGTTGGATCATCATACCCACCATGTCTTGGAACAGAAGGGCCATTCGTTGTATATTGGCTGCTTGTTCAGCAGCCTCTTTATCCTTCTTCTCCAATATCCTACGAAGGAACTCAGCGTCAGTTTCTTGCTCCTGGCGTTGATCAGATGACGCTTCGGGGCTTTCTTTCGGCCCAGTGAGTGCGGCCATCGCGGTCATCATTTCTTGGAGCTTCTGCTGTTGCTCCTGAGCTTTGGTCACTGACCGTGTAAGCGGTCTATGACCTGTGGATGCACGGCTGTCCTCTTTTCCAAGCGCCATGTATACTGTATACACCATCATGCCCCCAGACCTAGGGCGTTTAGGCTTATTATCTTTGACCTTTGCTGCAGGATTGGGGCCTTTCTCCGGCCTTCTTCTCTTTTGAGTAGTCGACGTGGAGGGAGCCGTTGCAGCGGGCACCCAAGCGGTTGTCGTCCTTTGTTGTTTGACGTGACGGTTCTTTTCTCCCTGCACTTTCGCCTTTTTCTGTCGGCGGGGATAATCTTGATCAATTACCGAGTCTTGGACTTGACGCCAGACCTTGTAGATTTTGGAGGACAGCCGTTGAGGAGGCTGTTCCGGCTTCACTTCTGTAACCTCCTCCGCAGGTGGAGGGGATCTTTTGAGAACCGCAGTCGGCGAATTTCTGCGTACCCTGTTCAGCAGCTCGAAACTGTTCCCGGTTGGAACAGCGGCCTCAATTTCCACCGTTGGAGCTGGTGGAGTTAGTCCGGAGGGGGAGTTGCCCCCAGTCTTCCTTATCCGGCGCCAGTGGCGACGTCGGGCATGACGGGTTGTTGGGATTGATTCAGCGACGGCTTCGTCTTGCCCCCTATTCTGAGGAGGGGCTGCTGCCGGTGTCAGCCTCTTGAAGACTGACGTCTTTTAAGTGGCGGTATCCAATCTGTCAAAGACAGATCTTTGAACCGGAGCGGGAGCTGGGACAGCCAGTCTTGCAAAGACCGACTCTTTGGCAGTAGAAGCCGCCTTGACGACTTCAGGAGCAGCTATCTTCTTTGGGACGGCCTTCTCAGGTATCACGGGCTTTTTGGCGGGCCCCTTGGAGTTCAGGCTTAGTCTAGTGAAGACCGAGGAGCTGGACGACCCGTTGAGAGGGGCCGTGGGAGTAGCAAGTCGATCAAAGACCGACTTCTTTGACGCCTCCGGTACGGGCATTAGGATGTTAATGTTTACTGGCGGGAGCATGGTCCCAAAGAATAGACCGGTGGTAGCTTGAGTCACTTGCTCTACAGGCATAGTGAATAGGGAAGCGGCCTGCGGTCCATATGCTACACCTCCAGGTGAGGCGGAGCGTCGGTTGCATTTGCAGTTGGAGCAGTTCGAGCAGTTGCCAGCCATTGATCTTTTTGCTTTCTGCAGCAAACGAAACACCAAGTCTTAGTACTTCGAAACCCAAGGGCAATCATTAGCAAACAGCGATTGGTTCGCGAATCACGACACACGAAGTGTGGAGTGGAAAGAGGAAAAGGTCCCACCGGGCGTGCCAGAATCAGTTCCCCTCCGAATGGCGTCCAAGACGCAGGGACGTCTTGTCTGAGATTCGGAGCAGATGCTAATTGGTGCTATCCGTCTACCTCTCCGAAGATGCCAAGTTGATTTATGGCACCGTGTATCGAAGGTTTAAACGGATGCGTCCGATGTAGCAGACTTCGTCAGATTCCCCCTCGCTTGAGGGTTTTTTTATTGTGGGGACGCTCTTCCCTGCAGGCGCAAGCCCCTGCAGTTAATTACGCAACCGCATTGCGGTAATAACTTTCTTCTTCTCCGGATGGTCACTTCGTGTGTAACATCTCAGAAAATATAAAATATTACTTTTTAGGAATTTAATATTAAAATAATATTTTTCCCGAAAACTGCCGATTTGCGAAATTGGGGTTTTCGAAAAAAGGGTATAAATATATACCATTAATTATGAAATAAATAGAAATTAAAATGATTTATTCATTTTAAAATATATTTAAAGGATTTGGCAATTTTAAAATTGATTATACGCAGTTTCGATAAAAACCCGATTAGTGCACTGCTAATCGCGATTAAGCCAAATCCGCGTTTTTACAGTTTCCATGGTTAGTGCACCATGACATGTTCATTTTGTTACATGTTTCATTTCTTTTGGGCTTTATATTATGGTTTTTGATGGATGGAAAAGAGAAAATGAAAAAGGGAAAAGTCAAGGAGACATAATGATTAGGTTAGGTGAGCTTGGAGAGAAAGAGAGAGTGTGAATTGTGAGAGAGGGGGAGGGGGGCTGCTGCCCTTTTTGTTGGCTCCATCTTTTTCTTCTTCTCTCCTTCATCTCCTCAACTCCAAAAACCCTCCACAAAAATCCATAGATACATCTCCAACCATGCCGCAAAACCCTACACACCCTTCACAAATATTAATCCCCTCTTCAACCTCTACACGATGGACCGAGCAAAATGGGATTTTGACGACGTTGGGAAGTTAGTGCTGCCTAGAGTGGACTAGATGAGGTATAATTTCTTTCCTTTAGATTAGTTTTGTGTGATATCATGTTTAGATGTCGTATTGTGGAGATTAGTGAGATATTGGGAAACCCTAGAAATAGGTTGAGTGTTTGCTGAAAATGGTGATGTGTAGTGGCTGACCACAAACCTTAGGTGCTGTTTAGTGACCTAGACCAGACCATAGAAACCCTAAAACACGGATTTAGAAACCCGACATCGGATAAATGTGTGATCTGTGAAGGTGTTCTGGAATCTGGAGCAACCCGGGGGCACCAAAAACTAAATTGAGCTGACAGTGAGTCGTGCAGGCACCTAGGAAGCTACCACCAAGACCCGAGCCCTTAATTCAAAGCCTAGGCCGCAAATTTTATCATTCTGGCCGCAATTTGCGGCCAGAGTAGGATGGATTTGGCTCAGATTTGTTCCAGGGCTCATTTTGCACTAAATTAGACCCCTCCTATATGCAGTTTTGGCTAATTGTCATCTGGGCAAAATCTGGGAGCATTTTGGTGTGTTTTAGGCGATGTTTTCCGTATTTTTAAATGCACTTTCTTGATATTTGGATTTGTATTTTGTTGTCGGGTGTTCGTACATCGACAACAGGGGTGAGTTGTTGGATTTGCATGTTTGGGCCATAGGTTCCAACCTATGAGCACACTGTGCGCTGTATCGGTTTTCTGCCTCGATTTTTAATACGTATTGCGATTGTTATTATTGTAGGTACCCTCGCATGGATTCCGAGGCGAAGGAGCGTGGCGTCATCGATTTGGGCGAGCGAAGATAGGTGAGTAGGTCTATATCTACCGGGGAAGTCGGGTGGATGGCGTATAGCACCCCCGTAAACTTCTGATGGAAACCGATTTATAGAGTATGGTTAGGAAACCTAGATTAGGAAACTAGGGTTAGAATATAGATAGGTATGTAGCCATGTTAGAAACTAGAGGATAGTTAAGTGTGATATGCTACTACTACTACCCTAGGATGATGTTTAGCGATACTACCGCTTAGGTTTCTGTAGGACTAGATAGTCGATGTAGATGCGTCATCCGAACCATACCTTTTTCTAAACCAAGAATCGTAAGTCTCTTTTAAATGTATATCTTGAGGGGTGTTATGGATTTTCAAATGATATCTTTTCTTTAAAAACACCGTAAACCCTGTTTTCAAAACTACGATTCACTTCTTTAAAAATCTGATTGTATGGTTCGGTGTGTTTATTAGATTAGATACTTATACATAGTAGAGATAGCGTGTTTATGTAAATTCGACATGATATGAGACATGAATGCGATGAAAGATTACAAGACGAATTTGATGATATAATGAGATGATGATATGATATGATGGTATACGGATGCGAGTCGATCAAAATGATTCTTACCCTGCCGGTCCCCTGATATGAGATTATTGCAGATGCGACCTGGGACATAGGTATATAGGGTTATATACATATAGAATGTTGTGAATCAAGGATGATAGGCTGTATGTGATGTTAGGCCATACCCTCATTTGTCGTATAGGATGATAGGATCCCTATTAGCTTAATGCCGCCGCACGATGATATTCCGTGTGTGATGAGTTGACTTGATGATTGATCCTTACCCTTGACTAGAGGTTGCCGTACGAGTGATTATACCGTACACGATGTTTAGGGGCTAGATGCCGATTGATAGATTCGCCGACTCGGACATATGATAGTTATGTATACCTTGTAGCTGTTAGCTGATGGTTGACTTGCTGCATTCATGATATTATTATTGCATCGCATATACCTGTGATAGTACACCTGCACCATTATCGATGATGCGTATGTTTCACGTACATATAATTGCCGGCTCACACACTTCATCATCGATAATTGCCATGTCACTACACAGTAGGATTGCTGCATCATGACATACACATTGTATATTCATATTTGTGCACACATACATGGTACATCTCTACTTGCGCATATACATATTGAACCTACATAAATAACCGGTTTATTTGTAAAATTGGGAACCGCATGCTATACTTTAAAAACTGGAATCATTTTAAAGAGCGGTTTTCCCTTAATATGTCATATCACTATTCCATAGTGCATGATACACGGATATGCTCGCATTTCTTTTTGCATGTCGCATACATCATGCTCTATTATTTTACGCATTGAGATATGCTGTTTTTATGAGATTTCTGGATTTGAGAACCGTGGCTATTTCAAAAGGAAGCATGTACTATTTTAAAAACCCGGTTTCTCTTGATATGATATTTCAGTGCGTCCACCATGCGTTTTCTCGGTTCTGAGAGTGGCATGTGAAACCCGATTCGAGGAGTGGTAGGCACCGATTGCGGGTACATGGTGGACCCGGTGAGGTACCCCGGGGCAAGAAGACTCGTATATGTTAGACGGTGAGCCCGGCAGGGGGAGCACTATCTACCGGTGATAGTATGTAGACTCGGCGGTTATCCGGAGGATACCGACCGGAGTAGCGAGATGGATATGAGGGCCGATCTGAGGATGCGGCGCCTGAGATATATGAGGATTTACATGCCGATGCTGGGTACGGTTTTCATGATGTTTTCGAGTGTCGATGCTAGGCACTCAGGTTCCATGATTTGATGTGTCGGGAGGGACACTGTTGATATACATATATCCTCATACTTTCATGCACACTCTTTTATGATATTTACATGCATGATATTGTTGCGTCAGTGGTTGACGCGTGGACTGGATCCACATACATACATACATACATACACCGATACTACTATCGGAGATTTTTCACATGCTTATAGATATTGATTTATGGGTGGACGAGATCCACATATCCGCATGCATTGATTACTACTGTTGGATGTTATCCACGTGCATATAGATAGTGACTGCCTTGTTGGCACATATACGACCCGGTCACCCTGGATATCATAGTACTACTTTTGATATAGATGACCTAGGAGTCGTTGTTTACTCGATTTCTACTTGTAGATACATTTCTATTCACGAGTTGGCAACTCACCCCCGTTGTGCCACAGTTCTTGCAGGTTGACCGCTTGGATCAGTAGCGGATTCGCTGGCACACATATTCATTTGGGTGTTTTGCATTGATAGGTGGGGCACTTGTATCGTACCCACTCTTGTATTTTATTTCATATTGTATCTAGTTGACTCCATCAATCAATCAAAAGTTGTATTTGAATAAGTAATGAGACTTAGAGAGACTTGTAGTTGCGAGATTGAGCGATGGGTTTTATTTTCCCTTTGGGGTTATATCTTGCTCTTTCATTTATCTTTTTGTGGTGAACTTCGCCGTTGGGCGTTGTATACTTATTTATACTATTTTGTGTGGTTTTGATCCGCCGTTTGGCGAAGAGCTAGCTCCCGCTTGGGGATGCCATTATTCTTGTTATGTATTGTGGTTTTGGATCAAAATATACAAAGAAGGTGCTGCCGAAATTTTTAAAAGACGAAACATGTTTTTTTAAACTTATAAATTTCACCTGCATCATTCATGTTTCTTTCTATGCATTAAGAAAACATTGTTTTCATTATACCTTTATTTCAAAACCTCACCTCCTTTATTTTTTCTAAAAAGGTTTAGATTTCTGGGTTTCAGCTTACTTGAATTCCGTTACGCCTTTAGACGTGGCGTGATTCAAGTGCTGGTCACGAGCTAATATTTCGGGTCGTGACATCGTGTCGTGTGTGTTTGATTTGTGTTTAGTTGCCCGTGGATTGTATACGGAGACTGAGTTATGTCATCACCCGTAGGGCGTGGACTAGTCCAAATCCGTATTATCTTAGATTTGGGTTTGGGGGTTGTGTTTAAGGATACGTTAGCCTCGTTTGAGACTAAGATCGACTTAAACGTTTGTTAAGGATACGTTAGTCTAGTTTTAGACTAAGATCAACTTAACGGAATCGTTTAGATCCGACAAGAGGGTGATTAGGGGAGCCCTGTTGTTTAGTTTAGTGACATTGCGGTCAATAGGTAGTTTAAGGACATTGCGGTCCATTGTTAGTTTTAAGACGTTGCGGTCAAGGTTAAGGACGTCGTAGTCCGTGGATTTAAGGACTCCACAGTCCGATGTTAGTTTTAAGACATCACGGTCAAGGTTAAGGACGTCGTATTCCGTGGATTTAAGGACTCCACAGTCCGATGTTAGTTTTAAGACGTTACGGTCAAGGTTAAGGACATCGTAGTCCGTGGATTTAAGGACTCCACAGTCCAATGCTAGTTTTAAGACATTACGGTCAAGGTTAAGGACGTCGTAGTCCATGAGTTTAAGGACCCCACAGTCCGTATCAATGTATGTGGTTATCGGGACCCGTTACCTCTTTGAAGACGTTGAGGAATTACAACGACAAGTATCAAAGGAGTGAAGAGATGTACCCTTACACCAAGGTAGATTAAGTGATCTGTAGTCCAATTTGGAAACTAAGATCAATTATTATATTATGAGCCCATTGGCCCAGTTGAATTTGAATTGAGGACTTATGGCCATCTTGGGCTAAGTCCAATTATGTTTGGGATATTGGCCCTCTGTTGATTCATTGGAGGAGAGGCTTTGCCTCTGGAAACTTAGCCAATTGGGCTAAGGCTAGTGTTAAACACTAGAGACCAGCAGTGTTGAACACTGGGAATAAGATTGACAAGTTAGTGTTAAACACTAAAAGATAATCAGTGTTGAACACTGGGAAAAGAGTTTTCAAATTAGTGTTTAACACTAAGCAAATCAGTGTTGAACACTGGAAATAAAGTTTTCCAAATTAGTGTTTAACACTAAGAAGAATCGGTGTTAAACACTAGATACAGAAGTTTCAATTTAGTGTTGAACACAAAGGCAAGAGGGGTCACGTGGTCACACGTGAGAACGCCCTGCTTCCCTTTATTTTGGTCTGCAGATAAGTGTTTAACACTTTTAGTCCTGAAAGCCATCACGTGCGGGCACGTGATGGGAGCTCATGCTCTGGTTTATTAGAATACTCATTAGGGGTCACGTGGTGACACGTAAGGGCGCCCCAGAGTCTCTGTTTATTTTTCCGTTTCTTTATGTGCTTCAGGGATCACGTGGGGCACGTGAGGCATTGCCTCAAAGTTCTCTTTTATATATCTTCGCAGGAGTCACGTGGTAACACGTGAGGTGTCTACTTCAGAGCTCTATTCTGTGGGCCTTTGCAGGGGTCACGTGGTAGCACGTGACTCTGCATGTTTTAAAGTTCTGTTCATAGGGTTAAACCCTAAACTTTAGAGGACTTAAATTTTCTATTTTCTTCTGAAGAATTATACTCTTAATAGGGTTAAACCCTAATTTCTTTTCTTAAGGGGATTAAATTCCTGTGAGTTTGAGAGAATTATATTCTCAATTAGGATTAAACCCTAGTTCTATTCATTCTGAAGGAATTAAATTCCTATAATATAGGGTTAAACCCTAACTTTATCTCAAAGGAATTGAATTCCTATCATTTTGTGAGAATTAAATTCTCTAAACTCAGTCCCTCCTCTGTGTTTTAGATCTGCATGGCAGGATCTCAACCCAATGAGAATTAAATTCTCAATTCATGGGGAGATGTGCACTTTGCAGATCCTCCACCAGAGAAAGAACTAAGTTCTTTTCTTTTTATATAAGAGTTAAACTCTTTTGAGAATTAAATTCTCCTGTGAAGCCTCCCTTTTCTTTTCTTACCTAAGGTTTTCCTTTTTGCCAAGAATCAAAGGCTCTCTCTCTCTATATATATATATATATCAAAAGAAAAAGGTCCAAAGGTCTCAAGGTTTCAGAAAAAGGTTTTAAAAAAAGGTTTTCGAAAAGGGTTCTTCTCTTCTTTTCTTGGCTCTTATTTATAGGAGAAGGAAGAGAATCAATCTGCTTAGTAAATCTCTCGTTGAGAGATTTGATTTGTATGTTGAGAGATTTGATTTATATTTATCATTAATCTGGGCCTTTAGATTGTTAAGTGAATTTTATTCACCATTGGATTTTAAATCCAAAGATATCCCTTTGTTATCTCGGTTAGATTTAGGGGGGAAATCTTTCCAAGTTCAAGATTTTTCCATAAATTGGTGATATTTAATCATCTTTAGATTTTTAATCCAACGGTTCCAAATAATCATTCTCTATTTTAAAAAGATTTGAATGATCTCTTCTCAGGATTTAATTCTGTTAAAGAATAAGGCTTTTAAAGCCGGTCACGTGTGGCCACGTGACCCCTGGTCATGTGTAGGTACGTGACCCCTGGAATGGGCTTCTCTTCTTCTGCGCTCTGTTCTCTGGCCGCTGTTCAGCCGTCACGTGCCAACACGTGACCACTGGTCACGTGTGAGCACGTGACCTTTTCTGGAGCTTTTTCTTGAATGAGCTTTGTGCTGCTGCTTTAAACGTCATGTGCCAACACGTGACCACTGGTCACGTGTGAGCACGTGATGCCTCTTCTGAGTCCTTTCCTGATTTTTAATCAGGGAACAGAGACTATGAGGTATTGAGACTTTGAGATTTACATGTTTTGTGTCGATACTTGACACGGATTTCCATGGATTTCATTGATGATGTTTAGATTATCATACAAATTTTACTATGATAAAAGTTAAGATTTTCTTATACAGATATGTCCAGATTTCATGATTGATTGTTTTACATTCATGATGCATGAATACTCGTACACATGACATGTTATTACTTGAAGCATTGACACGAGCACTGAGTATTGCACTTACGTATAGATTATTACCCTGCCACTACTAGATGACTATTGTCATGTTAAGTATATTATTATGACCTAGGAGATCGTCGTGCATGCAATTTCTATTCGCAGATGTCTTCTACTCACGAGTTGGCAACTCACCCCGTTGTGCCAAATTTTCTTACAGGTTTCGATGTACAGGTTTCCTTGGCAGCTTGCTGGCACATCATTTCATTCAGGGTGATTTGCTTGGTAGATTGGTTCATTGTATCGGGACCGCCGTTGTACTTTTAGTATTTCGGTTGTATCTAGTAAGCTCCATCAACCAGACTTGTATTACTTGATAGATTTAGAAGACCAGTTGTTTATTCTTTCGACCTTAGAGTCGCGCTTGTATTATTATGGTTTTCTGGTGGATTTTGGTTTTCTTCTGAGTTTTGTTCATCGCCCTTCGGTGTTGTATATTATATTGCTTGCGTGGTTGTGACCGCCAATTGGCGACGAGCTAGCTCCCGCTTGGGGATGCCTTTTTATTATTGCATATGTATATATTCTTGCTTGTACCCGTTTGGGGCCAGTTTTTACAAACGAGACTCTACCGAAATTTTTGAGAAAATTTGATGTTGCTTTTAAAACTTGTTTTCCTACACTTCTTCTTTTAAATGATTTAGATTCTGGGCTTCGGCTTGCTTAGATTACGTTACGCCTCTAGACGTTTCGTAATTTAAGTGTCGGTCGCATTCCGTACTTTCGGATCATGACAAAGTTGGTATCAGAGCGCTAGGTTTAACTTTTGTCTAAGTCTAGGTTAACCTTGGTTGATGGAGTAGGTGACTTAGGTAGAGTGACGTACCGTATGTATGATCCGCGGCATACTTACGATACGCTACTCTGCTTAAGAAGCCTTAGGATATACATTTCTTTGCACCGTATTCTATTCGTTCCTTTGATCTATCTTCGTCAATGTCGGATGGTGGTTTCCGTTGCCACGGTCGCACGGGCAGAGGGAGCTGCGGCTCGAATGCGATGACCGTTAAGGTATCGTCTATTCTTGAGGATTGAAGCATTGTTTAGCGTGCGGACAATGGGTATTCACATGTCATCCAGACGAAATTAAAAGGTTCGAACGAATGTCAGAAACCCATTTTCCCAAGTTTAAGGTATTCGGAAGAACATGCATGTATTTCTATGGACCCTCTAGAAGAATGAAACCTTAACTCGATATAATGACCATGAGAACGCCTTTGAACCTTAGGTTTTACGGCAGTTCCACATTGCCATTAGTGAGGCTTGGGTTTGCCCTTCTACGGTTGGTTCGCAGGTGTTGTGGCATGTACTGGATATTTTTAAACTGTACTTGAGTGTTGAGCTCTCGGGGAATTATGGGACTTTGATGAATCGATCGAAAAGTTTAACGTAGTTCGGATATCATGTGATGGGATACATTACTCGGGAGACTCTAGATATGAGTATATCCGTTTGCAGCACAGTTCATACAGCTACGAAGGGACGAGTTCGAATCAGTCGACACCAGAGGGAAGAGGAGCACATTAACGTCGGTGTTACGATTTGCGATCTGGTGATTCGAATATCACATTTCCGTTGTTTGGATTCTGGTATTTTGATGATTTCATTTTATGATTGGTATTTCCTATATGTACATTCATTACACTCTATTCGTGTTTCATATATCAGTTGTATTGATGTTGTTTTGTGCATACCCAGTGCACTCGATTTGGTTTTATACATTTTGAGATATTGATTTGATTTCGTGCATATGGGTTGCACATGATTTTGATGTATGCTTCGGCATAGTTTTCATGCACTTTTCGTAATGTGATTTCGATTTTGATACACGATATTTGTTTTCGTCCACCCTAGTGCACTGGATTTATGTTTCCGTACACCATGTGCACTTGATTGAGATTTTTGCGTACACTTGGCGCACTTGATGCGATTTTATGCACACCAGATGCACTAAATCGGGATTTGTGCAGATTAGATGCACCTGATATTGTTGTCGTGCATGCCCGTTGCACTTGACAGATATTTTTGGTGCACACCCGTTGCACCCAGTTTTGTTTTGTGCATATTCGTGGCTTCTGTATTTGGTTTCGATCTCCATGCGCACCGGACGCACGTGATATCTCGTATACTGTATTTGAGATTGATTTCATTTTGAGCAGTACGTTTTTATGATATTTACTATTTGGTTTAATAATCGAGCAGGAATGTTCTGAGAACAGTACCTAGGATTTCGATGTATATCATGTTGGTTTTCGTATTGGACTTTGATATTGTGTTTTCACCATGACTCCGATGATTGCGTGATACTTGACGGAGTTTTGATTTTGAGTTATGTACTTGTTTTTCATGCGCATGCATTGCGCTAAGGTGTGTTTTATGCATTGATAATTTCGGAGCCCCGACGATTGAAGTGTTTTGATAAATGTTCAAGTATTTAGGGGGGGTTTAATTTAAATTCGGGAACCGAATTTCTTTAAGGGGGGAAGATTGTAACACTTTAAAAATAAATAAACAAATAATTAAATAAATAAAATCCTTTTGGTGAATTTTCTGATAATCGGTAAAATAAACCGTATTTTCCGTAAAACTCAACTACAATTATTTTTCAATATAGATTTAAATATGCATATTTTAACTATCTAATCGCTAGTATTTGGTATTTATTTAGTCACTTATAAATTATTAGTTTACCTAAATATTTTTCCTTAAGAAATTATTTTTAATATTAACATAAGCTTTTGATTATACATTAAATGGGTGCAAATTATAAATTGCAATGGGTTAATTTGATAAATGTGAACCATGGCATATTAGAATTAAGATTGTTGCATTCTCTTCTCTTCTTTAATTGGTTTCAAAATTCTAGAGAATTCTAGGGTGAAATTGAAGTAAGAAAATAAATTAAATAAAATAATTTTGAAAAGACTTAAAAGAGTCATTAATTAAGGAATTCTTCTACACATTTCTACACTCTTTCTCTCTCTCCCCTCACTTCCTCCCTCATGGCCGAAATTCCCACCATGGCAGCCCCTCATTTCTCTAACTCCTTCTCACTTCAAAAATTCACCAAAATTCATGAAAAATCCAAAATAAAAGCTCAAATTCACAATCCAATCTCTACCCATTATTCTTTGGCCTATCTAGCATGGATCTTGGAGCAAAATTAACACTTTGGAGGCTATGATTTTCATGTTTGATCTCATTTTTATTGAGGTATAATCCTAACCCTAGTGTTAATTGTAGGTTAATTACTATAATTTAATGAATTTCGGTATTTAATTAGGATTCTAATTGCTAACTTGAAAATTCAAGAAAAGGTTTTTAAATCAAGTTAGGGTTTTTGCTTCATCATTAAGTATGCAATGTGTAGTTTAACATGTTAGGTAATCCTAAACCTAATCTAGAAGCTAAATTGTAAATTGTTACAATTAATTTGTTCGAATTGCATGATTTTTTTGCAAACTAGGTTTTTGTAATATATGTGTGTGTGTGTGTGTGTGTGAGAGAGAGAGAGAGAGAGAGATAAAATTCTAGTCAGAATTTTTATCAATTATTCATGGTTTTAATGGGTAGATTAATATGTTAATTGAATGCAAAAGCTAATCTAGTTACTAGTTGCTAATTGTTAGTTTAAAATTTTGATAATTATGCTAATCTTGCTAACTAGGTTCTTAGAAATTGATTAAATAATTGGGATTAAAATCTAATTAGGGTTTCATGACATTATTAAAATTATAAATTGTAGTTTAATAATTTAGTTCATGCAAAACCAAGTTTAGTTGTGGAATTGTGAATTTTGCTTTAAAAAGTGTTAAAATTTGATATTTTTGCAAACTAGAATTTTGGGTTTAATGGAAATTGATGAGATTAAATTTAAGTAATGGTTTGTATGACTTAGTTATGATATTTAGTGAATATTATGGCCATTAGTTTCATTAAAACATCAAGTTTCGAAATTAAAACAGTTATTTGAGGCTTTCTAGGTTTTCGGAAATAAATCGATTTGATTTATTTTGAGTTTTTGATGAGTTGCAATCTATTTTATATTATAATTAGTTAGTTTTGGAACTACGATTTGTACGTTTGTATTTTATCTCGATCAATTGGCGTTTGTACACCGATTTCCAGAGTTATTTGGTTCTTTTGCATGAGCGGGTCATAGGTTTTAACCTATGCGCGTTTCGTGCGTCGTTTTGGTTTTGTCCGCGATTTCGGTTTACGATATTATATATGTTTGCGTATAGGTACCCCTCACATAGACTTAGGACGATGAAGAAGAGGATGGCGGCATTGACTTCGGCAGACAAGGACCAGGTGAGTAGATGCATATCTACGGGGGAAGTCGGGTGGATGGCATATAGCACCCCCACAAACGTAGAATAAGAATATTATGTACTATTATTAGGAAGTCGGACGTGACCTTAGATTCTTAACAAATAGGGTACTATTGAAGACTTTAGTTTGGATTAGACTAATTTAGAAAGACTTAACCAGAGGATGATTGCCTTGGAGGGAATTCGTAAGTTTCATGTAGACACACATACACGCACACACATAAACTTGACTTGGTGTGTGTGTGTGTGTAGGAATGTGTGTAGGTATACACACACACACACACACCTACACACATTCCTACACACACACACACCCACACAACATATACATATGATATGAGAATATTATATGATGCTTGGGGATGAATCGATATGATCGGGCATGATGCCGTGAGATATTGGATATATGACCGAGATATGATATGAAATGTGTTATGATATTAGCGGATCGTTGGGTAATGGAAAAAGATATATATATAAACGATAATATGTGTAGGTGACATTGAAATGAACGAGACTTTAGAATAAGACCCAGATCGTAATATGTGACTTAATCACGATATGATATATGGCATGATATTTTAGTGGATCATTGACGATGTATATTTACACAGACGATGATATATGTTTGATGATATTGGAATGTATTCGATTATAGTACAACACCCTTGATCATGATATTGTTTGATGATTATACTATACGAACGATGATGTATATATATATGATAGTTGATCCGTACCCCGATTTTGGGATGCCGTACGATGGATTTTACTGTACGAGGCATAGATGTGATGATTGATCCGCACTCTTGACTCGAGGAAATCGTACTACGTACGTGACACTATTGAGGCTGGATCGTCGACTACTAGAAATACCGACTCAGACTTTAGGAGGATTCTTCTTACCTTTCGACTAGTGTTTTTAGTTAGTTTCTTAGTTGGTTAGGTAGATCTTAGTTTAGGCTCGAGTCATACTTATTTTCAAAACTAATGAATCATGATTTTTCAAACAACAAACTGTATGGCTCGTAGTTAGTATGTATTTTCTAGTTGTGCGTTTACTACACATTCACTGTTATATTCATGTTGTATTTATCGCATTGCATGTTCATACATATGTTTCTTTAGCTAATATGAAACACTGCCTGTTAGGACACCAGCGCCATTACCGATGATGCGCATGTTCCACGTACACTTATTTGCCGGCTCACACACATCATCATCGGTAATTGCCATGTCACGTACACTTTAGAACATTTTATCTTTTTATTGATATAATCAGCTAAATGCTAGTCCAATATAATATTGTGTGATTACTCTCATGTGCTAGTTTAGACGTTGCATTTATTACTTAGACATTTCATACATTCACATATTCATATTATCATGCAGTATTGTGGGGCTTATGCCAATACTCATTATTTACTTACTCATGATTTTGGGATTTTGGATTTCTATGAGATTTCTGGATTTTGGGGGAAAACCGCAAGAATTTAATAAAAGCTTATTATTATTATTATCATTTTTAAAATGTAAGTTGCGGTTTTCTCGTGATGTATGGGTCGTCCACCATGAGTTTTCATGTTTTCTGTTGGATTTCGAGACCCGATTTGAGGAGTGGAGGAACCGTCTCGGGTACATGGTGGGCCCGGTACGGTACCCCGGGGCGAGAGTGTTTTTATGGGGATGACGATGAGCCTGGCTGGGGAAGACTAGCTACCGGTGATGTCTGGCACGGCGGATATCCGGAGGATACCGACCGTTGTCATGTGATTTGATGATATGGGCCGATCCGGACTGACGGAGCCCGAGATATTGAGACTATGAGATATTGGGACTATGAGGTATTGAGACTTTGAGATTTACATGTTTTGTGTCGATACTTGACACGGATTTCCATGGATTTCATTGATGATGTTCAGATTATCATACAAATTTTACTATGATAAAAGTTAAGATTTTCTTATACAGATATGTCCAGATTTCATGATTGATTGTTTTACATTCATGATTCATGCACACTCGTACACATGACATGTTATTACTTGAGGCATTGACACGAGCACTGAGTATTGCACTTACGTATAGATTATTACCCTGCCACTACTAGATGACTATTGTCATGTTAAGTATATTATTATGACCTAGGAGATCGTCGTGCATGCAATTTTTACCCGCAGATGTCTTCTACTCACGAGTTGGCAACTCACCCCCATTGTGCCAAATTTTCTTACAGGTTTCGATGTACAGGTTTCCTTGGCAACTTGCTGGCACATCATTTCATTCAGGGTGATTTGCTTGGTTGGTTGGTTCATTGTATCGGGACCGACGTTGTACTTTTAGTATTTCAGTTGTATCTAGTAAGCTCCATCAACCAGACTTGTATTATTTGATAGATTTAGAAGACCAGTTATTTATTCTTTCGACCTTAGAGTCGCGCTTGTATTATTATGGTTTTCTGGTGGATTTTGGTTTTCTTCTGAGTTTTGTTCCTCGCCCTTCGGCGTTGTATATTATATTGCTTGCGTGGTTGTGACCGCCAATTGGCGAAGAGCTAGCTCCCGCTTGGGGATGCCTTTTTATTATTGCAAATGTATATATTCTTGCTTGTACCCGTTTGGGGCCAGTTTTTACAAAGGAGACTCTGCCGAAATTTTTGAGAAAATTTGATGTTGCTTTTAAAACTTGTTTTTCTACACTTTTTCTTTTAAATGGTTTAGATTTTGAGCTTCGGCTTGCTTAGATTACGTTACGCCTCTAAACGATTCGTAATTTAAGTGCCGGTCACGTTCCGTACTTTCGGGTCGTGACATATAACATGGAATTTGAGTTAGTATACTCTTTGGACGTATACATGAAAATGTATGTTGTCCAGTGTCCTTCGGGACAAGGGGTTGGTAATCTTATTTCGTTCAATTTACCTATGAGTTCTCTGTTTTTAGACATGCATTCGTTGTCATGCAAGATCCAAAATTTTTGAGAAGTTTATAGGTATAAAAATAAAATAGATAACCATACGTTGGAAGTATCAGGATTCTTCAAAATGATCGAAATGTAGATACTTATGCTAGGTATTCTATCATAATAATATTGAGAACTTGATTCTCTAACAGATTACTCATCAGTGGATGCACTCCTTGATGAGTAATGTTGTATTAACCTTTTTCCATTTAGGTGAATGCACTGGAAATAACTGCATGACATTTGAATCAGGTTCCATCTAAATTAGTGCTTTTGATTCTATATGGACATACATTGGTTGCATATCTTGAGGTTGTTAAGATATGTAGTTATTCGGTTTCTGTTTAAAAGAAAAATCTGGACAAACACAAGGCACGCTTTGGTAATGATAGTTTGTGTATTATCCCAAGCATTCGCTAGGGTTTTGCTTCTACCATTTTCAAGATCAATAATTATATTGTTCTTGGCTCGCCACCTTTTTATAAAATGAATTGTTTTTACCAAAGAAACTAGTGGGAGTATGGTAGATCTGGAAGAGATTCCAGAACCACAGACGGTTACTGAAAATTTAGTAGAACTTGAAGATTTAATTGGACTTGACAAGCCATTAGCCACTCCACAGATTTTAGTAAGTGATCGCAGCCACCTGAGAGATACTTCGGTTTTCTCATAGACGGTGGCAGGGAGGTCAACATCATTGTGATGATGACCCTATTACTAATCAATAGGTCATAGGAAGTGGTAACTTCCAGGTGACCAGATACAATATATCCAAGATGGACTTCACGCACTCCAGCAAATTATGTATTTTAGACTTTGCTGGGAGCTCCTGAAGGGATAAAACCTGTAAGGAGCAAGTATATCTTTCGAGATCTATGCAAGTGGAAATGTATTAACTTAATAAGGCTAAATTTGTTGTAAAGATTCTCATCAAATACCCGTTGTGGATTGTGATGAGACTTTTACTTCAGTGTCTACGCTAAAATCCATACGGATATGACTTTCCACTATTGCTATTCAAGACTATGATATCTGGCAAAAGGATGCGTATAACGTCTTTCTAAATGGGAATTTAGAAGTGCACGTGTATATGACTCTGCCGGGGGGTTATCGTAGTCAGTAGGAGCAGCGGAATGTGTGCAAATTGATTATGTCTATTCATAGACTAAAGCATGCATAGCGGAGATGGATCATCTGTTTTGATGTGACAGTCAAGGTGATTGACTTCATCAAAACAATAGATGAATCTAGTAAGAAGGATGTAGGGAATTATGTCCTGAGATTTGGATGACATACTCCTAATAGAAAGTGATATTCCTTTACTACAATCGGTCAAACTTTGGTTATCACAAGTGTTTTCTCCATATAAGATCTCGATAAGATATCATGAATTCTGGTGATTAGATCTATGGTTTTAGATCTAGATTTGGGAAGTGTCCAAATTCGGGTACTTAGACACTATTTTAAAAGTATTTTAGAATGGACGACTCTTTGCGTGGTAGTGTACCCACGGGTGATGGAGTATCCCTCTCTAAAGAGATGTCTTCTAGACCGATGATAAGAGGTACTGGTATGAATGACATATCATTTACTTAGGCAATTGAGTCAATCATGTAATGTCTTATACAAAACCAGATGTTGCTTCTGCGCTTGCCGTAGTAAACAGATATTAATCCAATTCTGGAGAAATAAAGGGAAACGGTTAAGAACATAAGAGAATGTTATTGGTATATAGTAACGGCTACCTCCTCTGGGAGGCGGTTATCGGTTCAGGCTTCCAAGGTGACCCAGATGACAAATATTCTGTCAGAGTTTTGAGTTTACCCTTTTCTGAGAAGCAGTATATTGGATAGGGTTCCAATAGAGATACTGAGGTAGATATGGTGCGAGATACTGAGGTAGATATGGTGCAAGATACTGGTTATGACTCAACGGAGGATACAACCCAAGAAGTTTGTTGGATAAAATTGTTCATTTATAAACTTGGTCCCATCAAGTATCCAGGCAAATTCTTGAAGCGGTGTATCACTCAGTTCGGGAGATTGTTGATCTCCGCGAAGTTGAGATATTGAGTGAGGAAGTTGGAACATTATAACGGATCCACCCACTGAGGTTATTTCTCGAACATGGATGTTTCACAAACACGGTTTGCGAAACTGATTAGTAGAGAAATTTGGTATTCGGTAGCATACGGGATGTGGGTATGCGATACCGCAATAATTGGCCTTAAGTGTAAGCGGGAGATTATTGGATTTAGTGCCCTCAAGACAATTATTGTAATTGCAGGAACACAATTATGATAATTGAGGGAGGACCTATACAAGTAGAACGGTCTTAATCGAAATGATAGTACGCTATCTGGTTTGTCTTTATCATCGATGTGTATACGTTTTACTTGTTATTACGTGTTGCTAATACATAATAATGAAACCCGTAGAATTTTTACTTGACTGCTAGCATTATGATGGCGATCATATACGTGAGAGCCGGGTAGTCCATAAGCACATTCTTAAATGTCCCTAGTCGTGGGAGTATCGAGACTAGGCACGATATTCCGGAGTAGACTAGTGTATACGTTTTAAGACCCCCGACGAGGGACGTGGCCGGTCTAATAAGCCATTGGTGATGTGTCATCTAAGATAGTATACAGGTGCTCACTGGAGGTGAGTACACCGGACGGACTTGCCGAGAACTTCTAGATGGTATTATATCTATCGTCAGATAGAAGTTCTCTAGTGGCATGAGTACAGGTCAGTCTTTTGACCTGAGATCGTCATTTATCTCGCGTAAGTTCCTATTGTACTTATATTACAACCCTACCATGGCTCAAAGAAGTCGTGGAAACATATTTTAGTTGGGTACAGTCCTAAACCATATGGAGCCAGTGAGTGATTGTCAGAGATTCGTCTCTCTTGATATTAGGATTCGATGTCGCGCTGTGTTTGGTTGGCCATCACCCTAAATCCGCGGCCGCGGTGGATGAGATTTACTAATATGAGTTTAGTAGTTTCTCGGTTGGTGATGAGCTTCGCTCCGTCATGACTTATCAGGTTATTAAGGGTCTGACGTTATCCACCCCCTAGACCCGGTATGTGAAACTCTTAGACGAAGAGACCGGACTATACGAAGATTGTCATATTCAGGCTTAGTATGGTACGGACGGACTTGACTGTCGACCTCCCTTTCGGCATATACCCGAGTAGCCGTTACGTACAGCTAGTGCCGCTGACGTGCTTGTGGTTATGGATTTATTCAGTAGCCTACTGCCATCATATTGTCGAGTCTTTAGAGTCCCACACAGAGGATTTTCCCGGTTCAGGGGATATAATGTAGATGACATATGTTGGTACATATAGGGGTCCGATTAAATATATGTACAAGCTACACAGACTTTAATCGGACAGTTGATAATACTAGCCGGCTTAGAATTAAGCCGGATTTTTAAATAAAGTTTTGATTTAATAATTAATATATATATTCTAGTATTTTTTTCACTATTCATTTTCTCTGTCTTGGCTATTCGTATTTTAAAACGGATACACGTATTTGTATTTCGATACATATACCGGGTTGTATTCCATATACGGAATACTTCTAGAAATATGACATATCATTTGTGAATATTCATGATAATGAGGTGGCTAAGTGAGGTAGCTTTGAGCATGGTCGTGGAATATAGAGAGGGATGAGCTTCATTTGTTTATTACAAATGGATGAGATATTTTCTTTGTTTGTGAGAAAAAAATATATGAAGCCATTCTCTCTTTATTCTCACCCTTAGTTCATTTTGTGATGGCTTGCTTCCTCCTCCTCCTCCTCCTCGACAGCTCTCTTGAGCTTTAGTGTTTGAGAGAATCATAGTGGAAAATTCCTGCATCCCCACTCTCCATTCCAAGCGAGCTTGGAGCGCGGTTGCTTCACTAAGTGAAGCTGGAGTTTGGATCGGTTTTCTCAGGTGGATCGTCTCTGGAAAGTACGATCGCCTCTCAAGCTTATTCCCGATAGCCTACGGGGAGCTTGAAGGGGTCTTCCATGATTGTGTGGACACACATCAAAGGTTGTAATGTTTAAACCTTTCATACTTGTATTATAGTTTAGTATTTGGATCGATCGCTAAGGATTAGTTTCTAGTGTCTTCTTGAAAATTTTCGTTTTTTAATTCCATGTCGTCCGCGGTTGGAGCGGCGGGGACAGTAGGAACTTTCATTAAGTAATTTTTTCTAGCCGTTGAGGAATATACCACTTATCGATTTTGGAATCTTAGCTTTGGCCAGAGCACTCTGTATCTTTCTCAACGAAGTTTTTCGAAGTTATCTTTCGATTTTCGAATCCTATCTTCCGCGCACGTCTACGTTTTCCTCAAGGAAGTTTTTCAAAGTGGTTAAGGTGAATTTTTTACTTCTACGTTTACATATGCTAGTATGTCAATTAATCTAGCCTATGAGTGGACTATCTCTGAATTATAAGAAAAATAAGGAATTGTAGTGGAAACGAACAAAAATCAATGCTTGAAAAAACCAATTATTCCTATCAATTTAATAACCCCTGAAAGAAAAAATATTGAGTTTATATCGTCAACTAGTAGTGTAAAAATGTTCCGTCTTCTAAAGTCAATCCTGACGAGAATAACGAAGGAGGTATAACAAATTATTCAAAGTATGAAAATTTTAAGAATACTACATGTAATTTGGTAGATTCTGAAATTGGCATGATATTCAATTCACTAGATGATGCTTATAGATGTTATTTGGTTTATACTCGAAACATTGGGTTTGTAATCAAAGTTCGTTCTACTCGTCATGCAGCTCGCGGTAGTTCTGTAATCTCTAGACTATATGAATGAAACAAGACCGCAAAACCTAAACCGTTCAAGCTCGATTTAAAATGTAAAATATCTTTTTGGCGTTTCGGAATTGTAATTATATTGGATCCAATTGCGAAACTCGTATGTTTGTTGTTAAAAGGAAAGATCGATGGATAGTAACTTCTTACAAGAGAGAGCCCAACTATCCATTTGTACTGCAGTCAATGGTGCAATACCTATCTTGTCACAAAAGAATTTCCAAATTCGACAGAAGTCAAATTCATAATTTGTAGGATAGTGGGGTTGATCGAAGCAAAACATATACGATACTAGGACAAGGTCATTGCAGGGTAGAGAATATTGGTTATGAGCTAAACGATGTAAAGAGTGAATTTAGAAAAATACGTCATTGATTTATAAACGTATTGGACGTCCAAACTAATTTAACTTATTTGCAATCTATTCAAGTTGAGAACCCTAATTTTACTTACGTAGTAAATATGACGAAAAAATCATATTGATACCCTCTTATTCGTGGGTGCGCGCTCCAAAACTTCTTATAAAACTTTCGGTGATGCAATTACTTTTGATACCATGTATCAAACTGACAAATATTAAATGCCTTTTGCCCCATTCACCAGTGTTAATCATCATTATAAATCATAAATATTTGGTTTTGTGCTACTGCGGAATGAGTCTGAAAAGTCTTTCACCTAGTTGTTTCAGCAGTAGTTAATTACGATGAATAATAAGGCACCGCTATTTATAATCACTTATCAAGATTAAGCTATGACAAATGCTATTGCCAAGGTATTTCCAAATACCAGACATCATTATTGCATATGGCACATTAATCAGAAATATCCTGAGAAATTGCAGAGTTTATATCATCGATATACCGGTTTTCAAAACGAATTCAAATGTTGCATAAATAAAAGTTTTACAGTTGAGAAATTTGAAGATAAGTGGTCTGTACTAGATGAAAAGTACCAAGTTAGTTGACATAAATGACTTTCAATAATGTACGGTATAAGAGAGAAATCGATACCGGCTTATACAACAAGAAACTTTTCTGCAGGATTGCGAACAACGCAACGTAATGAGAGCATAAATGTTTTTTATGCTTATTTTAATTGGAACACCACAATTAAAGAGTTTGTTACGAAAACGAGAAGTGCACTACAAATGCATTACGAGCGTGAGAAAAGAATGGATTTTGATATGCTATGCAACAATCGTATGTGTGTAACAAATATACCACTGGAATTAGACGCTTCCAAAATTTAAACCAAAAGCTTTTTTGAAAAGATTCAAGTAGAACTCCAGAAATCTCAATCATTTATTATCCAGAAATTTTCAAAAGTCGATGGGACAACCAGATATAAAGTCCACAACGTACTCGGTCCGAAGAAAGATAAGCGAAGAGTATATTATGTCCAATTTACGACAAAGGACAATTTTCCAAATGCATTTGCAATAATTTTGAATCAACCGGACCATTATGTAGACATATATTCAGAATTTTTGTATCTAAAAGTGTGAATAGTATACTGTCTCAATATATTTTGCCAAGATAGACAAGAAATGTTAATCAAAACATTGTCATGACGAGCATCATACCACCTTCGGTACAGATGATTGAAATGTCGCGGTATAGTCATTTATATAATGAATTCAATCTAATTACCGTGAAAGGTGCAGCGTCAGAGAATGGATATAAAATTATGCTTGGAGAATTGTCCAAAATTGCGATACGAATATCTGAACTTCCAGTTGAAATACCGAATGTGAAAGAAAACTTGGTAGATGAAGCAACATATGATTTGAAATCCGTGAAAGATGATATTTCAAAAATACAAAATCCTTTACAATCTAACATTAAAGCTCGTAGAAAGAATCAGATAAAATCTTGGATCGATAATAAAAATAGCGATGAGAAAAAGAAGAAGAGCTTATGCATAGGATGCAACCAATTAACATTCCATAACAAAAGAACTTGTCCGATGAGACAAACACAATATGTAGAAGACATATATCCCGGTTGTTCACCGCCGAAAGACGAACTGGGACGTTGGGACGTCTGGCCTGAATTTTGGGGGGCAGATGCTATTTAGATTTATCCGTCCACCTCTCCAAAGATACCAAGTTGATTTATGGCACCGTATATCGGAGGTTTGGATGGATGCGACCGTTGTAGCAGACTTTATCAGATTCCCCGTCATTTTATGAGGGTTTTTTGATTGTGGGGACGCTCTTCCCTGCAGGCACAAGCCCCTGCAGTTAATTACATTACCGCATTGCGACAACCACTTTCTCCTGCTCCGGAGGTTCACTTCGTGTCGTGTGTGTTTTTGTTTAGGTTGCCCGTGGATTGTATACGGACTATTTTTATGTCGTCGTCCGTAGGACGCGGATCAGTCCAAATCCGTATATTTTAGATTTGGGTTTGTTTTATTTAAGGACCGTTAATCTAGTTTGAGATTAAGATCAACTTAAATATATGAGCATTTGGGCTCAACTTATTTTAACTAAGGATACGTTAGTCTAATTTGAGACTAAGATCAACTTAGAAAAATTTCAAGGATTATTTTTATTTAAGATCCAGCAAAAGAGCATTTGAGCTCAGCTGCAAGAAAATTTCAGAAACATAACCAATTTGGGCTTAATCTGTTTAGTCTTTTCTTTTTTGTTCATTCAAAAGTGCTAAGAACTTATTTGGGCCTTGTATGTTCAGCACTTTTCTTTTCATGTAAAAGTGCTAAGCACTTATTTGAGCTCTGACGCTCACATGTATGTCATTTGAAGCATTCAATCATGGGTGCTGCCCAATGAGTGTTGAACACTTTTAGTTGTTTGACTAAATGTGAAGTGATAAGCATTTTTTATGGCGCCCACGTGAGGTGCACGTACGGCGCTGGGCGCTGCCCAATCAGTGCTAAGCACTCAGCCGTTTTGGCTCTATATGAAGTGCTCAACACTTTTTGTATGGCGCCAACATGAGAAGCATGTGCGACGCTAAGCGCGGCCCAATCAGTGCTAAGCACTTAGCTGTCTTCGGCTGCATAGGGAGTGCTGAGCATTTTTATTCAGCGCACATGTGTGTTTCACGTGAGGCGCTGGCCTTTTGTTTTGAGTGCCCGCATGTTTTCACGTGAGGCGGTGGGCGCTGTTAAAAGGGGACGCCTACATGAGGAGCACGTGAGGCGCTAGTCTTTTTTCCTTTTTTAGAGATTAAATTTCCCTTAATAGCATTTTGACCATTAATGATCACCAAGATCTTCATTTTTTGAAGATCTGGGATTAAGTTTTTTCTTTAAGAACTAAGTTCTTTTATAGGCTCTTTTTCCTTTTGTTTTTCCTTTTGGAGCTAATTCTTTTCTGAATCTTTGATTTTCAAGAACAAGGTTCTCCCAATGAGAATTAAATTCTCAACTTGTGAGAGACTTGTCTTATGGATCTCTGATCCAGAGAAAAAACTAAGTTCTTTAGAAGGGTTAAACCCTTAAAATAGGTAAAAAGAGATATCTTTATCTCTGAATTTCTTTTATCTAGGTTTCTTTTGAAAGGTAAGTCTTCCTATCTGAGAGTTGAATTCTCTATTGTTTTTGGAAGCTTTCTGTATTTTTCAGAAGCTTATGGTTTTTTTTCTATATGAGACTTGAAGTCTCGGGTCCTTTATATAGTAGAGGCATATTGTTAATTGGTTTTGAGAAAATCTCTCATTGAGAAATTCCAATTGATTTAATTGGTCTCAAAATTGATTTGGGGAATTTTACCCACCGTTGGATCTTTGATCCAAGGACTTCTGTTTTACAGAATATGTTGTTCTTGTTTTTGACAAGATTGGGGAAATATTATCCCATATACAGAATTTATTTTGTCAAGTGGTGATTTTTGACAAGATTGGGGAAATATTATCCCATATACAGAATTGTCAGTGAGCTGCAGCTTTGCAGCTCGAACCCAAGCGATTTCTGGCACTTGTGCTGCTGCCAGATCATCTTCAATATTTTGAGCCCATTCCTCAGCTTCCAGAAGGCTTTCTTTTCCCGAAAATTTCTTAGGGTGTAAAGCTCGGAATTGTTTTACCCCAGGGGCTTCCGCTTCTGTTCGGTTCATTAATATAGCAGTCTGTTACTGCTGTCCTTCCAAGAGCCTGCGGATTGCCTCAAGCAGTACCGTCTGCTTATTGATCGGAACAGCGATGGTAGGTGAAAGTTGTAGAGGTGGCGGAGTGTTGTTGAAGTTGGTGCTAGTGTTGTTTGGGGAATCCATAACCTTGAAAGAAAAGGTTGCGTTAGGATAGATTCAAAATATATAAAATTGGAAGATTCAAGGAATATATAAAGAATGTTTTTAGTTGATGGTTCTTGTGTTATATTGCTTAGTACTTCATGCAGAATTAACCCGCATGTCCATGCAGAACTGACCTGCATGTCCACACAGAGCTGACATGCATGGGCCACCAACAAAACCTGTCACGCCCCGCTTCCCAGTGTACAAGCAAGGAGACGCGACGAGGCCGCTATGTATTTACTCAGAAGTAAACACGCTAAGCGTATCTAAGCAATATAAAGTAAAAGTACGCAAGAAACATGAATGTAAATGAACAACAACTTTATTTATTTAACATTCTTTTACAGTACAACTGAAATGTAAATACATGGAATGAAAGCAATGCCTAAACAATGGCATAACAGAAATGAAATATGTACAAGTATCTAAAGCTCCGGGTTGAATGCTAACTGCTTCAAATCCTCGGTGCTGGGCTCGATCTCCAGTGAGTCCGATCCACCTGACAACATTCTAAAGAAAGAAGAAAATGAATGTCATCAGTGAACAATCGCTCAGTAAGTCCCAAAGATGAATAGAGATAGAATAGATAGAAGGAGAATATAAGTTTTAATGTTTTATTATATTATTAACGCTGTTGTTTGTAGCTTGGCACAGAAAATGCCAGTGTATACGAGAGGAGTCCCACTATTCCGGAGACTAAGGTATACGGAGCACAAGGAACCGTTCAGCCACGGTACAACGGTAATGGATATTCAGATTAGGTGTATTATGGTTACAGTCTCGTGCCACTTTTAATACCTTCCGTACCAATCTACCCCTTAAACCCCGTAATATCTTTTGTATTGATTGTATTATTTGTTATATAGATAGATGACTTGCCGAAACCATGATATCAGTAAATGGAATGGATATAAATGGAGAGTCATGTAAATGGAGTATATCCATGGTTCGATTCAGTCAATATAGATTGATATAGATTGAATAGACGGATTCATGGATTCATGTTGTATTATAGTTTGTACTTGAATCACATTCAAGTCAGATTGATTAGATTAAGACTCGGTCTGAGTCAGTCACTCTAAAAAAACTTGAAATCCTGAATTAGTTTTGATGTTATCGGTAACTGCTGCACATGGACGACAGGATTTGTGTCTTTTTCCAAGACAATTACCGGGTTGATAACACTATTTGTTAGATTGTCTACCTTAAATAGGCAAGCACCCATAACTCCGGCTCCCTGAGGCTCAAGAGACTGGTCCCGCTTAAACATATGTTTACTAGAATCCTTATTGTAATTTATTATAAATTGAGGGGGTTTTATGTAAAAATAGTTTGATATAATTTTTAAAATACACCTCAAGCATTTAATTATCGTCTTTAGGGTTTTCATAAATGTATATTTTATAAAAGTGAGATTTCTAGTGAGTAGAACCTAATTTTCGTAGTATATGGTATTTTCTTGAAATATTGGAATTGTTTTGTATTTGGATGGTATTTTCATGTAATGGTGATTTTTTTGATTTGGAAAACTTAAAATATTTATATAATATAATTAAAATATATATTTTGATGATATATATATATATATTAAAAAATAAATTTTATTTATTTTCATGTAGAAATCTCATTTTCTAAAAAAAATGCATAAAAATTCCATCGAGATCGAATGCTCCATTCGGAGGTCTGCATCTCGCTCTACTAGACCTGAGGATGTGCGATAATCCGCACCATCCCGAACGGGGTCCCCAAAAGTGGGTTGTAGAGACGCAATTGCAAGGAATTATTTAATACATCTTTTTAAATAAATGGTTTTATAAGTTGATGGTATTTATTTGTAAAGTCATGTTATCCCATGAATATATATCCAAAATTTCATCGTGCTATATCAAAAATGTGTGTTGTGATGAGATAGGTCATTACCTCGTGAGTTTTCTAAGGTAAAATGGTCAAAAACAATAAGCAATGTAAAAAATAAAATAGAACTTGCTATGATTATCATTTTGATGTCAAACTTGTTCTATTATCTTTGTTAATGATTACTAAATAGTATATTAACATTTTGGACGTTTGTTATTAAGAAAAGTTGTATTTTTGAAGAAAAGGAAATCGGAAGTTGGATTAACTCCGTTTCCGACGAGTTTTGAAATAAAAAAGTTTTAGAATAGAAAAAGAGAGGGGAAGAGGGGACTTACTGGCTTTTGGGAAAGAAGAGGGGTAGGAGAAGACTAGTGAAGCGTCGGGACTCATTTCGTCACCGGAATCTCCTTAGATCGTCGCCGAAACTTCACCCTTTGTTAACTTCACTTGTATACAAAAGAGACTTGGAAATTTTGTAGAGTTTTTGTAATAGAATTCTGAGTGAGGATGTGTGAAATGAGGTGTGGTATTTATAAGGAAAATTAAGGTTTGGTGTATTGAATTGGTGAATTAAAATTTGTATTAAAAATGGATTTAAAGAGGGTATTTTAATTTTCTGGATAATTGTAGAGAATACAAACAGCCTAGGAGAAGTAGGATAGGCCAAAGGGTGCAGGGGTGAAAAGATCAAGGAATTCCCGACGGCTTTGACCGGCGGTACCGGCCAAAATAAGCTTTTCGCCGGGCCTTTACCGACGGGGGTGTTAGGGTTGGGTGCCACGTGTTGGTGTCTCCTCGTATATCCCCGTGCACATGTTTAAATAATCTGTGACTTTTCATTTTACGTGTTGTGCACGTACATACCTTTGTGCTTCTAAAAGATTAAAAGAAAATAAAAATAAAAAGATAATGTGGCTGATGGGATTTGAACACAGGTGCTATGTCTTAACAGTGCAAGGCTTTACCAATGAGCTACAAGCTACTTCTTGCTGTTCAAAAGTAAAACAAATACTTATAGCATACACAGGATTTCAAATACCCTAATTGTACATTAACTTTTAAACAATTTTCTGTATATTGAAGTTGGAATTGTTACAGATTTTCTCTGGCCTCATCCTTTTCTGGGAGGTCGAAGTTGAAGGACCCATTGTAACAGGCGCATGTGTAGAAGAAGTCTCTCGCTGTATGACGGAGGGATGATTTTTCTCTTGCCGAGCCTTCGATTTCTTCGGTCGACGAGAGTAGTTTTGATCAATCATGGAGTCCTGGACTCTTTGTTAGACCCTGTGAATTTGGGAGGAGAGCCGTTGATGGGGGCGCTCCGGCTTTGCCTGTACTGTGGTTTCTGCAGGCGGGGGTGATTTCTTTAGCACCGTCGTTAGAGAGTTCTTGCGCACCCTCCTCAGCAGATCAAAGTTGTTCCCAGTTGGAACAGCAGCGTCAACTTCCACTATTGGAGCTAGTGGGGTGAGTCCAGAGGGGGAGTTGCCCCCAGCTTTTCTCACTCGGCGCCAGTGGTGACGTCGAGCGTGTCTTGCAAACGGGACCGCCTCAGTTTTGGAAGCGGCTTTGTCGTGCCCTCGGCTTTGGTGAGGGGCTGCTGTTAGTGTTAGCCTGTTGAAGACTGACGTCCTGATTGGAGTTTGAGGAGGAACGGCCAATTTTTTAAAGACCGATCTTCTGATGGGGGAAGCGCTTTTGAAGGCTTCGTCCGTAGCAGGAGTTGGGAGGGCTATCCGTTTTGGGCAGCCCCTTCAGGTATCACGAGCCTCTTTGCGGGCCCATTTGGGTTCTTGCCCAACATGTTGAAGACTGAGACGTCAGCTTTGGATGACCCATTGAGAGAGGTCATTGTGGTCGCCAGTCGATCGAAGACCGACCTCTTCGGAGCTTCTTCCTGCGGCGCTGAGACACGGACACCTACTGGTGGGAGCATGGTCCCGAAGAACAACCCAGTAGTAGCTTACGCTACTTGCCCCACCGGCACTGAAAAGATGGAGGCCGCGTTGGGCCCGTAGGTCACTCCTCCAGTTAGGATGGAGCAAGAGTTGCTGTTGCAAGATGTGCAGTTGGAAGCCATCGATTTTCTTCTTATGCAAAAGAGAAAGACACCAAATTTTAGTACCTCAAATCCAAGTGTAACCATAGTGAACCGCGATTTCATTCGCGAAACACGACACACGAAGTGTGGAGTGGAAATAGGAAAATGTCCCACCGGGTGTGCTAGAATTTGTTCGTCGCCGAAAGACGGATCGGGATGTTGGGACGTCTGGCCTGAATTTTGGGAGGCAGATGCTATTTAGATTTATCCGTCCACCTCTCAGAAGATACCAAGTTGATTTATGGCACCGTATATCGGAGGTTTGAACGAATGCGACCGTTGTAGCAGACTTTATCAGATCCCCCCTCGTTTTATAAGGGTTTTTTATTGTGGGGACGCTCTTCCCTGCAGGTGTAAGCCCCTGCAGTTAATTACGTTACCGCATTGCGATAACCACTTTCTCCTGCTTCGGAGGTTCACTTCGTGTCGTATGTGTTTTTGTTTAGGTTGCCCGTGGATTGTATACGGAGACTATTTTTATGTCGTCGCCTGTAGGACGCGGATCAGTCCAAATCCGTATATTTTAGATTTGAGTTTGTTTTATTTAAGGACCGTTAATCTAGTTTGAGATTAAGATCAACTTAAATATATAAACATTTGGGCTCAACTTATTTTAACTAAGAATACGTTAGTCTAATTTGAGACTAATATCAACTTAGAAAAATTTCAAAGATCATTTTTATTTAAGATCCAGCAAAAGAGCATTTGGGCTCAGCTGTAAGAAAATTTCAGAGACTTAACCAATTTGGGCTTAGTCTGTTTGGTCTTTTCTTTTTTGTTCATTCAAAAGTGCTAAGCACTTATTTGGGCTCTGTTTGTTCAGCACTTTTCTTTTCATGTAAAAGTGCTAAGCACTTATTTGAGCTCTGACGCTCACATGTATGTCATGTGAAGTATTCAGTCATGGGCGCTGCCCAATGAGTGTTAAACAATTTTAATCGTTTGACTAAATGTGAAGTGGTAAGCACTTTTTATGGCGCCCACGTGAGGTGCACATGCGGCAATGGGCGCTGCCCAATCAGTGCTAAGCACTCAGCTGTTTTGGCTCTATATGAAGTGCTCAACACTTTTTGTATGGCATCCACGTGAGGAGCACGTGCGGAACTGGGCGCTGCCCAATCATTGCTAAGCACTTAGCCATATTCGGCTACATAGGGAGTGCTGAGCACTTTTATTCAGCGCCCATATGTGTTTTACGTGAAGCGCGGACCTTCTGTTTTGGGCGCCCGTGTGTTTTTCACGTGAGGCGCTAGACGCTGTTAAAAGGGGCGTCCACATGAGGAGCATGTGAGACGCTAGTTTTTTTTTTTCCTTTTTTAGAGATTAAATATCTGTTAATGGCATTTTGACCATTAATGATCACCAAAATCTTTGTTTTTTGAAGATCCGGGATCAGGTTTTTTCTTTAAGAACTAAGTTCTTTTATACTCTTTTTCCTTTTGTTTTTCCTTTTGGACCTAATTCTTTTCTGAATCATTGATTCTGAAGAATAAGGTCCTCCCGATAAGAATTAAATTCTCAACTTGTGAGAGAGTTGTCTTGTGAATTTCTGATCTAGAGAAAGAACTAAATTCTTTTAGAAGGGTTAAACCCTTAAAATAGGTAAAAAGAGATATTTTGATCTCTGAATTTGTTTATCTAGGTTTCTTTTGAAAGAGGAGTCTTCCTCTCTGAGGGTTGAATTCTCCATTGTTTTTGGAAGCTTTCTATATTTTTCAGAAGTTTATGGGTTTTTTTTCTATATGCGACTTGAAGTCTCGGGTCCTTTATATAATAGAGACAGATTGTTAATTGGTTTTGAGAAAATCTCTCATTGAGATATTCCAATTGATTTAATTGGTCTCAAAATTGATTTGGGGAATTTTACCCACCGTTGGATTTTTGATCCAAGAACTTCTGTTTTACAGAATATGTCGTTCTTGTTTTAAACAAGATTGGGGAAATATTCTCCTATATACATAATTTATTCTGTCAAGTGGTGATTTTTAATCACCAATGGATTTTTAATTCAAGGGTTCTCTATTTTACAGGGAGCATTTTTTTTGTTTGGAAAGATTGAGAGAATATATTCCTAAAATAGAATTTTAATCTATTATTGGATCATTGATCCAACCGAGAGTATCTTTCTTATTTAGAAAGATATGGAAGATATTTTCTCCTAATAGAATTTGATTCTATATTTTGATAATTTATCATCTCCGTTGGATTTTTTATCCAACAGCTCTGTTTAACAGAGAATATCCCAACTTTTGTTAGGGAAATGTAGAATTTAATTCTACCTGAGAGCCGGCGCTCACGCATTGCGCACGTGGGCGCCACTTAGGAATTTAATTCTTGTGATAGGTACTTATGTGCTTTGCACATTAACGCCTCCGTGTTTTTCACGTGAGGCGTTAGGCACTGTTAAAAAGGGGTGTCCACGTGAGGAGTACGTGCGGTGCCATCTAAGAGATTAACTCTTATGTAATAAAATCTTTTGTGCTTTGTACATCGACGCCTGCGTGAGGAGCACATGCGGTTAAATAGTCTGCTATCTTTTTCTGCAGTGAGCTGAAAATATAACCGCTACTTTATTTAGGGGTTACATAGTCTGCTCTCTGTTGAGCTCAAAATATAACCGCTATATTAAGTAGCGGTTAAATAGTCTACTTGTTGGGGTAAAATATAACCGCTATTTTAAGTAGCGGTTAAATAGTCTGCTCTCTGTTGCTGCAGTGAGCTCAAAATATAACCACTACTTTATGTAGCGGTTACATAGTCTGCTCTCTGTTGAGGTCAAAATATAATCGCTACATTAAATAGCGGTTAAACAGTCTACTTGTTGGGGCAAAATAAAACTGCTACTTTAAGTAGCGGTTAAATAGTCTGCTTTCTGTTGCTGCAGTGAACTCAAAATATAACCGCTACATTAAATAGCGATTAAATAGTCTGCCTGTCAGGGCAAAATAGAACCGCTATTTTAAGTAGAAGTTAAATAAATATGACCGTTATTTTAAGTAGCGGTTGAATAGTCTGCTCTCTGTTATTGCAGTGGCTCAAAATATAACCACTAGTTTAAGTAGCGGTTAAATAGTCCAGCATAAAATATAACCGCTACTTTAAATAGCGGTTAAATAGTCTGCTCTCTGCTATTGTAGTGTGCTCAAAATATGACCGCTATTTAAAGTAGCGGTTTTATTTTAAGTAGAACCAAGAAAATGTACTTGAGAAATTATATATCAAAGTCATATATAGAAATGTAGATCATTTACACACAAATGTACATCATTTTCTCACAAATGTATATCATTTACAGAAATCAAATATCAGAGTTCAGATACAAATATCAACACATATCATATATACTTATGAAATCTAAAATATTATTGTTTGTTGGGGTCGAAAATTGCACCCCGGTTGACCAAGTCAAAGTCAAGGTCAACCCCAAGCCAAGTGGGCCCAAGCCCGGATCAAGTGGGCCCATGTCTAGGTCGAGCCCGAACATGAAGCGGCCGGCCCTCCTCCATGCCCAAAATGAAACCATGTAATAAATAATTTTTATGTAAATTTTTATGCATGAATAGGCATAGAGCCAAATTTTTGTAAAGCCCGTGGCTTATGTGCAAAAAGAAATAGCACATGAGCCATGAGATGGCCAAAATGCCATTTTTGTAAAGCCCGAGGGGCTATATGTAAAGTGTATAGCCTATAAAGGCCAAGATAATGAAAATATCTCAACAACTTTTTCTCTCTCCAAAAAAATCCAGATCTGTGATCTTCTTCTTCCTCAAGGTTCTAAAACCTTCTTTTTTCTTTTGAATTAAATCAAGAGTTTTGCTCTTCCTTTTATAAAACAAAATAGTTTTTCACCACAAAACCCATAAAGGGGAACTCAGATCTGCCATCAATTCTCAGAAAGAAGAGATTTTTAAAATCTCATACTTCTTGATCTTCAAGATCCGGCCAACAAAGGAAGAAAAAAGAGACTCATCTCCAGAAACCCCACTTTGGAGAAGAACTAAGGCTCAAGGGGAGAAGCCCTTCATCAGCTTCAAAACATCCTAGGAGTTTAACTCCTCATATATATATATATATATATATATATATATATATATATATATATAAAGAATAATAAGTGCTCCTTTTTGGGAGTACAACTCTCATTGCAGAGACCAAGTCCCTTTTGCCGCTCGAACGCCCACGTGCTGACACGTGGGGCGCTAACGCTCAGAGCGCTAGCGCCCGAGCGCCCACGTGGTGCGCTAGCGCTCAAAGCGCTAGCGCTAGCGTTTTTGCGCTCAGAGCGCTAGCGTCCGAGCGCCCACGTGCTGACACGTGGGGCGCTAGCGCTCTTGCGCTCAGAGCGCTAGCGCCCGAGCGCCCACGTGCTGACACGTGGTGCGCTAGCGCTTAAAGCGCTAGCGCTCTTGCGCCCGAACGCCCACGTGCTGACACGTGGTGCGCTAGCGCCCTTGCACTCAAAGCGCGAGCGTCTAAAGCGCTGGCGCTTTTCCCATGTATCCTTTGATTCCCTTTACTTTTTTTATTATATATATACACACACACATACTCTACAACACTATCCCTCTCAAAAAAATTTTGGGTCGGGGCGCTGCCTTGCACCCCGCAAGGGGGCTGCTAGCCTCCTTGACCCCCAGCCTGCTATCCGGCTAGCGGGACCTCCGTAAAAACTCTGCGGGGCCCCCGATATATCCAAACCCCCCTTCAAAACACAACACTGCACATTGAGTTTGCATGACCAGTTTAACCCGTTAATCGGAGGTTCCCTCGCTCCAAAGGCGAGAGGTAATTAACGGCAGCTTAGTCCGCGGCTGCCGGAGATTCGGATCCCCACAATCAATAAACCCCTACCTACCCTAGGCAGGAGGAATCTATAATGCGCCTGACAAGCACGCGCGTATTCCCATCTCAATGGGGTGACGAAAAACACCCTACATTGTTCAACACACAGCCACACATAATATACACATACAAAATCTAAAATTCATTACATCATTTGAGTAGTTTCTGATTAGCTACCTCATAACATATCCTATATCTAAAATTAACTATAGTATTTGTGTCTCATTTTTGTGAGTTCAGAGGAAGTCCCCGCGACAAGAAATCCTGTATTTCATTAAAAATACACCGCAATCGAGTGATTCGGTGTCTTATCTTGGATGGCCTTAATTCTCACTAAATTTGCAAGCATTTGTTAAACTAATTGTAACGTTTTAGAAATCGTTATGCGAATTTTTCCGTTTTAGGGTTAAATTGTCGGTATTTTCCGTTTTAACCCGACTGTGTTCAAACGACCATATAGACTTGCCAGTACCTAGTTTAGCTAATATAAAGCTAGTGCGCAAGCTTTGGGGGTATATGGGACGTTTTGGTTCAATTTGAATTTTTCTCAATTTTAATATTATTTTAATGCGGTATTCACATTTTGGGAAATTTCTCTTTAGTGATCTTTTCTTCAATTAAGTTTGGGTAAACCCAAAACCCCACATAGTATCTAGATTCCTTGTGTTAACTTAGGGTTTAAGGTTTAAAGAAAAGAAAAGAAAAAGAAAAGAAATGAGGTGCATGCATGTGTGCATGTGTGTGTGTGAATGCATTTATGTGCATTTATTGATGAAATGAGCTAGAACACTCCACACAACTCCATTCTTCTCCCTTGGCCGAAATCCTCCCTTTCCCCTACTGCTCTTGATCATTTCCCTTCCATTTTGCATCAATCCAAGCCAATAAATCTCCAAAGTTCTCAAATATATCACAAAAATTCTTAAAGTCTTGATTCTTGCTCTTTGATCACTTGGAAACTAGGAAAGCTTGGATCTTGTGAGCTAAAATTGATAGGTATAATCCCTACGCTGATAAATAGGAGTTTTTATATTGTATAGCTCGTTGACTATGGTTTAGAACACTTTAAATATCGATTCGTGAAATATCGTATTTTTTAGTGTCTTTTTATAGCCTCTGTATCTGCTGTGACCTGGGATTTTTACAGAAAAATCAAACAAAATTGTAGTGATGTACTAGTGACCCTGGAGCACCACCTGAGACACAAGGACCACCCCACCGGCCGGGGCCGGCGACCCCTTCGACGAATTCCGGCGACGCCGGCGATGTAGGGAGATGCTGGGGTTTGGCTTTTGTGGGTAGTTGTCTGCTGTTGGTTAGGGGTGTTTGGTACTGTTTACTTTTTTAGTATTTACAGTATACAAAATCTGGGATCGTTTACCTATAATCTAGTGTTTTAAGTCCGCGTGTTACGTGTTGCGACACGAATCGTGATCTTGTGCAGCTGCTGTACTTGGGTAGGTTTTGTGGTATCGTTACGCATATTAGCCACTAGATGTACACTCGCTAGTTTAGTGTTGGTGCGTTATTTAATACGTAGTTTTACGTTATATTGGTCGATTTCTGAGATGTTTGCACTATTTCTTGTGTTTGTGGAAATATAGCGTCGCAAGCGGGGACTTCGGACGCTGTGAACAAGGGGAAGCAGGTGGTCGGATTTTCATAGCTGGAGACCATTGGTGAGTAGATTTAACATCTACGGGGAAATCGCCTGTATGGCGTTATGCGTCGGGGCGGATATGATATGATAGCTGCATGTATTTGCATATTAGTTACTTTCATATGAACGTCATTGCATAGCATTATCTGTTGTACCTGACTCGTACCTTTAGATATAACACATTACTGACGTTTCATGTTGCACGAGCACTAAATTGTATGCTACACCCACACCGTCTGTAATTGCCATGACATGCACAAACACCTACATACGTGATATGGTAGTGGATATGAATGTTTGGAGTAGTAACTCTTATTCTATTGTGCATATGAAATACTGTGGACACATACATACGTGATATTGCATTGGGCAGGAATAGTTGAGGTAGTGACCCTTATTCCACTTCACGTATATCTTGTTATGGCTATATTCATACCATAATATTGCATTATTATATTCCCCATCCTTATTCGTTTTATAAATAAACAGGTGCTTTTGACGCATGTCTGCTACATATTACAGGTTACAGGTTCTTGGACAGAAAACAGTGAAAACGATGAAAAGACGATGCAAAAGTGGACTTTGACCAACAAACAGAAGACTCTTGATCAAGCCTACATCAAAAATAAAATTCACAAAGTACAAGGCAATGCAAGGTCCAAGATTACAAAGCGAACGGTTAAAAGTCCACCGCAATTATTCACTGGAGATCTGAAAGAAACATAGAAGCTATTTTAATAAAAGAACCAAATAATAAGAAAGCCCAAAGACAGAAGAGCCAACAAAGGAAATTTCAAGGCCCAATACTTCCTTTTAAAAAGACAGAGACATAAAATTTTACCAAAACTTGGAGTCTACTTTGACTAGGTCTTCCTAAGGATATTTGGGTAAATGTAGACGTGCGAATCAATTGTAACCTAGGGTTTCCTATCCTCTATAAATAGGAACTCTAAATCATTGTAAAGGCTATGCCTCCCTATGCCTCTATTCATCAATAAAATTTAGATTTCTTTTGGAGAGCATCGATACCTCTTTTCATTTCAGAAATTCAGATCTGACAAGTCTTGTGTTGATGTTTGGAGAGAGCCATCTGTAAAGTAAGTAGGTAATTTCAATTCTTGCCCTAGGTAATTTTTCATTCTCTGCTCTAGATTAAATTTAATTCCTTGCCCTAGTTAGATAGTTAGATCTTTAATTCAATTGCCCTAGATTAATTTAGTTTTTAGATTTAATTAATCCATTCACACCGTTTGGAATTAACTCGTAAGAGCGATTAGGAAATTCACAACATCCCTGTGGACCGACCCGTACTCACCGGCTAGCTACCAAGCGACGCCGTTCTTGATTGCGGTTACTAGATATTTTTGAGATAAATCAAATGGCGCTGTTGCCGGGGATGGCGTGTTATTTCCTTTTTGCAATTTCGGGTTAATCTTAATTTAAAAAATCATAAAAACTGAAAAATCAAAAAATATATATATATATATCATTTGTTATTTTTTGGAAAAGGTATTTTTTGTGAATCTTTGCAGGATCGACGGATCTGGAAAAATGCAGAGTGCGAAACAGAAAAAGGTAGATCAGAACAGAAAGGGATTGGAACAACAGAGCAGCACAATTTTTTCAGAGACTTGAAGCTTCAAATCCGTCGCCCTTCCGCCGCGCAAGCGCGCTCCCGCCGAGGTTCAGCGGTCCATTGGCCAAGTCAGCGCGCGTGTTTTGCACTGTTTGTTCCCCTTTTCCCTCTTCTGCCAATCCCCATATATCTTTTGTCAAATCTTCTGTAGGATTCCTTGCGCTTAAAAAAAATCTTCCCTTCCAAATAACAAATCTTGTGCAGGATTCTTTGCGCCGCGCATAAAATAAAAAAGATTTGATTGCAAGTGATTTACTGTTTTGCATATCTTTAATCGGATTTTAAGGGGCTTTTGACCAATTCAGATTGGGTGGGGATTTCATCACCCTTCCTAGGACCCCAGAAATCACATAAGGCATTTGCATTGACCATTTTTAATTAAAAAAATACTAGACTCAGCCCTAAGGATTTCGAGCTCAATAGGACAGAGGACTAGTTATAGGCATCGACCGTTTATCCTAACCTGACTTTGCGGTGTCCAGGCAAGTGTGTCTAAGGCAAGTGGTTACTTAATTAGGACCGCTACTTGTAGCGGGGAGCCTCCCACTTACCTGGCACTTACCTGGCCGCAATTGGCGGTGAAGAGGCGGTTTGAGGTCCTATTTCTAGCCTTTTGGAACAGTTAGGAGCTGTCTAGTTGACCTAGGTGACTCTAGATCTAGGCCTGATTGTGCATTTTTGGTGGATCGAAAGTGTGTCTTAGCTCTTTTCTTGAAAAACTTTTTGCAAACAGTTCTAAATAAAGAGACAAAGGAAAAAGGAATTTTTTTTTTAAAAAAAACAAACTTGCAAGTTGGCGCTAAGAAATCCTTGCACCACCTACCTTCTTTCTCTTCTCTTTCTTCTATCATGGGTACCCCACATCATAAATCACTTTCCGAACTTTGGTATTCCGAACCTAACTTTGCCTCGTACGTCAATTGTTTCGGTCGATTTAAGGAAGATCCCTCCATGCCCAAAATTTCTTTGAAAGATCAAATAGAAGTATCTAAGAGAAACAGTTCGACGTTGCAACCCACTTTGTGTCAACCATATCAATCTTCACCACCTTACGTTGATGCCACTTTTTCGAGTCCTGCTGTAACTCCTAAGCCGATGTCTATTGCTGGGCACATTGCTCAATCTCGTAGCCGATCTTTCACCCCTCTCCACTCATCTAGTTCTAGGGATCCACAAGACTATTTTCCTATTTATCCACATATTGATCATAATCCTGTCCAACCATCCACTTCCTACCAATCCTACCCGACTTTCCCACCTTCACTAGACACTGTTTCTACACAGCCATTTGGGAGTTTCACATATCCAAACAATTTCGAACCTTTTACCGAAACCCCTTCACAACCCATGTCTAGTTTGGAACAGTCGTTGGAAGCATATATTTTAGCAACAAACAAAATGGTTAGGAATGTGGATGCGTCCATAGCCGCCCTTATACAACTTAGTAAACCGGTAGCTAGTTTCCCACTAGCTCCAAATGTTTCAATGTATGAGGAGGCGGTTGGACAGAGTGCGAATTTGAGAGGATTTCCAAATCAAAGCTACCCATACCCAATTGAAGCCCACAACTCCGGTTTTCCATCGATTGTCCCAAATGATTCACAAGTTGAAAATAAAAACGAGTTGTGTGACTTTGTAGTGCTTGATTTGCCAGATTGTGAAGAACCCCTTTCGAGTGAAACCACACTTAATCCTTTCGATATTTATACCTCCACTATAGAACCTAAATCGATAAATATCCATGCTTTTGATGAGGTGTCAGAAAAAATTGATTTTCACTTGATTGAGGATATAGACGCCGGGAATATTTTGGATGATGAACCCGTCGATTTGATTGAAATTTTATGTCCAATTCATCATCCCGAGTCATTAAATGTTTCTCCCGAACTTCATATGCATCTTGATTTTGATGATAATGGCATGGATATGCTAAATATTGAGGAGAATTATGAGGATAGTATCGAGGAGAGTATTGAGGATAATATTGAGGTTGAACCATTTCTGTTTGATGTGTCGGATTTTCCAATTCATCCTCTTGAACCTTTAACTAAATCACCCTCCCTCCTTTCCATCGTTCCGACTACGCAAAATATCACGCTTGAAGACTGTGAGCTTGAAAAATTTCTCTTTGAATCTGGCACAGTTCTCACAGACGATAATAATTACGAGTGTTTCACTTTTTCGGACAATGTTGAAAACTCACCTCCCGAGTTTGAGTCCTTTGAATTTTCAGATGAGTTAGTTGAACCATCAGACTCGATTGCTTACAGTCGTTTCGAACCATTGATGGAATCTTTCCAGTTCGAGACAGTTTACTACGGTGAGAATGAGACTATCCCTAATTCACTCCCATTCGTCCGTACTATCATTCCGACCGTGCAAGAGACTGTTACGCCTTCATCTCCACTACCGAGTTCGATGTACCCATGTTTTCTTGCGAATCTTGAGGAATTTGACCCCATTTCTCGACGGGTTGATAGATTAGCACAATTGCTTTTAACACATCGGTTATCACAAATTGCGCTAATTTATTCACTCGATTTACACCCTCAAGATCATGCTACCCTTCTTTCTCTTTTCCGCCATTCTTCTCCTCCACCGAGACCATATTCTACCTTTCTTCCCATACGGTCTCGTGTGCTTCTCATTTCCTTTCTTTCCACTCCATTCTTTCACCAACTCGACCATTACCCCGATAAGATTTTTGAATGGTTGGTGCTAACCTTTGGCTTATGTAAGGCCAAGCTTAAGTTTGGGGGGAACCTTGTTGTATATATATTTTTGTTTTTCTTTTAACAATAAAAATAAAAAAAATAAAAAAAAACTCTATAAATAAATAGACAGGGGAGTGCCGACAATTTTGACCCTCTTGGTGTAGCATGACAGTGAGGACACTGTCAAGTTTAAGTTTGGGGGTATGCTCGGTACGTTTTCTTCCTTCGCATTCATATGTATATTTTTGCATTTTCATACTTATTTTAAAATCCATAAAAATTGAAAATTTTCAAAAATTATAAAAATTAATGTATTCAATTTTGGCCGTATTTGACTTGAGTTTGACAAATAGGTTAACTGGCTAGGAACAACTAGATCTTAGACTTAGTAAATTAAAAACCCTAAAAATAACCTTCCTTAAAGTTTAACGGTAGAAAGTATATGTCTTTGTAGTTTATTTAGAAATAAGCAAATTTTGAGTTAACTTTTTGGGCTAAGTCGAAACAAAGGAAAAGTATTTATATTTTATTAGAGTATAAGTTTGAAAAATAATTCCTAGCTTAAGTCTAGATTCTGAAAATGTATACCCTACAATTTGCACAATCACGCACCTTGAAACTTGAAATAGTAGAAGAGACCTTGAAATGCTCTTGTCTAAAGTCCTTAGTACGATGAAAAATAAAAATATACAAGTGTGAAGAAAGAAAAAAATGAACACTGGTTTTTGTGATTACTTAAGGCTGCATTAATGAAAAAATATTTAGCGAGGGTGCTTCATCACCTAGTGCCTTAGACCAACTGGTTTGGGAGTCACTGCTAAAAAGCCTTGGGTGTTGCAAGACTGGGAATTACGCTTTATTGTGTAAACACATTTTGTAATCGGTTGTTGGTATCTCAAGAAGTATTAACGGTCGCATGAAGAATGTGTAAGCAAAATTCATTTAAATTCACCTATTAAGAAGTGCTTTGGACAACGGACAAGGGTATGATTGCTTGATTTGAATTTCCAAGTGTAGGGGTGATTTATACACACATGTAGGGATATGTGATTGGAGTTTAGATGAGAGAAAGGAGTGAAGAATAGTTCTTGTATCTTTAGTAGAGTTGATAGAAATTCCTAAGTGGAGATGGAACCCTAGAAAGAAACTTAGGAAATGCCGAAAGCTAAGTAAGTCTATAGAACATATATAATCTTAAATTAGATGATAGGGAAGTGTGAAGAATATGGGTGGATGATTTATGAGTCGACGATAATAGAATTCCTCGTTATAAAACCTAATTGGAGAACAAAAGTCGAAAAGCCGAATTGATAGGATTTTGTAGGTAGTATCCGCTGAAAACCCTCAGGAGACAACACTCCTACTACTAGGGACACCTAGAGGTTTAACGGCTTGTTGCACGAGCTCAGTGCAATCGCGTTTCCCTGCGAAAGTGCGGTTAGGTTTTTTGTCGAGAATAAAAATAAGTTTGCTCGAGGACGAGCAAAAGATAAGTTTGGGGGTATTTATTCACACCATAATATTGCATTATTATATTCCCCATCCTTATTTATTTTATAAATAAACATGTGCTTTTGACGCATGTCTGCTACATATTACAGGTTACAGGTTCTTGGACAGAAAACAGTGAAAACGATGAAAAGACGATGCAAAAGTGGACTTTGATCAACAAACAGAAGACTCTTGATCAAGCCTACATCAAAGATAAAATTCACAAAGTACAAGGCAATGCAAGGTCCAAGATTACAAAGCGAACGATTAAAAGTCCACCGCAATTATTCACTGGAGATCTGGAAGAAACATAGAAGCTATTTTAATAAAAGAACCAAATAATAAGGAAGCCCAAAGACAGAAGAGCCAACAAAGGAAATTTCAAGGCCCATTACTTCCTTTTAAAGAGACAGAGACATAAAATTTTACCAAAACTTGGAGTCTACTTTGACTAGGTCTTCCTAAGGATATTTGGGTAAATGTAGACGTGCGAATCAATTGTAACCTAGGGTTTCCTATCCTCTATAAATAGGAACTCTAAATTATTGTAAAGGCTATGCCTCCCTTCATCAATAAAATTTAGATTTCTTTTGGAGAGCATCGATGCCTCTTTTCATTTCAGAAATTCAGATCTGACAAGTCTTGTGTTGATGTTTGGAGAGAGCCATCTGTAAAGTAAGTAGGTAATTTCAATTCTTACCCTAGATAATTTTTCATTCTCTGCCCTAGATTAAATTTAATTCCTTGCCCTAATTAGATAGTTAGATCTTTAATTCAATTACCCTAGATTAATTTAGTTTTTAGATTTAATTAATCCATTCACACCGTTTGGAATTAACTCGTAAGAGCGATTAGGAAATTCACAACATCCCTGTGGACCGACCCGTACTCACCGGCTAGCTACCAAGCGACGCCGTTCTTGATTGCGGTTAATAGATATTTTTGAGATCAGTCAGGCTACTGGTACATCATGCATATATTTTGACATGTATACCCACATACTCGATTTCAGTTACATGTACACCATGCACACATACTGACATGCATACAGCATAGGTTGCTATAGTTATATATATACCCTAAGTGGTATTGTTTTGATATGTGATATTGAGTTGTTGATCATTGCGCTTATGAAATGCATCATACCCACTTGCTTACATGTAGATACTTAAACCTTGCTACACTTACATGTACACCTCATATGATGCTGCATTTGTTTTCGGAGGATTTTGGGAACCGCAAGATATATTTTTAAGCTGGATTCATTTAAAAGAGCGGTTTTCCCTTTATATGCTCATATTGATGTTTTATGTTGCATATATCAGTTTTATATGGATTTTCGCATTGAGATATGGATTTCATATGATTTATGGATTTGAGAACCCTGGGGGTATTTTCAAGAAACTATGTATTGTTTGAAAACCCGATTTCTCTTGATATGATATTTGATGGGTCCACCATGAGATTTCTCGGTTCTGAGATTTGTGATATATACCCGATGCGAGGAGTGAGAGGGCCGTGTGCGGGTACATGGTGGGACCCGGTACGGTTCCCCTCGGCAAGATGTTCGTGGTATAGACGATGAGCCTGGAAGGTGGGCAAGTACCTACCGGTGACTGTATTTGGACTCGGCGGTTATCGTGGGGATACCGACCGGAGTGATGTACGACATATCGTCAGGGCCAGTCGTGGTGACAGCGCCTGAGTTATGAGGATTTACGTGTCGATGCTAGACACGGGTTTCATGATGTTTCGAGTGTCGGTGTTAGACACTCAGGTTTTCATGATTTTTACGTATCGTCGGTGGACATACGGGGTTGATATCCTCATACTTATATACATATATATATATATACACACACAAGAATATGTTTTCATGATGTTTCGGTGTCGATGTTTGACACTCAGGTTCCATGAGACTTGCAGGATGTGAGGGCCGATCTGTGGATGCGGTGCCTGAGGATTTGGGATTTGATGTGTCAGTGAGGGACACTGGTGTTTTTCCATGCTGATGATTTTGCATGAGATTTTATTGTATCATCCCACACACTCAGGATTTTGTTGTTATGCATTGCTTCATGTAGTTGTAGTACCCTGATGATATACCTTTACATGATTGTTGCATATTCACTTATCATACTTATGCTATCGGATTACATGTGACAGATAGATCGTTGTTCGTGCATACTTGCGATTACAATATGATGTTATTTACTATTTATGAGTTGGCAACTCACCCCCGTTGTGCCACAGTGTTTTGCAGGACTTACCCTCAGAGTAGTCACGGCAGGGCGTCTTATCATCTCTACTTTTGCGGATACCGCTACGTTAGGCAGTGAGGCCTTTGCTTTTAGGTGGGTTTGCGGTTATCTGCCTGTACATTGTATATCTTTTTGTTGGATCTAGTATTCTCCATCTACCACTGTTTGTATATGACTTAGAGACGACTTGTGAGGATTCGGTGTTGTATTATTTTTGGTGACTTTGGATGCCGTGCTCGTGGGAGCCGGTTTTGTTTTGGAAAGTTTACTTCTTATTGCAGTCTTTTCTTTGATATTTCTTCGCTTCGGCTTCGTATACATGTTGTGGTGATTGTCTCCGCCGTTGGGCGTGATTTTGCTCCCATTTGGGATGCTTTATAGATTATCTGTGTTGTACCCGTTTTCGGGGCTAGTTTTTACAAAGGAGGTGCTGCCGAAATTTTCAAAAAAGAAAACTAGAGTTAGAGATTTTACTTGTGATTTTCCAAATGTTAAAACTATGTTTTTCTCCGTTGATCCAGATTTGGGTGGTTTAGATTTCTGGATTTCGGCTTACTTGAATTGCGTACGCCTGTAGACGTTACGTAGTTTAAATGCCGGTTACGGGCCAAATTTTGGGTCGCGACACCAATTTTGCTGGGATTGGATATATCCTTCAGCAAATGCCTAATAAAATGATTTTGTAGCAAAAAAATTATTTAGTTAAACAAATTATTTCAGCTTATAAGCAAATGAAAATAGTAATCGTTTTAAAATTGGATTAACCAGTGCTTCACATTCAAGCTTATATAGTTTTATGACATCTTTGAATATTGGATCATATAGCATAAAAATTTCCTTTGCAATGTACTAGACACACAAAATCCAATGATCTTCGTGATGCATGGGAATATAAATATGTGATTAAAATTTTAATTCATCATTATAAATCATATTTGTTGCAAATAAAATGAAGATGAGAAAAATAAAATACGGACTTACCGTTTCACACTTCAGTACAAACTTCTGGAAAGAATTTTTCCATTTGGCCGTCTTCCAGTAAGCGAGATCTGCACTTGTGGTTGCTCTTTACTTTCTTCGCTTTGTATCCTTGATAACAATCACGGAGTATCATCAAGAAAATAAAAAGTAGAATGAACAACATGATATTGAATATTATTTAGTTGATATACAAAACGTATTGAATAACAATTACTTACACAAAATTCAGAATAAAAAAAGAAGCTATCAGTGGACAATTCGCGTCTGCATAACAAATCGATGTAAGCCGTTATCATTTCTCCTCTAACACGCTCCCCAATTGGCAGCGAGGGAAAGTCGAAAAAATATACAACTGCCCCTTCTCTTGTATGAAGGAATTCATCTTCTCTGAAGGTTATCAAAATATGAATATTTAGTATTTAACTTTTAAATATGAAATTATAATTAATTCATTAGAAGTAGACAAACCATATTTTCCCTTTCCGGTCAAAGTGTTCGATCCATAATTTCGTCCGTACGAACTTTTTTTTTTTTATTATGAGATTTGATATTTAATTCCTTATACGGGCTTCTTTTCTTTCTTTTTTTTCTTCTCTTGATTTGTGTACGGCGAGAGCAAGAAAGAACTTGGTTTCTTTACTCTCCTTGATTCTTCCATCGCTTCTTTTAAAATTTCTTGTCCCATGGGATCAGTTAGATCTATACCCACTTTAATAGTCCTTTAATTAAAGAACCTTTTTTAATTTCTTCCGCGACGTCTGTCCGACTGCCTGGAGACGGTAAATCCATCACAATAGATTGTTCAAGTGGTAATTCCTAAGGAATACCCTCTGTCGTTTCAATTTTTTCAATAGGGTTTTCTACTTCAACTTCAGGGTTTATATCTTCAAAATCTATGCTCAAGTTTGTATCGGCAGCACTTAAATCAACCTCAAATTCATCAACGGTCTCCTCTTTCGTATTTTTTCCAAACGTATCATCAACATTTTCATCCTCGGGAATTTCAACCCTGAGATTTTCATCCTCTGCCTTTTTCCCGACGGTCTCCTCCCCTACATTTGTTTCAACGACCTCCTCAACATTTTCAACCTTGGGAATTTTAGTCCCGACATTTTCATCCATTTCTTGGGCTTCATCCCCCTTTCTCATCAATCTCACCCTTTAGAACTAATTTGATCTCTTCATGTAATCTCTTAAAATTGTCGTCATCCAACAAAGATTAATTAAGTTCAACCGAGTTCATCTATAAATAATAAGTAATAAATATCGATAATTGGATCTAATATATTAAAGCTGATATAAAATAAAACAAAACATAAACAATGCTTACATGATCGAGAAGTAATTGACGACTAATCTAGATGTTAGGCTTGTATACCGCAGTTGGTTGATTATGGGGTTGTATTACCTTCCTGGTAATAGTGGTGTACGAAGTGAAGTAATCGCTAGCTACATCTTGACCTTCTCCTGTACTTGCATCAAATTCAACTCCATTTTCTTCGATATCAATTTATGATTCGTCCCACAAATTGATATACTCCAAAATCATATCGTATACTTGTTTCTTCTTGATTGCCTTCTCCTTCTCAGTTTGTCTAGATTGAACATTAATGGGTACATTCTAAATACCGCCAAACTGTCGGATTATCCTTTCGGGATATTGCCAGTGGACAATATCGAAACAAATGAGAGGAACTCATAACAGTCCAGAGTATTTACTGAGAAGGAAAAAGTTTTCGAATGTACCAACATACTCAGTGTATGAATCCCATGTGAACTGTCTTTAAAGAAGCATTTGGAAATATTTATCATTATTCATAAAGAATTAAACAAATGTCGTTAAATTAAGTAATGAAATAGTAATTACCTGTAATTCATTCAAATTATCAAGCATACCCTGGTAGAATGTTTTATGATGATGGGGAAATCGATGTGTGTGTATACACCCCATTGTCTAGTAAGGGGTCTACTCTCCTTGATATTAGTATCGGAGATAAGCCGAATGACTGAAATCCTAGTATATGTCTAACACTGAATAAAAATTAATTGTTAGATTCGTTACAATTATCTTTATAATAAAATAAAATAATTATACAACTAATATGATATGTGCAAAATTATAAGACAAACCTTTATCGCTCTCGCATTTGACAGTATCGCTTCGTTCAATCCATTTATCAAATACGACAAAACCCTCGCCCCCAGGAGATAAGTTCCTCATCGCTTAATAATTGAAGCCATTTTGGATGAACTAGGTTCTTGGAGCGTGCAGAGAATAATGCTATGCAAATGGTGTACAAAACATAAGTTTTTGTATATCGAACCATTTTCTCCTGATCGACATTAGTCCCGTGGCTACTAAAAGGCTCATACATCCACGTCGCAGGTACGGCACCGTATTTTCTCTTCTCCTTCGGGGGAACAACTCCTAATACGACGTAAAAATGTATGAACTCATACATCCTTCATAAACAATTGGAGAACCTGTGACCGGATAACCGAGAATCTATGATACGTCTTCAAGAGTGATCGACGCCTTTTCAATGGATAAATGAAAAGTGTTCGTCTCGGATCGCCATCTCTCAACTAATACAGATATCAATGGTAGGTCATGTCGTTGATAGCCAATTTTACGATACTCACCAAAACCCCATTCGTCTAATAATTCAATCTGTTGATCCGTCAGAAGCCATTGCACAGACATGCTCGTAGATTCGAGCGCAACAAGATTTCCGCTATTTTTACCACTCCAAATAACTTCAGAAATGTAATTTGCTTGATTATACAATACAACATTCTTCATGCGGCCGGGTTGTATTGAATGGATGATGTCTAAGATGCTGATGGCTGGATAAGATTGACCACATTCACCTTTGATTGTATTTTCCTTATTTTGCTACATTCTCGGAGTTCTTCTTTACAAAAATTATTTGGCGGCGGAGGAGAAGGAGTCGGTTTAGCCCTCTTCGGTGCATCCCTCTTAGGTGTGCATTTTCCGGCTATTATAACTACATAATAAATATAAAAATTCCTAAAAATATTAACGAAAAACCCTACATCAATAAGACCAAATCCTAAACTAATAAATTCATTGATTTATGTTATAAAATCGATCCAAGAAACATGAGAATACCCAGCAACAATAGCAATTCAAATCACAGAAAAATGCCCCAATTTACATCTGAAAACCCTAACAAAAATCCCTCAAAAAATAACAAACGCTATACTAATTAAAGTAATTAATTTACCTTATGAGATCGATCCACGAATTAAGAGAATGCCAGCAAGAATCGCAGTAAAAATTGACCAATTTCGATCTCTAACCCTTAAACCGCTTAAACTGTGCTGAAACTGTTAGGACGGTGCACTGTTTATTAAATAGAAACCGCTGCTTAAAGTAGCGGTTAAATATGAACCGTTAGATTTTAACCGCTAGTTAAAACAGCGGTGAAAATTAACGGCTCAGATTTGTTGGATAAATTTATTTATCCAACACTGTATATTGTTCCGTCCCATATTTTTTAATATGAAGTTTTATTGTCATAACTAGAGAATGAACGAAAATTCTTTTAACTTTTCAGTAGGGGCCGGGTAAAACCCATGAGCCTGGGTTAACCCCGATGATGGACCGGGTGAAAGTACACCCACGAATCCACAGGTCTGATCTACATGGTACTACTAAACGGTCGGGTCGGATACGTTAAATTTCGGGTTTCACGGGAGGCGCCGGGGATCAAACGGTTCAAGCGGTGGAAAACCCCAAAATGGATAAATATTGGAGAAAACAAAAGGCTAATAATGCATAAAAATATATTAACAAATAGACGTATATATCATGACCCAAGCCTTCTCTTCTTCTTTTTCTTCTTCTGTCGCTAATCTTTCTCTCTCTTAAAAGCATGACCAGCTCTTCTGCCCCTTCTCGCAAGGTAATAATCTCTCTCTCTCTCTATCGACAAGCAAAATGGAAACAATAATATCAATAAAAAATCCCTCCTTTTTCTCTCTCTGGCCGTAAATTTTACTCAATTTCCAATTGAATTTGATCTCCCATCGCAGGCCTTGAGCAAGATCGCGTGCAACAGGCTCCAGAAGGAGCTCGTCGAGTGGCAGGTCAATCCCCCCGCTGGATTCAAGCACAAGGTCTCCGACAGCCTCCAAAGGTTAGGGTTTGGGTTAGGGTTAGGGTTAGGGTTAGGGTTTTTCATTTTTCTTTTTTATCTGATTGCTGATTCTTGTGGTTGAGATTATGAAGGTGGGTTGTTGAGGTGAATGGAGCGGCTGGGACTTTGTATTCGAACGAGACTTACCAACTTCAGGTGGATTTTCCCGAGCATTACCCTATGGAGGCACCTCAGGTGACGAAAAGTTTCGATTTTTACTAGTGGAGATAGGCGGTTTTGGTGAATTTTGTTGAATTTGTAGCAAATATATTGTCTTTTCACTTTTCTATGGTTATCATTTACTGCAAGTGGTGTTAGTTTCATTGGACAATAATTTGTCACTAATTATTACGAAATCGAAGTGAGATTGATAGCTGATTGTAAAACCCTGTTGATTTTTCATGGAGCCTGAGGCTTAAATGAAGTGGTCGAATTTCTTGTCCCTTGCACAAAAGAAAGCGATTTTTGAACAACTTTCATGCAATTGCCACCTTAACTCTGCATAAGAGAAAAATGGAAATCCAATCCAATTTGTTGCGATCGATCAGTTAACATTTTGTTAGAACTTATTCTGGATTTTGGAAAGGAAATGTTTAGTCGCCAATTTTTTTTTTCAATTTTGAAAAAGAATTCACATGATCATGGTAGTCGTGATGAAGTTTGAACGTAAATCTTGAAAATTATTGGTGGCTTTTGTTGATTAGGTGATCTTTGTCAATCCGGCGCCGTTGCATCCACACATCTACAGCAATGGGCATATCTGTTTAGGTAAGAATCAAGGTGATGATTTGGATATATATGTTTGTTTCATAATTTCTCTTGTATAATGGATTGGTTCTTTGCATTAGTGTGATTGGTTGATATGTCTTCTTTGTTAATACTATTTTGGTGTAGTTGCTGGAGTTGTGATTTTCTATAAGGCATCTCCCCCCCCCCTCCCGGCCTTCCCATGAAGCATCTTTTGAATCTGTGGATGGACTTGCTTTTCACATTGTTTTTTCTTTTACATTCCCATGTTTGGTATGTAGGAGTTGAATAAATTGGCGAATATGTAATCTTGTTTGCATGTCTCTTACTAAAATATCACTCTTATTCCTCTATTTCAGTTATTTATTTATTCTATAGGGTGCAGAATCATGTGCTGAGATGATTGTGACTTTTATAGTTTTATATAATGATAAATTTGTGTTAGCAACATCTGGCAGCTCAGCTCTTGTTTTAGTAGGTTTTCTACATCACAATATAAACACTTATGCGCCATACAAGATTTTGCAAATAATTTTTCTTGGATTCCTATCTGATCTTATTGTATCATTCAGGATAATCTAGGATGTGTTTCTATCTTGTTCGAAATGCTCTGTTAAATCTTTTCCTGTTGTCAAAAAGACACCTCCTCCCCATCCTTTTATTTTCTACCAAGGTCGAAATCAAACGGTATCAACCCTTTCTTCAATCTGAAGGATCGTGAGCCGCGCTTGTTCAGTCGTATCCTGATTGAAATTATTCTCAAAACTGACGCTTGTTCCTTCCTTTCCACCATGACCATCTTTCCAACCTTTTCTTTTGCAGTTGCGATCACATTTTGCAGAGAAACAAATACTGCAAATCCACCTGTTAATTTCGAATGGCATATAACTAGAAATTATGGGGGACATACAGGATTTCAAGCTTAAACTGGATGTGAAGTTGCAGAGTTGGTTATTCTTCCTTTGGTGCTCAAAGAGAGAAATATCAATCATAAGTGACAGTATACTTAATTTCAAATTTTTTTTTGCTTTTCAAGTTAGTGGCTTAGGCCTTCAAACAATTACATTCTACTGTTCATTTCTCTACAGAAGTGCTTAATATTCCTCTTTTTAATGTTATTTAACAAGGTCTTTCATCTCAAAATCATGACGTAGACTTGCTTTCTTGTTTTCTACCATATTAAAGGAACAGATTATTTTCTTCCACCTACTTGTTTTGGTACAAAATTTTACATTAAAAAGAATACCACATCTTTATAATTTACATTAGTTATATCAGAGCATGTTCTATTTCAGAAAATTTGATCATTGGCTAATCAGCAGCGTACTTGCTGCTTAGAATAATCATTATAAGTTTATAGCTTCTTCACTTGATTTTCTTTCCATTCATGATTAATAATTATGGGGCAAGAACATGTAAGAAAAATTGAGATGACATTTTTTTTGGGATCCTGCATGATTTGAGTGAGTCATTATTGGGGTGACTCCTGGCTAGTGAAAAAATGTCTTTAGCCGTGAACAGGAAAGAATTAGCTCTAAGCATATGTTTGCAAGAAGCTAATAATCATATATTATTTGCAGCAGACTTGCTTCTATTTAGTTCAATTTTGGGAAAAATACTGGTATGCAGCATAACAAAGCTTAATAGAAAATTTATGTAAACTGTTGTTTCCCTAAAGAGGTATTTTACCTTGCATGCTTGAAATATGTCAGAACACTGACCTATGCATGCACAAACAGTGAGGTGAGTAATGGGTTGTGGGTGTAGGATCCAGAACCTTTCTCTCCATTTCCTTTATTGTTCCTTTAAACTAGTAAACTAAGAGTCTTGATCTCTGCCGCTTCGCCCCTATTCCTAATTATCAGGACATGGTTGTTCATATCTCAATGAACCTAAGATATCACACATGTGGGCAAATGTCTGGGCACATGGAAATTGCTTTGAATTAACTGGAAGAGGTCAGCTAATGAAGAATTTAATTGATGAGGTATATGAGCGAGGTGGTCTTGCTTGAGGTTAGATTTATGGCCAAACCAATTATGCTCATTTCTAAGGTAGGTGTCAGATTTGTCCTTATCATTAACCTTTGCAAAATTTTGGATTTGTGAGTTTACTCTGGCAAGCCCTTCCCTTGTCTTAGTTTTCTGAACCAGGAATTTGCCGCTTATATGGAGAGGGTTGACATCATGTCGATAGCTGGTCGTAAAACATTGTTTGATTCTTTATTGGAGCTTTGCTTCATGGACCCTGTTTGGATGGGAAAAGGTTTATATGATGACGACGACGACGAAAGTTTACTGGAATGTACCCCTGTAGTTTAAGAATGTACAGGTGAAGAATTATGAATTCCACTAGTAGCAGAAGGGATCATTTTGTTGGCAGTTAGCATGGGAATACCCTATCATTTGGCTACGATTACGAGGTTTCATTTGTTTGCAGTTCGTACAGAATGCTTTCATGCAAGGCTCCAGATGAACTGTTGACATTGAGTTGTTTATTGATGACATTATTGGTCGTTGGTGAACATGAGATAAACTGGATTGTAGTTATAACTTATAAGTATAGTTGGTGGCCTTAATTTGGCGAGGATATATCCCGATCATTTTTTGTGAGTTTTTTCCTAATAAATAAAAGAGAAGAAAAGTCTGCTAGATATTGGTAGCTGAAGCCAATAATTTCTTTAGATTGTGTTAATGCATGGCTCTGATACAATGTAGAGATCATTAATGTGGTTAACAAACTTGTTATGAAATGAGTAATCTTAGCACAAGATTGGTCTAGCGTAAAGTGGGAAACCAAGGTGGATGGTGATATACGGTATGATTTCACATATCATAACAAGAGCTCACAGATGTGTTTGTATAAAAATAAAGTTATGGAGAAGGCCAAGTATGTTCTTTTTTCTTCCTTTTTTTTGGCGAAAAGTATGGGGTAGAGAGAAGGTAGCTGATAGTTTTGGTAGGTTTTGTGCAGTCCTTAGACATCTTGCTACAATTGTAAAGCTTTCATTATTTTAAACTACATGGATATTATATCGCTTAAAGGTTAGGAAAATATGTATTATGATTTTATATATCTTTTCTGCCACATGCCAATATTATTATATCAACAAAATGTCTTGTAGTTTGTGTGTGTACGCATAACAGAAATATTTCCAAGTTGGAGGTAGCTCTGACTCAGAACTGAGTACAATGAATGATCCTCTGAAGGCAATGAACTCCCTGAATATCGATAGTGGTTAACAGGTTTAATTATTTAATTTAGATTTGGATTTTTAGCTTGAGTTTGAGTTTGAATTCAAAAGGAGGATCCTCATGGTATTTTTTACTTTGGATTTATCGTTTGCTAGATAGCTATTATATAAATCTTAATTGATTCATATGAGAGTTTCAAACTACAATAGAAATCTAGTTATATGGGTTTTAATTGGTATCGACTTAGAGGAGGCACTTTCGTATATGCAGCTCACCATATTCTTTACTGTTTTTTATGTTATATTCTTGAATTTGCTGTGTGCCTATGTTTTTTGTTGTGTAGGGTTTCCACATCGGTGTGTCCATCTCCCTTCATCTTGGGGGTGTTGTAACTACAAATTCTCTTGAACCCTGTGCATTAGCTCACTAATCCTGACTATAAGAATGAAGTAAAGTTTATTATCTACATTCTCTTGTTAATGTCTGTATTGATGTGCATGCAGATATATTGTATGATTCATGGTCCCCTGCAATGACAGTAAGTTCAGTGTGCATCAGCATTCTATCCATGTTATCCAGCTCCACAGCAAAGGTGCTTTCTCCGCTCAACAATTGATCTCTAATTCTCTACTCTCTGCATGCAGTCTTGTTTAATATATACTTATTTTTATTCTTCTCAAAATTGTGCGTGTTTGCAGCAACGGCCAGCTGACAATGATCGGTACGTGAAGAACTGTAGGAATGGCAGGTCTCCAAAGGAGACGAGATGGTGGTTCCATGACGACAAGGTCTAATAACCATGCCGTGCATGCTTCTTTTACCTTCTCCATGACTCGAGTTGTATACTCCAATAACGCTCAGGAGTATTGAAGTGATTCCTAATGTTTCGCCAAGGTAGGGTTTGAGAGCTGCTGTAAGTTGAGAACATTGTGGTATATATCTGTAAAGGAACGAACCATAGGAGCTGTACCAACCCATAACTCATTAATAATAATAAGTCCATTTATCGCTGCTAGTTTTCGTCTTAATTTACCAAATATGATATACCAAATATGATAGTGTATTTATAACCCATCATGCTCGGCCATGTGAAAACGAAAGTTGTTTGGCGGTATCCATTTTGCAAGTTTGTTCTAAGCATGCATCGGTGAGCTTTGTAGATGGTTTGAAGGAATTATGCGACGAGTTTGGAGTAGTTTGTTGTCCGAACATCTCTTACTGATTTTCAAGTTGACATTTTGTACAGATATTTGTTCTCAGTTCATCTGAAATTTATATGGCCCAAGAATCTTGGCTGCTTTATAAATTTGAAGGGAATTAGACAAAATACCTTTGTTTTTGTCATTTCACCTACCTTCAAACTGTCTTTATCTTTATAGATTTGATGGTATGAAATCAAGTAGCATGAAGTGTAGACCAGTAAGTTTCAGCAACCAAGTGCGAGCTCAGTTTAAACATTACAGAATGGACTTTACCCCAACTTTGAATAGACCTATCTATTACTATTAATATTATATGTAAGAAAGTTAAATACCTATCTATTACTATTAATATTATATGTAAGAAAGTTACATGAGCTCTCATTTAGTTTGGACATATGTGGCTACCGATGTAATCTTATCATTTCAATTTAACAAAATTAATTTTGTTTGAAAATTTTAATAATTTTGGGATTTTTATGCAAGCATGCAAAATATAAAATATTTTAGAAAGGAAGAAAATGGAAAATTTTTGCAACATACATATGCAAGCAAAATTATGAAAATAGAAAAAATTGAAGATTTTTGATATTTTTTTATTTTTCGTACAGCAAGCCAAATATTGAAAACCTCAGAAAATTTTTAGATATTTAAAAATTATGTGTGTTTTTGTGCTACAACATGAAAAATGTAAGTGTTGTATAGCAAGCAAAATATTGAAAATGGAAATTTTTGAGATTTTTGGAATTCTTTGATTTTCACATGTTATAATAAGAGTGAAAAAAATTTGAATATTTTGATATTTTTGAAAATTTTATGAGCTAGAGTGCAAAATACTGAAAAGCCAAAAAAGTAGAAAATTAGTAAGGATTTGATGAGTTTTGCTTCATACATAGCAAGAAAAATATTAAATAAACGAAGATTTTTTAAATTTAATTTCACGATTTTTGTGTGCTATGCATACATATTGATAATTTTGAAAAAACTATTGTAATATTTTTTGTGCAAGCAAACAAAATACTGAAAATCGATGGAAACAGAAATTTCTAGATTTTTGAAAATTTCCCGATTTTTATGTCCAAGCAAATTATATGTTATCTTTATAACAATTTCAATTTCAAAGATATAGCAAGAAAAATATTTTAAAAAATGAAGAAACTTAAATTTTTGGGAATTTCGAAAACTAAAGAAATATATTAATTTTATTACAGTTTCAATATTACTCAAGGTTCATGAGAAGTAATTATTTGAACACTGCTTGTAATATCTTCACATGGCCATAATTGTTTAAGTTTGTACGATATGGCTAAATAAGTATAGAGATGAATAAGTAACCAACATATATTTTGATTGACTTTTTTATGCATGAATAGTGTAAGAACTTGATTTGTTATAATAAAATCGTTCTTACATTGAAAATTTTGACAATTAAAAATAAAAATTTCATGATTTTTGTATGCCTAGCACACAAAATATTGAAAAATCCGAGAAAAAAAAATTTAGAGTTGAAAATTTCCTGATTTTCATTTGGTATTGCAAACAAATTATAAAAGACAAAAGAAAACAGAAATTTTGAAATTTTTTAAAACTTCTTTATTTCATATGCTATAGCACGTAAGATATTAAAATTTTAAAAGAAATGGAAATTTTGAGATTTTTGAAAATTTTACAATTTACAGGTGTGCATGGATAATATTGGAAAAACAAAAGAAAATAAAGGCTTTTGAAAATTTTACAATTTCCTTGTGCCATAAGATATAAAAATATAGAAAAAAAATAGAGCATAACAGAAAATATTGAATCTTCTGAAAATTTCACGAATTTTGTGTGCGAACAAAAAAATTCCAAAACTGAAAAAACAGAAAATCTTGAGATTTATAAAGATTTTGTGATTTCTATATGTTATAACAAGTAATATATTGAAAAGCCTAACAAAACGGAAAATTATGAGATTTTTGAAAATTTCGCGATTTTTTGTGCAACGTGTATAATATTGGAAATTTGAAGAAAACATAAATATTTGGGATTTTTCCATGATTTTCATGTGTTGGGTTTTCTAATCACGCGAAATTTCAGTCACCCGGACGAGATCTCTTTGTTCTATTAGATTTTTAGTAGCAACCAACGACCTTTTCTTCATCTACTTCATTAACTTTTTGTTTCCTTAATACCCGAAAGTTCTTCATAGCATGTGCAAATAAAATATTGGAAAACCAAAGCAAACAGAAAATGCTGAGATTTTTAAAATTCAATGATTTTCATCTGTTATATGGAATGCAAAATAATAAAAAAAAGAAAGAATACTCAATTTTTTGAGATTTTTGAAATTTTCAAACTTATTTTATCCAAAATATTGAAAAAGTGAAGGAAAAACATAATTTTTTTTTAGAGTTTTAAAGAGTAAATTTTCAAAAAGCCTGGGCCCGTTTGGGAGTTGTCTAAAAACCCCTATAATTTTCGAAATTGTTGAGAAGGCCTTGATGTTTAAAATCTTTGTGAAAAAATCTTCGACTGTATTTAGGCCTTTTATTTTCTCAACTACTTGGATATTACAAGCAACTGTTTAAATATTACAAACAACTACAACTGCTAAGATATTATACGCAACTGCTCAAATGGGGTTTTGAATGAGGCCGGGGGTTTCTTAGCAAGAGCAAAAAGCCTAGGGTTTTTACACAAGTTTAAAGCTGGCAGGAGGTATTTTGACAATTTGTATTTTCATGTGCCATAAGAATCAAAACATTGAAAAACGAAAGCAAATAATTTTTTTGATATTTTTGAAAAGTTCATGATGTTCATGTGCAATAACATGTAAAGTATTGAAAATTTGAAGAAAAAACAAAATATTTTTTGCTATTAAAAAAATCGTGATTTTCATTGTCATATAACATGTAAAATATTGATATTTGGAAGAAAGCAGAAAATTTTGGGGGTTCTGATGATATTTTGACTTTCTGGTTCTATATAAAAATCAAAATTTTGAAAAACGTATAGTATCGAAAATTTAGAGATTTTTGAAAATTTCGCAATTTTTATGAGTTGCAGAATGGAAAATATTGTAAATTTGAATAATCAGATAATTTTGGAATATTTGTGAATTTCATGATAATTTTGGAATATTTGTGAATTTCATGATTGTCATGTGCATGCAAAATATTGAAAGTTTCACGATTTTCGTGTGCTATATAGTATGCATAATATTGAAAAAAAGAACTAGATTTTTTGAGATTTTTGAAACATTTTGTGATTTTCATGTACTTAAGGAAAATATTTAAAAAACGAAGAAAACAAAAAATATTTCATTTCTAAAAATTTCATGATTTTCTTGAGTAGCAAACAAAATATCGAAAAACCGAAGAAAACATAAATTTTGAGATTTTTAAATTTTTTCCATAATCGTATAAAATCTAAAATTTTTCCATATTCGGATAAAATGTTGTAGATTTGGGGGGGGGGGGGGGGGGGCTATTTGGGTTGTTTTGATATATTTCGTGATTCTCATGTGCTGTTATAACAAGCAAATATTAGAAAATCGAAGAAAAAGAATAAGTTTGAAAGTTTTAAAAATTTCAAACTTTTCATTATATTATAGCAAAGAAATTATTGAAAAGCTCGAAAAAAATACCAAAATATTTGCAAATTGATCCTTCATATATTTTACATAGTTCTGCTTATAAATCATATACCAATAAACTTTTAAATTAAGAAACTTTTCATATACACTTCATATACACACGCATAGCATTGGAGCTCTAGCTAATTAATTGCAAACTTCAATAAACCATTATGCTCTATATGAACCTGTTTTCACTAGGGATTTGAAACAACATAAAGATAAAAGAAGGTATATGATAAGTATGACGAATCGAACTTAGTGTATACAATCATAAAGATATCAAGGGAGTATTTACAAGGGCGAAAGAAAAAAAAACCTTTTTATTATCTCAAATGCCAATGCTCGCATATGCATCCAATGACTGAATTATTTGTGCACACAGATATCTACAAATGGTCATTTCATACCCCTTTAAAAGATGATATCATAAATGAGATCTTATGCAATAAATTTGATGCAGCCTTAAGATCATCATTCTTGTGTGTTGTCCATTCTTGATAGTGATGGAGGCTGCCGGTGAAATCCGTGAACAGCCCGTCAACCTGGATCTTGTTGATCCAGTAATCATATTCAGCGTAGGGATCCTGCCGGAAATTCAAGTGTAAGAACTGGTTCTCATTTCTGTAAGTGTACGGATGCACCTGCATATAATCGGGAACCAATTTGTCAGAACGGGATTATTGTATGTTCAGCTCGGGAAAAATATGATATGAAGTGCAAAATGAATGAAATCATCGTGAAAAGAATCTCGCGAGTGAGCGATTGGGTTAATTGCTAAAAAATACCCCAATGTTTCACCTTCTTTGCACGTATATACCTTATTGATTTTTTCACTGCACTTATACGCCCTAAAGTACAAACCGTTGATACTTTGCTCCCTTCAGTTCATCATCAAATCCACCACTATTTTAAAAAAAGTAAATACGGTTTGTACTGTAGAGTATCTAAGTACAACGAAAAAACAATAATGTATATAAGTACAAAGTAGCTGAAACATTGGGGGTATTATTTAGCAATTAAACCTAAACTTAGTAAAAGATAAAAAGAAAATAACTGCCTGATTAGTGGCACAATGTGTTGTAATCATTCCTTTATATCCAATTTTATAGCCGCAAGAGGTCAGGTGATTTTATTTTGGGTCCTTTCCAGTTAAATTGTCATTTTAGAGTTGAGAAATAAAGTCTAATTTGTGTTAGGGCAATAAAAGGTTGACCTTTTCTAAACACCATCCATCTTTTGGAGTTTTTGAGATAACACCATTAAATTTTAAAAATTCTATAAAACCCCATTGAACAGCTAATGTTTTCTGAAATCGTTAGTTTGATTAACTCATGCAAACCATAATGGGACTGAATAACCCCAAAATGTCACGTAAATAGATTGAATAGACTCAAGAGGAACGGAAGATGAAATTTTTTGAAAAAAATACCATTCACCTTTTTTAACGAAAATGCCCTTCAATGGGGTTCTATCGCATTTTTAAAGTTTAAAGGTGTGATCATAAAAACTCCAAAAAGTGGATGGTGTTTAGTAAAGTTTACCCTATTCTTTAATCTGCGATAAGCACCTTAAACATTCTCCCCTAATCTGTCTAAATTTCAGCCTATAGCCTCAACAAAATAAGATAGCACGCTTACAGAAAATAGCATACCTGTAAATCATGAGCATGGGCTTTTGCAACAAGATCCGACGGCGTAGTCAGATAATTATTCTCTGGAGCAACTATGGTATCTTTCCACGGTCCAATGCCAACCACGTATTCTTTTATATATTCTAAATAAGCATCTGAAGTGATTTCCCAATACGACTGCACGACAACAAAATACATTAGTTGGTATATCAGGACAGTTGTATTCTCAGTACTGATAACTATAGGTCAAGTATCATCTATCAGGATATGCAGTAAAATTATCTGGAAGAAAAAACATTATTTGAATATTCCAGTAATATTAAACATTTTCCAGGACTGTGTCATTATCGCCTTGGTATGTTCAGATAATGTCTTCTCTAACAATTTTGAACTTTCGGAAAGATATTTTAAACAAAATAATTCTTCATGAAGATAATTCCTCAAGAGAAACAAGATAACATATGAATGAAAAGAAAGCAGTAATGTTATACCTGATTTGTATCTTGGGTCGGAACTGTAACATCATCAATCAAGAGGAGTTTGGGCGAGTCTGTTAAGTTTGAAATATAAACTAAGGATGTTGGCGCAAATGACTGTACAAAAACCGGTTGCTTTAGCCAATCACTCGACTTATATGAACCTTTATACCCATACTTCAAGAGCGTCTCTACAAACTTGTCTTCAAATTTCTTCCCGTTTCGCCATTTGACCTGTAAGAATAGGGAATTGATGGCCATATATTAGATAGATATAATATCTCGACACTATACATAGAAGGCTTCAACACCAAGCAAGTTAATTTGATTAGCTGCAATCTTCTTCATTCTTTTCTTTTATATCTTTTATATATATAAAAAGCAATGCGGAAGAGGGCAAAATTGAGCTTGATTTTGTCCTCTTCCGCGTTAGCAAATGCACCCTCAAATCCTTGAAAAATATATATTCATCCCCTAAGTTACTTCCTGCTTACGTTTTAGTCCCTCATACTGCTCAATCATAAATCATTAAATTAATTTACGATCCTCAATTGTTTTCAAATTTAATTAACACCCGCATTTGAATTATAAAAAAATTTACGATCTTTAATTGTTTTCAAACGTTTGTTTAAGTTGTAATACGATTTGGATTTAGATTTTCAAGAGGTAATGAGATGGATTCAGTCAGATGATAATGAATATATCGACTCAGATAACGGGATGTATATAGTTATATAATGAGCATATTCTGTCAGGTAACGAGCATATTCGGTCAGGTAACATGATATTGAAATCGTATGACTGCATATATGGTCTAGGAGGATCGCTCTATGGGTGGATGCAAAAATAAATTTAGACATCTCATTTGGTTTCGGATTTTATTTAGGCCCCCTAATTAAAGTACAATGCTATGGTACTGTATAATCTGTTATGAATTTATATTTGAGAGGGTAATAAAATTGATTTGGTCGATTATAATTTAATTACATTTCTTAGAGGTAACAAAATGGATTGGGTTAAATTTAAATTTTAGATTTCCACGACCTAATGGAATGGATTTAATCGGGTTTAAATTAAACAAAATTTAGAGGCATAACAAAACTCAAGCATTTCAATAACATCAAATGAGATGACATTGAAATCGTCTAACCAAATATATGGTTTAGGATGATCAAATTGTTGAGCAGTTCGATATGAATTTACTTTTATTTTTTTCTAAGATAGTTTTCGCAAATTAAATACTATGTTGTATAAAGATATTTTCCGAAACTGCGAGCTTTCCTGCACTTGCAGGCGTCCATGCTAGTTTGATATACAACAATATATAGTGATAAAACTAATTAGCAACATATCTTGTTGAATAGCATGAATGTACAGAAGGCAAAATAATGGAATAGAGTCCTATTAAATCAAGTTAAAGATTTATAAACCTAAATCTGTTTCCAACAAAAGCTAAGACTTCTTCACCTTAATTAAGTCTTATTGATGTCAAAAGCCAGCTTTTGGTATTGTTACCGCAAAAACATGTAAAACAAACGACCAAACACAATCAGTAATTACGATTAGAAGAAAATAAATTGTCAGGTCTAAACCCTTTTTTCTCATTAATCATACCTAATCATCATTTGAAAGGAAAATCACTTACGTGTTGATTGATTAAAACTGGATTCTTTATCTCCGGGTAAATCCCCACGACTCTGTCTGCATCTAAAGCGATTGCAATAAACTCTTCAAATGTGATTATTGAGAACTTTCCTGCTTGGAATGATAAACTTAGAACTATTAGCTATAGTCATCAAACTCTAATAAGTAATAAGAACTAAACACCAAGACATTCAAAGGGTAAAGATAATAGCAACTAATTCACAGAACGCAATTTGTATCCAAATAAAAATATTGATATGAAAAAGGCCCAGATGAAATGTTTGATAGATATAACTAACCATTATACTGCTGATCTCGGAACTTGTACCTCTGCTTCACCCTTAGTGATTTCAGCTCTGCGAGTGTGAAGTCCACTACAAAAGGATTACGGAAAACAGTTAATATCTAACAGAATTCTGCAGCTAAACATCCTAACCCTATTACATGTAACATACAATAGCAGAGGTAGACTCCAGGTTGCATATTGATCACTCTGTAGTCTTATAAATAGGATGATATAACATCTGAGCATGCCATTTTAAAGGAAGGTATCATTCAGTTTCATGGGAGATATATATCAGCTGATAATATATGAAATTGTGATCAGTATCACCAAGAGCTAATAAAAATAATAATGTGGTATTTTAGATATGCGCATATAAGCAGATATGAGAATCTTTTATAAGGAGGGAAAAAAGGAACCAAAACCACAATTTGATTTCACATTTGATTTCCTTAACCATGATGTACTCATTTTCTTTGAAGTCCTCAGGCCATCTGACGCAAATTGCCTTATGAAGATTAATCATCCATTGTATAATCATTTGTAAAAGTTACCACGATCAATGGCCAAGGTTCCTTACCTACTATGGGCAGTGGCGTATCTAAAACAAACTTCATGTCCGATAAAAATCAATATAATTCCAGAAAAGTGTTTGAGCCATATGAACCTCAACACAAGCCATCTTTTCGACCTGGACCGTAGTATACACAAGCTCGCATACATATTTCACAAATACAACCTACAATTAATACTCCAAACAAAGTTATCGGGACTGCAATCCAAGTAGACGTTTACCCAAATCCACGTAACTGCCACTCCACCATACCTCACTGATATTGGAGCGCTACCATCATTCAATTCTGTAAGTGGAAATGTAGAGCCGCTACGTTCACCAATCATACCGTTGAGCAAACTCTATAATACTTAAATTTCTAGGGTGGTCATATTAACGAACAAATATATGATTGTATTCTGTGTAATGGCACTATAACATAAATGGATGCTGTTTACAGCCCTACATCTCCAACACAACTCAAAAACCCTACTTGTATCATCTAACACCCCCTCACAGGTTGGGGGCATTTCTTGTGGGCCAAAACCCAGCTAATTGAGCAGCGGTGCGTGGCTTTTATATTGTCTTGAAGTCCCTATGACTCCACCAAAGCTCCAAAGTTGCGATGAGGATTGCAAGAAATATTCTTTATTCTAACCAACACATGTCGGGCACAGTGAAGTTCAAATTAAACCACAAAAATCTCAGGATTTTGGCTTAAGTGTTAGGATAACAAGGGTGATTTTTAAGTGCACGGATAGAAGATGCAAAATCTCCACTTAAAAATAAACTTTTTTTTAATAACTATTGTTGGGATCTGAAGTTATCCAACTCCAAAAGGCTTGCGATTTCCCTATTTTAGGAGTCTATCTAAATAGAATTGAGTTCGATTTTAGGTAACTCTAGCAACTTTTAAAACTAGATAACTCAACTTGTCTAAAGTCCAAATATAGAAGTCAAATAAGGTGGAAGTTAGGATTTTGAAGTTAAATCTATATGTAACTGTAACAACTCTAATCATCCTAATTCATTATAAATGTCGAAGAATCAAAAATTCGAGCATAACAAAATTCTAACCTATGAAAAACCCGGTAACACTCTCGCCTTGCACCTCATAAGTCCTCCTCCGATTCGCAAACTCCCTGTGATCAGCAACATCAGTGGTGTCATCAAGAGTCACATCATGAAAGCACACAAGCACACCATCTCTACTCGAAAGGATATCGGTCTCGATGAAATCGGCCCCTTCTTCGATCGCTCTCATGTAAGCGGCAGCAGTTTCTTCAGGGATCTCGCCATTGGATCCCCTGTGAGCTATGTTATATGGCCTAAACGTCTGCAATGGCTGCTTGTCTTTTAGATCGAGCTTGCTCGGCAACGGGTAGAATGGCCTCCCATTGATCCCCTCAATCGATACAAGGACAAGTAGAGGGAAAACCCCTAGAATCAATCATTGAATCGATAAAGTTGCAATCTTTGTAGTCTAAACATGAAGAAACGCGAGGTTAAAACAGAAATTTTGATGGGGACTTACAAAGGGGAGGCATTTGCTTGCTAGGGTTTTGAGCGCTGCAATTTGATCTTCGATTTTCTCTTTGATTTTGGGATTTGTTTTTTTTTTTTTAGAGGAATCAGTGGCTTGCTTCTCCCTCCAAGGGGTTTATATAAAATTTTTAGGAGATGAGGGTGGTATATGAGAATATTCGGCGGAAATAAGTGGGGTAGCTTGGGGAAAATGAGTGAAAAGATAGCTATTTTGGTTTGTGGATTTATGAGGAATATTCTAAGAGATTTTGCATTTTTTTTGTTGAGTGGTCTTTTTTATGGAATTTTTTGTGATATTTAGTTTGATAGATGCAATTTTTGGTAACAAATCCTCCATGAAAGTGTAAAAAGAAACTAGAAAAGAAAAAAAACTGAAACTTGCCTGGACAAATAGTCTATAGCCTGTCATATTCTATATTATTAGATCCAATGGTGAGTGAAAGGGTAAAACAGGAGGGCCCATATTTATATTTACAGGAAAAATAAATCTCATTGATTCATATAGTTTTTTCCAGCATGTGCTATAAGTTAGATTTCTATTTCTAATCCCCCATATATATAGATATATATATAGAGAGAGAGACGGTATCTTATAGCAATAAAGAAACAATATCTTATATATAAATGTGGATTGGAGGATGCTACTATTATTCGATGCTATTATTAGATCTTAAGCTAACATCACAGATAAAAAAATTACAAATCTATGGGCCCCATGGTTTAGCTTCGCACTCACATTTGAATCTAATATCATAGATCAACATATGTACAAAATAATATTATGGACTCCAAGCCCCTTTAATTCAAATCTCTGTCTCTTGCCCTGCTTTGAGACCATCTCTTCTATACCTTTATAATCCAAACACCATAGGGGCACGTGGCTTTCTCACATTTAATTTAAATAAATTATGAAAAAAATATTACAAAAACTTTAGTTCTAATATGATCCGCATCATAGACTTTGTTGATGAGAAATTCTGTAAAATCAAACGTAGGCTAAAAATAGTTTTAAACAAAAAGAAAATTTAGGAATACTTTTATGGTCAATAAAAACATCAACGGTCATGAACAAACTAGTATTTTTGTATATGCAACACACATGTGTATTAAAATAATGTGGAAATTAAAATCTCGAAAATAAGGCCACACATTATGCTGCGAAACAAGCAGCTACAAACTCATTAGTTGGTTTTTGGTTGTATCCAAATTTTCCTTCCATCCTTATGGATGAGTTTTGTATCCAACAAAACTTTAGCAATTTAATATAATTGCTATGGAATTTTCTTTTAAAAAAAGTCTCTAAAAATATGTTATCTTAACTAAAAATCTTTAAAAAGCTTTTCAAATCTTTTGTTACAGCACTAACATATACCTACCTACGCGCATTCCATATGGTCGATGATGTTGATCATCTTAAAATAAAGTATTTTTCTTATTTTTCTGAACGTTTTATCTGAATAAATATGAAAACATCACACGCCTTCCCTAGACTTTGAGTTATAATAACAGGGATCTTAAACCTATATATTTAAGTTATAGAATTTGAAGAAAAAAATTATATCTTTAAAAGACCATGACTAACTTCTCAACTCTTCAATAAATTAATAACAAGTTAAATTTATAATACATAGAATAGAATAGAATTGCTCCTGTCACATCAAGTAAATACCAAAGCTGAGAGTTCGGATGCTCATCCAATTCTTTTTTAAATTAAAAAAAAACGTTTAATCTACGCAATTCTCTTGTACTGTGTTTAGTGCTCGAGGAATAGGACAGTTGACTTGGATGCTAGATTCCTCCACGTGTCACCAATTTATTGGAAGATATGTTGCTTTTAGTCTTGTGTGGGGAAAGTGGAGGCCCACATAGCAAGTAGAAACTAGACGAGTCACACTCAGAGTCAACGGTCAATAATAAGGGCTTCTCCAATCTTCGCCGTGTTAAACATTTGAAAGAGACCGATTGGACCTACCTTATACGACGCAGGGGCGGATCCTGGATCAATTTATACCATAATTTTTTTGTATTTTCAAACTTGTATAAAATTGCAAAAGGTTATTTTTTAAATAAATTTTTAGCAATAAGAACTCAATATTAATATATAAGTCTACTGAAAATAGTTATCATATATTAGAAAATGGTTTTTATTTTACTATTTAAATATGATTAGATATTTTGAAATTTTATTTGTTAAGCATGAACTTATAAACAAAATTTTGATTTGGAAAACTTACCATAAACAAATTAAAATAAGTTAAGAGGCAACATGCAAATATAGAGCCCATGCAAAGGAAAATTAAAAATAAAGACAAAAGAAAGTTATATCTATTTAACAAAAACGTCTTTCCTGCATATGGCTCTTTCGGTTCCTGGTGGGGCGACTGCCTATCCTCGCTCCTTAAAGGATCCGTCCCTGCTTATATGGTAAAGGCCTCGATGGAACCATGAATAAAGCCTGAAATCAGCTCAGCTTACGTTTTCCTTTCCAGAAACATAAATCCTGTGTTTGTTTTCATTGGATATTAAAGATGAGAAATGACACAAAACGCCAGCAGGCCAGCAAGAGTAATCAAGCATTATTATTAGGAAATGCATCTCACATTTCATAAGAATTGCTGTGTAAGTAGGATGTTTAGGATAATAATGTACTTAAATATTAACATTGTGTACGAAGAAGGATAAGAAGTGAGTAAAAAAGCATCATAACATGAAGGGTTCACAAAAAGAAAAGAAAAAAAAATAATTTTATTGATTCGTGAAGGGTTCACAAAAAGAAAAGAAAAAAAGAAAGACATGAAGAGACCTAGCTAGGTCATAACATGAAAAATCTAATTAATGATAAAGAAGGGGGGAAAATGGATACACACAAGAGATTGTCAGCTTATTGAGTTTTAGCAATTTTACTTGCAAAATTCTCATAGATCAATGCTCAATAAACTGAAAAATATTTTTTGGCAATCTTACTAGATCAGGCTCATTCGAAGAGGGTGTCAAGTACAGAAAATGTGGCTTTAAAACTACTGCAAATTGACAAATTCTCAATTAATACAAGTCCCAAAAATGGAGAAATTATTTAGTGTGCCGAATGTAATATATCCGGGCAGAGGGTGAGAGAGAGAGAGAGGAGATTTTCGGACAACCTTGGGCTGCTTGTGGGGCCCACACTTCTGTTTCTTCTCTCTTGTCCGGATGTATACGGCAAGTACATGGAATAATTGTTCCCCAAAAAGAGGACTAAGGCATTTAAGGAACCAGCGGTTATTTCGATTCCTACTACTAGTAGGCCACTCACTTCACTCCCTTTTGAATGTGCAGCCTAGTCTCTGTCCGTGGATATGGCTATCTTCTACTATTGATTAACTTGTTCTCTAGATGCTAGATGCTAGATGCCTAAGCCTATTCCTGCAACAGACATGGCATAATTGCTAAGTCGGTTCTTTCCCTCTCTCACAACCTAGTCTACTCATGGTCATGAAAAGACCGTCTTTTCGACATAACTGTCTCTAGCAGCTCCTTCTTTTGGAACCCTTGGTTTTCCTTAAAAGATTGCATTTTGGCTAAAACTTGTGTATGAAAGGTTTTTGACTATTTGAACCACTATTTTATTATAGTTCAAATGTTCAAAAACCTTTCATATACCAGAGTTATAGTTTTCGAAATCTCGGTTTCGTGGGGCTTTGAGGTTAAACTCCATAAATTGCAACTGTGGCTTGTTTGGCGACCAAAATAGAGTTTCCCAAACCATGATTTTAAAAGGTTTCAAGACGGTACCCTATTTTATTATACTCCAAAATGAGTGGATCTTTTGTGTGGGGGGTGGGGGGGGGGGAGCTTTTGATAATATGGACAACTTGAGACGATGACATACTACAATTTGGGGGTGGTGGCGTGGTGGGGGTGGGGGGGGAGGGGGGCTTTTGATTATATGGACAACTTGAGACGATGACAAACTACAATTTTTTTTAACTTTCTGAAAGAAATGAGGGGCAAAAAGGACACGAAACCCTTAATTTCTCTCTAACCATAATAGCAAAATGAGGTAGGATTAAAGACGAAGACTCTAAATTCAACAGTACATTTCTTCAGCTTGGTATATACTTGTATTCTTTCTAGATGTTGACCCTCTCAGATATGGACTCCGGACCTCTCATTTTGATGAGAAATTTTTTACGTTATGAGCTAAGCCCAATTCGTTAATTATATATGTGCAACTACAATGGTATACACAAATATAAAGGATCTCATTCACATAAAAGGTAGGAAAAACAACCTTTTATTATCTTACATCCACATGTAAATGTAATTACATAGAGCAAGCTTAACTAGCCTGAAAATCTCATATTAAAAATAAGAAAGACGACTGCGACTTATTTCTGCTAAGAGAATGTATCTACAAATGGTCATTTCATACTCCTTTAAAGGATGAGATCATAGATGAGATCTTATGCAATAAGCTAGACGCGCTTTTGTTATCATCATTCTTGTGTGCAGCCCATTCCTGATATCGGTGGAGGTTGCCTGTGAAATCTGTGAACAGCCCATCAACTTGAATTTTATGAATCCAGTAATCATATTTGGCGTATGGATCCTGATAAAAATTCCAGTGCAGGTACTGGTTCTCGTTCCGGTACGTGTACGGATGCACCTGCAGATGATCGCAAACCAGTTTGTCAAAAAAAGGAAAAAAGGGAACCCAGAAGGTTATTGCCGAAATTTATCGGGTACTTGAAAACTTGTTATACGAAGGATTACGGGGGTATAGCCTGGGCGTGTGACACCAAATAGGTTATTGGTGAAAATGTTTACAGTTTTAATCAACCGATGCTAATATTCTTCACGAAGAATATTCATTAACAATAAAAAAAAATTCAACCATAAATTGTCTAAAACGCATGCCCTAAACCTTTATGAAGCAGAGTTTGAGATATGGTGGATAAAGGCGAACTTGCAAAAAATAGCATACCTGCAAATCATGAGCATGGGCTCTCGCAACAAGATCCGAAGGTGCGGTCAAATAATTGATCTCTATAGGAACTATAGTATCTTTCCACGGTCCAATACGGACCACGTATTCTCTTATAAATTCTAAGCAACTGTCTGAAGTAATTTCCCAATATGACTGCATCAGAAAACCCAATACATTAGCCAGGACAACTGAAAGTTAAATTTTCAGTACTGACAAGTATAAGTATCGTGTTATCCGGATCTGCAATACAATTATCCGGGGGGAAAGGCAAACATTCTTTGAAGATTTCAGTAAAATTTTGCATTTGCCAGGAATCTGCGTCATTAACTCCAACGAATGTCCAGGTTTTATCTTCTCTAACAATTCCTCAACAACAAGAGATGCTCTTCAATACTAAACCTGATTTGTATCTTCATCTGGAAAACTAACATCGGCAATCAAGAGGATTTTGGGTGAGTCCGTCAGGTTTGAAATATAAATCAAGGATGTTGGCGCAAAAGACTGTATAAACACCGGTTGCTTTAGCCAATCACTCGACTTATATTCACCTTTATACCCGTATCTCAAGAGCGTCTCGACGAATTAGTCCTCAAATTTCTTCCCGTTTCCCCATTTAACCTGTAAAATAAGGACTTGCGTGTTGATTGATCTATTGAATCAAAAATCACTTCCGTGTACCTAATCATGATGTGAATAGAAGAATCACTTACGTGTTGATTGATAAAAACCGGATTCTTTATCTCCGGGTAAATCCCCACGACTCTGTCTGCATCTAAAGCAATTACAATAAACTCTTCAAACGTGATAATCGAGAACTTCCCTGTTTGGAATGAAAAAGAAAAGTGAAAATCATTAGCTATAGCCTATAGTCATCAATCTCTAATAGGAAATTAGTTCTAAAACATTTAAAGAACATGATATTAGTAACTATATAATGCGCAAAATGCTATTAGTATTAAATAAAAGTATGAATGGGAAATAGGCCCAGATCAGAAGTTACTTGAGATATAACTACTAACCATTATACCGCTGATCCCGGAACATGAACCTCTGCTTCAGCTTGAATGATTTCAGCTCGGCGAGGGTGAAATCCACTACAAAAGGATTAAGGATAACAGCTGATATCTGATTGAATTCTGCAACTAACACTCTAACTTCAAATAGAGCTTAAATTTTATGAATGTAAGAAGAATCAAGCATGTCCCTCACCTATGAAGAATCCGGTAACATTCTGGCCTTGGACTTGACAAGTCATTCTCCGATTCGCAAACTCTTTGCAATCAACAACATCCGTGGTCTCATAAAGAATCACATCATGGAAGCACACAAGCGCGCCGTCTTTTGTCGAAAGGATATCGGCCTCGATGAAATCAGCCCCTTCTTCAATTGCTCTCATGTAAGCAGCCGCGGTTTCTTCAGGGATCTCGCCATTGGATCCCGGTGTGCAATGTTGCAGAGCCTAAATGTCTGTAATGACTGCTTGTCTTTTGGATAAATATTGCTAGGCAGCGGGTAGAATGGCCTCGCATAGATCCCCTCAATCGATAGTAGAAGAAAAAGAAGAGGGAAACCCCCTAGAATCAATGAATCAATAAAGTTGCAATCTTTGTAATATAAATATGAATAAATGCGAGATTAAAACATAAATTTTATGGGGCCTTACAAAGAGGAGGCATTGCTTGCTAGGGTTTTGGCCCCTAAGATTTGATATTGGATTTCTGGGATTTGTTTTCTCTTTTAGACAAGTCAGTGGCTTCCTGTAATATTTCAGAAAATAGAAAATATTATTTTGAAATTTAAATAATAAAATAATAAATTTCACGGAAATTATATGAATATAGATTTGAGTTTTAGTAGAATGGTATAATTATATACCTATATTTTTAGAATATAATTGGAATTTAAAATGAATTATTATTTATGAATGTATTTATTTAAATTGGGCTTTTTATAATTAATATACAATTATTTACATACGAGTTTAATGTTAAACTTGATTAGTAATTTCCTAATTATGCATTAAACCAAATTCATTTTGTTAAACATACTTTGTGTACATGACATGTAACATTTTATTCATGATTTTTTAGCATGGTTTTATGTTTTTTTTAAAAAAGGAAATAGAAAAAGAAAAGAAAAAGAAAAAAAATAGAATGAGAGAAGACAAGGAGGTATGGATGGGAGAGAGAGAAGGATATGGTTGCTACAACCATGACAATTCTTTAGTTCTTTTTCTCATCTTCATTCTTCATCTCCTTTCTCCTTTTACTTCATCTTCTCCTCCTCTTCTACCATCACTAAACACCTCCCAAACCATCTTAAAATCCTATGACCCTTTTACAAAAAAATGTTCCTCATCTCATTCTAAACCTCATGACATGATCAAGTTCTGGTTTTGAGCTTTTTTGATCATCTAGGAATTTTCTTGAGTTGCTTCTATAAGGTAAAACTCACTTTTTGATAAGTTTCTTGAGTTTTTGCATTCACATCTAGTTTAGAGTTGATATATACACGTTTTATGAACTTGGAAAATTTTAGGGTGAGATTAAGTGAGCTTTGGTGGGTGATATGAGCAGAGGTGGTGTAGTAGAGTCTTAGTTAGTGATTATAATCTCTTTAAGTGATAGATAAAGACCTGTTAGTGCAAGTAATCTGGGTCAAGACGAGTTTAGAATTTTAGGATATCGGTTTTTCTTTGAGTATTGAAATCCAAATGAAATCTAGAGCTATCCAGGGACTCTGAAAATTTAATAAAGAATACTGTGAGATGTATAGAACAGTAGGAAGCCACTTTAGAAGCCCGACCATCAATTCCCACACTTGGCCGCAAATTTATTCACTTTAGCCGCAATTGCCGGGTCGTTTTTGGAATTAGGGTGTGGGATTTGTTCTGTAGCTCACTCACTAGGTAACTAAGACTATCCTATACGCTAAAAGTCCCATATCACTTTAAGAAAAATCTGGAGTTGTTTTACTTGATTTCTGTCAATATTTTGCGATATTTGAAAACTTGATTTTTGATATTTGAGTTTTGAATCGGTCGTTTGACGTTCGTAGGTCGACGCCGGAAAGTATTTTACCGCTTTAGCACACATTGACCATAGGTTCTAACCTATGTGCGCTTTGCTCGTCGTATCGGTTTTTGGATATGGATTTCTACGCAATTCGATTCGGGTTTTCATTGGATTTTGGTTATGAATTCGATTATAGATATATTTGCGTGGACTTCTAAGACAACGAAGGAGAGTAAGACGTTTATCGACTTCGGTTAAAGCGAGAATATTAGATGAGTAGATGTATATTTACGGGGAAAGTCGGATGGATGGTGTATAGCACCCCCGCAATCGTAGAATTAGAATACGATATAGATATTAGAATAGTATACTTAGTCTATAGGTCATGCTAGACTACCATATTCGTATAAGTCTATACTTAGTATAATGATATACCCCTAACACTAGTTCTTAGCCTATGAGCTATATCTACTTATGAAAGTATATAAGTACATATATTTACGATATGATACGATAAGACGAGGATATGATCCGATATGATGACACGGGCCAACATGATATGATATGATGATATGGGGCGATATATATGATGCGATACGAGATGATATGATATGATATGTGATTAGATGGGATGAAATGATCCCGATTATAGATCCGTACTATTGATTGATGATATCGTACGATGGATATTCCGTACGTGATATGATGAGGATGGATCGCCGATATTTATTTTCGACTCGAAAAGAAATGTTTAAATTCATTAAGTGGATATTATGATATATTTAGAGCCATACCTACCTTCAAAACTAACAAATCGTTACGCACTTTTAAATGATAACTTTAAGAGGACGCTACGACTTTTTAAATGATATCTTTTTCAAAAATATCGTAGCCCCTATTTTCTAAAACAACGATTTGTACTATTTTAAACTATAACTGTATGGATTATATGTAGTTGTGTATTTTTATACTGTCCACGTTACGATTTCTTTATTCTTTTTACGCTCGCGTTACCATTTTTTATTTCTGTATACGCTCGCATTTCTTTCATTTATGATATATATACTGCGTTTCATATCCTTATTTTTACATGACTTCGTTTGTTAGGACACACGCACCATTACCGATGATGCATATATTGCACATATACCTACTTGTATGCTCACACACACATCATCGGTAATTTCCATCCACGCACATAGATAGAACTCGCTATGCTAACTCATCATACTATAACCCGTTTGCATTTTAGTTTATATTTAGTACCCAGTACCACATATTATTGCAGATATTGTAGTTTCTTTACCTTACTATACGACACGCTCATATGAACACGCTTACAGTGCATTACAGTATTGTTCTGTGTCTGTACGCAGCGCATTACAGTATTGTTCTGTGTCTGTACGTATTATTTCATTGCTGTTATGCTTTTATGAGATTTTGTTTTCATGAGATTTCTGGATTTGAGAAACCGCAGATATTATTTAAAAACTTGTGATTACTTTAAAAACGCGGTTTCTCTTGATATGATATTTCGAAGTCTACCAATAGATTTCTCGGTTCTGAGCTATGATACTACCCGATTCGATGAGTGAGGAGTCACCGTCTGCGGGTACATGGTGAACCTGGTATGGTATCCCGGGGCAAGAAGATCGTACAAAAAGGCGTTAAGCCTGGTAGAGGAACACTACCTACCGGTGATAGTATTGGACTCGGCGGATATCCGGAGGATACCGACTGGAGTGATATGAGACAGATGGATATAATGACCGATTTGATGAGACAGTGCCTGAGATATGAGGGCCGATCAGACGAGACAGGGCCTGAGATATGAGGATTTACGTGTTGATACCGGACACGGGTTTTATGATGATTTCGAGCGTCGATACTGGACACTCAGGATCTTATGATGATTTCGAGTGTCGTTGATGGACACTCATCGGATGATAGTATATATATATATATATATATATGACATGGCACCATATATTGATACAGGCATGATGATATATTTATATACATACATACACATATACACAGACGCACGTTCACTTCGTTATGACATGATTTGATATCATTATTACTACAGTACGACCTAGGAGATCGTTATACATTCGATTTCTACTTGATGATGTCTTCTACTCACGAGTTGGCAACTCACTCCCGTTGTGCCATAGTTTTCTTGGAGGACCGACCGTTTGGATCAGTAGCGGCTTGCTGGCACATTGCTTCTTTTGGATGACTTGCATTGGTAAGTGGGTTACAGTACATAGCGTAACCATCATTGTATACTTTTATATCCTTTGTTTCTAATTAAAAGCTTCATCAATCAGACTATATATATTTGGTATATTTAGAGACCAGTTGTTTATTTTTTGGGCTTAGTGACGAGACCTGTATTATTCATATATTGGATTTGATAATGTTTTGGTTTTCTTTACTCTTTTTCTGTGATTGATCTTCGCCTTGGACGTCGTATACTTGTTTGCGTGGTTGTGTTTCCGTCGTTTGGCGAAGAGGGAGCTCCCACTTGGGGATGTCAATATTATTATGTAAATGTATTTGTTTTTATCAAACTTTAAAAGGGAGGTGCTGGCCAAATTTCAAATGGCGAAAATGTTTTCAAATTTTAATATACAAACCGGCTTGTATTTCAAACGAGCCTTGTTTATATACTTTAAAAGGGAACTTGATTATTATTTCAAAACTCTGTAAAATTTATTGGAAACCACCGTAAGCCAAGTAAGCCGAAAACCAGGAATGCCATTTCTTGCTTGCTTTCCGCTCCACGCGCCAATGGACTCTTACATTTTGATCAAATTACCAAACGGCGTAGAAGATTACCAAGCTACTTGCTAACTTTGAGGTGTCATGCGTAATTTACGGTGTCCCGTGTCCCTTACTGTTGAATCATAAAGTTTTGAAAAGTAAACGATGGAACCATTGATATTTTGTTGGATGGATTTATATGGTAGGGTAGGCTCATTGCATCTGACGTCAGCCCTGGACTTGACCTCAAGTCAACCTTTCATCCATTAATTTTCTTCCTACTTCAGTATGTTAGATCGATCCAGAGCTTCTTCTGCTTGTCCTCAGCAACAGACGATGCGTTTCATTTTCCTGTTGTTTCTTCTCGTCGTAGCAACAAACCATGCATCAGCAGTCCAAAATTATAAGAACATAAGCTTAGGCACCACCTTCTCTCCTGGGACTCCTCAATTTCTCTCCGCATCCGGCGACTTCGCCTTCGGATTCCGCCCCATGAGAAGCGACCCCTCTCTCTTCATCCTCGCCGTCTGGTTCAAGAAAATCGCCAACAAAACCGTAATCTGGACCGCAAACGGAGACAACCCCGTCTCGAATGGCTCGAAAGCCGAGCTAACTTCAAATGGACAGCTGTCCCTCAAGGACCCGTCGGGGAAAGAAATATGGAGTGTTGGCGACGCCAGTGCTTCGCGTGCTTCGCATGCTTCGTTGCTCGATACTGGAAACTTTGTTCTATCAAATGACGAATTTGTACCAGTATGGCAGAGTTTTGATAGTCCGACCGATACTATTATGCCTGGACAAGTATTGGAACCAGGTAAGGGGCTTTACGCGAGTATTTTAGATGGTAACTATTCACGTGGGAGGTTCCAGATGTTGTTGGACAATGGGGATCTTGTGATGTATCCTTTAGCTTACCCAACTGCATTACAGTATGATCCATATTGGAGCACCGAGACTTCTGGCTCTGGGATGAGGCTGGTGTTCAACGAGTCTGGCCGAATTTTTCTTTCCCTTCGGAACAACACCCATTTGACTATAACTTCGGTAGAGGTGTCGGCTGATAATTATTACCAAAGGGCCGTGCTTGATCCAGATGGCGTTTTCAGGTAGGTACATGTAATCACATGAAATGATAAATTTGGTTAATTTGTCTATATGTTGTTGCATTCACCAAACCCGGCCATGGGTAAAAACGTACGTAATGAAATACACATCAAGTTTGGTGCATGCATATGCATCTATATTTTAGATGGCGAAAATCGATCAACATGCATGATAATTAAAAAACCATGAAACATCATTGCAGCTAGGGTTGATTTTTTCAACCGACATAGAAGGAATCGTTTCCCATCTTCTCAAATCTATCAAGGTTACGGCTTGTTTAGCTATTGCCTGCTTACCCATTTAGGGGGTTAGTTATGGAATTATTTCAGATTATTTTACGGCCGGTTAATCCTCAATTTCCATAGGCAAGTTTTATATGGTGCGCCGCGGATTAGGGAGCAGTGTGATTGTAAGGGGACTTTCTCGACTTGAAAAAATCATAGCACTCTGGTTTCTATATTTTTAATCCAATTACTTTTGTTAATCCAAACTTCTCTTTCTCGAGTACTAAATACTATCCTAAACACAAATTAACCTGTCATTATATTTTCCAGGCAATACGCCTTTCCAAAGGACAGGCCAAGTTCTGGGATCTGGGACGTGAGAGGTGCCCTCCCTTCCGATATTTGTCAGTCAAGTCTCACAGGAGTTGGCAGCGGTGTTTGTGGATTCAACAGCTATTGCACAATGGGCCCAGATGCGCGATCGCCTGACTGCATTTGCCCCCCTCACTATTCGTTCATTGATCCCATCAGTAAATATCAAGGATGCAAGCCAGATTTCACACCGCAAGTTTGCGAACCTGGAGGCCAGAAACTGTTTGAGTTCTCAGAGGTTGAAGGCATCGATTGGCCATTGTCTGATGCTGAGCAGTTCAGTCCCATGAATTCAACCCAATGCAAAGATAACTGCTTAATGGATTGTTTTTGTGTGGTAGCTATATACAGGGATGATGAAACCTGTTGGAAGAAAAAGTTTCCTCTTTCAAATGGGAGGAAGCTAACAGCTGGTGACATGCATCGACAGGCTTTTATCAAATTTTCCAACTTTAACAGCTTGGTAGAGCCTCATCCACCAGTTCAGGTACCCGATGATAGTGATAATAGAGCTCGGAAGACTTGGGTTCTTGTGGTATCGCCAATGCTTGGTGGCTTGGTAGCATTGAACCTTGTTCTGATTGGTGCTTGCTCTCTATATAAACGAAAAATGCGGCCACGTTATTTGATGCTCTCGAGCAACATACCAGGGACAGCTCTGTGCTCGTTCACCTACAAAGACCTAGAAAAAGCAACTGATGGATTCAAAGAAGAGCTCGGGAGAGGAGCTTTTGGTACGGTATACAAGGGAGTTATTGTTTTATCTACCGAACACGAAACTTGTGTTGCAGTCAAGAAACTAGAAACCCTGCGTGAAGATGCTGAGAAAGATTTTGATAACGAGGTTAAGGCTATCGGCCAAACTCACCACAAGAACCTCGTGCATCTGCTTGGGTTTTGCAAGGAGGAGGGAAATCGACTTCTAGTCTACGAGTTCATGAGCAACGGATCGTTAGACAAACACCTATTTGGAAACGAGCATCTTGATTGGCCCCACCGGGTTCGGATAGCACTGGGTATCGCAGGAGGGTTCGCGTACCTGCATGAAGAATGCAGGACTCAGATCATCCACTGTGATATAAAACCTCAGAACATACTTTTGGACGAGAATTTCGTGGCGAGGATATCAGACTTTGGGATGGCAAAGCTGCTGCGCTTGGATCAGACACGCACGAGCACAGGCATTAGGGGGACTATAGGGTATTTCGCGCCTGAGTGGTTCAAAAATGTCGCGATCACCACGAAGGTGGGTGCTGATATCTTTTGCTTAAGTAAAGATTTCCTACATTTATTTATAAAAACGTTCATTCACAAAACAACCCTGTAGTTTACCCCCATGCATCACCTGTACCCTGAGTACCTAGTTATCACAATCACCCCTTCATTTGACAACCAACCCTTAAAAACACGCAAGTTCTCCTCTAAACAACACGAACAAGTTCTCGAGTTACATTGATTAGATGATCATTTGAGTTATCTGGAATTGAATTTGAGCATTTTTAAAGTTTGGGGGCGTGAGAAGAGGCCATGTTTGCGCTAGTAGATGGCTTATGGGGATATATATAACCGCTAGTCTGCTGCACAGGGTAAACCATATGGATGTTCTGTGCCATTAACCTTCTATAATAATGATTAAAATGGTGCTATAAATACCAAGCAATACTAGCTGATCTGACCAATATCGCTCGCAGGTGGACGTGTTTAGCTTTGGAGTGATGCTGCTGGAGATTGTATGCTGCAGGAGGAATTTAGCATGGGGGATAGAGAGCCAAGAAGCGGCGACGGTTGTGGACTGGGCTAAGGAATGCTACCGGAACAGGGAGCTCCATCTGTTGGTGGAGGACGATGAGGAGGCCAAGGAGGACGCGACTACACTCGAGAGGTTTGTGATGGTGGGCATTTCATGCGTACAGGACGAGCCGTGGCTGAGGCCTTGCATGAAGAATGTGGTGCAGATGCTCCAAGGAGCCGTTTCCGTTTCCGTCCCTCCGAATTTGTACTCGATTCATCTGTAGGCTTCTTCTCTGTGTGAAATGCTCGAGTTTAAAATGTGTGATCCTATCTGGTTTACTGGAATGGCACTGATATTGTAATTAATTAATAGGATGATGGTGTATTGTGTTTCTACTACTTTATATGGCTTTCATTTCTCAAATTATGATGGTTCGAGATGTTTGCTTGCGCCTGTGTGCGTGCACGTGCTACACTCCTCTGTGTGTGTTATATATATACACACACACACAAAGTTATGCATTTAATATAAATGTCAATTTAAAAGAGGGAGAGGATAGAGTGAGGAGGGGAGAGTTGACATGTCATCTTGTTGGATTATGAGTAAATTATAAAAATAAATTGATTTTTTTTTCCTTGAAAAAGGTAAAGAGATGATAACTAATCCGTCTGGAGTTTGGATTATGATAGCAGAGGTGAGATGAGAGACGCAATTCGATATATCTTATTCAGCTGTGTAGCAGGACAAGAGTAAAGAGGGATAGTATTTTTCAAACTAAATAATTATGTAGACAGCTAAAGACATTTATTCACTAGTCAGCTCACACATAGTATTCTCCCAAGTCATGCAGAACTAACCTAAAATTTTTGTATCAAAATTAGGTAAAAAGAAGAGGGAAAATGAAGTATTCAGAACATCGTAATGTGGTAAAAGGAAAACAAAAATGGACATGTTAATGCCAAGATTCTAAAGTTTCAAGACGTGTTCAGAAACATGTAAAAGAAAGTTCTTGAACTAGCAGTAGCAGAGGAATCCAAGAAAGATTGTATGCAAAATATTGTATACCTATATAGACGAAAACCTGAAATAATTAAACCTAGCTAAGACCTTAAATCTAGCTAACACAAATTTGTAACATATAAGAGTGGCAATTATCTTAAACTAATATTTTTGCACATCCATCGCACGTAAATGCATAGGCTGTATTGTTCGAATAAATATTATGTCACTTAAATATTTAGATTTGAGAATAAAGGTTTAGATATTACCTCTAAGTTCGAAAATCTGCCTTTCTCGTGCCGGGCGTGGGTTGGGGTGGGGGAATAATTAAATAGGTTGAGGAAATGGATAGTTGGGAGATATTGTCTATTTTTTTAATTTCTTTTATAAAGATAAAACCACTATTAATTGATGACCTTAGAAACACTCTTGAGAGTTTGTGTTATAATGGTAGGAATTATCTCAACCTCGCATCTCAAAATAAATAAATTAAAGAGTGAAACATAAGGAGCAAGGGTGATAATTCATTAAGAAACAGAAATGTGATTAGAAAGTAAAATTATCAAACATTTACCAACCAAACATGAGAATTATATATATATTACAATGTGTGTGTGTGAAAAGGCAATAAATGGATTCAAACAATTCCTCATAAACAGATAAACTCTGCCAACTACACCGTCTTAACGTGTGTGAATGTATGCCCGTGTGTATGCATGCATGTATATGTATGTGAGTATGTATATGTGTAAGGAATTGATCCTATAATGTCCTATCTCATTTCTTATTTTGAAGCCAAATTTTTAAACGCACAAGTTATCTTGTGTTACACTACACCAATTCGTACCGGTCATTTTGATCAACATATTTTGGATAGGTTTTGTATAAAGTTTCACAAAATTTAGATAGCTCTAACACATTCATCAAGTGTACTTAGGACTCAACGGCTTTACGATGCGTGAAATTTATATCCAACTTATCTAACACTTTTTGCATGAAATTATATAGATCAAAGTGACCGTAGAGTGTTTTTCGTCACCCCATTGAGATGAGGCGTGTTACAGATTCTTTCTGCTTAGGGTAGACAGGGGTTTATTGATTGTAGGTATCAAAATTTCCGGCAGCCGCGGATTAAACTGCCGTTAATTAACCGTCGTCTTTGAAGCGAGAGTACCTCCGATTAACGGGTCAAACTGGTCATGCGAACTCAATATGCAGTATGCGTGTGTTGTGTTTTGAAGGGGTCTTGGACGTATCGGGGATCTCGTAGAGTTTATGGGGATGTGTTTTGAATGTGGAGCGTGTGGGAAAAAGAGGGGTGAGGAGCGTCCTAAAGACGCGTGAGATGGCATGTGGGCACTGGGCGCTAGCGGGTCACGAGCGTGGCGCGTGCGTACGGACGCTAGGCTTCCGCGAATCACGTGCTCGGCGCGCGACTGCTGGGCGCTAGCAGAAAAAGGGGCTTAGCCCCTGAACTGGAAGTTAAACTCTCGAGAGACTTTGAAGTTAAACTCATAGAAAAAGAAGAATTTTTATTTGGAATTAAACTCCTAAAAGATTTGGATTTGGGATTAAACTCTTTTGAGAATTTAGATTTTGGACTTAGAGTTGAGCCCCTCAAATATTGATTTGGAGTTAAACTTCCAAAGGGTTTAGATCTTAGATTGTGAAAAGAGCTTCCTTATCTTCCTCTTCAAGCCTTAAATTTCCCTAAAATGGGTTATTTTGAGTTGGTTCATTTTTCCTCCTCTCTTTTTGTTGGATTTTGAAGAAAATGGGTGGTGAGATTAAAAATCATCCTTTTAGAGATTTGATGAGAGATCTGAGCTCCCCTTTGAGGGTTTTATAGTGAAAAACTATTTCGTTTTGGTAAAAAAAGAGTTAAACTCTTAATTTAATTCAAAAAAATAAGGTTTTAAATCTTAAGGAAGGAGAAAGAGGCACAAAACCTTAGAAATTATGAGAGAATGAAAATTCTTGATTTTCTCATCATGTTTGTCTTTTATAAGCTACACACTTTACATATAGCCGCTTGAGCTTTTCCAAATGGCATTCGTGTCTTCTCATGCCACATGTGCTCATTTCTTTTTGCACATAAGTCATGGGATTTACAAAATTTTGGCTTTTTGCCTATTTTTCATACATTGATTAAAAAATTACATTAAACTAATTTATTGCTTCATTCTTTTTATCATGGGGCCGGTCTAGGCTTGGGCCCACCTACTCGGACTTGGGTTCGGATGTAGGCCTGGCTTGGGTTCGGGCGTGGGCCCGGTTTGGATTCGACAGTAGGGATCGTTTGCTTTGGGTTGGGCCTACCTGTCCGTGGTTTGACTTTGATTTTGATCTTGACCTATGGCCAATGGGGTGTAAATTTAACCCCAATAAAGAGCCCCCATCAATGAATGCAAACTATATATATGGGTCGTGTGCATGAAATTGATAGATCTTCTTTCGCGTGGAGGTTGACTTGATTTGGTTCCCGCTTTTGGGAGGCCGACATTGCCCTTTTTACGACATAGACGGACAATACTTGACGTATCTCCGAGATGGAGTATCTGTTGCTTGACGTATCCTCGAGACTGAGTGTCGGTGTATGGCATATTTCCAAGACGGAGTGTCGCTGGTTGACGTATCCTCGGCACGAAGTGTCGCAGGTTGACGTTTTCCCGAGACGAAGTGTCTGTTTAACGTGTCCCCGGCATAAAGTGTATCTGGTCGATGTGTCCCCGAGACGGAGCGTCATTGTTTGACGTTTCCCCGAGAAGGAGTGTCGCTGGTTGACGTATCCCAGACACGGAGTGTCTGTTTGATATTTCTCCGAGGTGAAGTGTCGGTGTATGACATATCCCCAAGACGGAGTGTCACTGTTTGACATTTCCCTAAGACGGAGTCACTAGTTGACGTATCCTCGGCACGGAGTGTCTATTTGACGTTTCCCCGAGATGGAATGCCACTGTTTTTGACGTAGAGTTCGTTGTTGAAATTGGTTGGTTTGTTTTGTTTTGGGGAGGTTCCAATCTGTCCGGCGGGGCGTTTGAGCTTGGAAGCACTTCCGGGTGGGACTTTAGTTTGATTTGTCCAATTCATGCCTTATTTTGTGGGACCTTTGAATTTGAGGCATTACAGTGTGGGATTTGGAAATTGGATTTTTGTTTAGCATCAATATCGCTACACTGGAATATGGTACTGTGAGTGAATCATCATGTGCCGTGAAGGGATTTTCTTCATTCTCAGTTTAACGATTTAGGGGTCATCTGTTCCCAGTTTAATTACTTAGGGGTCCCTTGGATTGAAAGCTTGGAATTTTGGGGTTGGGGCCAGCATCAGTGTTGCTAACACCGGCGCACAGGTACCAGCAGCAAATCATCATTTGCCATGAGAGAATTTGGGGATTTTGGATTTGGTTTAGCATCAGCATCGCTATACAGGAATGTGTTACCAAGAGTGAATCATCATTTTCCATGGGAGGATTTGGGGATTTTGGTTTTGGTTTGTGTGTCGCCGAAAATTGGACCGAGACGTTGAGACGTCTTACCTGAATTTGGGGGCAGATACTATTTGGACATATTCATCCACCTCTCCGAAGATACAAAGTTGATTTATGACACCGTATATCAGAGGTTTGGATAGATACGACCGATATAGCAGACTTCATCAGATTCCCCTTCATCTGTGAGGGGTTTTTGATTGTGGGGACGCTCTTCCCTACAGACGAAAGCCCCTGCAGTTAATTACGTTAGCGCGTTGCGATAACCACTTTCTCCTTCTCCAGTAGTTCACTTCGTGTCGTGTGATTATTTTGGTTGCCCGTAGATTGTATATGAAGACTAGTTTGTGCCATCGCCCGTAAGGCGCGGATCAGTCCAAATCCATATATTTTAGATTTAGGGTTTGAGTTTTGAACTTAAATCATGTTTTCTCTTAGTTCAAAAATGTTTGTCTTATTTAATGACCGTTAATCTAGTTTGAGATTAAGATCAACTTAAATATATGAGTATTTGGGCTCAATTTATATTAACTAAGGATACGTTAGTCTTATTTTAGACTAAGATCAACTTAGCAATATTTTAAGAATCATTTTTTTAATTTAAGATCCAACAACAGAGCATTTGGGCTCAGCTGCTTTAGAGAGACTTTTAGCCAATTTGAGCTTGGTCTGCTCAGTTTTTTCTTCTTTCTTTTTTTTATTCAAAAGTGTTGAGCACTTATTTAGGTTCTATTTACTCAACCCTTTTTCCTTTTATAGAAGAGTGCTAAGCACTTGTTTGAGGCTCTGACGCTCACATGTGTATCATGTGAAGCACTCAATCATGGGCATTGTCCAATAAGTAATAAGCACTTTAGTCATTTTGACTGAATATATATGTAGTGCTAGGCACTTTTGTATGGCGCTCACGTGCGTTTCATATGAGGCATTGGGCGCTGCCCAATCGGTGTTAAGAACTCAGCTGTTTTGGCTGCATATGAAGTACTAAGAACTTTTACTAGTGCTCACATGTTTTTTCATATGAGGCGCTGGCCTTTTGTTTTGAGCGCCCACATAGCAAGCACATGAGACGCTGAGTCTTTTGTTTGGGGTGCCCACATGGAAAGCATGTAAGGCGCTGGGTTTCTTATTTTATGGCGTCCACGTGGGAAGCAAGTGAGGTGCTGGGTTTCTTGTTTTAGGGCACCCACGTGGGAAGAACATGGGGCGCTGAGTTCTTTTTCTTTTTTAGAGATTGAATCTCTGTTTATGGCATTTTAACCATTAATGATTACCAAGATCTTTATTTTGAAGATCTGGGATCAAGTTTTCTTTAAGAACCATGTTCTTATTATTATCAATTTTTTTATAAGAACTAAGTTTCTTTATAGGGTTAAACCCTGTATTCAGAGGAATTAAATTTCTAGAACATGTTTCTTTTTCTTCTTTTTTTTTATCTAGTTCTTTCCCCTAGATTTTGAGTCTGAAGAACACAATCTTCCCGATGAGAATTAAATTCTCAACTTGTGGGAGATTTGTCTTACGGATCTCAGATTCAGAGAAAGAACTGAATTCTTATATGAAGGGTTAAGCCCCTGTGTTTTACTTGCACTAGGCAAAGGAGATATTTTTAATCTCTTCTTTTCTTTACCTAGGGTTTGAAAAAAAGGAAGATCTTCTTTGAAAGAGAAAGGCAGTTCTCAGTTGCAGTTTCTATCCTTTTGTTTGCAGAAGCTTTTGGAGGGGTTTCTCTATATGAGACTTGAAGTCTAAGATCCTTTATATAGGAGAGGCAAATTGTTAATTAGTTTGAGAAAATCTCTCATTTGAGAGATACCAATTGATTTAAATGGCCTCAAAATTTGTTCGGGGAATTTTACCCGCCGTTGGATCTTTAATCTAGTGATTTCTGTTTCATAGAATATGTTTTCTTGTTTTTAACAAAATTGGGAAAATATTTTCCCACATACTGAATTTTATTCTGTCAAATGGTGATTTTTAATCACCATTGGATTTTAATCCAAGGGTCTTCTGTTTTACAGAGAACAATCTTTCTTTGTTTAAAAAGATTGGGAAAATATATTCCCATTTCATTGGATATTTGTTCCAACCGCTTTCTATTTAACAGAAAATATCCTTCTTATTTAGAAAGATTAGAGAGATATTCCCCCAATAGAATTTAATTCTATATTTGGTGATTTTTTTAATCATCCTTGGATCTTTGATCCAACGATCCTCTGTTAATAGAGAATATCTTTCTCTTTTAGAAAGATCAACAGAGGTATTTTTCCAAGACTAGAATTTAATTCTATATAAGGAGGTGCCCTCACGTGTTTAACACGTGACTCCGATGTGGGTGTTTAGCACATTTATTTTGACGCCCATATGCCTTGCATATGGGCACTCGCGTGTTTAACACGTGAGGTCAATTTGGCCTTTAGCCACTTACTCTCGGTGTTTATATGCTTTGCATACAAAAAATAGAGTTTAATTCTATGTATAGAGTTTAACTTTATCTGAAGCTAATGCTTCAAAAGGGTGTTCTCACGTGACCCCAATATGGGTTTTAATCTGTTTATTTAGCGCTTATATGCTTTGCATATGTGCGCTCACGTGTTTAACACATGATGCATGTTTGAGACGATGACAAACTACAATTTTTGTGAACTTTCCGAAAGAAATGAGGGGCAAAAAGGACATGAAACCCTTAATTTCTATCTAACCATAATAGCAAAATGAGATATGATTAAAGATGAAGACTCTAAATTCAACAGTACATTTCTTCAGCTTGGTATATACTTGTATTTTTTTCTAGATATTGATCCTTTCGGATATAGAATCAGCGACCTCTCATTTTGGCGAGAAATTTTTTACGTTATGAGCTAAGCCCAATCCGTTAATTATATATGTGCAACTACAAAGGTATACACAAATATAAAGGATCTCATTCACATAAAAGGTAGGAAAAACAACCTTTTATTATCTTACATCCACATGTAAATGTAATTACAGAGAGCAAGCTTAACTAGCCTGAAAATCTCATATTAAAAATAAGAAAGATGACTGCGACTTATTTCTGCTAAGAGAATGTATCTACAAATGGTCATTTCATACTCCTTTAAAGGATGAGATCATAGATGAGATCTTATGCAATAAGCTAGATGCGCTTTTGTTATCATCATTCTTGTGTGCAGTCCATTCCTGATATCGGTGGAGGCTGCCTGTGAAATCTGTGTACAGCCCATCAACTTGAATTTTATGAATCCGGTAATCATATTTGGCGTATGGATCCTGATAAAAATTCCAGTGCAGGTACTGGTTCTCGTTCCGGTACGTGTACGGATGCACCTGCAGATGATCGCAAACCAGTTTGTCAAAAAAAGGAAAAAAGGGAACCCAGAAGGTTATTGCCGAAATTTGTCGGGTACTTGAAAACTTGTTATACAAAGGATTACGGGGGTATAGCCTGGGCGTGCGTCACCAAATAGGTTATTGGTGAAAATGTTTACAGTTTTAATCAACCGATGCTAATATTCTTCACGAAGAATATTCATTAACAATAAAAAAAATTCAACCATAAATTGTCCAAAACTCATGCCCTGAACCTTTATGAAGCAGAGTTTGAGATATGGTGGATAAAAGAGAACTTGCAAAAAATAGCATACCTGCAAATCATGAGCATGGGCTCTCGCAACAAGATCCGAAGATGCGCTCAAAATTGTTGTTCTCTATAGGAACTATAGTATCTTTCCACGGTCCAATACCGACCACGTATTCTCTTATAAATTCTAAGTAACTGTCTGAAGTAATTTCCCAATACGACTGCATCAGAAAACCCAATACATTAGCCAGGACAACTGAAAGTTAAATTTTCAGTACTGACAAGTATAAGTATTGTGTCATCCGGATCTGCAATACAATTATCCGGGGGGAAAGGCAAACATTCTTTGAAGTTTTCAGTAAAATTTTGCATTTGCCAGGAATCTGCGTCATTAACTCCAACGAATGTCCAGGTTTTATATTCTCTAACAATTCCTCAACAACAAGAGATGCTCTTCAATGCTATACCTGATTTGTATCTTTCTCCGGAAAACTAACATTGGCAATCAAGAGGATTTTGGGTGAGTCCGTCAGGTTTGAAATATAAATCAAGGATGTTGGCGCAAAAGACTGTATAAACACCGGTTGCTTTAGCCAATCACTCGACTTATATTCACCTTTATACCCGTATCTCAAGAGCGTCTCGACGAATTAGTCCTCAAATTTCTTCCCGTTTCCCCATTTAACCTGTAAAATAAGGACTTGCGTGTTGATTGATCTAGTGAATCAAAAATCACTTAGGTGTACCTAATCATGATGTGAATAGAAGAATCACTTACGTGTTGATTGATAAAAACCGGATTCTTTATCTCCGGGTAAATCCCCACGACTCTGTCTGCATCTAAAGCAATTACAATAAACTCTTCAAACGTGATAATCGAGAACTTCCCTGCTTGGAATGAAAAAGAAAAGTGAAAATCATTAGCTATAGTCATCAATCTCTAATAGGAATTTAGTTCTAAAACATTGAAAGAACATGATATTAGAAACTATATAATGAGCAAAATGTTATTAGTATTAAATAAAAGTATGAATGAGAAATAGGCCCAGATCAGAACTTACTTGAGATATAACTACTAACCATTATACTGCTGATCCCGGAACATGAACCTCTGCTTCAGCTTGAATGATTTCAGCTCGGCGAGGGTGAAATCCATTACAAAAGGATTAAGGATAACAGCTAATATCTGATTGAATTCTGCAACTAACACTCTAACTTCAAATAGAGCTTAAATTTTATGAATGTAAGAAGAATCAAGCATGTCCCTCACCTATGAAGAATCCGGTAACATTCTGGCCTTGGACTTGACAAGTCATTCTCCGATTCGCAAACTCTTTGCAATCAACAACATCCGTGGTCTCATAAAGAATCACATCATGGAAGCACACAAGCGCGCCGTCTTTTGTCGAAAGGATATCGGCCTCGATGAAATCAACCCCTTCTTCAATTGCTCTCATGTAAGCAGCCGCGGTTTCTTCAGGGATCTCGCCATTGGATCCCGGTGTGCAATGTTGCAGAGCCTAAATGTCTGTAATGACTGCTTGTCTTTTGGATAAATATTGCTAGGCAGCGGGTAGAATGGCCTCCCATAGATCCCCTCAATCGATAGTAGAAGAAAAAGAAGAGGGAAACCCCCTAGAATCAATGAATCAATAAAGTTGCAATCTTTGTAATATAAATATGAATAAATGCGAGATTAAAACATAAATTTTATGGGGCCTTACAAAGAGGAGGCATTGCTTGCTAGGGTTTTGGCCCTTAAGATTTGATATTGGATTTCTGGGATTTGTTTTCTCTTTTAGACAAGTCAGCGGCTTCCTGTAATATTTCAGAAAATAGAAAATATTATTTTGAAATTTAAATAATAAAATAATAAATTTCACGGAAATTATATGAATATAGATTTGAGTTTTAGTAGAATGGTATAATTATATACTTATATTTTTAGAATATAATTAGAATTTAAAATGAATTATTATTTATGAATGTATTTATTTAAATTGGGCTTTTTATAATTAATATACAATTATTTACATACGAGTTTAATGTTAAACTTGATTAGTAATTTCCTAATTATGCATTAAACCAAATTCATTTTGTTAAACATACTTTGTGTGCATGACATGTAACATTTTATTCATGATTTTTTAGCATGGTTTTATGTTTTTTTTAAAAAAGAAAATAGAAAAAGAAAAGAAAAAGAAAAAAATAGAATGAGAGAAGACAAGGAGGTATGGATGAGAGAGAGAGAAGGATATGGTTGCTACAACCATGACAATTCTTTAGTTCTTTTTCTCATCTTCATTCTTCATCTCCTTCCTCCTTTTACTTCATCTTCTCCACCTCTTCTACCATCACTAAACACCTCCCAAACCATCTTAAAATCCTATGACCTTTTTACAAAAAAATGTTCCTCATCTCATTCTAAACCTCATGACATGATCAAGTTCTAGTTTTGAGCTTTTTTGATCATTTAGGAATTTTCTTGAGTTGCTTCTATAAGGTCAAACTCACTTTTTGATAAGTTTCTTGAGTTTTTGCATTCACATTTAGTTTAGAGTTGATATATACACGTTTTATGAACTTGGAAAATTTTAGGGTGAGATTAAGTGAGCTTTGGTGGGTGATATGAGCAGAGGTGATGTAGTAGAGTCTTAGTTAGTGATTATAATCTCTTTAAGTGATAGATAAAGACCTGTTAGTGCAAGTAATCTGGGTCAAGACGAGTTTAGAATTTTCGGATATCGGTTTTTCTTTGAGTATTGAAATCCAAATGAAATCTAGAGCTACCCAGGGACTCTGAAAATTTAATAAAGAATACTGTGAGATGTATAGAACAGTAGAAAGCCACTTTAGAAGCCCGACCACCAATTCCCACACTTGGCCGCAAATTTATTCACTTTAGCCGCAATTGCCGGGTCGTTTTTAGAATTAGGGTGTGGGATTTGTTCTGTAGCTCACTCACTAGGTAACTAAGACTGTCCTATACGCTAAAAGTCCCAGATCACTTTAAGAAAAATCTGGAGTTGCTTTACTTGATTTCTGTCAATATTTTGCGATATTTGAAAACTTGATTTTTGATATTTGAGTTTTGAATCGGTCGTTTGACGTTCGTAGGTCGACGCCGGAGAGTATTTTACCGCTTTAGCACGTATTGACCATAGGTTCTAACCTATGTGCGCTTTGCTCGTCGTATCGGTTTTTGGATATGGATTTCTACGCAATTCGATTCGGGTTTTCATTGGATTTTGGTTATGGATTCGATTATAGATATATTCACGTGGACTTCTAAGACAACGAAGGAGAGTAAGACGTTTATCGACTTCGGTTAAAGCGAGAATATTAGATGAGTAGATGTATATTTACGGGGAAAGTCGGATGGATGGTGTATAGCACCCCCGCAACCGTAGAATTAGAATACGATATAGATATTAGAATAATATACTTAGTCTATAGGTCATGCTAGACTACCATATTCGTATAAGTCTATACTTAGTATAATGATATACCCTTAACACTAGTTCTTAGCCTATGAGCTATATCTACTTATGAAAGTATATAAGTACATATATTTACGATATGATACGATAAGACGAGGATATGATCCGATATGATAACACGGGCCAACATGATATGATATGATGATATGGGGCGATATATATGATGCGATACGATACGAGATGATATGATATGTGATTAGATGGGATGAAATGATCCCGATTATAGATCCGTACTATTGATTGATGACATCGTACGATGGATATTCCGTACACGATATGATGAGGATGGATCGCCGATATTTATTTTCGACTCGAAAAGAAATGTTTAAATTCATTAAGTGGATATTATGATATATTTAGAGCCATACCTACCTTCAAAACTAACAAATCGTTACGCACTTTTAAATGATAACTTTAAGAGGACGCTACGACTTTTTAAATGATATCTTTTTCAAAAACATCGTAGCCCCTATTTTCTAAAACAACGATTTGTACTATTTTAAACTATAACTGTATGGATCATATGCAGTTGTGTATTTTTATACTGTTCACGTTACGATTTCTTTATTCTTTTTACGCTCGCGTTACCATTTTTTATTTCTGCATACGCTCGCATTTCTTTCATTTACGATATATATACTGCGTTTCATATCCTTATTTTTACAGGCATATATTGATACAGACATGATGATATATTTATATACATACATACACATATACACAGACGCACGTTCACTTCGTTATCACATGATATGATATCATTATTACTACAGTACGACCTAGGAGATCGTTATACATTCGATTTCTACTTGATGATGTCTTCTACTCACGAGTTGGCAACTCACTCCCGTTGTGCCATAGTTTTCTTGGAGGACCGACCGTTTGGATCAGTAGCGGCTTGCTGGCACATTGCTTCTTTTGGATGACTTGCATTGGTAAGTGGGTTACAGTACATAGCGTAACCATCATTGTATACTTTTATATCCTTTGTTTCTAATTAAAAGCTTCATCAATCAGACTATATATATTTGGTATATTTAGAGACCAGTTGTTTATTTTTTGGGCTTAGTGACGAGACCTGTATTATTCATATATTGGATTTGATAATGTTTTGGTTTTCTTTACTCTTTTTCTGTGATTGATCTTCGCCTTGGACGTCGTATACTTGTTTGCGTGGTTGTGTTTCCGTCGTTTGGCGAAGAGGGAGCTCCCACTTGGGGATGTCAATATTATTATGTAAATGTATTTGTTTTTATCAAACTTTAAAAGGGAGGTGCTGGCCAAATTTCAAATGGCGAAAATGTTTTCAAATTTTAATATACAAACCGGCTTGTATTTCAAACGAGCCTTGTTTATATACTTTAAAAGGGAACTTGATTATTATTTCAAAACTCTGTAAAATTTATTGGAAACCACCGTAAGCCAAGTAAGCCGAAAACCAGGAATGCCATTTCTTGCTTGCTTTCCGCTCCACGCGCCAATGGACTCTTACATTTTGATCAAATTACCAAACGGCGTAGAAGATTACCAAGCTACTTGCTAACTTTGAGGTGTCATGCGTAATTTACGGTGTCCCGTGTCCCTTACTGTTGAATCATAAAGTTTTGAAAAGTAAACGATGGAACCATTGATATTTTGTTGGATGGATTTATATGGTAGGGTAGGCTCATTGCATCTGACGTCAGCCCTGGACTTGACCTCAAGTCAACCTTTCATCCATTAATTTTCTTCCTACTTCAGTATGTTAGATCGATCCAGAGCTTCTTCTGCTTGTCCTCAGCAACAGACGATGCGTTTCATTTTCCTGTTGTTTCTTCTCGTCGTAGCAACAAACCATGCATCAGCAGTCCAAAATTATAAGAACATAAGCTTAGGCACCACCTTCTCTCCTGGGACTCCTCAATTTCTCTCCGCATCCGGCGACTTCGCCTTCGGATTCCGCCCCATGAGAAGCGACCCCTCTCTCTTCATCCTCGCCGTCTGGTTCAAGAAAATCGCCAACAAAACCGTAATCTGGACCGCAAACGGAGACAACCCCGTCTCGAATGGCTCGAAAGCCGAGCTAACTTCAAATGGACAGCTGTCCCTCAAGGACCCGTCGGGGAAAGAAATATGGAGTGTTGGCGACGCCAGTGCTTCGCGTGCTTCGCATGCTTCGTTGCTCGATACTGGAAACTTTGTTCTATCAAATGACGAATTTGTACCAGTATGGCAGAGTTTTGATAGTCCGACCGATACTATTATGCCTGGACAAGTATTGGAACCAGGTAAGGGGCTTTACGCGAGTATTTTAGATGGTAACTATTCACGTGGGAGGTTCCAGATGTTGTTGGACAATGGGGATCTTGTGATGTATCCTTTAGCTTACCCAACTGCATTACAGTATGATCCATATTGGAGCACCGAGACTTCTGGCTCTGGGATGAGGCTGGTGTTCAACGAGTCTGGCCGAATTTTTCTTTCCCTTCGGAACAACACCCATTTGACTATAACTTCGGTAGAGGTGTCGGCTGATAATTATTACCAAAGGGCCGTGCTTGATCCAGATGGCGTTTTCAGGTAGGTACATGTAATCACATGAAATGATAAATTTGGTTAATTTGTCTATATGTTGTTGCATTCACCAAACCCGGCCATGGGTAAAAACGTACGTAATGAAATACACATCAAGTTTGGTGCATGCATATGCATCTATATTTTAGATGGCGAAAATCGATCAACATGCATGATAATTAAAAAACCATGAAACATCATTGCAGCTAGGGTTGATTTTTTCAACCGACATAGAAGGAATCGTTTCCCATCTTCTCAAATCTATCAAGGTTACGGCTTGTTTAGCTATTGCCTGCTTACCCATTTAGGGGGTTAGTTATGGAATTATTTCAGATTATTTTACGGCCGGTTAATCCTCAATCTCCATAGGCAAGTTTTATATGGTGCGCCGCGGATTAGGGAGCAGTGTGATTGTAAGGGGACTTTCTCGACTTGAAAAAATCATAGCACTCTGGTTTCTATATTTTTAATCCAATTACTTTTGTTGATCCAAACTTCTCTTTCTCAAGTACTAAATACTATCCTAAACACAAATTAACCTGTCATTATATTTTCCAGGCAATACGCCTTTCCAAAGGACAGGCCAAGTTCTGGGATCTGGGACGTGAGAGGTGCCGTACCTTCCGATATTTGTCAGTCAAGTCTCACAGGAGTTGGCAGCGGTGTTTGTGGATTCAACAGCTATTGCACAACGGGCCCAGATGCGCGATCGCCTGACTGCATTTGCCCCCCTCACTATTCGTTCATTGATCCCATCAGTAAATATCAAGGATGCAAGCCAGATTTCACACCGCAAGTTTGCGAACCTGGAGGCCAGAAACTGTTTGAGTTCTCAGAGGTTGAAGGCATCGATTGGCCATTGTCTGATGCTGAGCAGTTCAGTCCCATGAATTCAACCCAATGCAAAGATAACTGCTTAATGGATTGTTTTTGTGTGGTAGCTATATACAGGGATGATGAAACCTGTTGGAAGAAAAAGTTTCCTCTTTCAAATGGGAGGAAGCTAACAGCTGGTGACATGCATCGACAGGCTTTTATCAAATTTTCCAACTTTAACAGCTTGGTAGAGCCTCATCCACCAGTTCAGGTACCCGATGATAGTGATAATAGAGCTCGGAAGACTTGGGTTCTTGTGGTATCGCCGATGCTTGGTGGCTTGGTAGCATTGAACCTTGTTCTGATTGGTGCTTGCTCTCTATATAAACGAAAAATGCGGCCACGTTATTTGATGCTCTCGAGCAACATACCAGGGACAGCTCTGTGCTCGTTCACCTACAAAGACCTAGAAAAAGCAACTGATGGATTCAAAGAAGAGCTCGGGAGAGGAGCTTTTGGTACGGTATACAAGGGAGTTATTGTTTTATCTACCGAACACGAAACTTGTGTTGCAGTCAAGAAACTAGAAACCCTGCGTGAAGATGCTGAGAAAGATTTTGATAACGAGGTTAAGGCTATCGGCCAAACTCACCACAAGAACCTCGTGCATCTGCTTGGGTTTTGCAAGGAGGAGGGAAATCGACTTCTAGTCTACGAGTTCATGAGCAACGGATCGTTAGACAAACACCTATTTGGAAACGAGCATCTTGATTGGCCCCACCGGGTTCGGATAGCACTGGGTATCGCAGGAGGGTTCGCGTACCTGCATGAAGAATGCAGGACTCAGATCATCCACTGTGATATAAAACCTCAGAACATACTTTTGGACGAGAATTTCGTGGCGAGGATATCAGACTTTGGGATGGCAAAGCTGCTGCGCTTGGATCAGACACGCACGAGCACAGGCATTAGGGGGACTATAGGGTATTTCGCGCCTGAGTGGTTCAAAAATGTCGCGATCACCACGAAGGTGGGTGCTGATATCTTTTGCTTAAGTAAAGATTTCCTACATTTATTTATAAAAACGTTCATTCACAAAACAACCCTGTAGTTTACCCCCATGCATCACCTGTACCCTGAGTACCTAGTTATCACAATCACCCCTTCATTTGACAACCAACCCTTAAAAACACGCAAGTTCTCCTCTAAACAACACGAACAAGTTCTCGAGTTACATTGATTAGATGATCATTTGAGTTATCTGGAATTGAATTTGAGCATTTTTAAAGTTTGGGGGCGTGAGAAGAGGCCATGTTTGCGCTAGTAGATGGCTTATGGGGATATATATAACCGCTAGTCTGCTGCACAGGGTAAACCATATGGATGTTCTGTGCCATTAACCTTCTATAATAATGATTAAAATGGTGCTATAAATACCAAGCAATACTAGCTGATCTGACCAATATCGCTCGCAGGTGGACGTGTTTAGCTTTGGAGTGATGCTGCTGGAGATTGTATGCTGCAGGAGGAATTTAGCATGGGGGATAGAGAGCCAAGAAGCGGCGACGGTTGTGGACTGGGCTAAGGAATGCTACCGGAACAGGGAGCTCCATCTGTTGGTGGAGGACGATGAGGAGGCCAAGGAGGACGCGACTACACTCGAGAGGTTTGTGATGGTGGGCATTTCATGCGTACAGGACGAGCCGTGGCTGAGGCCTTGCATGAAGAATGTGGTGCAGATGCTCCAAGGAGCCGTTTCCGTTTCCGTCCCTCCGAATTTGTACTCGATTCATCTGTAGGCTTCTTCTCTGTGTGAAATGCTCGAGTTTAAAATGTGTGATCCTATCTGGTTTACTGGAATGGCACTGATATTGTAATTAATTAATAGGATGATGGTGTATTGTGTTTCTACTACTTTATATGGCTTTCATTTCTCAAATTATGATGGTTCGAGATGTTTGCTTGCGCCTGTGTGCGTGCACGTGCTACACTCCTCTGTGTGTGTTATATATATACACACACACACAAAGTTATGCATTTAATATAAATGTCAATTTAAAAGAGGGAGAGGATAGAGTGAGGAGGGGAGAGTTGACATGTCATCTTGTTGGATTATGAGTAAATTATAAAAATAAATTGATTTTTTTTTCCTTGAAAAAGGTAAAGAGATGATAACTAATCCGTCTGGAGTTTGGATTATGATAGCAGAGGTGAGATGAGAGACGCAATTCGATATATCTTATTCAGCTGTGTAGCAGGACAAGAGTAAAGAGGGGCTAGTATTTTTCAAACTAAATAATTATGTAGACAGCTAAAGACATTTATTCACTAGTCAGCTCACACATAGTATTCTCCCAAGTCATGCAGAACTAACCTAAAATTTTTGTATCAAAATTAGGTAAAAAGAAGAGGGAAAATGAAGTATTCAGAACATCGTAATGTGGTAAAAGGAAAACAAAAATGGACATGTTAATGCCAAGATTCTAAAGTTTCAAGACGTGTTCAGAAACATGTAAAATAAAGTTCTTGAACTAGCAGTAGCAGAGGAATCCAAGAAAGATTGTATGCAAAATATTGTATACCTATATAGACGAAAACCTGAAATAATTAAACCTAGCTAAGACCTTAAGTCTAGCTAACACAAATTTGTAACATATTAGAGTGGCAATTATCTTAAACTAATATTTTTGCACATCCATCGGACGTAAATGCATAGGCTGTATTGTTCGAATGAATATTATGTCACTTAAATAGTTAGATTTGAGAATAAAGGTTTAGATATTACCTCTAAGTTCGAAAATCTGCCTTTCTCGTGCCGGGCCTGGGTTGGGGTGGGGGAATAATTAAATAGGTTGAGGAAATGGATAGTTGGGAGATATTGTCTATTTTTAATTTTCTTTTATAAAGAAAAAACCACTATTAATTGATGACCTTAGAAACACTCACTAGTAAAATAGGGGGTTGCCTCTACGGATAGTTTAATCCGTAGGGGCAGAAATAACTTGGCCCTACGGATATATCCGTAGGGCTAAAAGGTTGCCCCTACGGGCAAAGACGTCCAAGAATAAAAATATTAATTCTTAATTAGGTGTTTGCCCCTACGGAGCCGCAAACAAAGGACCTACGGATATATCCGTAGGGGCAAGTAAATATCGATTTAATAAAATCCCAGATCGATCGCCTACGCTCATTTCCCTCTCTCTCTCGATCGGGCGCGAAAATAAGCCCCCAATGCGCCACGCCGTCGCCGCCAAGGTTGTTCTCCTCGTCGCCACCGCCGGTTTCGTCGCCACTGGAGTTCTCGTCGCCACCGCGGTTAAGGTCGTCGCCACCAGCCGTTCAGATCGTCGCCCCTGCCCCAGCAGCCGTTCAGGTGAGTAAATCTCGAGGTAAGTTAAAGAATTAATTGGATTATTTTGGGCTTAAGGTTCATGGCGCGCGAGTTGGGGTTGGGCTGGGGTCGCGGTCGCAGTCGGGGTCGGGTTAGGGTTGGGGCAGGGGCTGGACTGCGGGGTCGGGGTCGGGGTCGGGGTAGGGTTAGGGTCGGGGTCGGGGAAGGGGAAGGGTCAATTTATCAAATTTTTTATTGGGGGTGCGGCTGGGGCTGGGGCTGCGGGCTGGGGCTAGGGCTGGGGAAGGGGAAGGTCAATTTATCAAATTTTTAACAAGATTTGTATTAGTTTGCAAGAACACTTAAGTTTATCACAAAATATTGTTTGGGTTTTCGATTTATATCTTTTAGCGGTATGTATCCGTTGTCCCAAATTTTGAATTATCTTATACTAGTATTTATGCATGTCCAGATCTTCTTTATCCTGACAAAAGATCCATATCCATTATCTTAACTTAAAATCCTTTAGAGGGTGCTAATCCTAAATAACAACAAAATGATGTTAAATATTTCATCCGATTTTCACAAGATCATACTTGAAAAAAATGCAACTACTTTCACAATTTCACAATCCTAACCAACTCCCAATTTATTATGGTATTCGATCATAACTTGAGAACAAATTCTCTTTTCTATTGCCATCCCATATCAAACCCTAGAATCGTGGGCCATTTCAAACTACACCAAATTGAGGCAAGAATAGGATGAAACCAACATAACCAACAATAAAGAGCTTTATTTGGTAATATATATTGATGAACAATGGTTGCTGTGTTAAATCCAACCCTCACATCACATGCATATCAATAAAGGAGAGGACTGACCAAAATGCTGAATTTTAACAATTGTGAAAGTTCTTCGGTCAGGATGTAACAGAAATAAGGAAAAAAAACCTAAAATATTTCTCACAAAAAAGAAAAAGCAAGCTTCTCTCCCATATCATTAACAAAGCTTATCACTTTTGATTCTCGAAATTATTTTACATTATATTTTCATTCAAAACGTTTTGCTAGTTTGCTCACCAACCGTTTGATAAAATTCCAAAACTATTTTTACTTTCCTTGCTCACAATTGCTCTTGACTACGTACAAATCTTGAAAACCCATTAACGCTCTTGCAATAATATGCAAAATCACATGAGGATTCACATTCATCACCACCACCTAAGGCTAGGGTTTGGGCTGGGGCTGCGGCTAGGGCTGTGCGTCCTCCAGAGGGCGATCATAGGATCGGTGAAGTGAGGTGGCTGGATATGAGATACGATGGATTTCCATGTATTCAATGGAATGCTGAGGGTCAGAGTCGGTTATTCATATATCTCCCAAAAAAGAATGAGTTTGTTATCAAAGGTGTATTGATTTCTACATCAAGGAATATCAGTTATATGTCATTTAGTGACTAAGTCTGTTTCTGGCCCAACCATATTTATGAATCGTTTCTTCTTTTTCCTTCTTACGTATATTTACTAGTTCAGACTGTATGCACCTCTGCAATCAACGCCGAGAACTTATACATTATAGGTTAATAGACATATGCTATGAAATCACGGTGCATATCGAATTCATGATATGTTATAGTCCCTCATTATTTTTACTGTGGTGAGAAAGCAGTCGCTGGTGGCCACAAGCCATAGAATTGGCAGTTGTCCTACCTGCGATAACATCTTACAAATCATCAGTAGACATCTCTGTTATATTAATCTTTTAATGTCAGCTTGCATGCATGTTTATTTGCATATTTCCTCTGCTAATTATATTCTTCTAGATCATGTTTGCCTAATCTATCCGAGGCTTAGCATAATCTAGTGGCGATAAACAATTCCATCTTCTGCTACTATGGTGGCACTGAGAAACTTCCATTTAGAAATGACAACACGTATTTTGTGGAAGTACTGTACATAATAAGAAGGAGAAGACAGTAATGTGGCAGAAGAAGAAGGAGAAGACAGTAATGTGGCAGAAGAAGAAGGAGAAGACAGTATGCATGTATATACATTTGAAATTTAAGTAAAAACAACCTACACTTAAGCGAAATCATAAATCGAAACACACATATATAGAATACAACTCATACATGGGTATCCTCAAATCTAACTTTCATTGAATTTGCACGCGCACTTAAAATAACAACCTTTATACTAAAAAATTATGTATGCCATTACTTAGTAGTTTATGGTTTTTAGACGCAAAAGCCATTTGAGAAATACTTTTCCAACCCACTATTAATCCATATTCTCAATATAGTCATTGAATTTGCACGCGCACATAATAAGAAGGAGAAGACAATAATGTGGCAGAAGAAGAAGGAGAAGACAGTAATGTGGCAGAAGAAGAAAAAAATGACATTCCTCGTTCTCTGTTTCAGCATCAATCTTCTGATATGAACTAATGATGGCTTTCACATAGGCTTTTCTCTTTAGAGACTTCTTAGTGTCCAATAAAAAGCATACATCAGATTTGTGCAGGTCGGGTTCTTCTATGACTTTCAAGAGTCTCAACTGATTCTGTAAATTACACTCTAGTTGGGTGGTACTTTTACCACTTCTCACTGCAGGTGCGCTCTCTAATATCCATTTTGAATGTAAAATTATCGATATTCAAAATGGATATTAGAGAGCGCACCTGCAGTGAGAAGTGGTAAAAGTATCACCCAACTAGGGTGTAATTTACAGAATCAGTTGAGACTCTTAAAAGTCATAGAAGAACCCGACCTGCACAAATCTGATGTATGCTTTCCATTAGACACTAAGAAGTCTCTAAAGGGAAAAGCCTATGTGAAAGCCATCATTAGTTCATATCAGAAGATTGATGCTGAAACAGAGAACGAGGAATGTCATTTTTTTCTTCTTCCGCCACATTACTGTCTTCTCCTTCTGCCACATTACTGTCTTCTCCTTCTTATTATGTGCGCGTGCAAATTCAATGACTATATTGAGAATATGGATTAATAGTGGGTAGGAAAAGTATTTCTCAAATGGCTTTTGCGTCTTAAAACCATAAACTACTAAGTAATGTAGAGAGAGAGAGAGAGAGAGAGAGAGAGAGAGAACACCAGGTAGATAGAGAAATCAGGTAGCAGGATCCTGAAGAAATGGAGTCCATAGCATTGCTCATCATCATCATCCGTGATCCCTTTGAAAAAATATTATCAAAGGGATCATGGATGATGATGATGAGCAATGCTATGGACTCCATTTCTTCAGGATTCTGCTACCTCATTTCTCTACCTACCAGGTGTTCTCTCTCTCTCTCTCTCTGTGTGTGTGTGATATATTAGGTTAGAAAAATACATATGCATATGTATAATAGCTTAAATTTAGTCCTCATGATATGATTGCATCAACTAAGAAATATCTATCCAAGGTGTTTAAAAGTTTTCATTACTTTATACGAATAATACTTTCCATGTTCTGAAATATTTGTCCATGATGCCTGACGCATTCGCACGCGCACCACGTGTGTAGAAATAAATATCTCTGGATTGCCATCGCAACTATGAAGTTTCGATGTATCGGTATGCTATATATCTGTATTTTAGCTTTCTTTCTTATGCATGTCTTTTAATGATTCGCAGCCGGTTCCGAATAAATTTACCAAGCAGATTAGAAAGATGGTCAATAGAAGAGAAAATACTAACCTAGTGAGCCACAATGGATAATTTTTCATTATTAATCCATCTTCCTGAAAACGGTTTATACGGAGCAAGTATATTTCATGGTACTTGAGAAAAATATATGTTGAAGTCAAAAGCTATCAAGATTTAAATGCTCGCTTATAGTCTTCCAAGATATTTTATATTCCAAGGTAAGGTGACAATAAGTGCATGCTTTTGCATGTTTTGGTATGTAGATTCAAGGTTATGCATGGCTACGACCCTTTCTTATGGTTTCTTATCATAATTTTCTGCACACTTATAGTTTATAGATGCAGTTAGATCATATCTCTATAAGGGAAAACTTAAAATAACAACCTTTATACTAAAAAAATTATGTATGCCATTACTTAGTAGTTTATGGTTTTAAGACGCAAAAGCCATTTGAGAAATACTTTTCCTACCCACTATTAATCCATATTCTCAATATAGTCATTGAATTTGCACGCGCACATAATAAGAAGAAGAAGACAGTAATGTGGCAGAAGGAGAAGACAGTAATGTGACGGAAGAAGAAAAAAATGACATTCCTCGTTCTCTGTTTCAGCATCAATCTTCTGATATGAACTAATGATGGCTTTCACATAGGCTTTTCCCTTTAGAGACTTCTTAGTGTCCAATGGAAAGCATACATCAGATTTGTGCAGGTCGGGTTCTTCTATGACTTTTAAGAGTCTCAACTGATTCTGTAAATTACACTCTTGTTGGGTGATACTTTTATCACTTCTCATTGCAGGTGCGCTCTCTAATATTCATTTTGAATGTAATATTATAGATATCCATGCCTCTTTATGTCAAAATTACTTATATTGTCAATGTTTGATTGTCTAGTTGTTGGTGATGCGTCCATATCAGGGACAGAGGCCACTCCCGTTCCTCCAGGTATGTTTATATATTATATAGGGCATGTATATTGATTTAGAATGCTATATCATAAATATACACACATTCCTTTTGCTCTTAGTCGTCCAACTCATTATCATGCGCTGCTTGATGAGATTAGATTTGCGCCTGATGATCTACAAGAGTTTGTTCACTCCCTGTCATATGTGTAAGCAGCGCTATATGCGAGTTTACCTTGTTAGTATGTATGTACTGAAATTAATTAATATTATTCAAATTTTGATACATGCAGATACCAGAGGAGCACATCTTCTATCTCTGTAGGTAAGGCTTTGAATTTGTTGATTTTGGTATTTCTTTTCAATTTTATAGACCAGTATGTGCTAAATATAATGTTCTGACAGTTGCTAGGGGGAAGGCAACATTCGAGGCTGCTGACCCCAGTCCTGGACGCCGCACACGGACGGCACCACGGAGGTTGGGAGAGAGGCCGAGGACTGGGCTCTAGCAGGGCCCATATGAGGTTGGACTCCACCCCGGTGGTTACTTCCTCCGTCTCCAGTGAGCGACGTATCCAGCAGGAACAGGAGAGCTTGAAGGCCACCGTTCAGGAGTTGAATGAGATGCTGGTATGTATACTACTTAATAGTAAAATATAATGTCATATTATAGATATCAATATATCCAATATCAGTACATAGCCTGAGCTTATTTGGTTGTAGACTTATGTTTTATTAATCATACATGTACATATCTAATTAAAATAAACTACAGTTTTCCAAACTAGATATCCAAATGGGGTTTCGAAATAACTCGATAATGATAAGAATTCGAATGTGGGTGTAGGAGCGGGTGGTTGAGCAGGCCCAGGCCTGGGGAACGATTTTACCGGACAGAACGATCCGAGGCTGCTGACCCCAGTTCTGGACGCCGCACACGGAGGGCACCACGGAGGTTGGGAGAGGCCGGGGATTGGGCCCTAGCAGGGCCCATATGAGGTTGGACTCCACCCCGGCGGTTACTTCCTCCGTCTCCAGTGACCGGCATGTCCATCATGAACTGGATAGCTTGAGGGCCAGCGTTCAGGAGTTGAAGGAGATGCTGGTATGTATACTACTTTATAGTAAAATATCATTTCATATTATATACATATCAACATATCCATAATTAGTACGTAGCTTGAGCTTATTTGGTTTTAGACTTAAGTTTGATTAATCATACATACATATGTAATTGAAATAAACAACGCTTTTCCAAACTAGATATCCAAACAGGGTTTCGAAATAACTTAATAATGATACGAATTCGAATAATAAACAGTTCTTACACGCTTCTTACACACGTTATATCCAGACGCGACAGGGTAGATCGGCCGAGCCTCCACACGCATCTCCTTCGGCTGCGGCTCCGCAAGCCACTACATCGGCTGCGGTTCCGCAGACAGTTCCTGTAGCTCCACCGCCCACTCAGACTCCCGCTCGCGACGAATTGCAGAGTTTATTGACCGAGGAGCAGGCGCGCGTTATTCTATCGTTATTCAGAGGTGGAGCAGGACCGAGCTAGGGTAGATTTTTGGTTCTTTTTTTTTGAAACATGTATTTATTTATATCATACACATTGTACTACATTTTGAAACGATATTGATATTGGTTTGTATTTATATCATATTCAGTTTTTGTGTTTCTTTTGTATATTATATATATGCGTGAGATGTGATTATGAATACTGCAATATATGATTTGATTGATGTATATATTATTGTGCACAGGGCGGGAAAAAATCAAGCAGCCCATTTTTTAAAAAAAATTACAGACAATATGTACCTACGGATTAATCCGTAGGCACACATGTTACCCCTACGGATATATCCGTAGGGGCAAAATATCAGCAGTAACTGATATTTCCCCCAGATCTCAGTGCCAGGGGGTTGGGAAAGCCCCTACGGATATATCCGTAGGGGCCACTGACTCTCCCCTACGACGTTATCCGTAGGGGCAAAATATCAGGAATCCTGAATTTGTGCCCCTACGGAAACGTACCTACGCATATATCCGTAGGGGGTAGTAGAGGCCCCTACGGATATACCCGTAGGGCTAAGTAATTTATTAAAATAAACCGTAAATAATATAAAATCTCATACCCTACGGCTTAATCCGTAGGGGCAACTAGACCTACACACATATCCGTAGGGGCAATAATTTAACCGTAGGGGCAAGTTCAGGGCCTCAACTTACACCTGCGGCCTTTGCACCTACGGGGTATTTTTTCGCCCCTACGTATATATCCGTAGGGGCAGTGGGTTGCCCCTACGGATATATCCGTAGGAGCAACCCTTCTTTGTAGTAGTGACTCTTGAGAGTTTGTGTTATAATGGTAGGAATTATCTCAACCTCGCATCCCAAAATAAATAAATTAAAGAGTGAAACATAAGGAGCAAGGGTGATAATTCATTAAGAAACATAAATGTGATTAGAAAGTAAAATTCTCAAACATTTACCAACCAAACATGAAAATTATATATATATTACAAGAGATTAATGGAGGAAAGAGGCCATAGGAGGGGATTTCCTTCTATGGCGTGGAAAAAATACAACCTCCATCAATTTTTCCGACGATCGGCCCCCATCATCTTCATCGTTATCATCTAAGATGTGCGTACACCAAATTTCATGTGATTCCACAACTTTTTCACCGTTGATTTAGTGGGTTCAAAATTAACGATTTACCGACAATAGAACTTTTTACATTGCTAAATCAACGGTGAAAAAGTTGTAGAATCACATAAAATTTGGTGTACCCACATCTTAGATGATAAAATTGAAGATGATGGGGGCCGATCGTCGAAAAAATTTACGAAGGTTGTATTTTTTCCACGCCATAGGAGGAAATTTCCTCCTATGGCATCTTTTCTCCATTATTCTCATATTACAATATGTGTGTGGAAAGGCAATAAATGAATTCAAACAATTCCTCATAAACAGATAAACTCTGCCAACTAGACCATCTTAACGTGTGTGTATGTATGCCCGCGTGTATGCATGCATGTATACGTATGTGAGTATGTATATGTGTAAGGAATTGATCCTATAATGTCCTATCTCATTTCTTATTTTGAAGCCAAATTTTTAAACGCACAAGTTAGCTTGTGTTACACTACACCAATTCATACCGGTCATTTTGATCAACATAATTTGGATAGGTTTTGTATAAAGTTTCACAAAATTCAGACAGCTCTAAAAATTCATCAAGTGTACTAAGGATTCAACGGCTTTACGATGCGTGAAATTTATATCTGACTTATCTAACACTTTTTGCATGAAATTATATAGATCAAAGTGACTGTAGAGTATTTTTCGTCACCCCATTGAGATGAGAATGCGCGTGCTTGTCAAGGCGTGTTGCAGATTATCTCTGCTTAGGGTAGACAAGGGTTTATTGATTGTAGGTATCCGAATTTCCGGCAGCCGCGGATTAAACTGCCGTTAATTAACCCTCGTCTTTGAAGCGAGAGTACCTCCGATTAACGGGTCAAACTGGTCATGCGAACTCAATATGCAGTATGCGTGTGTTGTGTTTTGAAGAGGTCTTGGACGTATCGGGGATCTCGTAGAGTTTATGGGGATGTGTTTTGAATGTGGAGCGTGTGGGAAAAAGAGGGGTGAGGAGCGTCCTAAAGACGCGTGAGATGGCACGTGGGCGCTAGCGGGTCACGAGCGTGGCACGTGCGCACGAACGCTAGGCGCCCGCGAATTACGTACCCGGCACGCGACTGCTGGGCGCTAGCAGAAAAAGGGGTTTAGCCCCTGGACTGGAAGTTAAACTCTCGAGAGACTTTGAAGTTAAACTCATAGAAAAAGAAGAATTTTTATTTGGAATTAAACTCCTAAAAGATTTGGATTTGGGGTTAAACTCTTTTGAGAATTTAGATCTTGGATTTAGAGTTGAGCCCCTTAAATATTGATTTGGAGTTAAACTCCCAAAGGGTTTAGATCTTGGATTGTGAAAAGAGTTTCCTTATCTTCCTCTTCAAGCCCTAAATTTCCCTAAAATGGGTTATTTTGAGATGGTTTCATTTTTCCTCCTCTCTTTTTGTTGGATCTTGGAGAAAAGGGGTGGTGAGCTTAAAAATCACCCTATTAGAGATTTGATGAGAGATCTGAGCTCCCCTTTGAGAGTTTTATAGTGAAAAACTATTTCGTTTTGGAAAAAAAAAAGTTAAACTCTTAATTTAATTCAAAAAAAATAAGGTTTTAAATCTTAAGGAAGGAGAAAGAGGCATAAAACCTTAGAAATTATGAGAGAATGAAAATTCTTGATTTTCTCATCATGTTTGTCTTTTATAGGCTACACACTTTACATATAACCGCTTGGGCTTTTCCAAATGGCATTTGTGTCTTCCCATGCCACATGTGCTCATTTCATTTTGCACATAAGTCATGGGGTTTACAAAATTTTGGCTTTTTGCCTATTTTTCATACATTGATTAAAAAAATTACATTAAACTAATTTATTGCTTCATTCTTTTTATCATGGGACCGGTCTAGACTTGGGCCCACCTACTCGGACTTGGGTTCGGATGTGGGCCTGGCTTGGGTTCGGGCATGGGCCCGGTTTGGATTCGACAGTAGGGCTCGTTTGCTTTGGGTTAGGCCTACCTGTCCGCGGTTTGACTTTGACTTTGATTTTGACCTATGGTCAATGGGGTGTAAATTTAACCCCAATAAAGAGCCCCCATCAATGAATGCAAACTATATATATGGGTCGTGTGCATGAAATTGATGGATCTTCTTTCGCGTGGAGGTTGACTTGATTTGGTTCCCGCTTTTGGGAGGCCGACATTGCCCTTTTTATGACATAGACGGACAATGTTTGACGTATCTTCGAGACGGAGTATCTGTTGCTTGACGTATTCTCGAGACAGAGTGTCGGTGTATGACATATTTCCGAGACGGAGTGTCGCTGGTTGACATATCCTCGGCACGAAGTGTCGCTGGTTAACGTATCCTTGAGACGGAGTGTCAATGGTTGACCTTTCCCCGAGACGGAGTGTCTGTTTAACGTGTCCCCAGCATGGAGTGTCACTGGTTGACGTTTCCCCAAGACGGAGTGTCTGTTTAACGTGTCCCCGGCATGGAGTGTCTCTGGTCGACGTGTCTCCGAGACGGAGTGTCATTGTTTGACGTTTCCCCGAGAAGGAGTGTCGCTGGTTGACGTATCCCAAACACGGAGTGTCTGTTTGATATTTCTCCGAGACGAAGTGTCGGTGTATGACATATCCCCAAGACGGAGTGTCACTGTTTGACATTTCCCTAAGACGGAGTCACCGGTTGACGTATCCTCGGCATGGAGTGTCTATTTGACGTTTCCCCGAGACGGAATGTCACTGTTTTTAACGTAGAGTTCGTTGTTGAAATTGGTTGGTTGTTTTGGGGAGGTTCCAATCTGTCCGGCGGGGGCGTTTGAGCTTGGAAGCACTTCCGGGTGGGACTTTAGTTTGATTTGTCCAATTCATGCCTTGTTTTGTGGGACCTTTGAATTTGAGGCATTGCAGTGTGGGATTTGGAATTTGGATTTTTGTTTAGCATCAATATCGCTACACTGGAATATGGTACTGGGAGTGAATCATCATGTGCCGTGAGGGGATTTTCTTCATTCCCAGTTTAACGATTTAGAGGTCATCTGTTCCCAGTTTAACGACTTAGGGGTCCCTTGGATTGAAAGCTTGGAATTTTAGGGTTTGGGCCAGCATCAGTGTTGCTAACACCGGCGCACAGGTGCCAGCAGCAAATCATCATTTGCCATGAGAGGATTTGGGGATTTTGGATTTGATTTAGCATCAGCATCGCTACACGGTAATGTGTTACCAGGAGCGAATCATCATTTTCCATGGGAGGATTTGGGGATTTTAGTTTTGGTTTTTGTTTACCGCCGAAGATTGGACTGAGACGTTGAGACGTCTTGCCTGAATTTGGGGGCAGATACTATTTGGACATATTCATCCACCTCTCCGAAAATACCAAGTTGATTTATGGCACCATATATCAGAGTTTTGGATAGATGCGACCGATATAGCAGACTTCATCAGATTCACCTTCATCTGTGAGGGTTTTTTGATTGTGGGGACGCTCTTCCCTGCAGATGCAAGCCCCTGCAGTTAATTACGTTAGCGCGTTGCGATAACCACTTTCTCTTTCTCCAGTAGTTCACTTCGTGTCGTGTGATTATTTTGGTTGCCCGTGGATTGTATATAGAGACTAGTTTGTGTCATCGCCCGTAAGGCGTGGATCGGTCCAAATCCATATATTTTAGATTTGGGGTTTGAGTTTTGAACTTAAATCATGTTTTCTCTTAGTTCAAAAATGTTTGTTTTATTTAAGGACCGTTAATCTAGTTTGAGATTAAGATCAACTTAAATATATGAGTATTTGGGCTCAATTTATATTAACTAAGGATACGTTAGTCTTATTTTAGACTAAAATCAACCTAGCAATATTTTAAGAATCATTTTTTTAATTTAAGATCTAACAACAGAGCATTTGGGCTCAGCTGCTTTAGAGAGACTTTTAGCCAATTGGGGCTTGGTCTGCTCAGTTTTTTCTTCTTTTTTTTTATTCAAAAGTGCTAAGCACTTATTTAGGTTCTGTTTACTCAACCCTTTTTCCTTTTATGGAAGAGTGCTAAGCACTTGTTTGAAGCTCTGATGCTCACATGTGTATCATGTGAAGCACTCAGTCATGGGCGTTGTCCAATAAGTACTAAGCACTTTAGTCATTTTGATTGAATATTTATGTAATGCTAGGCACTTTTGTATGGCGCTCATGTGCGTTTCATATGAAGCGTTGGGCGTTGCCCAATCGGTGCTAAGAACTCAGCTGTTTTGGCTGCATATGAAGTACTAAGAACTTTTACTCAGCGCTCACATGTTTTTTCATATGAGGCGCTGGCCTTTTGTTTTGAGCGCCCACATAGCAAGCACATGAGGCGTCGAGTCCTTTGTTTGGGGTGCCCACATGGAAAGCACGTGAGGCGCTGGGTTCCTTATTTTATGGCGCCCACATGGGAAGCAAGTGTGGCGCTGGGTTTCTTGTTTTAGGGCACCCACGTGGGAAGAACATGGGACGCCGAGTTCTTTTTCTTTTTTAGAGATTAAATCTCTGTTAATGACATTTTAACCATTAATGATCACCAAGATCTTTATTTTGAAGATCTAGGATCAAGTTTTCTTTAAGAACTATGTTTTTATTATTATTAATTTTTTTATAAGAACTAAGTTTCTTTATAGGGTTAAACCCTGTTTTCAGAGGAATTAAATTTCTAGAACATGTTTCTTTTTCTCCTTTTCTTTTTATCTAGTTCTTTCCCCTAAATTTTGAGTCTGAAGAACACAATCTATCCGATGAGAATTAAATTCTCAACTTGTGGGAGATTTGTCTTACGGATCTCAGATTCAGAGAAAAAACCAAGTTCTTATATGAAGGGTTAAGCCTCTGTGTTTTACCTGCACTAGGCAAAGGAGATATTTTTAATCTCTTCTTTTCTTTACCTAGGGTTTGAAAAAAAGGAAGATCTTCTTTGAAAGAGAAAGACAGTTCTCAGTTGCAGCTTCTATCTTTTTGTTTACAGAAGCTTTTGGAGGGGTTTCTCTATATGAGACTTGAAGTCTCGGATCCTTTATATAGGAGAGGCAAATTGTTAATTAGTTTGAGAAAATCTCTTATTTGAGAGATACCAATTGATTTAATTGGCCTCAAAATTTGTTCGGGGAATTTTACCTGCCGTTGGATTTTTAATCCAGTGATTTCTGTTTCACAGAATATGTTTTCTTGTTTTTAACAAAATTGGGAAAATATTTTCCCACATACTGAATTTTATTCTGTCAAATGGTGATTTTTAATCACCATTGGATTTTAATCCAAGGGCCTTCTGTTTTACAGAGAACAATTTTTCTTTGTTTAGAAAGATTGGGAAAATATATTCCCATTTCATTAGATATTTGTTCCAACCGCTTTCTATTTAACAGAAAATATCCTTCTTATTTAGAAAGATTAGAGAGATATTCCCCCAATAGAATTTAATTCTATATTTGGTGATTTTTTTAATCATCCTTGGATTTTTGATCCAACGATCCTCTGTTAATAGAGAATATCTTTCTCTTTTAGAAAGATCAAGAGAGATATTTTTCCAAGACTAGAATTTAATTCTATATAAGGAGGTGCCTTCACGTGTTTAACACGTGACTCCGATGTGGGTGTTTAGCATATTTATTTTAACGCCCATATGCCTTGCATATGGGCACTCGCGTGTTTAACACGTGAGGTCAATTTGGCCTTTAGCCACTTACTCTCAGTGTTTATATGCTTTGCATACAAAAAATAGAGTTTAATTCTATGTATAGAGTTTAACTTTATCTGAAGCTAATGCTTCAAAAGGGTGTTCTCACTTGTTTAACACGTGACCCCAATGTGGGTTTTAATCTGTTTATTTAGCGCTTATATGCTTTGCATATGTGCGCTCACGTGTTTAACACGTGAGGCATGTTTGGCCTTGGTTATTTATGTTCGGTGCTCATATGCTTTGCATATGAGCGCTCACGTGTTTAACACGTGAGGCCTGTTTAGCCTTTTTGTTATTTGTTTCTGCGCTTATATGCTTTGCATATAAGTGCTCACGTGTTTAACACGTGATGCCAAATTGTGGGAATTCTTTTCCTCTTTCTTCTCTCCCTTTTTTTTTATAAGGGAACAAATAGCTCTTAGCCAGAAAAATTTGGCAGGAAAAAATGCCCCCACTCCCTTTACGACTTACAGGGAGAAAAAATGCCCCCCACATCTTCATAAGCCGTAAAGGTCTCAAGAAGGTTTTTCTCCCTATAAGTCGTGAGGATCTCATAGGTGCGTATTCTCTATAGAAATCATGAGGATTTCTAAGCGTTCATCACTTTTTTTAGTCGTAAGGATCTCACTCGGGTATTCTCTCCTTACGAGTCGTGAGGACCCATAAGTGCATTTTCATTTTATTGGCAAATGTGGCCCGTAGATAGTATACAAGAGTCAGTTTGGACCTCCTTGTAAGGTAGCGATGGCTTAGGAAACAGGTTTAGATCTGTCGCCTAAGACTTTTCAACATTATGAGCCGTGAGGGTCTTATATAGACGTTTCTCCCTACGAGTCGAAAGGATTTCGTAGGTGTATTTTTTCCTTAGGAGTCGTGAGGACTCCCAAGTGATTTTTCTCTTGAGAGTCGTAAAGATCTCATAAGAGTATTTTCTCCTTACGAATCGAGGTGACTCGTAAGTGGCTTCTCCTCCTCATCGGTATGCGACTATGGAGAATGTGGCCCATGGATAGTATACAAGAGTCAGTTTGGACCTCCTTGTAGGGCCACAGTGCTTAGGAAACAGGTTGATATCCCCGTCGCCTAAGTCTTTTCATCTTCATGAGCCGTGAGGGTTTTATAAAGATGTTTTTTCCTACGAGTCAAGACGAGTCGAGAGGATCTCGCAGGTGTATCCTAACGTGAAATATAGATAACCCACCATTTTTCTGATAGAGATCCGTTAGGTTTATGATACTAGGTTTAAGTCCATCGTACCGTCGCGTTGGTTGTTGTATTTCTCGATATGCAGTCCTTTAGGTTGCTGCTCGAGTAGCCCCATGACTGTCGTGTCTCTGATCCCTTCTGAGGCTGGATAAGACGTCTTCAAGTAATCTTCTTAAGTCATATTACCGTCGGAAGAACAAGTGTTAGGTATTTGCCGTGGCGCTTTTTACTTGAGGTTAGGCTCAATTTAGAGCCCCGATGAGTCATAACTGCACCTTTCTAGGGTGGGATGATCTCCAATGGTCTTTAGGCTTTGTATGTATTGCCATCAAGACCCAAAGCTAGGAATATGCCATCACTTCGCTCTTGCTTTGATGATATCGTACCGATTCTTTGCTGAAGTAAGGTAAACATCCATATGACCTCTATGTTGTATGTATTGCCATCGAGATCTGGAGTTAGGGATATGCCGTCACTCCAACTTTATTCGACCCTTGGGTCTTGATTGACGTCGCGTCTGCATCCTGCTGGCATGAGAAGTATGTCGATATGATCTCTCGGCTGTAAATGTTGCCATCAAGATCTGGAACTAGGATTTTGCTATTGCTCCACTTTTATTTGACCCTTGGGTCCTTTGTTAACGCCGCGTCTACACCGAGAAGGAACGTCGAGCTGGAGCTAGGATTTTGCCATCACTCCATTTTTATTTGATTATTTCTTCCGCACCATGCTGGAATGAGGGGGAATGTTGAGGTATACTCTAGGTTGTATATGTACCGTCAAGACTTGGAGCTAGGATTTTGCCATTGCTCCACTTTTATTTTGGCTCCTTGGAGCTTTGTTGACGTCGCATCTGCACCCTATTGGAATGAGAAGAAACGTGAATATGATCTCTAGGCTGTAGATGTTGTTATTAAAATCTGGAGCTAGGATTTTTCCATTGCTCCACTTTTATTTTGACCCTTGGATCCTTTGTTAACGTCGCGTCTGCGCCGAGAAGGAACGTCGAGATAGAGCTAGGATTTTGTCATTTCTCCTTTTTGATTTGGTTCCTTAGAGCTTTGTTAACGTCACGTCTGCACCTTGTTAGAATGAGAAGAACGTCGAGCTGGTCTCTAGGCTGTAAATGTTGCCGTCGAGATCTGTCTCTCCCTTTGACGGAGCCTGGTGGGAAAATATGGCTCCCTTTCTTTCATTTGTGTCCATGGATTATATAGAGGGGTCGGTGTACACCTACCTGCAGGGCAAAATTTTTTATTTTATTTTATTTTATTTCCGCAATGCTCTATCTTTTCAGCTTTTCATATCGCGAAAGTCGCGATTGCCTAACCATTTAGGCTGTTTTATTCGCGGTGCCCAATCATTTTGGCCATGTCATTTTTTTTAATTTTTACTCACTATTTTTTATTGCGAGTTGCCCAAACTTTTCGGCTGTTTCATATGCATATTTTTTTGCTCGCTGATTTTTATTGCGAGTTGCCCCATCATTTCGGCTTATTTCATATGCATTTTTTATATGCTAGCTGATTTTTATTGTGAGTCGGGGACTTGAGTTTCTGATATCAATATTGGCGTCAACACTGCTGCAACTGGAATATTGCAAGGAGCGCACCATCATTTGCCGTGAGTGAACTTGAAGTTTGACACCTATTTAGACATCAACATCGGTACAACTGGAATATTTCCAGGAGCGAATCATCATTTGCCCTTGTCGTTTTGAACAAAAGTGGCTTAGCAAACAGTGTTAAGATCCCGTCGACTAAGACTTTTTGACTTTATGAGCCATAAAGGTCTCATAAAGGTATTTCTCCCTACGAGTCGAGAGAACCTCGTAGGTGTATTTTCTCCTTAGGAGTCGTAAGAATTCCTAAGTGTGTTTTCTCTTATAAGTCGTAAGGATCTTACAAGAGTATTTTCTCCTGTATATCGAGAGGACTCACAAGTGTCGTTCACCATATTGGGATATTTCTCGCCATTGGTGGAACTCGGTGCGAGATATATTTATTTATGCCCATAGATTGTATACAAGTGTCAATATGGGACCGACTGTAGGGCAGGAAAGTTTTGTAGGTTTTGATGGCTTAAGAACAGGTTCAAATCCCTGTAACCTAAGCCTTTTGAATCCTATGAGCCGTGAGGGTCTTATAGGGGGAATTCTCCTTACGATTCGCGAGGATCTCGTAAGTGTATTTTCTTCTTAGAAATCGTGTGGATTTCTAAGTGTATTGCTCCTTTGTGAGTCGTAAGTATCTCACGCAGGTATTTTCTCCTCGCAAGGTCGAAAGAACCCTGCAAGTGTATATTTCTATTTTCACAAGATTGTGCCCTTTCGGGTTTTCACAAGCTCGCCGGTAGTCCTACTGTTTTTACTCACGGCGCGCTTTCGGGTTTTCATCCGTGTCCATTTTGCTTGTAGACATACCATTTTTTTTTTCTTTTTTTCATTTTTTTAAGCAGCCCGCAAGGTAACGCGCCATTAGCTGTAGGCCCCGGTCTTCTTCAAAGGACTACATCATGTGGGACCTGGGAAATTTATGAATCGTTTATGCCCGTAGATTGTATACGCTAATCAACATGGGAATTCGCCGCAGGGCTAAACGTATGAGTTTAAGGACATGACGGTCCTTTATCACTGTATTTTGGAGCGAAATGCTAGTTTAAGGACATTCTGGTCCAACATTCTCGTTTTAAGATGAATATTAGTTTAAAGACGTTTTGGTCCAACAATCCCGTTTTGGGGACGAATTTTAGTTTAAGGACGTTTCGGTCCTACATTAGTTTAGAGACATTTCCATCCATTATCACCATTTTTGAGGCAGAACGTTAGTTAAGGGACTTCTCGGTCCAACATTAATATAGGGACATTTCGGTCCATTATCACGATTTTTGAGGCGACATGTTAGTTTAGGGACTTCTCCGTCCAACATTAGTATAGGGACATTTCGGTCCATTATCACCATTTTTGAGGCGACATGTTAGTTTATGGACTTCTCGGTCTAACATTAGTTTAGGATCGTTTCGGTCCATTATCACCATTTTTGAGGCGGAATGTTAGTTTAGGGACTTCTTGGTCCATTATTAGTTTAGGGACTTCTCGATCCAATATTAGTTAGAAACGTTTCGGTCCAATATTTCCATTTTGGGGACGAATGTTAGTTTAAGGACTTCTCGGTCCAATATTAGTTTAGGGACGTTTCGGTCCATCATTAGTTTAGGGACGTTTCGGTTCGTCTCTCCCGTTTTGGGGACGAATGTTAGTTTAAGGACATTTCGGTCCAACATTAGTTTAGGAACGTTTCGGTCCATTATCACCATTTTGTAGGCGACATGTTAGTTTAGGGACTTCTCGGTCCATTATTAGTTTAGGGACTTCTCAGTCCAACATTAGATTAGGAACGTTTCGATCCATTATTCCCGTGTTTGGGCACAAATTTTCGTTTAAGGACTTCTCGGTCCATTATCACCATTTTTGAGACGACGGAGCTTTTTGGATACTACTCTCAGAGTTCTGAGTCAGGAAGATAACGAGCGGACATAAGGGTCGTCATCTATCATTGACCTAAGTCATGACTCGTTAGACGCAGTACTTTTTGAGGAATCGGCCGTTTATTGGCCGGAAAGGCCTTTCATCATACAATCCATGAGCAGGTAGGCTCCATCTTGGTAGACTTTGTCTATGATGTACGGGCCTTCATAGTTCGGCTCGAACTTTCCCAGTTTTGCACGATTGAGTATCATTGGTCTTTTGACGACTAGCATGAGTTCACCTTAGCGGAATGTTCTCAGCCTAGTCAATTTTTCGTATGACCGTGTCATCCTCGCCTTATAAGCCTTCAGATTTTGCTGCGCTATAAGGTGATTTTCGTCGAGGGCGTTGAGCTCCTCAAGCCTAAAATGAGCATTTTCTTCATCTGTCAACTCGTATTGAACCACTACTCGTAGAGAAGGGAGTTCTATTTACAGTAAGAGCACTACTTCCGTGACGAACACCAATGCGTACGGTGTTGTATTCATGGTCGTCTTGAACGTTGTTCGGTACGCCCAGAGAGCTTCGTGCAGCCTTTCGTGCCGGTCCTTTTTGTTTCCAGACACTGTTTTCTTTATAATCTTGGTCAATGTCTTGTTAAAAGCTTCAGCTAGACTGTTGGCCTGAAGATTATAGACTGAAGAGTATCTCCAATCTATTTTATACTGTTGTGTGAAACGGATGATTTTATTACTTCTATAAGCTGGCCCATTATCCGAGATTATCCGTCGCGGAGTTCCGAACCGATAGATGACATGGGTTCTGAAAAAATGGAGGATATTCTCCGTCTTCACCTCCCTCAGTGGTACCGCTTCTACCCATTTAGATAAGTAATCGATCGTTGCTAATATAAATCGATGTCTTTTGGATGATGTCGGTTCGATAGGGCCAATTATATTGGTTCCCCATATTTCGAACGACCAGCTAGCCCCTGTTGGGTGTAGTGGATTTGGATGTTGATGGATGAAGTCCGCGTGAATTTGGCACGAGTGGCACTGCTTCGCATATTCGAGACAGTCCTGGATCAATAATAACCTATTCTTTTTATCTTCAGCTTCATCTTTGGCCCAGCTTGATGAGAACCGCAAAGTCCGTCGTGGGTTTCTTGGATGACTTTCTTTGTTTCCTTGGGCCCTAGACATCTTAACCATAAACAATCAAACGATCTCTTATATAGAGTATCATTGACGAAGGCGAAAGACAAAGCTCGTTTAATGAGCTGATATCTAGACAACGCATTTTCGGGCGTTCGTTGAAACCTGAAGTAATCTATGAAGACTTCCCTCCGGTCAATGACCTTTTCTTCGTCCTCTATTTGAAGGGCTGCTTGTTCGATCACTTCTTTTCCTTTAGATTGCTTTATTAGGTCTACCGAAGATGTATTTGTTGGCGTAAGGACCCTACGGCTTTGCACAATGATTCTTACGTCATCGAGGCCTTCAGCGACCAATTCCTTAGCTAATTTGGCCAATGCATCCGTCTTGCTGTTTTCTGCACGCGGTATGCTTTCAAGGTATAGGAAGAGATTTGTTTCAGCAGTTGCTGCACTTTTTCGCTATAGTTTATCAGATCTGGCTTGCACGTCTGATAGTCACCATTTACTTGATTAACGATCAGCTGGGAGTATCCATATATGAGGAGGTCTTTGATTTCCATGTCAATAACGATCTCAAGACCTGCTATCAAAGCTTTGTATTCAGCTTCGTTGTTAGTCCTTGGCTCCGTCAGGGAGAGGGCGTAACGTAATATCCCTCCTTATGGGGTCACGAAGATAAGGCCTGCCCTAGCTTTGATTATAGCGGTGTTTTGCTTTCGCCTCTTCACGGAAGATGCTCCATCGAATTAGAGTTCCCATTGGGAGTTATTTTCTTCTTTCTCTTCTTCGATTGCATCGAACACATGTTCATTCGGCAACTCGCAATTTAAGAGGGAGTTAGCTGGTATCGAATGCTCCGTGAGAAAGTCGGCAATGGCCTGCCCTTTCACTGTTTTGAGGGAATAATACGTTATCGAGAACTCCATCAGGAGGAGGGCCCATTTAGCAAGCCTTCCTGTTAGTATGGCCCTTGACATTAGATATTTGAGAGGATCCACCTTCAATATGAGATGGACCTCGTGTGCCAAGACGTAATGTCCGAGCTTCATTATTGCGAAGATCGGCGCCACGCAATGCTTTTCGATGGGGGAATAGTTGTTTTCTTCCCCAAGGAGAACTCAACTTAAATAGTATAAAGCTCTCTCTTTTCCCTGATCGTTCTCTTGTGCCCACAATGCGCCTAAAGAACCCTCAAAGGCCGTTGTATATAGTATAAGGGGTTTTTCTTTAACCGGAGCGGTCAATACCGGTGGATTTTGCAGGCATTGCTTGATTTCGTATAGTACATTTTGACACTTTTGATCCCAGACAAACGGGGTCCCCTTCTTCATCAAATGACTATAGGGACGACATTTTCCAGAGAGGTTGGCTATAAATCGCTGGATGTACGCAAGCTTTCCTTGGAGAGATCACAATTGTTTGAGGGTTCTTGGCATGGGCATTTCTATAATTGCCTTGATATTTGAGTGGTCGATTTCGATACCTTGGTGATGTATGATGAATCCTAGGAATTTTCTGAGGAATCCTAAGAAGGTGTTGAACGTTCATGCAAATTTCCTTCAGCACTCTCATGTTGAGAAGGTTAATGGAGGATCCGTTTTCAACAAGGATTTTTCCTATTTTGATGTCATGAAAGTACCCAGTGACGTATAACGGACGATTATGTTCGCACGTACCGAGGAGGAGATCTTCATCGCTGAATGTAATATCAGCCGTGTGGACTTCTGTCAGTTCATCTTTCATCTTCTCTTTTACGAGGAAAGCTTGGAACTGATCGGGCTCTTATAATGCCTTGATCAAGGAATCTCGTGTCTCTTTTGACAGGAGGTGAGCATCCAATATGCTCAGTAGCAAGGGTCTTGTTTTCCTTAAGCGGATCTTCTGTAGTGAGCTCTTTTACTACTCCGTCATCGAAAGCAATTTCCTCAGGTATTTTCCCTTTCCCTCTAACTTCTTTGTTCGAACCTTTGTTCGTAGGTCCGAGGTTCTTCTCAGCCAGCATACGGTTAACAACTGAATATTTTCGCAGTACTTCTCCTCCTCTTCTTTTTCGGAGGCGGAGTCTTTGAAGAGAGGGTTGAGGGATATTTCGTCCTCGGAATCGCTCTCAAAGGTAAGAACTTGGGGTTTTTCCCCTTCCGAACTGATACCAACCATATGACAGTTGCCAGTCGTTTCTTCATGTGTGTTCATCCCACTATTTTGCCGCTGACGAGCGCGAGCTTCACACTTCATTTTCTTGAAGTGATTTTGTTGGGCAATGTATCCTTGCCACCACTTCTTGAAGGCACTGCATTCCTCGGTGGGGTGGGCGACCTTCCGATGATATAGACAGTAGTTTGGATGCGATTCATTTCCATCAAGGCCTATGACCCCAGGAGTGTTCTTTATGAGAGGTGTCAGCTTCATCCCCATTGACGGGGCTTTGGCAAACTGCTTCTCTGTTTTGATCCTGCTCTTATTTATAACAGGTGTGCTTTGGTTTGGTCGGAGTATTTTACGACTCATCCTTACCGCAGCTTCTTTACCCTGACACTTAGCTTTTTCATATATGGTTGTCTCGTGTTCTCAGTCAACTTTACTTTTTTTGAAAGGATTTGCTTAGCAACCTCTCGATCAAGTCTTCTTCTGGCAGTTTCGGGGATTTTAGCGCCGATTCTTCCCCCAGTTCCTCTGTGTTGTTTTATGATGCTGAAGAATCCTCTTCATCATATAACGACGAATGTGAGACCATGTGGCAACTTGCTACATGGTCTTCAGTTTCTCCTGATGAGTCATTTCCCTCATCATTGTCACTGTCTTCGCCCTCAAGAATATACTTGAGGAATTCTTCAAACATGACCGGTGTCCACGCCTTCCAGTTATATTCCTCCAGCGCATCTATGTACTTTTAGAGATCTGTGCGCTTGTCGTCATACTCAACAGGCTGCACTGGTTTCTTGGTCTACTTCTTTTTCTTTAAAGACTTTGAAAGCTTGACTTGGGGGTTTTTCCCTTCGTCGGCGGTTTTTGGTGTGGGACGAGGTTTTAGCATTCCTTCGATTATTTTGGATTCAAGTAGGCTTTTCCACCTAACTGCCGAACATGCTTGTAAATCCTTCAGCATTCTTTTGGTTTTTGCTGAAAGGACGACTTTCCATGGAGTTTCTTCCATGAGTGAGCATGATTCCCCCTACGCATCCACCATTTTTGGAGTGTGCTTCTAGGGTGGGTTTACCCTCTAGTTATCAGACAACGCGAATTTCACCCGTTGATACTCGTCTTCGACCCAGTTTTTGAAGACGTAGCAATCTTCAATTGGATGGCTCACCATTCTGTTATAGGATCAGTAGTTAGGGTTGTTAACGTCGCCGTCTTGCGATGAACGCCGCGTGTCTGGCAATGTGATAAGTTTATTACGCATTGCCAATTCGAACAATCTCCTCGTCTTGTTGCGGGAAAACGAGTAAGCACGTCATAGTCTTTCCTCCAAGGACGGGCACGGATGAACGTTGTTTTGACGAGCAGCTGGTTTTGGGCCACTCGGCTGTTGTTACGTATTAGCGATGAAGGCCGCCTTTCCTTTACCCTTAGTATTTCGATGGTCCTTATTTGAGGAGGAAGACACATGGCCCATCTGGTCCATTTGGACCAGTTTATCTATCATAGCCTGAAAGGTTGTGGGCTTGAAGAATGTCATGAACTAGGATATAGTCATTTGAGGATCAAGGGTCCCGATGAACATGCCCATGGCAGGAGATTCTTCAATGCGCTGTTCGCATTTAGACCACAGGTTCTGCCACCGGATCGCGTATTGAACTCATGTTTCTCCCGGTTTTACCCTGGCATTGATTAATGTCGTGATCGGAGTGCGTTTGCTCGTGCTGGCGAAATTCTATGTGAACAGCAGTTCTATCTCTACGAATATTTTCACAGAGTCATTTGGGAGTTCCAAGTACCATTCGAAAGCTGTCTCTGACAAGCTGCCGATGAATTGGCAAAGCAATAGTTGTCGCTTCTAGTATTCCGCACAGAGCCCTGAATTGTGCGACGTGTTAGTGAGGATTGCCTATTCCTTTGTAGATATAGAACTTAGGGATCGTATATCCCGGCGGGTATTTGATTTAATTATACCAGCCTGGATATGGTCGCCCTGTTTGGACAATTTGGCAGGCGGCTTCATTAACTTGATGAGCTTTTATTTGTTGAGCAATTTAATCATCAAGGGCGGCTTTGGAGATCGTTTCTTCTTTGGCCGCTGATAAAAATGGAGGAGGGTTTGATGTTTCCCCTCTGTCATCCTCGATGATTATCAGCGGATCTTCCGCTGGGGGTTCTAGCTGGATTATCATTCCAACCATGTCTTGAAACAAGAAAGCCATCTTCTTTATGTTAGCAACTTGCTCAGCGGCTTCCTTGTCCTTTCTCTCGGGCACCCTTCGCAGAAAATCTATATCGGTCTCCTGCTCTTGACGTTTTTCAACTTCTTTATCTGGACCTTCTTTTTTTTCCCGGTAAGTGCCGTTATTTTATTCAGTATCTCTTGGATCTTTTGTTGTTGCTCCTGAGCCTTTATCAGCGGCCGAGTTTACGGTCAGTAACTCACAGAAGTACGGCTTTCTTTTTTACCATTGGCCATATAGACCGTATGTACAGTTATGCCCCCAAAATTGGGCGTTTAGATCCATCGCCTTTGGGATTTTCTGCGGGCAGTAGGGTTTTCTCCAGCCTCGTTTTTTTATAAGAGATTGGAGTTGAAGGAGCCATTGTGACAGGTGCCAGTTTAGGAAGAGTCCCCCGTTGTATGGCGGAGGAGTGGTCTTTTTCTTTTTGGCCCTTGGATTTCTCAGGTCGACGAGAGTAATCTTTGTCAATCATAGAGTCTTGGACTTTCCGGCAGACCCTATGAATTTACGAGAAGAGCCGCTGATAAGGCCGTTTCGGCTTTGTCTGCAATGTAACTTTTGTAGATAGGAGTGATTTCTTTAGCACCCTCATTAGGAAGTTTTTGCGCACCCACCTAAGCAGTTCAAAACCATTCTCAGTTAGAACAGCAGTGTTGACCTCTACCATTGGAGCTGGTGGGGTGAGCTCAGAAGGAGAGTTTCCCCCAGCCTGCCTTATTTGGCGCCAGTGGCGAAGTCAAGCGTGCCTTGCTGAAGGGACTGGCTCAGTTTTGGAAGCGGCTTCATCATGACCCTAGTTTTGCTGAGGAGCTTCAATTGGCGTCAGCCTGTTGAAGACCGATGTCCTTGGTAAGGTTTGAGGAGTGCCGGTCAATCTTTTGGCGACTGATCGTCTGATGGGGGAAGTACCTTTTATGGCTTCGTTTGTAGCAGGAGTAGGGAAGGCTAGCCATTTTGGGGTAGCCCCTTCGGGTATCACGAGCATCTTTATAGGCGCGTTTGAGTTCTTGCTCAGCCTATTGAAGATTGAGATAGCAGAGTCTGACGGCTTGCTGATGAGGGCCATCATGGTTGCCAATCGATCGAAGACCGACCTACTAGGAGCTTCTTCCTGCGGCGTTGAGGCACCGAAATCACATGTGGGAGTATGGTCCCAAAGAACAATCCGGTAGTGGCTTGGGTGATCTGCCCGACCGGCATTGAGAATATAGAGGCCGCGTTGGGTCCATAGGCCACTCTTCCACTTAGGATGGATTAGGAGTTGCTGTTGCAAGAAGTGCAATTGAACGCCATAGATTTTCTGCACAGGTGCAAGACACCAAGTTTTAGTACCTCGAATCCAAGGGCAACTATAGTGAACCGCGATTTTGTTTGCAAAACACGACACACGAAGTGAGAAGTGGAAAGAGGAAAATGTCCCACCGGACGTGCTAGAATTTGTTTACCGACGAAAACCGGACTGAGACGTCTTTCCTGAATTTAGGGGCAGATGCTATTTGGACATATCCATCCACCTCTCCGAAAATACCAAGTTGATTTATGGCACCGTATATCGAAGGTTTGGATAGATGCGATCGATGTAGAAGACTTCATCAGATTCCCCCTCATTTGTGAAGGTTTTTTTTTTATTGTGGGGACGCTCTTAACTGCAGGCGCAAGCCCCTGCAGTTAATTACATTATCGCGTTGCGATAATCACTTTCTCCTTCTCCAGTAGTTCACTTCGTGTCGTGTGTTTATTTTGTTTGTTTTGGTTGCCCGTGGATTGTATACGGAGACTAGTTTGTGTCGTCACCCGTAGAGCGCGGATCAGTCCAAATCCATATATTTTAGATTTGGGGTTTGAGTTTTGAACTTAAGTCATGTTTTCCCTTACTTCGAAAATGTTTGTTTTGTTTAAGGACCGTTAATTTAGTTTGAGATTAAGATCAACTTAAATATATGAGCATTTTGGCTCAATTTATTTTAACTAAGAATACGTTAGTCTTATTTTAGACTAAGATCAACTTAACAATATTTTAAGGATCATTTTTTTTATTTAAGATCGAACAACAGAGCATTTGGGCCCAGCTGCTTTAGAGAGACTTTTAGCCAATTTGGGCTTGGTTTGCTCAGTCTTTTCTTCTTTTTTTTATTCAAAAGTGCTAAGTACTTATTTGGGTTCTGTTTACTCAACCCTTTTTCCTTTTATGCAGGAGTACTAAGCACTTGTTTGGAGCTTTGGCGCCCACATGTGTACCATGTGAAGTACTCAGTCATGGGTGCTGCCCAATAATTACTAAGCACTTTAGTCATTTTGATTAAATATATATGTAGTGCTAGGCACTTTTGTATGGCGCTCACATGTGTTTCACGTGAGGCGCCGGGCGCTGCCCAATCAATGCTAAGCACTCACCTGTTTTGGCTACATATGAAGTGTTAAGCATTTTTACTCAGCGCTCACGTGTTTTCTCACATGAGGCACTAGCCTTTTGTTTTGAGCGCCCACATGGGAAGCACGTGAGGCGCTGAGTCCTTTGTTTACGTGGGAAGCACATGAGGCGTTGGGTTCCTTGTTTTAGGGCGCCCACGTGGAAAGCACGTGGGGCGCTGAGTTCCTTTTCTTTTTTAGAAATTGAATCTATATTAATGGCATTTTAACCATTAATGATCACCAAGATTTTTGTTTTGAAGATCTAAGATCAAGTTTTCTTTAAGAACTAAGTTCTTATTTTATTATTTTTTTATAGGGTTAAATCCTGTTTTCAGAGGAATTAAATTCCTGGATCATATTTCTTTTTCTCCTTTTCTTTTTATCTAGTTCTTTTCCCTAGATTTTGAGTCTGAAACATAATCTTCCCGATGAGAATTAGATTCTCAACTTGTGGGAGATTTGTTACGGATCTCAGATCCAGAGAAAAAACTAAGTACTTATATGAAGGGTTAAACCCTTGTGTTTTACTTGCACTAGTCAAAGGAGATATTTTTAATCTCTTCTTTTCTTTACCTAGGTGGTTGATCGTGAAAAAGTGTGTTGTAAATACTGCAATCAATAACAATATCACAATAGTTATCCGATAGTGAGTACGGGTCATCCACAGGGAAATGGTGAATCTCTTATCTTGTTTTAGACGAGTTGATAGAAGAAAGGTGGGATTGTGATCGTTTTATACTAGGAAAGTTTGAAAAAATTATAAGAGAAGGGCTTGTAGGGTTGATTGGTTTTAGTAGTTAATGGTTGGAGTTTTAAAAATAATTCTTATTAAAGTTTTAATTATTTAATACTAAAGAAATAGCGATGAATGTGGATTAGGGTTCTTAGAGAGAATTAGGGTTTCCCTATACTGACCCTTGTCCTTTCATTGATCTCTATTTATCTCAAGCCTTTAACAAAACAATTATTAACGAATCTCAAATCATGGTCGAGACTATCATAAATTGATGCCACGCCCGATAAGAGGGTTAATATTCATTTTTCTACAGTTTATAAAATTAAAACTTTATAGAAAATTTAATAGATATTATTCATCCATTATTTCTACCATATCTACAAACCCTAACAAGCTAGAATTTACTCGCTCATGGAGATCAACGACGTAGAAGAAAGGTGGAAGATGAATACGGAACCCATAAGTTAAAATTAAAAATGCAGAAAGTAAATACGGAAAGTAATGCGGAAATTAAATGCGAAAAGTTAAAAGAAAGAACTACCTTTATTGATCAAGTTATTGCATTACAAAAGTTGCTTGCTAAAAAAGAAAATTACAAAACCCTAGTTTGCTTGATAAATCTCGATCGATCGATAGATAGATGATAGATTGAATTTTTTTTGAATTCTTTTTTTGATAGATAGCTCTCGGTCTTTTATATAGCCTTCGAACTAGAAACCTAGATATCATATAGAAGTGTGTGAAATTACGATCAAGACTTGAAGTTTCAGATCCTACAGCCACCATAAGACCGTGCTTCCACCGCCCTAAGCCCTCATTGACCACGGATCCGCCGCCTTGTTGTAGGGTTGTGTCTTCGAATTTCTTATGGCTTCTTCTCTCGATATTTAGAGATCCTTCTGATAAAAATATTATGAAAATATATTTCTTAGTCTCTGCCGTTACAAGATTCTTCAATTTGCTCCTAATGTTCGGAAGATTTGGTTTGCTACTTCGATTTGCTGTAGATCTCCTACTCACGGTTCAGACCTGAGCTAATCTATTATAATACATGCACAATATCTCAAATCAAATTGTTAGTAGCATTTCTTTTATTTGAAATATTATTCCAACCAATTAAATGATATGATATCTTAATAATATTGGTTAACAATCACTACTACAATAAAGGGTTGCCCCTACGGATTTAACCGTATGGGTAAACCGCTACCCCTACGGATTTAGTCGTAGGGACATAAAATCCCCCCGTAGGTGCAGAAACCGCAGTTGTAAGTCTTTGCCCTGAACATTCCCCTACGGAGTAATAATTGCCCCTACGCCTTACTCCTTAGGGACACATATCCCTACGGATCAGGCCGTAGGGAGAAAATATTTATTTAATTTATTGTTTTATAAATTAAAATACAATACCTTACGGATTTACCCGTAGGGCCTGATAAAATCCCCTACGGAGTAATCCGTAGGGGCAAGTTTTTACGAGTCTATAGGGACAAAATATCAGGTATCCTGATATTTTGACCCTACGGCTCACTGTGTAAGGGCATACTTTGCACCTACGGATTAATCCGTAGGTGCAACATCTGGCCCTACGGATTCATCCATAGGGACAAAATATCAGGTATTCTGATATTGTGTCCCTATGGCTCACTGTGTATGGGCATACTTTGCACCTACGGATTAATCCGTAGGTGCAACATCTGGCCCTACGGATTAATCCGTAGGGATAAAATATCAGGTTTTTTTAAAAATGGGCTTCCTGTTTTTTTCCCGTCCTGTGCACAATAATATATAGATCATATAACCAAATACAGAAATATTCATAATCAACATCTCTCGCATAATATATAAAAGAAATAAACAAACAGAATATGATATCAATCTAAATCATCGTGAACAATCAAACAACCACCAAATTCGTCCAAAATATATACAATATGTATCGAGTAAGTACATACATCATCAAAAATATATTAAAAAGCTACCCTAGCTTGGTCTAGATCCTCCACCTTTGATGAACGCCGTAATCTGACGCATCTGCTCCTCGGTGCAGCCATGAATCGTCAAAAACTCGACCAATGAAGAGGCAGACTGTGCGGGAGTCTGAGTGGGTTGTGGAGCTGCAGGAGTGGTATGCAGAACCGCAGCCGAGATAGTGGCTTGTGGAGCCGCAGCCGAAGGAGATGCATGTGGAGCCGCAGCTGAAGTAGCCTGTCGCATCTGTTAAATTTTGTGTGTAATAAACGAGTAAGAATGATGTATTAGATTTTAGTCGAATGCGTATCATTATCAGGTTATCGCAAAACCCCTATCTAAGAATACTTAGGGACTTAGGCCTCGTTTGGGTATCTAGTTTGGAAAACCGTAGTTTATTTTAATTAGACAGTTTTATGTAAGTATGATTAATCAAAGCTGAGTCTACAATCAAATAAACTCAGGCTACTAATATTGCATATGTTACTATATATAATATGATACAATATTTTACTATTAAGTAGTATACGTACCAACATTTCCTTCAACTCCTCAACGGTGGTCTTCAAGGCGGCAACATCATGCTCTAGATGTCGCTCACGAGGGGTAGGGGAAGTAACCGCCGGAGTGGAGTCCAACCTCATATGGGCCCTGCTAGGACCCAGTCCCCGACCTCTCTCCCAACCTCCGTGGTGCCCTCTGTGTGCGGCGTCTAAGACTGGAGTCAGCAGCATCGGATCGGTCTGTCCAGTAAAATCGATCCCCGATACCTCCGCCTGCTCCACCACCCACTCCTACACCCACATTAACCATTAAAATATAAGTATATCATTTAAATTTAAACTTTTCAAAACAAAAATTTCAAACCTGCTAGAATAAATATTAACACTTACGCAATACTCCTGGGTAGCGGTGTTTGGAAATCAAAGCTCGCCCGTTGCGGAATCTATCGAAGTGCCATGGACGGCAAGATACACGGTCAACACGCTCGGTGTACCACCCTGCGTCAGGGTCTGAGCTCTCTGCAATTTGCAAAAAATTTACATATATTATAAAATAACTCTTAATAGTACATTATATCAGAATAGATCTATTGTAATTTACCGATGCCTCCATGGCACGAGTAATGTTTCTCGAGCCACTTGTATAAGTGGGGCGACCCCTCTTCCCCGACTTCCTATTCTCTTTATTTTAATCGGTATATTTCTGCACAACACATTCAGATTTATTTTTCTAATTAAGCAACACAAAAAAATAAATTATATACTAAACAATGAATTATATTTAAATTACAAATATGTTTGCGCTGAGAGTCGAAATATTGGCACAAGAGAGGCCATGTATTTACGTCGACTCTCGTAAAGGCCGGAGTATGTAGGAGAGCCGCTCTCTCTGCCTCGGGGGTTGCCATCCATAGGGAATAGCAGTCGATCTTTAGCTCATTCCTATTGTATCAGACCTTTGATTGCATGTTCTTCATCAGGCTATGGTACAGAGCGTGAAGATCGAGCACTCTCTCAGGGTGATCAGGATCGGGCTAAAGTGTAGAGGTACCTAAAGAAAAATATGTTAAATAAATAAATACAGGCATTTAGGACAACAATAATTTTACAAATTGCGTGAAACGAAAAATTCCACATACCTTTCGACGGGATACATCCATCGATATTGTACCGGCCCGGCTAACTTAGCCTCAGTTGCAAGATGAACCGTCAGGTGTATTATGATATCGAAGGATGACGGTGGGAAAATACGCTCAAACTTGCAAAGTATCAATGAAATAGAATTTTCTAGATTCTCTAGCGTCACAACATCCAAGGTTTTAGCGCACAATTCTCTAAAAAAGCAACAAAGGTCATTGATTACTAGACCAACCGATTCGGGAAGGGAAGTCCTGAGGGCTAATAGGAGAAGGTGCTCCATAATAATATGGTGATCATGACTTTTCAGCCCATCGATCTTGCCTTTCACAATTTTTATTTTTTTACTAAATGATCCTTAAAAACATGTGGGAACTTTCAAATCATGCAACACCTGTAAAAACCTTTTCTTCTCCGGTTGTGACATATGATACGCGGCATTGGGAAGTGCAAACTTGCCTGATTTACCCGCTATCGGTTTAGGATACAATTCACTTCTAATTTCCCAGTCCTGAAGATTTATCCGAGCATGGAGGCTGTCTTTCGATTTTCCGTCTTTACAAAGAAGCAAATTGAGTACATGCTCGGATACTCCCTTCTCTATATGCATGACGTCCATCCAATGACGCACTAAATTTATTGATCAGTATGGAAGCTTGTAGAAAATGCTTAACTTGTTCCAGTAGGGTGGTTTGACCTATTTGGCCGAATCTATCCCAAAGGTCACATTATTGTACTCATCCCACTGAGCAGTCACGTTCTCTCCGGACAATTAGGCTGGAGGCCCAAAAAGCTCCTAATTACCATCAAAGTGAGCAGCATCTAACCTGTAAGGATGGTCTAGTGGCAGGAAATGCCGATGACCGCAATAACAAACCTTCCTGCTAAAATTCAAGAATTTCAATGTTGTATATTGATGGCAATAAGGGCATGATTTGTGACCATGTACGGAACAAACTGATAGCATTCCAAGCACAGGAAAGTCATTAATTGTCCACATTAAAGCCACACGCAGTGTGAAGGTTGTATCTGTGTTTGCATCGTAAGTCTCTGCACCATCAATGAATAAAGATTTTAACTCATCGATCAGAGGTCGGAGATAGACGTCGATATTGTTTCCTGGTGAGTTTGGTCCATCGATAAAAAGAGGCATCATAAAGTAAGATTTATCCATAACCAACCAAGGCGACAGATTATAAACTATCATTACAACGGGCCATGTGTTGTGGCTTCCAGTCATATAGTTGAATGGGCAGAAACCATCACTAGCGAGTCCGAGCCTGACATTGCGAGAATCACTACTGAATATTTCGCGTCTCCTATATAAATCCTTCCATGCCGGTGAATCTCTTGGATGACTCATTTTTCTATCTTCACTTGGAAGAGCACGGTGATGCCAAATCATTACCTCGGCTATTTTGTTGCACCTGAATAGCCCCTGCAGCCTCTGTGTTATGGGAAAATATCGTGCTATCTTGACAGGTATATCAGGCTTCTTATCGGATTCTTTCGGCTTATACCTGGCCTCTCCGCATGTTGGACACTCTTTCAAATCTGAATTCTCTTTTCGGTACATCACGCAATTTTTGGGACATGCTTGAATCTTCTCACACTTCAAACCCAAATCAGACATCATCTTCTGGGCTCGTACCAGCTGTCGGGCATGTTATTTTTCGGGGGCATAGAATCTTTCAAGAACTTCAGAAGCATCGTGAATGACTTGTTGCTCTATCCATTTAGGCACTTAATTTGGAAAGTTGGACGAACCATTTGAGGGTGGAATACTTTGCATTCTAAAAAATTGGTATTTTAGCATCATTCATAAACTTTTCATACTTATCCACACGCGGTCCTTGACCGGAAGGAATGTCATCTTCGGTACAAATACTATCAGCTAGGGCAGTATCTATCATATCCTCCATTTATTCTCCTGGAAAGAAGTTACCGTCTTCTTCTTCTGCCGCATTACCGTCATTTTCTTCTTCTTCTGCCGCATTACGGTCTTCTTCTTCTCTTTCCCCGTGATATAGCCAGGTTGTGTAAAGTCTAGTAAAACCATGTTTAACAATGTGAAGCTCTATGAATTCTACCTTCTGCCAGTACCTATTCCCACATCATCGCACGGGCAGAGAATCTTCTCTAACACGATCTTATTATATGAGCGTGCAAATTCATTGAAAGCAGCAACTCCTGTGATAAACTTAGGTTGCATACGTTTTTACCAATCCACATACATCCAGTTCTTAACTCTGATGTACTCATGGGCCATGTTAGACTGTATAACATATAAATTGTAGGTTATGATAACTATATTGAGAAATCTAAGAACGGGATGGTTACTGACAAAGAAGAAAATCCGTAGATGCAAGTTTGTCATTGAAAAGAATAAATTATCGATAAACAAAATTAGATTTGAAGATACCAATGTATGAGTTGTATTATGTGTATGTGTGTTTCAATTTATGATTTCGCTTAAGTGTAGGGTTGTTAGTGTGTATGTGTTTCGTGTGTGCGTTTGTTATGTATTCGTGTTGTATGTGTGTGTTTCGGCTGTCGGGGGTAAGGCTTCTATCTCATTAAGAATGTATAGAGCAGACACCCATTCGCTTGTGCTTTCATCCATTTTAAGTAAATTTCGGCAGCACCTCCCCGCTGTTCTCCGAGTACACTGTATAGAATAGATAATCATTTCAATGCTGTGAAACAATATTGAAATAAACATCTAATCTATCTTTGTACATGGAGAACCAGCGGAAAAGTACCGACGAAATAACTCGAAACGAATGAAAACACAAGTGAATGCTGGTGTTTGCTTTATACATTCTTAAGTTGTCCACACTGGACAAATCTATTGGTTATCATACGATTGAATCTTCTCGTCACATAGACTATACGATGGTTGTTAGTACCGAACTATACCGTCCGATATTTAACAACCTTCATATAGTTCTATGTCACGACGAATATCGAACGTATGTTGACCGATAGACAGGGACTAAGTCGCGTTTTGATTTTCACATATGAGTATCGATGAGAATATGAAAGTTTCATATTATCATCGAGTATCATATATTGGTTTTTAGTTGAACATTTAACTTGAATAGGTTTTACGTTTACGTTTCATTATTAAGGGTTCGAAGGTTTTTTGTTTAGGGTAAATTTTTATTGCGATTACGGTAAAATTGTGCGTTTACGTTATCATCGAGTATCATCATGAAGGAACTCGTGCACCCTAAACCCTAACCCTAATTAACCTAAATTAACCTAATTAATCCAAATTAACCCTAATCATCACCCTAACTCAAATTATCCCTAATTAACCCAAAATTAACCCAATTAACCCAGATTAACCCTAATCATCACCCTAACTCAAATTATCCCTACTTAACCCAAATTAACCCTAATCAACACCCTAACCCAAAATTAACCCTAATTAACCCAATTAACCCTAATCAACACCCTAACACAAATACACTCTATTTTACCTAATTAATCCAAATTAACCCTACCCTAATCCATAACCCAAATTATCCTAACCCTAATCATCACCCTAACTCAAATTATAATTAACTCTAGCCCAAACCAAAATTAACCAAAATTAATCTAATTAACCCCAATCCTAATCATCACCAACCCTATTTTACCTAATTAACCCAAACCAACCATAACCCTACCTAATTAACCCTAACCCTAAACCTAACCCTAACCCTAAATCTACCTAATTAACCCTAACCCTAGCACAAACCCTAGACCGAACCCTAACCCTACCTAATTAACCCTAACCCTAACCGTAGTTAACCCGGACGTATACTGGTAACCGTAACCCTAACCCTAAAATCAACAATAACATAAAAATAAGCAAAATTATGAGTTCAAAATTCAAATTAACTCACCTGAGTAGTAATTTTGCTGGCGGCAATTAGCTCGACGAGGTGCAGGATGCCGGGGAGGTACGCGGGTGTGGTGGCGAGGAGGCGCGTGGGTCTCTTTACTACGGCCGCCGCCGCCGCCGAAGTCGACGATGGGCGACGAGGAGGCGCGCACGGGTGTGGTGGCGAGGAGGCATATGCGGGAGATCGATCGCGGGGGAGTGGGTAATTTTGGGAACGACGAGGAAATTTTTGGCCTTTATTTTTTTTATAAATAACTCTTCTTTGCCCCTACGGGTTAATCCATAGGTCCTTCTCTTATGGCTCCGTAGGGGTAAATAATATATTACATTTTAATATTTTTTAATTAATCTGTAGGGCACCGTAGGGGCAAATCGATGGCCCTACGGATTAATCCGTAGGGGTAATAAAAAGTTGCCCCTATGGATACCTTTATCTGTAGGGGCAACCCCTTATTGTAGTAGTGAATATTTGGCATGATATGAATATTTTAATAATTAATAATCTCATGGATATTTCATTTAAATATGATATGCATATATTTCCCAATTATATTAATTATAAATTAAGAAACATATGACAATAATCTTTTTACAACTAAACCCACATATGTTCTTATTTACAAATAACACCTTTTAGTAATTAATAATATAGGGAAAATATCCATACAAATGTGCAATAAATTTGACTGATCAAATACCCCTAAACTTATCTTTGATCGTCCCGAGAAAACTATTTTATTCTCAAAAAGAAAAAGAAAAAATCTAGCATACTTTTGTAGGCAACACGATTGCACGTAGCACCTGCGACAAGCCGTTAAACCTCTAGATGTCCCTAGTAAGGGGAGTGTTGTCTCCTGAGGGTTTTCAGCGGATTACACCCATAAAATCCCAAAATAAAAGAATTATATGCAAAAATAAGGAACATATAAAAGAAAAACTTGAAAATAAGAGTTTCAAACTGCACTAGTTTTTAAGTTACCATGAGCCCTATCTTAATGGTCTTGAAAAGATACCGAAAATCACATCCCCCCTCAATAAAATATCGTCTTTAGTCTTCCTCCCTACCTTTTCTCCAAATATCGATCATATACCCATCCCTACACTTGGAAAATTCAATTCAAGCTATCATATCCTTTGTCTTTATTTCTTAGTACTTTTAGTTGGTGATGTTTAAGATGGATTTGCTCACACATTCTTCATGCGACCGTTAATGATTCTTGAGACACTAACCAACCGATTACTAAATGTGCTCACTTATTATGGCGTACTTAGCAATTTCCTAATCTTGCAACACCTAAGGCACAACAAATGATCCCAAACCAGTTGGTCTAAGTCACTGGTGATAAAGCACCCTTGCTGAATTTTTTTATGCTACCTTGATAATTGCAAAACTGTGTTTATTTTTTTATATTTTATTCACCATTTATATTTTGTTGAGAGATTTTTTCATACTAGGGTTTTCAGGAAAGAGTATTTCACGGTATTCTCTACTATCCCAAGTTTCAAGATGTGTGCAAGTGCGTATAGTAGGGTATCAATATTTAGAAATTTGGACTCAAGAATAAGGACTATTTTCAGACTTATTTCTATCTGCATATTAGTGATTTCTTCATTTTACTAACCTTTAGGACAATAGCTCATGACTGCGTATTACTAGATTTGTTTTAAAACATCTAATTTTCTTGAATATCTTAAATCTCTTTCTTTCTTTCATATGTATTTTTCACTTTCTAACTTTTATTTTCAAAAAATTTATGCAACACAATATTTACATATGATGCGTGGATATATACAAATCATCCATACAAATCATCCACCCAAACTTGTTTGCAGCAGTGTCCTCAATGATGTTGTCTTGTAAGCTCAAAACCTGAAGACTAGAAGGAACAGTTTAATAAGATGAAATAAAGAAGGGGTCAAGAGTGAATGACAGTAAAATCCTCCCCCAAACTTGTTCTTGGCTCATAATCGTGCAAAAATTTACTTTCTTTCAAGAGCTAGTTAAAAATATTTTCTTTCTCCCCCAAACTTGAGTAAAACAGTGTTTTCATTATTAAACATTGAAAGTCAACATAAGAGGGGGTAAATATTAACGGTCTACAGAAAACTTTACAAAGACCAAAAGTTAAAATCAACCATTCAAATATTTTATCAAGATAACACCATGGTTGGTAGAAGAATGCGAAATGGATGGACGTGTAGAAGAATACTCGAGACTGTATAAGAATGGATGTTTTATTATGTCTCGAGTAGAAGAAACAGAAATGAGAGTAACAAGAAGAGATGTGTTCCCCTCCGAATACAGAGACGCGACCGCGTAGGCTCGTCTTGCCTGAGATTCGGGACAGATGCTATTTGGGGCTATCCGTCCACCTCTCCGAAGATGCCAAGTTGATTTATGGCACCGTATATCGGAGGTTTAGACGGATGCGTCCGATGTAGCAGACTTCGTCAGATTCCCCCTCATGGTGAGGGGTTTTTGATTGTGGGGACGCTCTTCCCTGCAGGCGCAAGCCCCTGCAGTTAATTACGCTACCGCATCGCGGTAACCACTTTTTCCTTCTCCAGATGTTCACTTCGTGTCGTATGTGTTTGTTTTGTTTGTGGTTGCCCGTGGATTGTATACGGAGACTAAGTTATGCCGTCACCCGTAGGACGCGGATTAGTCCAAATCCGTATTTACTTAGATTTGGGTTTGGTGTTTTAGTTTAAGGATACGTTAGCCATATTGAGGCTAAGATCAACTTAAACTGGATCATTTAGATCCGATAAGAGAGCAATTGGCTCTATTGTTTAGTTTAATGACGTTGCGGTTGATTTCCAGTTTAGGGACATGGGGGTCCATGTTCCAGTTTAGGGACGTAGGAGTCCATTGCCAGTTTAGGGACATGGTGGTCCATTGCCAGTTTAGGGACATGGTGGTCCATCATTCCCATTTAGGGACGAACATTAGTTTAAGAACATTTCGGTCCAACATTCCCATTTCGGGACGAATATTAGTTTAAGGACATTTCGGTCCAACATTCCCATTTCGGGACGAATATTAGTTTAGGGACGTTTCGGTCCAACATTCCCATTTCGGGACGAATATTAGTTTAGGGACGTTTCGGTCCACGAGTTTAAGGACCCCGCAGTCCATATGGGTGTATGGTCATCGGGATCCGTCACATCTCTGACGTCGTTGAAGGATTACAACGATAGGGGTCAAAGGAGTTCGGAGATGTACCCTCGAACCGGATGTAAATTGATTTAAGGGGAGCAGCCGTGCTCAGTCAATTTAGTTTGAGGACTTACGACCATGATTGGGCTAAGTCCAGTTGAAGAATGTTCAACATTTTTATTTGCACTCGGCCTATTAGGCCTTTACTAGGGCTCTGCCCCTTTTTAATAATGCACTGCATTTTCTTTTTGTTTTGTTTGGGCTCTGCCCTTTTATAAATGATGCAGAGCATCTATTTTGTTTGGGCTCTGCCCCTTTTAATGCATTGCATTTTGTTTTGGCCTGCTAGGCCTTTTTAATTTGGGCTTGGCCCTACAGGGCATTTGTCAGGCGCTTTGCGTCAATCATTGAGCGCAAGCGTTTGTGGTGGTGACACGTGTCATGCAAGCGCAGTGCACTGCGCTTTCGCTGCTGACACGTGTCGTGCTCTGATGAGCGCAAGCGCAGCAGCGCAGTGCGCTGTGTCAGTGCGCTGCGCTGTTGCGCTGCTGACACGTGGCGCTCTCTGGTGGCTTGCGCCAACGCAGGAGCGCAACAGTGCAGTTTTTGCAAGTGCACGGCACTGTTTTATCTTTGAATCAATTTTAGATCAAAGAAAACAAGTTTTTCTTGTTTTCAAAGAACCAATGGTTCATAAAAAAGTGCAAGGCACTGTTCTTATTTATTTTTCTTTTTTATTGAAGATCATTGATCTTGTTCTTAGATCAATGATCTGTTCATAAGAGAATCTTCTCTTTTTCTAAAGGTTTTTTACCTTTTCTTTTTGTTTTTGAAGAGTTCTCTCAAATTCTTCAGAGTTCTTTTCTTCTTGATCTTGATGATGATCTTTTGAGTTGGGGTCTAAGGGTCTTTATATAGTGCCCATAGATTTGTTAAGTTTGTTAAAGAGATCATTCTCTGAGTGATTTGGGGAATTTTCCCCACCGTTGGATCTTTGATCCAAGGGCTTCTGTTTTATAGAAGACAATCTTCTTGTTTTAACAAGAACAGAAAGATCTTACTAGAATTTTAATTCTGTTTGGCGCAAACGCCCCAGTGCTTGACACGTGTCACGCGGCACAGAGCGCAGCGCAACTGCGCTGACACGTGTCGCGCGGCGTAGCGCTTGCGCCACTGCGCTTGCACCACTGCGCTGATACGTGTCGCGTAGCGCAGCGCTTGCGCAACTGCGCTTGTGCCACTGCGCTGATAGCGCAGCGCTTGCGCAACTGAAGCGTTGCTTCATTTACCTTTTGTTTTAAATAGAGCCTTGCTCTGATTGGGCGCGCTGCCTTGGGCGCTGTGCTGACGTACCGGCTTTTGACACGTGGCGCGTTGCGCGCAGCGCAAGGAATTTGAAGCGTTGCTTCTAATTTTGAATTTTTGAAATTCAAACAGAGTTTTGCTCTGATTGGGGAAACAAATGCCCCCCACCGTTGCTCTCACGTGACGCGCACGTGAGTGCAGCGGTGGCAAAATCCTAGCCATTGGATCAACCGGTGAGGTGAAAGGGCGCAGGCGCCTATAAACAGGACCCTTGGTCCTTAGAAAATTTTTACCATTTTCCAAGAACTTGATTTTCAGAGCTTTGCTCTTGCTTAAAAAATTCAGAGCCTTGCTCTTGTTTCTTCCCAAGAACTTCAGAGTTCAGAACTTAGAACAGTTTTAGGTAAAATTTAACTTAAATAAATTAAATTAATTTTAATCAACAGAGCTTTGCTCTCATAGATCTTTGATCTAAAGAAAACCTCTTTGGGGTTTCACCAACAGAGCTTTGCTCTCAAGAATCCATAAATCTGAAGAGATCCTGTTCATGGGTTTTAACCCATGAACAGAGCTTTGCTCATGGATTAAAATGTAGAACTTTTTGATCTAAAAATGAAGAATTCCTAAGAGTCTTCATGGATCTTTTAGGATCCCAAATTTTTTTAGGAGTTTAAAGAAAACTTTTCTTTTTAGATTTTCTCATCATTATCACAGAGCTAGGCTCTTTTAAGGAATCTTACTCCCCTGAGACCAGAGTTTGACAAGTGTCACTTTGTGACAGAGTTTTGCTCTAAAAGAGGAGATTTTCTCCTTATTTCTAGGGATTTTTATTATTAATGAGAATGTTCTCTTGGGGATCTTTTCATTAATTGACAGTCTCATCCAATGATGGGGCTGTCTTATTAAATGATGCACTGTCATCCAGATTTTGTGGGTCCCCATTTGGTCCCCTACCCACTGCATTGCAGTGTGGTGTAAAATTTTAAAATGTCGAGCATTGGAATTACAGCATTGACGGTTAATTTTTGTCCCTCTGCAGGAAACATGTCTTTCGATACTTCATTCCCATTTGCTCGTTCAGAGGAAGGATTTCCCGAAGCGCCCGTGGACCGCGAAGTCCTAGCTATGATCAGGGACCACGACCCAGAATATAAGAATCTTCACCTTTGGGGGTCGTGGTACAACCAAATTATCATGGGTCGACGGAGCTTTTCGTGCGCAGTACCGTCAGAGCCTATTACGGCGATCCACTATGCCAGCCCACCCCCGGTGCAGTATGCCGTGGAGATGGTCGATTAGACTTCAAAGGGCTTTCTTCATCCTGCTATAGATGCAATACCGGTTCAGCGTCCTATGGTCTTGGATATCCTGGGACGTCGTATTTTTCAAGGCGAGGCGCGACCTTGGGGACAATCATATAACATAGGTCTGATCCCCCGCCATCCGATCGGCTATCTGCCATGGGCTCACTATATTCTGTCGGCGAAGAAGTCGCAGTTGATAAGGCTAGAGTTGTACACTGCAGTTTACGCTTCCTCTTCCAATATCCCACGCTTCCCACCTGGTGGTTTAAGGCCTTTTTGGAGCAGTGGAACATTCCTACTCACACTTTCCTCGCAATGGACCGAGAAGTGTCGATTTCTTTGGAGGAATTCACAGAGGTCTCCGGCTTACCGGTTATAGGGGAGCACTATGAGGAGTTGTTTCCTACAGACGAGTATGTCTTCGGTGCTAAGCCGGCAGTAAGGGGCCTCACTCTGGAGAATGCTGTTCAACATCAATTTCCAAGTTTGATCAAAGTGTTGAACATTTATGAGGCCCTTTTTATTGAACGTGGGAGCCGCGGAGTTAGCTTCGAGGATTTTATCGCTCGATTCCTCACCCAAACGTCCTGTCGGCAGAAGCTGCTAAGTTTGCCACACTTGATAACCCTTTCGGTCTAGGTTTGGATAACCTGCCGGCGAAGGAAATAGATCACAAGGACTTTTTCCTTCCTAACTCTCCGGTCGTCTCTTTTGCGGAGGTTGCTGCCCCTGAGATGGATGAGGAAGCGTTCTTTTTAGGATTTCTTGGGCTATGGCTAAGTTGGTTTGTGCTCCCAATGCATTCTCACCTCATGAGGCCCTCTGCCTTTTACCCAGCTCACCGGATGACCATCGGGGTAAAAGTAGCCGTCGGGATCGCCGGTTTGGCACACTTGTATCACGGTCTTAGTCAAGCGGCGGATGCTAATGAGCCTGGAGTACCGCACATGATCTTCCCGATGCATTACTTCATATCATGGCTTGAGCTACATACCCGGGGCGTCTTTGGTATGCACAAAAGGTCCTCGTTCTATGACAGGTGCAGCTTCCCTCGAATCATGCAACTGATCGGCGCCTCCATTGTGACCCCATCGCCACGGAATGCCAGAGGTTTGCTCCTTCGCCCCTACACAGTTGGAGACGGGATGTCTTTCATTGACAAAGTATTGACTATCGGAAAGGCATCCACTACTGTAGTGCAGCCATTGCAAGACACTTTCAAAGATGGAGCCTCAGTTTTGACGGCCCGGGAGACCCTCCATCTATATTCCATCAGACCGGGCTTCCTGGTATTTAGGCAAAACGGTGCGGCGATTTTCATGAGATACAACCCGCATCGTTTCGCCCAACAACTGAGCTACGATCAGGGGGTACCATTGGAAGCTTTTCTACTGGAACCTGCTGCCACTGAAGAAGGGATGGAGAACGCGCTGCATCATTTCATGCGTCTGAATACGGGTTCTCACTTTTTTATCAGTGAGCCGGCTTGCTCCCCACGACTCCTCAACGTATATAAAGAATGGTACAATCATTCGACGGGAGTCGTTATAAAGGAAGAAAGGCGATTGCTTGTCGACCGTAAAGGTGTGCCCCCCGGTAGCGACCGCAAAGCTCCTCTGGTGTCAAGGACCCCGGTAGTTCCCCCTCTAAAAGATGCTAGAGCCGGACCACCGCGTGCGCAGAGTCCTCCACGCAGATTGCCGCTTCCCGATATTGCGGATGCACCACCAGCGCCCTGTGCTCCAGTAGAGACAGTGGTTGTAGCCTCGCCGGAGTCTGGTGTGGGTGCGGACATCGGGACCCGCCGCCCCAAGGTGCCTGCAAAGCGCAAATCGATCCCGGGTGCACCTAGGGCTGGTGGGCAGAAGAAGAAAAAGAAGTCGCTCTTCGCGGCTGACGTTGTGTTTGGTCAGGAACCCCACGCTCCCTATGGTGAGGGCCTGAGTGAATATGGGACCAACAGGGGGTTAGTCATGCCGCTGGATGACACGGACTTGGAGGCCACCATCGTAGCTTCAGAGCGGTTGGCGAGGCGCGACGCGTGGCTAGCTAAGCTTGCGCAATCAGGTAATCATTAGTCGCATTTTTTATTGTATCATATCTTTATTATTTCCCTTGACTAATGTTTTTCCCTCTTTTCTTCAAACAGGCATCACCACTGAAGAGGCCATTGCCGCCTTCCTCAAGACTTTCCAAGAGGAGGAACGACTTAGAGCGTCCTTAGGCCTTGGTACATTTATATTCATCAAGTCTTTATTTTTCTTGTGTTATGGTTGATCTAATCTCCCCCTTTTTTTATCGCAGGAATCACAATGCCGATCCCGCCAGGTGACGCGGAGACTCTTCCCGTGCCAGCCGCCGATGTTTCTGCCCCCTCGGGGCTACCACGAGAGGCCCGTCTTGAAGAGCCGATGAGAGATGCCTTAAAGGCTCTGGAGGCATCTCTGAACGAGGACGACGACACCTTGATGAAGGAAGCGTCGAAGAGGTCCATCGTGATAGCCCAGGAGGAGAGGAAGCGGTTGAGGCGTGAGGCGAAGGCACACATGACCGCTTTGGCCATTGGAGCAGGCCCAAGCATCGTCCCTCGTGCTAATACTCCCTCAGAAGAGCTCCCAGTCACCTTGTCTACAGATCACAGACAGGCGGTGCGTGCCAATAGGGAGGCTAACGATAAGTCCACCTCAGGTAATATTTCTTTCAGAATTTTGTTGTAAGAATTATAAGCTGTCGGTTCTTATATATTCTGTCCTACAGGGCCAAGTCCAACCGAGGGGGAGGCGGAGACCATCAAACCTGAGGGGCCAGAGGAAGAGGTACCGGTCGAACCCGAGCCAATGGCGGACGACACAACCGGGATTGCTGGGCCCGAGCTAATGGCTGACGAAACTATACCGGAAAGGGTCGCTGATGCCGAGCTCGAGGTAGCAGCGGACGGAGCGCCTGAGCCCGATGACCCAGTGGCGACGGTGGACGAGACAGCCGCGACTGCTGAGCCCGAGGGAGTAGTGGGTGAGGTGGACATGATTTCTGAGGATGAGCCGACCGCTCTTTCTCAAGAGTCTGTCAATGCTCCGATCATTGCTCTCCCCGCCTACGGCCCTCCGCCGTCTCCTGGCCTCGCGAGCACAATGACGGCCTCCGTGGAGTCTGGGGATGAGGCCACGGGTGGTGGACTTATATCGATGGAGGAGGGAGACGCCTCCGTCTCGGCTGGAAGCTCATCAGGTAAATTTCGGATTACCGTCCCCTTTTTTATCTTGCAATCTTTCCTGACAGGTTTATCCTTATTTTTAACGCAGGTGCGGCCTGTGCCGATGCTCCATTGCTCGAGGGAGCACCGTCAACTACTTCCTGTTCATACCATAATATTGCATTATTATATTCCCCATTCTTATTCATTTTATAAATAAACAGGTGCTTTTGACGCATGTCTGCTACATATTACAGGATACAGGTTCTTGGAGCGAAAACAGTGAAAAAGACAAAAGTGGATACAAAAGAGGGACTTTTGACCAACAAGTAGAAGGATCCTAGTCAAGCCTAGACTAATAACAGTTCACAGAGGTACAAGGCAACACAAGGTCCAAAAATGTCAAAGTGAAACGTTTAAAAGACCAATACAAGTTTTCACTGAAGATCTGGAGAAGACTCAGAAGCCAAATTGATAAAAGAACCAAAGAATAAGAGTCCTAAAAAGACCCTGAAGATTACCACAAATTTTGAGCAGATGAACTCACCAAAGGGCCGAGGAACCGCGGCCCTAACCCCACTTATGCCGCGGTTCCGCGGCCATTTAATGCACGTGTCAGTGCAGATTTTGGGTGGCGGTGCGTCGGTGACTTTGTTGGGATTTTTCGGGGGTATTTTTGTAATCGCACATGTGCGAATCCTGTAACCCTAAAATTCCCTGTTTCCCTATAAAATTGTAATCAAAATATTGTAAGGGGATGCCTCATTTTAATTAATAAAAATTCAGAATCTTTTGAGGATTGAAGAGCATCATTTCCTGTAAGTTCATTTCAATTTCTGCCCTAGTTTACAATTCATTCTTTGCCCTAGCTCTCTAATTTAATTCTTGCCTTAGATAAATCATTCCTTTGCCTTAAGTAATTCTAGTATAGAATCTCTTAAAATTGCAGTAGGAAATTAATCCAATAGATCTAAAAATGAATCTCAAAATAATGTTTTTAATAAATTCCTTAATGAGCGAGTAATTTCCTCGCTTGTTAGGGTTAGGAATAAGGGAGGGAATGAGAGATGAAGATCTCTCATCTCTTTCGTGCCCGATTATTTTTAATAACTAGAACTTCATGCATGCATGCATGATCCGCTCCCTACGGCACCCTACCCACGAGGTAACGGTGAAACCGTAGTATAAAGGACCGGACATGCATGTTTTCCATGAAGGTTAGAGCAAATATTAGGAAAGGACGGACAAGGATCTAGAGGAGGAAACTCGTTTCTTCCCAATCATCCTAATCCCTTTTTCTAATAGTTGCTATAACTTCTAAAAGATCTCATTTAGGGTATTGAAAGAGGTGTGACATTAAATCTTATCAACTCCACCTTAAACCTAACCTTAGCAAGTTTCTTAACCATCGCACAACTTAGTTCTTTTTTTAGATTAAATTAAAAGACCAAACACCCATTTGAATCAGCTCGTAAGAACACTTAGGAAAATTACACATCCCTGTGGACCGACCCGTACTCACCGGCTAGCTTCATGCGACGCCGTTCTTGATTGCGGTAAAATATTTTTGATCGTTAAAATCTCTTTCAATCAAATGGCGCCGTTGCCGGGGATGGCGTAAAAATTTCCTATTTGTAATTTCGGCTTGATATAAATTTTAAATCATAAAAATCTGAAAATAGAAAAAGTACAAAAACATTTTATCAATTTTTATCTGTTTGAAGGGTTTTATTGTTTGAATCTTGCAGGAACAGCGAAGAATCTCGGATCTGGAAATTTACAGAGGGCGAAACAAAAATTGGTACATCAGAACAGAGGAGTATTAGAACAAAGGAGCGGCAGAATTTTTCTTATAGAGTGATCCCTCCTCCAGACCGCGTTTCCGCGGCATAAGTGGGCCCCAAACCGCGGTTCCGCCGCAAGTTGGCCACGTCAGCTCCTAAAAATTTGTCGGTTTGTTCCTCATTCTCTCCTCTGCCAACCTTCATATATCTTTTGTGAAATTTTCTGCAGGATTTCTTTGCGCTAAAAATCTTCTTCCCCCTTCTCAATAACAGATTTTTTGCAGGTTTCTTTGCGCCGCGCTAAAAAATAATTGATTGCAAGTGAATTTAATGTTTTGCATAATTTAATCGGACTTTAAGGGGCTATTGACCAAACTCAGATTGGGTGGGGATTTCATTACTCTTCCCAGGAACCCAGAAATCACTTTAAAGCATTTGCATTGACCACTCTTAAATTAAAAAATATTAGACTCAGCCCTAAGGACGTCGCGCTCATTAGGACAGAGGACTAGTATAGGCATCAGCCGTTTATCCTAACCTGACTTTGCGGTGCCTAGGCAAGTGTGTCAAAGGCTAGTGGTTTTTAATTAGGCCCACTACTGTGGTTCCTTCCCACTTACCTGGTACTTACCTGGCCGCAATTGGCGGTGAAGAGGCGGTTTGAGGTCCTATCTAGCCCTTTGGAACAGTTAGGAGCTGTCTAGCTGACCTAGGTGACCCTAGATCTAGGTCTGATTGTGCATGTGTGGTTGAGTGCATTTGTGTCAAAAGTCTCTTTTCAAAGATCTTTTTGCAAAAATCTGACATAAAAAAAAATAAAAATCTTTTCAAAACTTGCAACTTGTCGCTAAGGAAATCTTGCAACTCACTTACACACTTCCTTTCATTGACGTTATCTTACCTCCACATTCTGTCTTTCATTTCTTTTTCCTGACTACACTACCCCTTTAGTGTATGTCATTTTGGACTAGGGACCCTAGCGCCCGATTAGTCCGTGTTTCGTTGGTACCGACCGACGAACCCTTCGATACCGAAGTCGACATTCCGTCCACTTTCTTACCTCCACTTTCAAATTCTTCTTCCGAAGGCATGTCGGGATTCAACCCCAACAATACCTTACCGACGGGAATGATTCCACCTCCGTTAGGTGCGAATAACCCAAATCAACCGCCTGTTGAAGCGCCCGCACGAGTCGCGCTCCAGGATCTCTTCTATCCTGTCCGCACTTTTTTACCTACCTGTCTTTCACCCCCACCGGCAAATGGGGACAATTTTGAAATAAAACCACATTTCATCAATATGCTGCCAAAGTTTCACGGTTTGGAATCAGAAGATGCGTATATTTTTATCAATAAATTCCAAAATGTTTGCGCTATGATGAAAACGACCCAATTAAGTGATGACGCTATAAGGCTAAGGGTCATTCCTTTCACCTTATATGACCTAGCCGAGAAGTGGCTATACAGCACCGCATCACATTCCATTAGAAATTGGGACGAGTTTGTGAAAGCTTTTCTTAAAAAGTTCTATCCTCATCATAAAACTGCTAGAATCCGCAATGAAATTATACAATTTTCACAGCTTCCTTCCGAACCATTTTGGAAGTGTTTTGAGAGATTTAAAGACCTACTCGTTCAATGTCCTCATCATGGGATCGAAAGTTGGCAACTTTGCCAAACATTATACGAGGGATTGAACTCGGCAACGAAGCAGTTGCTAGAAACCATCTGTCAAGGTCACTTTCTCTCCAAATCTAGTGAGGAAGCGTGACAGTTTCTTGAGGATCTTAGTGAACAAACAATTCAGTGGGAGAGCTCCAAGACCACATCATCTTCTTCTAGTGGTCAATCTAGGGCAGGCATACATCAAGTAGAGATGTCGATTGCTATGAAGGCCGAGATGGCCGCTCTTACGAAAAAGCTAGAAGCGATTGAGACCAAAATCTCGTCGCCTTCTCCTGCCCCTGTTATGCCTCCACGAACTGTGTGTGCTTGTTGTTTGGCTCCATCACACTTAACCGAAGAGTGTCCTTACAATGCATCTACTCAAAGACATGATCAAGTCAATGCTGCCTTTCAGCAACGACAAAGAAACGATCCATACTCTTCTACATATAATCCGGGTTGGAGGAGCCACCCAAATTTCGCTTGGAATCAAAATCAACAATTCCAAGGAAATAACAATTTTTCAAGGGCCTCCACAACAACAACAAGCACCCCCACAAACTCAATTTCAACAATCTTTCCAACAACAACTTTACCCTAATCAAGTGAACAATTTTGTGCCTAACAATTCTTACGCGCCAAACAATTTTGTTCAACCTAACAATGACAAGGTTAGCTCGCTCGAAAGAAGTCTAGATGCGTTCCTAAAGCAATCTACACAATCTACAGCAAAATTAGAGACTTCTATTCAATCTTTGGTGCAAAACAGTGCCTCACATGATCAAAGCATCAAATATATTGAGGCACAAATTGCACAACTCAATGCAGCATTGAGCGAGCGAGAAAAAGGAAAGCTCCCATCTCAACCACTGCCCAATCCTGGTCACGCACATGCTGCATATCAACAGCAAACTCATAACGTAAATGCTGTGACCACGTTGAGATCGGGAAAAATGTTGCAAAAACAATGTGGGTATTCACGATGACACCCCTGCCGGTGGTTCTTCTTCACCTTCTTCTTCTTCGTTAGAGCCTGTTCTCCATCATTCACAAGGCTCTACTCCTTCTAGCTCGAACAGACCCACCTCTAACAACACGAACACATCTACACGGGGTTCCGTTCCAACTCAACAATCTGATCCGCAAAAATTGGACTCAACAACATTTCAAAATGCTCCTTTTCCAAACCGGTTGAGATCCAATAAACCAACTCCACAAATGGAGAAAATTGTTGAGCTGTTCAAACAGGTTAGCATAAATATCCCTCTTTTGGATGCAATCCAACAAGTTTCTTCATATGCAAAAATCTTAAAGGACTTATGCACCAAAAAGAGGAAGTCACAAGTACTAAAGAAAGTTTTTGTGGCTAGTGCTATTAGCGATGCTCTTGTCAATTCTTTACCCCAAAAGCAAAAGGACCTCGGTTGTCCTACTATTTCGATAACAATTGGGGACAAGAACATCAATAGAGCACTACTTGATCTTGGTGCTAGTGTCAATTTGCTACCTTATTCTGTGTACGAGCAATTAGGCATTGGAGAGCTTAAGCCCACTCGTTGTACTCTCCAAATGGCTGATCGATCAATCACCCATCCTAGGGGTGAGCTAGAGGATGTGTTGATCAAAGTTGGGGAGTTCATATTCCCCGTTGATTTTATTGTTATGGATACACAACCTGTTACTAACTCACGGAACCAAATTCCGGTGATCCTCGGTCGACCATTTTTGGCCACTTCCAATGCCGTAATAAATTGTCGCAATGGCTCCATGACTCTATCCTTCGGGAAGACGTCTAGTGAGTTCAATATTTACAAGTTAGGAAGTCTGCCCCCCGTGCCTAATACTAGTACACGAGACGTTTGCTCTATTCACGAAATCACGCAGGAGGACTGCGAGCTTGAAAGATTTTTGTTTGATGAGAACAGTTTTGACGCCACTAGCGCGTCCCTCCTTGAGCCTACCACAGTTGACACAACCGATATTGATTATGAATGTTTCACTTTTTCGGATGACGACGACTCACAGCCCGAATATGAGTCGTTTGAATTTTTGGATGAGCTAGTTGAACCATCCAAATCGGTTGTTTGCGGTGATTTCGAACCTGTGTTGGAGTCCTTTGAGTTCGAGGTAGATTCCCCAATTTTACCTATGATTCTTTCGCCTCCGAAACTCGAGCTCATGCCTTTACCGTCTCACCTTAAATATGCTTACATAGGTGAGAATGAGACCTTTCCCATTATCATATCGGCCTCTCTAGCCTTCGAGCAAGAGAACGATCTTTTAATGGTCTTACAAGATAGGCGGCAAGTTTTCGGTTGGACTATGGCGGACATCGAGGAGATTAGTTCCCTCATAATTGAATATCATATGTAAATGATGGATGATGCCAAGTCAATAAAGGACCCACAGAAACATTTTGGTAATATTGTGGTGAGTCAACCTCCTCCATTAGAAGTTGAACCATCCCCATTTCTTTTAATAAGCTATGAGAATACCAATATTCCACTGACTGCTGATCATTCTCATTCTCGTTCATCACCACATCATATCTATTCACTTCCATACTTTCCCTGCCATCACTCCTATCTTCCCCAAGTCTTTTTGGATCAGTACAACATATTCTTCCACCAACCGATAATCCTTACAGACAAATTTTTCGCCTGGTTGGTGTTGACATTTGGTCTTTGCAAAGTTTGGCAACGACGTTTAACATTGTTTCAATGAAGTTTGGGGGGGGGGCTTTCTGTATATATATTTTTCTTTTTTTTCTTTCTCTTTTACCACTAATAAATAAAAAAAAATTATAAAAACAATTTGTAAATAAATAAACAGGACATTGCCGACATTATCGACCCTCTTGGTGCAGCATGACAGTGAGGACACTGTCAAGTTTAAGTTTGGGGGTACGCTCGGTACGTCTTTTTCCTTCGCATTCATTTGTACATATTTTTGCATTTGCATAATTATTTTAAAACCCATAGAAAAATTGAAAATTTTCAAAAATTATAAAAATAAATTTATTCAATTTTGGCAGTATTGATTTAAGTTTGACAAATAGGTTAACTGGCTACGAATAACTAGATCTTAGACTTAGTAAATTGAAAACCCTAAAAACCTTCTTTAAAGATTAACGGTAGAAAGTATATGTCTTTGTAGTTTATTTAGAAATAGGCAAATTTTGAGTTCACTTTTTGGGCTAAGTTGAAATAAAGGAAAAATATTGATATTCTTATTAGAGTATAAATTTGAAAAATAATTCCTAGCTTAAGTCTAGATTCTGAAAATGTATACCCTACAAATTGCATAATCACGCACCTTGAAACTTGGAATAGTAGAAGAGACCTTGAAATGCTCTTGTCTGAAGTCCTTAGTACGAAGAAAATAAAAAAATGTGAATAAAGAAAAAAATGAACACTGGTCTTTGCGATTACTTAAAGCTGCAAAAATAGAAAAAATATTTAGCGAGGGTGCTTCATCACTTAGTGCCTTAGACCAACTGGTTTGGGAGTCACTGCTAAAAGCCTTGGGTATTGCAAGACTAGGAATTACGCTTTAAAGTGCAAACATATCTTGTAATCGGTTGTTGGTACCTCAAGAAGTATTAACAGTCGCATGAAGAATGTGTAAGCAAAATTCATTAAGAATTCACCAGTTAATTAGTGTTTTGGACAACGGACAAGGGTATGATTGCTTGATTTGAATTTCTAAGTGTAGGGGTGATTTATACACACACGTGGGGATATATGATTAGAGTTGAGATAAGAGAAAGGAATGAAGAATAGAACTTGTAGTTTTAGTAGAGTTGATAAAAAAATTCCTAAGTGGAGATGGAACCTTAGAAGGAAATCTTGGGAAATCTGAAAGCTAAGTAAGTCTATAGGAAGTATATATTCTTCAGTTAAATAATGAGAAAGTGTGAAGAATATGGGTGGATAGTTTACAAGTTGACGATAATAGAATTCCTTGTTAGAAAACCTAATTGGAGAATTAAAGTTAATGAGCCAAATTGATAGGATTTTGTGGGTAGTATCCGCTGAAAACCCTCAGGAGACAACACTCCTCCTACTAGGGACACCTAGAGGTTTAACGGCTTGTTGCACGAGCTCAGTGCAATCGCGTTTCCCTGCGAAAGTGCGGTTAGGTTTTATCGAGAATAAAATAATAAGTTTGCTCGAGGACGAGCAAAAGATAAGTTTGGGGGTATTTGTTCATACCATAATATTGCATTATTATATTCCCAATTCTTATTCGTTTTATAAATAAACAGGTGCTTTTGACATATGTCTGCTACATATTACAGGATACAGGTTCTTGGAGCGAAAACAGTGAAAAAGACAAAAGTGGATACAAAAGAGGGACTTTTGACCAACAAGTAGAAGGATCCTAGTCAAGTCTAGACTAATAACAGTTCACAGAGGTACAAGGCAACACAAGGTCCAAAAATGTCAGTGAAACGTTTAAAAGACCAATACGAGTTTTCACTGAAGATCTGGAGAAGACTCAGAAGCCAAATTGATAAAAGAACCAAAGAATAAGAGTCCCAAAAAGACCCTGAAGATTACCACAAATTTTGAGCAGATGAACTCACCAAAGGGCCGAGGAACCGCGGCCCTAACCCCACTTATGCCGCGGTTCCGCGGCCATTTAATGCACGTGTCGGTGCAGATTTTGGGTGGCGGTGCGTCGGTGACTTTGTTGGGATTTTTCGGGGGTATTTTTATAATCGCACATTTGCAATCCCGTAACCCTAAATTTCCCTGTTTCCCTATAAAATTGTAATCAAAATATTGTAAGGGGATACCTCTTTTCAATTAATAAAAATTCAGAATCTTTTGAGGATTGAAGAGCATCATTTCCTGTAAGTTCATTTCAATTTCTGCCCTAGTTTACAATTCATTCTTTGCCCTAGCTCTCTAATTTAATTCTTGCCTTAGATAAATCATTCCTTTGTCTTAAGTAATTCTAGTATAGAATCTCTTAAAATTGCAGTAGGAAATTAATCCAATAGATCTAAAAATAAATCTCAAAATAATGTTTTTAATAAATCCCTTAATGAGCGAGTAATTTCCTCGCTTGTTAGGGTTAGGAATAAGGGAGGGAATGAGAGATGAAGATCTCTCATCTCTTTCGTGCCCGATTATTTTTAATAACTAGAACTTCATGCATGCATGCATGATTCGCTCCTTACGGCACCCTACCCATGAGGTAACGGTGAAACCGTAGTATAAAGGACCGGACATGCATGTCTTCCATGAAAGTTAGAGCAAATATTAGGAAAGGACGGACAAGGATCTAGAGGAGGAAACTCATTTCTTCCCAATCATCCTAATCCTTTTTTCTAATAGTTGCTATAACTTCTAAAAGATCTCATTTAGGGCATTGAAAGAGGTGTGACATTAAATCTTATCAACTCCACCTTAAACCTAACCCTAGCAAGTTTCTTAACCATCGCACAACTTAGTTCTTCTTTTAGATTAAATTAAAAGACCAAACACCCATTTGAATCAGCTCGTAAGAACACTTAGGAAAATTACACATCCCTGTGGACCGACCCGTACTCACCGGCTAGCTTCATGCGACGCCGTTCTTGATTGCGGTAAAATATTTTTGATCGTTAAAATCTCTTTCAATCACTGCCTTGGCGGTGGTCATCTCTCAGCCTTTCCTTGTACCATCGAAGATGTTGGAAGGTATGGGTTTGCAATTTATTAGTTTCATCTTTCAGACGCATAATTTATGTACTAAAGTTGTATTTTTGTGTCTTTTCAGGAGTGCTTTTTGACCATTTTTATCAGGTGTTGCTCCCACATTTCTCCTTCCCATCTGAACTCGCTTCTCCCTTTGGTGGCGCTGATGAGTATAGTTTCCGACTGATATCTTTCTTTTTCAGTGATGGAATTATTTCTAACTTTTTCTCGTCCTGATTGCAGTGCTACAAATCGAAGGAGGGGATGAAAGATCGGCCGCGCCACCGGCTCTTCCGGCCTTTCCACCTGCTGCAGCTGGTATAGCAAACTATCGCATTGATGACCCCCTCTTTTTTGTCTTTCTTAAAGTGTCATCTAATCGTATCTTGTTTCTTTTTAGCCGTCGTTCCAATCTCGGTGCCCTTCGAGCCTCGTGTCACAATGCCGGCAGGCCCTTTCTTGAGACGTCCATCTTCGAAAGGCGCCGTGAATAGTCAGCGCATGTTGAGCGACTAAATTGAGGAGCTCGACCTCGAGACTCCTACGTCTGCCGCAGATTTTGCTACGGCGGTTAACCCAATGCTGGTGATACTCTTGAACTTCCATAACGAGGACATCGTCGCGTCTTGGGTTAACCACTGTAGGGAGATCGAGGCCCGCCTGCATCAGCTGGAGTTTATGCGCCCTGCTCCCGAGACCTTAGCCGCAAGCAATCAAAGAGCCGCGTAGATTGAGCAAAGCGCTTCTTATGTCCACCACTTGGAACAAGAAGCGGCTTTAAGGCTGAGGGAATACCAAGAGACCTCGAGCGAAACGGCTCGTCTGCGTGCTGAGGTTGAGGCGAATGCTGCCCAAGTGAAGGCTATCTTTGAGGGCCTCCTGGAACGCATCTCTCATGGGCTAAACTTGAAGCGGAAGCTTGATGTTGCCGAGCGTGACGCCCCAGGCCGCGAAGCTGCTCATCAGGCCGTTGGGGAGCAGCTTGCATCTTTCTTGCAGCAGTGGGCTCAAGTAAAGGCGGAACTGGCGGTGGTGGCAGATCAGGAAAAGGCGTGGAAGGAGGTGCGCGAACAATTGATAGGGCTATGCAAGACACTTCCTTCCCAATAGCTGCCCTTGTACCAATATACTTGTAAATTTTTTTTTGAAGAACATGTATCCATTCTTTATTCTTTTATATGATTCACCTTGTATTTGTTTGAATTAATGAATAAAGATACACATTTTTTATTTGCAATGTCTTGTATGCTCTTTTGCTTTCTCCCTTTCTCTTATTATCAGCATGTTGTCTTGATGAACATAATTGACAGATAATAGAGTACGAATCTTGGTTTCTTCAAGAGATAGTGATGGCTTAGGCTGCAGGTTCAGATCTGCCGCTTAAGACATTTCAACTCTATGAGCCGTGAGGGTCTCATAGAGACTTTTCTCCCTACGGATCGAGAGGATCTCGTAGGTGTATTTTCTCCTTGGGAATCGTGAGGATTCCCAAGTGCGTTTTCTCTTATAAGTCGTAAGGATCTTATAAGAGAATTTTCCCTCTTACGAGTAGAGAGGACTTGTAAGCGGTTGTTTCCCTCCTCGTCGAAATTCGACTTTGGAGAGTGAGACCCGTGGATAGTATACAAGAGACCGTTTTAGACCGACTTGCAGGGTCTCATTGCTCAGGAAACAAGTTTTTTAATCCCTGCTGCCTGAGGCTTTATCTTGCAAGTTGAGACGAGTCGGGAATTTCCCACGGAGACACTGATTTTTCTGCGAGCCGAAGCGAATCAGGTGGCTTTCATTAAGGACGCTAGTTTCCCTGAGTTGAGAAGTTTGCCAAGGACACTTGTTTTCCTGGTGTTGAAACGAATCGAGAATTTCCCGCGGAGACACTGGTTTCTCTGCGAGTCGACGCGAATCAGGATTTTCTTCGTCAAGGACACTTGTTTCCCTGAGTCGAAGGATTTTGCCGAAGACACTGGTTTCTTCGAGGTTAAGACGAATCGAGAATTTCCCGCGGAGACACTGGTTTCTCTGCGAGCCGACGCGAATCAGGAGGCTCTCATCAAGGACGCTAGTTTCCCTAAATTGAGGTATTTGCCAAGGACACTTGTTTCCCTGGTGTTGAAACGAATCGAGAATTTCCCGCGGAGACACTGGTTTCTTTGAGGTTGAGACGAATCAGGAATTTCCCGTGGAGACACTGGTTTCTCTACGAACCGACGCGAATCAGGAGGCTCTCATCAAGGACGCTAGTTTTCCTGAGTTGAGGAGTTTGCCAAGGACACTTGTTTCCCTGGTGTTGAAACGAATCGAGAATTTCCCACGGAGACACTGGTTTCTCTGCGAGTCGACGCGAATCAGGATTTTCTTCGTCAAGGACACTTGTTTCGCTGAGTCGAAGGATTTTGCCGAAGACACTGGTTTCTTCGAGGTTGAGACGAATCGGGAATTTTCCGCGGAGACACTGGTTTCTCTGCGAGCCGACGCGAATCAGGAGGCTCTCATCAAGGACGCTAGTTTCCCTGAATTGAGGTATTTGCCAAGGACACTTATTTCCATGGTGTTGAAACGAATCGAGAATTTCCTGCGGAGACACTGGTTTCTCTGCGAGTCGACGCGAATCAGGATTTTCTTCGTCAAGGACACTTGTTTCCCTGAGTCGAAGGATTTTGCCAAAGACACTGGTTTCTTCGAGGTTGAGACGAATCGGGAATTTCCCGCGAAGACACTGGTTTCTCTGCGACCCGACAAGAATCAGGAGGCTCTCATCAAGGACGCTAGTTTCCCTGAATTGAGGTATTTGCCAAGGACACTTGTTTCCCTGGTGTTGAAACGAATCGAGAATTTCCCATGGAGACACTGGTTTCTCTGCGAGTCGACGCGAATCAGGATTTTCTTCGTCAAGGACACTTGTTTCGCTGAGTCGAAGGATTTTTCCGAAGACACTGGTTTCTTCGAGGTTGAGACGAATCGGGAATTTCCCACGGAGACACTGGTTTCTCTGCGAGCCGACGCGAATCAGGAGGCTCTCATCAAGGACGCTAGTTTCCCTGAATTGAGGTATTTGCTAAGGACACTTGTTTCCCTGGTGTTGAAACGAATCGAGAATTTCCCGCGGAGACACTGGTTTCTCTGCGAGTCGACGTGAATCAGGATTTTCTTCGTCAAGGACACTTATTTTCCTGAGTCGAAGGATTTTGCCGAAGACACTGGTTTCTTCGAGGTTGAGACGAATCGGGAATTTCCTGTGGAGACACTGGTTTCTCTGCGACCCGACGCGAATCAGGAGGCTCTCATCAAGGACGCTAGTTTCCCTGAATTGAGGTATTTGCCAAGGACACTTGTTTCCCTGGTGTTGAAACGAATCGAGAATTTCCCGTGGAGACACTGGTTTCTCTGCGAGTCGACGCGAATCAGGATTTTCTTCGTCAAGGACACTTGTTTCCCTGAGTCGAAGGATTTTGCCGAAGACACTGGTTTCTTCGAGGTTAAACTGATCTGTGGCGGTCAAAACCGTGAAGCTAGGAATTTGATCTCCGCTTCGTTTGCTGGCACTGTGTCTGTTGCATCAAGACGAATGTCGCGGTTATCTCTAGCTTGTTGGTGAACTGTCGAGATTTGGCTTCGTTTTCTGGCGGAGCCTGTTGGGAAGGTATGATTCCCTCTTTGTTTGCGCCCTTGGATTGTAGACAGGGATCGATGTGATCTCAACTGTAGGGCAGAAGTTTCATTCATCATCCATTTTTTTATTGTTTTATTTCCGCGATACTCTATCATTTCAGCTATTTATATCGCGAAGGTCGCGATTGCCCAATCATTTCGGCTATTTCCCGTGGTGCCCAATCATTTCGGCTATTTATTTTATTTTTACTCACTGTTTTTTATTACGAGTTGCCCAATCATTTCGGCTGTTTTATATGCATACGTTTTCTTTACTTGCTGCTTTTTATTGCAAGTTGCCCCATCATTTCGGCTATTTCGTATGCATGTGCGGCCTACTGGCTTTTCGCCGTAAACCTGAAATTAGACACCGATTTCGGCATCAGCACTGCTACAACTGGGATATTGCCAGGAGCGAATCATCATTTGCCTCTATTGATGTCGAACAAAGGTGGCTTAGCGAATAGGGTTAAGGTCCTGTCGACTAAGGCTTTTGACTTCATGAGCCGTAAGGGTCCCACAAAGGTATTTCTCCCTACAAGTCGTGAGGATCTTGTAGGTGTATTTTCTCCTTAGGAATCGTGAGGATTCCTAAGTGTATGTTCCTCTGTAAGTCGTAAGGATCCTACAAGAGGGTTTTCTCCTTGTAAATCGAGAGGACCTACAAGGGTTGTTCATCATACGTACATATCCCCAGTCACGGATGGGACTTGGTTAGGGAAATGTTTATTCGCGCCCGTGGATTGCATACAAGGGTCAGTATTGAGCCACTTGTAGGGCAATATCTAAGGTTGTGGCGGGTTTGCTTAAGCACATGTTTAGGTCTCTGTAACTTAAGACTTTCAAATCTTATGAGCCGTGAGGGTCCCATAAGAGAGTTCTCCTTGCGAGTCGTGAGGATCTCGCAAGTGTATTTTCTCCTTAGGAATCGTGAGGATCCCTAAGTGTGTTGCTCCCTTGTGAGTCGTAAGGACCTCACGCGGGTGGTTTCTTCTTATAAGGTCGAGAGGACTCTGTAAGTGTCCTTTAACGAGGTTGCGCCCTTTCAGGTCTTCACAAACACTCGCCGGTAGTCCTGTTGTTTTTACTCATGAAGCCCTTTCGGGTTTTCATCCGTGCCCATTTTGCTTATGGACATACCTTTTTTTTTATTCTTTTTTTTTTATTTTTATATATTTTTTACGAGGTCACGCCTTTTCGGGTTTTCACGAACACTCGCCGATAGTCCTGCTGTTTTTACTCACGGAGCCCTTTCGGGTTTTCATCCGTGCCCTTTTTGCTCATGGACATACCGTTTATTTTTTTATATACTTTTTTTATTTTATTATTATTATTATTATTATTTTTATATTCATCTCATCATCCTAAGGATGCTGCGGTAGTAGTTTAAGGACGTTTTGGTCCGTCATTAGTTTAAGGACGTTTCGGTCTGCCCAGGAGAAGGCTGGCTACTGCTTATAAAGTTTGAGCTTAGGAAGATAGCGAGCGGACATAGTCGTCGTCATCTATCATTGACCTAGATAGTAACTCGCTAAGCGTGGTATTTCTTTAGGAATCGACCATTTATTGGCCTGTAAGGCCTTTCACCGTGCATATCCATGAGCAGATAGGCTCCACCCTGGTAGACCTTGTCTATGATATATAGGCCTTCATAGTTCGGCTCGAATTTTCCCCGTTTGGCGTGATTGGGGATCATAGGCCTTTTGACGACTAGCACGAGTTCGCCTTGGCGGAATGTTCTCGGTCGGGTCAATCTTTCATATGAGCGCGTCATCTTTGCTTTATAAGCTTCCAGATTTTGTTGCACTATGGGCCGTGTTTCATCAAGGGCATCAAGCTCCTCAAGCCGAAGGTGAGCATTTTCTTCGTTCGTCATCTCGTAGTGGACTGCCACTCGTAGCGAGGGTAACTCTATCTCGAGGGGGAGTACTGGTTCTGTACCGAACACCAACACATATGGCGTTGTGTTCGAACGCATATGGCGTTGTGTTCGTGGCTGTCTTGAACGTAGTTCGGTACGCCCAGAAAGATTCTTGCAGTCTCTCGTGCCAGTCCTTCTTATTTCGGGACACTGTCTTCTTCATGATCTTTGTCAAGGTCTTGTTGAAGGCCTCATCTAGACCGTTAGCTCGCGGATTATAAACCGAGGAATATCTCCAGTCTATATTGTGCTGTTGCGCGAAGCGACTGATCTTGTGGCTTCTATAAGCTGGCCCGTTATCGGAGATGATCCATCGCGGAGTTCCAAACCGATATATAACGTGCGTCTTGAAGAAATGGAGGATATTCTCCGTCTTCACTTCTCTCAGCGGTACTGCTTCTGCCCATTTGGAGAAGTAATCAGTCGTCGCCAGGATGAAACGATGCCCTCTAGACGATGCTGGTTCAATAGGGCCGACTATGTCAGTTCCCCACATCTCGAACGGCCAGCTAGCCACCGTTGGATGTAGTGGATTTGGATGCTGGTGGATGAAGTCCCCATGGATTTGGCATGAGTGGCATTGCTTCGCATGTTCGAGGCAGTTCTGAATCATCGTGGGCCAGTAGTAACCCATTCATTTGATCTTCAACTTCATCTTCGGGCCTGCTTGGTGAGAACCGCAGAATCCGTCGTGAACTTCCTGAACGACTCTTTTCGCTTCGTCAGGTCCTAGACATCTCAACCACAGAGAATCAAACGACCTCTTGTACAGAGTATCATTGACGAAGGCGAAAGACAGAGCTCGTTTCATAAGCTAATGTCTTGAGGACGCATCTTCGGGCGTTCGACGGTATTTGAAGCAGTCTATAAAGACTTCCCTCCAATCCTCAGCCTTTCCCCGGTTATTTATTTGCATAGCCATTTGCTCAGTCGCTCCCTTTTCTTCGGATGATTCCGGAGATATTTCTGCTGGGGCAAGCACCCGACGGCTTTGTACCACGATTCTTACGTCATCGAGGTTTTCATCGGCCAGTTCTTTAGCGAGCTTGGCCAACGTGTCTGCCTTGCTATTTTCTGCACGCGGTATGTTTTCCAAAGTGTAGGAAGGAATTTGGGTCAACAGTTGTTGCACTTTTTCGCCGTACTTCACCAATTCTGGCTTGCACGTCTGGTAGTCACCATTTACTTGACTGATGACCAGCTGGGAGTCTCCATATATGAGGAGGTTTTCAATTCCCATGTCGACAGCGATCTTGAGGCCTGCTATCAAAGCTTCGTATTCGGCTTCATTATTCGTCCTCGGCTCTGTCAAGGAGAAGGCGAAGCGCATAATCCCTCCTTGTGGAGTTGCGAAGATGAGGCCTACCCCCGACTTGATTATAGGGGTGTTTTGTCTGCGCTTCTTCATGGAAGATGCTCCATCGAAATAAAGCTCCCATCGGGTATCACCTCCGTCGATCGCGTCAAACGCATGTTCGTCGGCAGATCGCAATTCAGAGGAGAATCAGCAGGTATCGGATGCTCAGCGAGGAAGTCGGCAATGGCTTGGCCTTTCACTGCTTTGAGAGGTTGATAGGTTATCGATAACTCCATCAAGAGTAGGGCCCATTTAGTGAGTCGCCCCGTCAATATGGCCTTCGGCATTAAATATTTAAAGGGGTCCACCTTCGAAATGAGACGGACCTCATGCGCCAACGCATAGTGCATGAATTTGGTTATCGCAAAGATCAACGCCAGGCAGTGGTTTTCAATGGGGGAGTAGTTGCTTTCTGCCCCCAGTAGAACTCGACTTAAGTAGTAGAGTGCTCTTTCCTTCCCTTGGTCGTTCTCTTGCGCCCATAATGCACCTAAGGAACCTTCGAGGGCGGTTGTATAAAGGATGAGGGGCTTTCCCTTGACCGGAGCAGCCAATACTGGCGGGTTCTGCAGGTATTGCTTGATCTCGTCTAGCGCGCTTTGGCATTTTTGGTCCCAAACGAAAGGGGTTCCTTTCTTCATCAGGTGGCTGTAAGGGCGGCACTTGCCTGAAAGGTTGGCTATAAATCGCCGAATATACGCGAGCTTCCCTTGGAGAGACCGTAATTGTTTGAGAGTCCTTGGTGGAGGCATTTCCATGATTGCCTTGATCTTTGACGGATCTATCTCGATACCTCGGTGTCGGACGATAAATCCTAGGAATTTGCCCGAGGAAACTCCGAATGCACACTTGAGAGGGTTCATCTTCAAGTTGTATTATCGAAGGCGTCGAAATACGGTCTTTAGATGCTCGAGATGTTCCTCGTATGATTTTCTTTTAACCACGAGATCGTCGATATAGCACTCGACGATTTCATATATGAGGTCATCAAAGATCTTCGTCATGGCCCTCTGATAGGTGGCACCGGCGTTCTTTAGACCGAAGGGCATCACCTTGTAGCAGAATATACCTAGCGGAGTCCTGAAAGCGGTGTGCTTCTGGTCTTCGGGATGCATCTTTATCTGATTGTACCCTGATGAGCCGTCCATGAAGGAGAAAACCTCGTGAGTGGACGTATTGTCTATCATCAGTTCGGTGACTGGCACTGGGAAATCGTCCTTCGGGCAAGCCTTATTTAGATCCCGGAAGTCCACGCATATGCGCATCGTCCCATATTTCTTCATCACCGGGACGATGTTGGCGATCCACTCGGGATACTGGACCTCCTGGATAAAGCCAGACTCGATTAGCTTCTTGACCTCGGCATTGATACTCATCTCAAGCTCGAGTCGCATTCTTCTTGGTGCCTGTTTGACTGGCTTGACGTCCGGGGATATCGCCAATTTGTGCACAGCGATTTCTGGATCTAGTCCCGGCATTTCGGAATAGTTCCATGCGAAGCAATCTCTATGCTGTAGAAGCACGTCTTTTAATGCAGCCACCCTTTCTTCAGATAGCAGCTCGCTGACAAATGTCGGTCGCGGGTCGTTCGCCGTCCCCAACTCAATTTTCTTGAGGTTATCTGCAGTGGTATGTATTCCATCTTCCAGCTCTTTCGGTGCTGGTGGAAATTCTGAGATCACCTCATCGTTGCTATTTTCGAAGCACCAGGGAAGGTTATCATGTTCTCGGGCTCTTCTTTTGATATTGTTATCATGTGACAAGTGCGAATCCGCTTCCAAGCCCAATGTGGAGTTGGTTCTGTTCTCGTGGCTTTGGGTTCATGTTTCTGTGGCGGCGTTACCCTCCAGTTGTCAGACAGAGCGAACTTGCCAAGCTGATACTGATCTTCAACCCAATTCTTAAAGGTGAAGTAGTCCTCGAGAGGGTGCCCTATCACTCGGTGATAAGGGCAATAGTCCGGGTGAGAGACTTCGCCTGCTTGTTCGGGGTGTTTAGACTCCGGCAGTGTAAGTATCTGATGTTTTAGAGCGAGGTCAAGTATTTTCTTCATCTTGTCCCGAGGAAAAGAGTACGCTCGACCCATTTTTCTTATGAGGGATAGATCGAAACCGCTCGATTCCCGCTTGCGTGGCTTCTTGGTCCCGCTTTGTTGCGGTTGAGCGTCTTTTCCGCGTTTCGACTTGTTTCTGCCTCTGCGTCGAGCCTTCTTTATAACAGGTTGACAGGGAGCGGTATTTTCATCTTTCACAGCCTGTTGGAGGAGGCGTTGTGTTTTGGCTTTCTCGTAGATTGCCATTTCGCGGTTGTGGTCGTCTCGGACTTTTTGACCAGCTTCCCTTATAAGCTTGTCCATTTGCTCTTCGAACGACGGACTGGGCACTTTTGCATCAGGAACTTTTACTGGTTCAGGATTAGCATCTTCCCATTGAGCACCCGCTTCTTCATCAAAGTCATGCACGACGTAGCAACCGTGGAGTAGCTCTCGTTTCCTGGACCGAATGTATCCAAGCCCGATCGTTTCCATTCTCCCATTAGGCAACTTGTGCTGAGTTTCGGGGACGTTCCAGACCCTGTCGTAGAATTTGGCTTTCCGAGCGGTCTGTTTGAAGGATATCCCCTGGCGCTTCAATAGCCTTTTCAAGCCTTCCGTATAATATCTGGGGAGACGGATGGGCTGAAGCCTGTCAAGCGTAGGCTCCGCACCGTGCTAGGTTTCTTTCTCCATTTTGTTTTCTTCAGAGCGGTAGAATAGAATTGCTTTTTCACCTTTTCGCCTGGGAGGGACGTAGAACGTCCGCAGCTCCTCTACACTATAGATATCAAGTGCGTCCAGTTCTTTATGGTGTTTAGGTGGGACCATGGCGACTTGTAGACTTTGCTCTTCATCAGCGGACGTTTGTATTGAAGGCCGAGCAGAGAATACAGCATGGACCTCATCTTCCGAGTCACTAACAAAGATCAACGTAGGGGCAGATGGTCCCGGCTTGTTGTGTTGGGGTAGACCCGAATGAATCCTCTCCTCTTTCTCTTCGGTATCACTGCCGAAGACAAGGATGGTGGCATTAGCTTTATTCTCCGGCTTGTGACATCTCTCCGTGTCTTCAAAATCCGGTAAGAAGTATTTGGCATCTTCATATTTGCGGACTTCGTTCACAGAGAACGGGTTCAGTTCTCTCGTCACGGTATACTCGAGACCATCCTTAAAATACTTCATACACTGATGTTGTGTAGAAGGGATGATATTGTACTCGTTTAACCATGGTTGGCCGAGCAGAGCATTGTAGCATGTCTTGGCGTCTATGACGTGGAACTTAATATCCGTGACGAGTAGCCCAAAGCGTAGCGTCAATATCACAGACCCAAGAGTTCTTGATGATTGGGAGTCGAACCCGGAGATGGTGATCTTGTCCCGAGCAAGGTGCTGGACGCTCATGCAGATTTCCTTTAACACCCGCACATTGAGGAGATTAACGGAGGATCCGTTATCGACCAGGATTTTGCCTATCTTTATATCATGGCAGTATCCTGAGACATAGAGAGGGCGATTGTGTTCGCACGTCCCAAGGAGAAGGTCCTCATCGCCAAAAGTGACATCAGCCCTGTGCACTTCCTCCAATTCATCCTTCATCTTTTCTTCATCGAGGAAAGCTTGGAATTGCTCCGGCTCCTGTAGTGCCTTAATTAACGAATCTCTCGCTTCTTTCGATAGTAAAAGGGCGTCAAGAATGCTGAGCTGCGAGGGTAGCTTCCTCAGATGCGCTAAGACGTTGTAATCCACCTTATTTCTCTTCGGCGGGTCCTTGGCAGTTAGCTCCTCCACAACTTGATCATCTAGGGCGATCTTCTCAGGGATCTTCTCTTTTCCTTTATCTTTTTTATTTGAGGGTCCTAGATTCTTTTCAGGTAGCATACGATCACGCAGCCGGATATTTTCACAGACCTTCTGCTCTTCTTCTTTTCCCGAGGTGGACTCTTTAAAGAGGGGGCTAAGAGCCAGCTCCTCGTCGGAATCGCTCCCGAATGTAAGCACTTGTGATCCCCCGGCATTAACCATGCGACAATTGCCGGTAGTTCTGTCAAGTCCCTCGGTTGTACCTTTCCGCTCCCGATGAGTTTTGCGCTTTTCCCGCTTAAAATGTTGCCGGTGAGCGACATATCCTTGCCACCATTTATTGAAAGCTTTGCACTCTTCAGTGGGGTGCGAAACCTTACGATGATATAAGCAGTAGGAGGGGTGCATTTCCGCTTCACCAGTAATGTTTCCTTCAGAGGATGGTAGCTTCATACCCATTGACATGGCTTTAGCAAACCTTTTCCTCGTCTTGAATTTGCTTTTATCCGCAGTCGGTGTATTTTGCTTTAGCAGGAGTGTCTCAGCTCTTTCGTCAAGGCGCTGGCGCTTAGCCCTTTCAAATATGACCGCCTCGTGCTCCCGATCAGCTTTACTTTTTAAGAGAGCTTCATTGAGGAACGCGTCAATTACTTCATCCGATGGCTCCAGACTTTTTGGTTCAGGATCTGCCCCCAGCTTTTTAGTGCAAGGAGTCGCCTCATCGTCCGTCAACGAATGAAAGATCATATGGCAGCTCGCCACGTATCTCTCAGATTCATCCGATGAACTTTCTCCCTCATCTTCCTCTTGAAAGACGTGGTTGAGAAACTCTTGGAGTGTAATGGGAGTCCGTGCTTTCTGGTTATATTCCTCCAGCGCGTCAATTTGTTTTTGCAAGTCCGTGCGCTTGTCGCCAGGCTTCACGGGCTTCTTGGATTTCTTCTTCTTCTTCTTCGAAGATTTTGACGGCTGGTTGTGAGTGCTTGGGCCACCACCATCGGTCTTTGGAGTTGGACGCGGCTTCAACATCCCCTCAATGATCTGAGGTTCCAACGGGTTCTTCCACTTGATCGCTGGGCATGTTTGAAGATCGTTCAGCCTTCTCTTTGTCTTGGCTGACAGCACAACCTCCCATGGGGCTTCTTCGACGAGAGAGCACGTTGCCCCCGGCATATTCATCCTTTTAGAGGCGTGAAGTTGAGGCGGATTCACCTTCCATCTGTCGGATAATGCGAACTTGCCCTGTTGGTACTGGTCTTCAAATCAATTTTTGAAGACATAGCAGTCTTCGATCGAATGACCCAGTACCCGGTGATAGGGACAGTAGTTGGGCTCATTGACATCATTTGGTTGCGACGGACGTTTTGGCTCCGGCAGATTTATGAGTCGTTTGCGCAACGCCAGTTCGAATAATCTTCTCGTTTTATCTCGGGGAAACGAGTAAGGATGTCCTAGCCTCTCCTCAAGGGGTACGTGCGGACGCATATTATTTTGACGAACAACCGGTTTCGAGTTGCTCGGCTGTTGTTGAGCATTAGCGACAACGATCACTTTCCCCTTCCCCTTTTCATTTCGGGAGTCCGGCTTTGGAAGAGGAGGTCTATGGCCCATCTGATCCATTTATGCTAGCTTGTCGATCAGGGCCTGGAAGGTAGTCGGCTTGAAGAACATCATAAATTGCGAGATGGTTGCTTGCGGATCAAGGGTTCCCACAAACATACCCACTGCAGGAGCTTCTTCAATGCGTTGCTCGTATTTTGACCATAAGTTCCGCCACCGTATAGCATATTGGACCCATGTCTCGCCTGGCTTCACCCTGGCATTAATCAATGCTGTCATCGGGGTGCGTTCGCTGGCGCTTGCAAAACGCTGGGTAAACAGCAGCTCCATCTCCACAAAGGTCTTGATAGAGTCGTTTGGGAGCTCAGAGTACTACTTGAACGCTGTATCTGACAAGCTGCCGACGAACTGGCGAAGCAAAAGTTTGTCATCACCACTAGTGTTGCCGCAGAGCACCCTGAACTGGGCAACATGCTGGTGGGGATTGCCCGTCCCCTTATAGACATGGAACTTGGGAATTGTGTAGCCCGGCGAGTACTTGATCTGGTCATACCAGCTCGGATATGGTCGTCCCGTTTTTACGACCTGACCGTCTGCTTCAGTCGCATGATGAACCCGTATTTGTTGGGCTATATACTCGTCCAAGTCAGCTTTGGAGATTGTCTCCTCTTTGGCTGTTGACAGAGCCGGTGGAGGGTTTGACGTTTCTCCCTTATCGTCTTCAAGGACGGTTGGGGGATCTTCAGCTGGAGGAGCTTGTTGGATCATCATCCCCACCATGTCTTAGAACAAGAGGGCCATACGCTTTATGTTGGCTGCTTGTTCAGCAGCCTCTTTATCCTTCTTCTCCAATATCTGATGAAGGAATTCAGCGTCAGTTTCTTGCTCTTGGCGTTCATCCGAGGACGCTTCGGGGCTTTCTTTTGGTCCAGTGAGGCAGCCATCGCGGTCATCATTTCTTGGAGCTTCTGCTGTTGCTCCTGAGCTTTGGTCACTGACCGTGTAAGCGGTCTATGACCTGTAGATGCACGACTGTCTTCCTTCCCCGACGCCATGTAGACGGTATGGACCACGATGCCCCCGGACTTAGGGTGTTTAGGCTCACCGCCTTTGGCATTTGCCGCGAGCGTGGGAATTTTCTCTAGCCTCCTTCTTTTATGGGCCGTTGAAGTTGAGAGGGCCGTTGCAGCAGGCACCCTGGTGGTGGTCGTCCTTTGCTGTTTGTTCGGACGGTTCTTTTCTTCTTGTACTTTTGCCCTTTTCTGTTGGCGAAAGTGATCTTGGTTGATTACGGAATCTTGGACCCTCCGCCAGACCTTGTAAATTTTGGAGGACAGCCGTTGAGGGGGCTGCTCCAGCTTTGTTTCTGTAACTCTCTCCGTAGGTGGAGGAGATCTTTTTAGCATAGCAGTTGGAGAGTTCTTACGCACCCTCCTTAACGGTTCAAAGCTGTTCCCAGTTGGAACAGCAGCATCAACTTCCACCATTAGAGCGGGTGGAGTTAGCCCCGAGGGGGAGTTGCCCTCTGCCTTCCTTACTCGGCGCCAGTGGCGACGTCGAGCATGACGAGCCGTTGGGACTGGCTCGGCGATAGGGACAGCTTCATCTTGCCCCCTGTCCGAATGAGGTGCTGCTGGTGCCAGCCTCTTAAAGACGGAGGTCGTCCTCTGAGTGGCAATATTCAATCTGTCAAAGACAGATCCTCGAGCAGGGGCAGGAGCCGGAATAGTCAACCTTGAAAAGACTGACTCTTTGACAGGAGAAACCGCTTTGGCGACTTCGGGAGCAGCCGTCTTCTTTGGGATGGCCTTCTCAAGTATCATGGGCTTTTTGGCGGGCCCATCAGGTTTCTGGCTCAGCCTGGCAAAGACGGAGGCTGTTGATTTGATATTGGACGACCCGTTGGCAGGGGCCGTTGTAGCAGTGAGCCGGTCGAAGACCGACTTCTTGTTCGCTTCTGGTGAGGGCATTGGCATGGTGAAGCTTGCAGGCGGGATCATGGTCCCGAAAAACAGGCCGGTGGTGGCCTGGGTCACCTGTTCTACCGGCAGGGCAAGGATGGAGGCCGCTTGAGGCCTATAAGCTACACCTCAAGGTGAGGTGGAGCGTCGGTTGCACTGGCACTTTGAACAGCTCGAGCAATTGGAGGCCATTGATGCTTGATTTCTGCGCCAGGCAAAAGACCAAATCTTAGTAACTTAAAATCCAAAGGCAACCATTAATCGTTCGCGAAGACGACACACGAAGTGTGGAGTGGAAAGAGGAAAAGGTCCCACCGAGCGTGCCAGAATCTGTTCCCTTCCGAATACAGAGACGCGACCGCATAGGCTAGTCTTGCCTGAGATTCGGGGCAGATGCTATTTGGGGCTATCTGTCCACCTCTCCGAAGATTCCAAGTTGATTTATGGCACCGTATATCGGAGGTTTAGACGGATGCGTCCGATGTAGTAGACTTCGTCAGATTCCCTCTCATGGTGAGGGGTTTTTGATTGTGGGGACGCTCTTCCCTGCAGGCGCAAGCCCCTGCAGTTAATTACGCTACCGCATTGCGGTAACCACTTTCTCCTTCTCCAGATGTTCACTTCGTGTCGTATGTGTTTGTTTTGTTTGTGGTTGCCCGTGGATTGTATACGGAGACTAAGTTATGCCGTCGCCCGTAGGACGTGGATTAGTCCAAATCCGCATTTACTTAGATTTGGATTTGGTGTTTTAGTTTAAGAATATGTTAGCCATATTGAGGCTAAGATCAACTTAAACTGGATCGTTTAGATCCGACAAGAGAGCAATTGGCTCTATTGTTTAGTTTAATGACGTTGCGGTCGATTTCCAGTTTAGGGACATGGTGGTCCATGTTCCAGTTTAGGGACGTAGGGGTCCATTGGTAGTTTAAGGACATTGCGGTCCATTGCCAGTTTAGGGACATGGTGGTCCTTTGCCAGTTTAGGGATATGGTGGTCCATTGCCAGTTTAGGGACATGGTGGTCCGTCATTCCCATTTGGGGACGAACATTAGTTTAAGGACATTTCGGTCCAACATTCCCATTTCGGGACGAATATTAATTTAAGGACATTTCGGTCCAACATTCCCATTTCAGGACGAATATTAGTTTAGGGACGTTTTGGTCCAACATTCCCATTTCGGGACGAATATTAGTTTAGGGATGTTTCGGTCCACGAGTTTAAAGACCCCGCAGTCCATATGGGTGTATGGTCATCGGGACCCGTCACCTCTCTGACGTCGTTGAAGGATTACAGTGATAGGGGTCAGAGGAGTTCAGAGATGTACCCTCGAACCGGATGTAAATTGATTTAAGGGGAGCAGCCGTGCTCAGTCAATTTAGTTTGAGGACTTATGGCCATGATTGGGCTAAGTCCAGTTGAAGAATGTTCAACATTTTTATTTGCACTCGGCCTATTAGGCCTTTACTAGGGCTCTGCCCCTTTTTAATAATGCACTGCATTTTCTTTTTGTTTTGTTTGGGCTCTGCCCTTTTATAAATGATGCAGAGCATCTATTTTGTTTGGGCTCTGCCCCTTTTAATGCATTGCATTTTGTTTTGGCCTGCTAGGCCTTTTTGATTTGGGCTTGGCCCTGCAAGGCATTTGTCAGGCGCTTTGCGCCAATCATTGAGTGCAAGCGCTTGTGGTGGTGACACGTGTCATGCAAGCACAGTGCGCTGCGCTTGCGCTGCTGACACGTGTCGTGCTCTGATGAGTGCAAGCGTAGCAGCGCAGTGCGCTGTGTCAGTGCACTGCGCTGTTGCGCTGCTGACACGTGGCGCTCTCTGGTGGCTTGCGCCAACGCAGGAGCGCAACAGTTTAGTTTTTGCAAGTGCAGGGCACTGTTTTATCTTTGAATCAATTTTAGATCAAAGAAAACAAGTTTTTCTTGTTTTCAAAGAACCTGTGGTTCATAAAAAAGTGCAAGGCACTGTTCTTATTTATTTTTCTTTTTTATTGAAGATCATTGATCTTGTTCTTAGATCAATGATCTGTTCATAAGAGAATCTTCTCTTTTTCTAAAGGTTTTTTACCTTTTCTTTTTGTTTTTGAAGAGTTCTCTCAAATTCTTCAGAGTTCTTTTCTTCTTGATCTTGATGATGATTTTTTGAGTTGGGGTCTAGGGGTCTTTATATAGTGCCCATAGATTTGTTAAGTTTGTTAAAGAGATCCTTCTCTGAGTGATTTGGGAAATTTTCCCCACCGTTGGATCTTTGATCCAAGGGCTTCTGTTTTACAGAAGACAATCTTCTTGTTTTAACAAGAACAGAAAGATCTTATTAGAATTTTAATTCTGTTTGGCGCAAACGCCCCAGCGCTTGACACGTGTCACGCAGCGCAGAGCGCAACGCAACTGCGCTGACACGTGTCGCGCAACGCAACTACGCTTGCGCTGACACGTGTCGCGCAGCGCTTGCGCTGCGCAACTGCGTTTGCGCCACTGCGCTGACACGTGTTGCGTAGCGCAGCGCTTGCGCAACTGAAGCGTTGCTTCCTTTAATTTTTGTTTTAAATAGAGCCTTGCTCTGATTGGGCGCGCTACCTTGGGCGCTACGCTGACGTACCGGCTTTTGACACATGGCGCGTTGCGCGCAGCGCAAGGAATTTGAAGCGTTGCTTTTAATTTTGAATTTTTGAAATTCAAACAGAGCTTTGCTCTGATTGGGGAAACAAGATGATGTGGGGGGGATGATAAGAGGTGTAATCGAAAAGTTTTACGTCTCGGTTGGTGGAGACAAAAAAGTGATGGTGAATGAAAAAGAGAATGTGAAAGATAGGAAGGAGTGGAATAGTCGCATTCTCGTATGCGATAAGAAGATGGTGTGGCAGTTCAACTTCTTCGGCCTCAAAGGGAGGCACAAGAATTTCCGGTGGAGGTTGATTCATCACATCATCCAAGTCTTCAAGGAATGCGAGTTCTTTGGTGAAAATACTTTCAAAACTTTCATCGATGATGATCTCATCGAAAATAAAAGAATAAGTATAATAGACAGATTCGCAAGGAAGATCGAAAGTTTCGAGGTCCATCTGTTGTGCACCAGGATTCAAAACACTCGATTAGTTAGAAATTATGGAGTTAGGAGACTCGAAAAGCTTGTCTACCTTATTTTCAAAAGAGTCTAACTCGAGTGTTTTTTCAAGAATAATAGAACTCGAAATATCGGAGTATGGTTCATCAAAGCTCAAGGGAATTGAAAGAAGATAAGAAGAAGAACTAAATAGAGTGTGTAATGAAATGGGTAAACGGACTTGGGTGTCGAGTATTGTTGAACCAGATATGGAAGATGAAGGCGTAATTAGCTCCATGGGGATGAAGGCTGAATATCGTTATGCATATCGGATAGGTTGGTGGTAAGAATAGGATCGGTTAAATGTACAGGAAGATATTCACATTCAATGGAAGGGACATGATGGGTCAGAGAATCTAACCCATCCAACATAACGAGTTCATCTTCAAAGATATCCATAACACCGATCTCACTAGCACTTTCAGTCAAATCAAACGAACAGTTCTTTAAAAATTCATTAATTATATTATCCTCAATCGATTGATCACTTGGTTCACTTGATCGAATTGGAAAGTTTGAAATGTCAAATGTAGTCGAATAAGGATCAGTTTGATTTGGAATGGTGTAAAGCTCTCTTTCATACTCATGATTGGAAAAGTCAAACATGTTATTCTCGGGCACCTCATCAACTAGATTATTAAGTGGTTGATCATCACATACATTCAGTTGGGGTTCAGGATGGAAGGTGTTGAGATCAAAAGAATTGGTTCTGGTTTGACTTGGGGGAATCCCAGGTTCTTTCTCACTACTCAATTCCAACTCTACTTCAAGACTAGACATGGTTTGTGAAGAAGTTTCAATAAAAGATTCTCTTTGAACCATGGAACTTCCTAATTGATATTCAGAAGCACTGTTTAGATAAGGTGCAAAAGTTGAGTATGGTTGGAATGTGTTCAATTGTTGGCTGCGGGCGAGTTCAATGTGTTCCGCAATAGAAATAGGTTTGCAAATTGCCATATTAGGCTTAAGAGAAGTATCAACATGAGCGGGTGTGAAAGTTTGGTACGGTTGATAAGAGTTAGAATGGTGTATCCAAGTTTCATAAATAGGATTAGGATCAACATTGTGATATGAAGATAATTGAGATTGGTTGAATTGTTGGCGACTAGCTTTTGCAATTTGCTCAGCAATTATCATGCGTGTAAAAGTTGACATATTCATCTCAAAAGGAGTATCAACATTTTCATATGGAAATACTTGTAATTGTTGTCCTAACAGTTTTGAAGCAATGAAAGGTATGAAACTTTGGCTATGGGCCTTCGCAATATGCTCAGCAATGGATATGGGTTTAGAAGTTTCCTCACTAGCCTTAAAATGATTATCAAAATAAGAAGATGTTGAATTTAAACACAGTTGATAGGAATTTGAGTGAGGTGTCCAACTATTATTTCTAGAGTGTTCTATTCTATCCCTTAAAGAAATGGTAAGGTCGGAATTTCTACCAAAACAATAACGATACAAGAAAATATCTAGTTGTGTGTAGCAAAACTCGCCAAGAGTTGGTCGGTTTAGGTTATCCATTATAAAAGAAGTGAAAAGAATTGAAGGGTGAAATGGTAAGTAGTTTTTTTTTGGATTGTTTTGCTTGGAAAGATGGACTCGACTCTGTAGGGTGTTTTTTGTCACCCCATTGAGATGGGAATACGCGTCGCTTGTCATGCGCATTATAGAATCCCCCTGTCTAGGGTAGGCGGAGGTTTATTGATTGTGGGGATCCAAATCTCCGGCAGACGCGGACTATGCTGCCGTTAATTACCCTTCGCCTTTGAAGCGAAGAAACCTCCGATTGACGGGTCAACTAGTAATGCGAACTCAACGTCCAATGTGTGTGTGTTGTGTTTTGAAAGGGTTTTGGATATATCGGGTGTAGGGTTCCTAGGCACACTAATGAGGTCTCACAACAGATCAAACATGCCCAATTCAAATTTTTTCATGTGCCTACAAACCCTAATACGGATCGTCAACTAGATGATAAGGCGAGGCAAGCAAGTAAATAACTTTATTGCTAAAGGAAAGTGACTACAACCTTTGTAGATCCGGTCCTCTACTTTCTTAGGTCCGTGTTGACGACTCTCCGCTGCGATCATTGGATCCCGGACTTTGGCGATGGTTTCGTCGAAGAAATGATCGGGCTAGGTCGTCGACTTCGATGCCGAAGATGATCTACGTCGAGGCAACTCAAGATCAAGCTCCAACTTCACCAAGTCATGAAACCTGTGAAGAAAACACCCTATACTACTTGGCAAGTGGTAGAGGTTGAAGAAATAGGAAGTGGGTTCACTTTAGAATTGGATTTCTCACTCTTTTTCTCATTTCACCATTGATGGTAGCAAGATTTTCTTCATCTTGAAGAAGGAGAAGAAGAAGAAAAGAATATGATAAGTATTTTAAAATAGAAAATAAAATGATACTTATCATATTTTCATCCATGGTTTAGTGTAGAGAATTAACTAAGGTTAGTTGAATGGTTAGGTTTAGGAGATGAAGACAAAATGGTCATCAAGTCAAAAATGCATGAAGCATCAAGAAAGTTCCAAAAGCAACCATTTTGTTTTCCTTTTCTTTTAACCAAAATAAATAGATAAATAAATAAGTGAAAAGAAACCCTAACCATTCACTAAACTTGGTTTAAGTCTTACACAAACCCAAGTTTGCATGTATCATCAAACATGATACAAACAAGTGCACAAAAGTATATCACATATACAACTTGTGTATTTCAAGTGAGAAAATCCATTTAAAGTGAACAAATATTAGCTAATGAAAAGTAATATATCAAATATATAATTATACATTAAACCATTAAATCAACACTTGATTTAACGATCCGGTCATATCGCATATGACCGACTAATATCCAATGTATCGGCTTATCGAATCAATCCTCGATTCGATAACTAGGTTATATCGCATACAACCAATCGATACATTCATTGTGAGAATAGAATACGGTATCACATACACGCATTATTCTCGGTCCCGCACATATTTCATATGCGCTCCTATTTCGTTTCGCTTCAGCCAGGAAACCTCTGTGTAGGACTCTAAAGAATCGTCAATACGCCGGCAGCAGGTGATGATCATATCAAACACCCACAAGCCGCAAGCGGTCTGCTAAACGTAACGGCCACCCGGGTATTGAGCGATCATAAGATCGACAAGCAAGCCCGCTCACACTCCTGTGAATCCAACCAGTAACACTTACTGTACAGTCCGGTCTGTTCGTCTGATATGTCGCATATCTCGCCTAGGGGTGGTAAACGTCAGACCCCAATAGCTTGATAAGTCATGCTGACGTGAGGTCCATAACATGTGTGAAACTACTGATAACACTTACCAGTAGATCACTGCAACCCTGGCCAGGGATTTCCAGTTATGGCCAGTCGAGCATAGCGCAACATCAACCCCCAATACCGGGAGAGACGAATCCCCTCCTATCGCTCATTGCCTCCATGTGAATCGGGACTGTACCCAAAAACCATCTGTTTGCACGACTCAGTAGAGCCATGGTAGGGTAGAAATCAAAGCACAGTGGGAGACACACAAGACTCTATGACGATCTCGGGTCAACAGACTAAGCTGTACCAGTGTCACCAGAGAACTGCCATCTGACGTGAGGTATAATACCATCTGGGAGTTCTCGGCGAGTCCGTTCAGTGTACCCAGTCTCCACTGAGCACCCGCATACCATCTCTGATGTCAAACACCAATGGATATGGGATCATCCATCGCCCATCACATGGGTCGAGAAGATATACGCTAGTCTACTCTGGAATATCGATGCCCCCGTCTCGATATTCCCACGACTAGGAACATTGAAGGATGTACTCATGGACTACCCAGGCCCCACTAGTAAGATCTACATCATAGTCTTAGAAGTCGAGTACTCATCCTAAGGGATTTATCAACATGTAACAGAGAGGCAGAAAGTATACATGTTAAGATAAAGAGCAACCAGATAGCGAACTATTATGTCGAGCAAGAAAGTCCTACCTATATATGTCCCAGCATCCATTATAATATACATCCAATGCACAGTAATGGCCTCTAGGGCATACATATAACTAAGAATCTCCCACTTGCACTAGGGCCATCTGTAGCAGTGGTTGCAGTATCACATACTCAACCATCCCATATAAGTCTCTCTCTGGGAAAAAGCCTTTGTGAGTGGATCCGCCGTGTTGTCCTCTGAGTCTACTCTCCTAACCTCGATCACCCTGGAGATCATCTATCTCCATGATCAGGTGATGCTGCCTTAGAATATGTCTGGGTCATTGATGGGACCAGGGTTCCTGGGCTAAAGCCACACTTCCATTGTCGTACAATTGTAGGAACCTAGTTCATCTTATGAACCAATATACACCCAAACTGCCTCTTTGGTAGTATTTTTAATAGCGATGTTACCAGCCTTTATCGTCTAGTTTGCCACGGTATCTAGCTTGGAACTCTTCCATCATACCGTCTCTTCACTGAGGGTAAAGACAATGCCTGCGACTGACATTCAGTCGTCCTTATCACCCTGGAACCTTTCCAGTGATTCTCCCCAGGATCGATTGATACTATCTTACTATAGCTAGTGAGAATCCTAACATCCATTTAGATCTATCTCATAGACCCAAATCCCAGGATTTAGGAGGTATCATCTTTATCCTATTGGAGAATCCATGTGATAAGAGGAGATCGACCGATCGTAGTATAGGAAACTCTTTTCCTATCAAGAGTATGTTGTCTATGTACAATACGAGGATGACCACTTTACTCTCTACTACCTTTTTGTACATATAAGGTTCATCTACCATTTTGATGAAGTCAAACACTTCGACTATCATATCAAAACAGACGTTCCAACTCCGCGATGCCTGCTTTATTCTGTAAAGCAACTTGCACACGTTTCCGCTGCTCCCACTGTTTACGAAGCCCTCTGGCTGTGTTCTTATAGACGTTCTCTTCTAAATCATTATTTAGAAAAGTAGTCATGGCACCCAACCACCAGATATCGCAGTCATGGTATGTAGCCGTGGTAAGTAGGATCAGGATGGACTTAAGCATAGCCAATGGAACAGGTTTCATCATTATCCACGCCTGGTCGATGACGTAAACCTTTAACAAATCTAGCTTTGAAAGTCTCAACTTTTCCATCTACACCAAGTAATCTTCTCAAGATATACTTGCTCCTGATGGGGATTTAACCCTTCAGATATAGCAACCAAAGTCCATAATTTGTTGGTGTACATGGATTCTATCTCAGATCGCTAAGCATCCAGCCATTCTTACAGAGTCCCTACTCTTGATGGCCTACTCGAAACTAGTTGGGTCATCATCTCATGATGCATTCCTCGCTCCCACTGTCATCGAGAAACCGAAGTATCTCTCAGGCGGATGAGAAACCCTACCAGATCGGCGGAGAGGCCGAGGTTCGTCGGGAACTATTGAATCCTTTGGTTCTGTCAAATCATCAGCTGCAGTTTTGTATAGCTGGAACCTTTCCAGTTCTACAGAACTGACCTTGCCTCGATCTTGTCCGGATTTTGCTTTAGACATAGGCTGAACAATCCTAAATCTTAACTTACTTAAGAGATAGGCTCTTCCCATACCATATCTTATATGGAGTGGTAGGCAGTGATCTGATTCGAACCTAATTCAATAGGTATGCAGCTTCTCAAGTGCACAACCCTAAAAGGAAATAGGTAACTCAGTAGTACTCATCATAGAGCACACCATATCTAATACGGTGCGATTGTGCTGTGGTGTATTCAGAGGAGTAATACTGAGAGAGAATCTCATTTTCTTTTAGAATAGTCCAGGAACTCTATGCACAAGTATTCTCCTCCGTGATCTTATCATAGGACATAATACTTATACCCGTATTTTGATTCCCTACTTCTAGCTTATATTCTATGAATATCTCAAAAGGTTCGGACTTGTGTTTCAACAGGAACATATGTCTGAATCTTGAGAGATTATCAGAGAACGTAATGAAGTATAAAGAACCAGTCCTGGCATGTGTAGACAGGAGACCTTACATACATCATCATGTATCAGTCCCAAGAGTTCATTAACTCTTTCTCTGTTTCCAATAAACAGATCTATGGTCATCTTATCTTTGTGACATGACTGGAAAGTTTCACAAGATGTAAATTCAAACTGATTTAAATATGCATCTAAAATGTAACTTCAGCCAGTCGGGTCTCATTGATATGACCTAGTCTACAATGCCTCAAGAAGGATTCGTTCATTTCTGAATTCTTCCTCTTGTGTGTGTTCTGTATACTAGGAACTGTAGTTTGATTTAGAACATCAATGCTTTTAGATAACATGCCTGAACCGATCAACTTTTGATATAGGAAATGTTCAAAACATTATCCATCAATACAAAATTTTATCATTTCTTTACTAATAAAGAGGCTGATATGATTTTGTATATCAGGTCCGGTATCTAATAGCATTTGTTCAGAATCAATGTATTGGTAATACAGGGTGACAGTGACCAACAGACTTGGCTGCAACACTTGCCCCGTTTTCTGTCTCATGAAACTTATCACCCGTTCTCAATTTTCTACTTTTCTGTAGCCCTATGTAACAGATTACGTATCTGGGATCCTGATCCGGTATCAAATACCTAGGATGCAGAGGATACTGAGAAACAGTTCTTTGTAATGAACACACCCGAAGGAGATGCATCTTATGCACTTTCTTCCTTTGGGCGGCATGGGAATCCTGGTATTCCCCTATTTCCTGCTTTGCCTTATAACAATTATAAGTTGGAGCGGGACCAACGTTCCCCAGCTCATTATAACAAACGGGTTTGGTCAATACATCCATATTATTATCTTGATTAAGGCGTGATATGGCCGCTACCTGGAGAGAGAGAGAAGAAAACACTCTGCGTGCGCTCTTGCAAGATTAGATTGGTTATATATTTTATCTAATCAGGATGGCTCCCACTGTTTTTATCAAATCTTCCTTTAAACCTTAAAAGGAAAGACTAGCCGGGATTAATTACACTCTACAAGTTCGCCAATCTTTCAGCCATGCCAGTGTCGGTACTTTGAGGGAGGTTCCCCGTGCTTTCGCACGGACCTAATTAAAGTAAACCTCGTTTTCCCAGAGACGTAACCCCGTTGACACCTTTCTAGACACCTACTTGATCGGATAATTGCAAAGTGCAAAACTCTTCCAGGAGTAACAATTACTCGCAGTGGGTATCGGGATCCAACTATCATATAGAAGGTATGCAATCTCATTGCAAATTTCAACACTTGAAACTCCCGATAAAGGTTTTTACCCTTAGCACTTATGACCTTAACTATGGTCAACAAATCATAAGCACTAGTCAAGTTCTACCCGTCATTTCATGATTAATTAGACCCACCCACATGACCCTTAACTAAGGTCAACAAAGTCACGCGACTGTCCTAACTAATCGCATCATATGCGGTGTAGGAAGACATCACTTAGCTACCGTACACTGTGCCTTAACTAAGGTCAACAAACACAGCATGAATACTAAGTACTCTACTTCCTAAAATGACGGAGGGTTGCGGATGGTTTTTAATAAAACCTTTAACGCTTTGAACTTGATCTCGTTGCGGAATCAAATGGTTTTTAAATGGAATGTTTTTGAGGCTTTTCTAGTTTTGCTAAAGGGGCCACTCCCAGTGAAGGGATCGTCGGCCCTTTCCTCGTCGAATGAGGTGTGGGATATATCATATATATCACTGTGCAAAGCAGAAACTATAGAAGCCATCAAAAGACAAACCGAGTGTGTAGCATCTTCCAGTTATTGCTAAAGGAGTCACTCCCGGTGAAGGGATCTCAGTCCTTTTCTCATCGAATAAGGTGCAGGATGTTCTACAAGAAACACCGCGATGCAAAGCAAGAACTGTAGCTACCTGTTTTTATTTTGAAATTCGATTCCACAACATCAATTAGGTTTATTTTCTTTCATTAATCTCATTAACGAATATCCCATCATTTAAGTCCACCTAAACATCACAGATAAATATAACGTACGCTTATGCCATCCTCATTCGTCTCGATGTCCCGTCTGCACCGTTAGGTTAGGTAACTAACGCCAGAGCGAGGCAGGGCTAGTGCGGGTGCAAAACATAAGCAACGTCTATATAATATATCATATATACTATATACTATATCTATCTGAACAAATCACATGATCACATCACAGATAACGCAGCAGAAAATATCATATGAAATATTGGATATACTAGGACGTCCGTGTTTTTAATACGAGCCAGTATAAAACACGGATTCCACGGTCGCGATGAATAGCCAAACCCACACCCCTAGACCCCTACGAGAGCGGCAAGCAACCCTACCAATTCTAGAGTTAGGAGACCCGGACTCGACTCCTCGAGTTGGTCTCCCACTGAACTCCAGAACCTGGTTACTTGTGCCCTCCTCCTTGAGTCTATCCTAGTGCGGAAAAGTAAATAATATACATCAACGGTGACATCTTCCGCAACCTGGAAGCGTCCCAATAAAAGAATATTACATACAAGTTTTTACATGAATGAAAATGAAAAACACTCATCTCACATAAAAAAACCCCGGCTATTCGAACACGACAATCCAATATAACATATCCAGCAACACATAACATCACATGTCATCAACGTAAGTAAATATGCGCATCCCAATTGTCGTTGACATATAGCAACGAAACCGGCGATATCACATATTACACTTACGGTCACAGAAAAGAAAGTGTAAAACTACAGCAGTTGGAATCCGCAAACTCTTTAGACATCGCATGCCTAACCAAATAAATTCCTTAGACATCGCATGCCTAAAAGTTGTAAACCCCGCATTTTAGTCTCATTATCGAAAACTCTTTTCAATATCAAGTTGGGTAATTCAACAAGATTCCCGACATCCTGATCGAATGCTTGTCGCAAACTTTAGTAGGCGGCCGCACCCCCGACGCTGTCGACGAAGTGCACCAAGGCGGAACACCGCTGCCGCGAGCACCCGAACGGATGCTTTCGGCGACGGGGTTCTCCTACAGTCACTTGGTCGGGGCTATAGGGTGAGGCTGTCTATTAAGTTTACCCGGCGAGTATCCGCGTACGCTACGTGATTGCGACGGACTTTTGATCACATCAAAATTCCGTGGCAACCGATCAAGTGAGACTAAACTGCTATATTTATATCATTCATTCAGTTATCTCATAACTATTTGTGAATTCCAAATATTGTATCACATTCCAGATAAATAGAAAATGTTAAACTTTCCGATCGAACAATCGAACACCCAAGTTTTCCCGAAACAGCTCAACACATGAAATAAGTTTAACAACATTCACTTCGTGTCTCAGTACAAACGGTCCAGCCGTAGAAGGGTCAAGCCAACGCCTCACATGTGGCACGCCGTACTGCCCCAAACCCTAAGGTTCAAAGGGCAGTTCAAGACGGTCACATAATCGAGTTAAGGTTTGTTGTCTTCTAGAGAGACTATCGCGTTACTTGCACTTCTTAGAACGTCATTAAACTACGGAAAAATCCAACAATTGGAAATTTCCCGGAAGGGGAAAAAGTGGGTATTTTTATCCGGTCGAACTTTTTTAACATATTCTAAAGTTATCCGGAAAAACACATAGACAAAATTAGACAATCCGATCGAATCTTCGAACTCCCAATACATCCCAGAAAACTCAACTCTTGAGTAAGATTTAAAAATTCCCAGAAAATACAGCACCAAAATATAGGAATTACTGTGCAAAAATCAATGGAAGAAGTGACTAAGTGGCCGCGGAACCGCCGCATTAGCCATGCTAATGCCGCGGTTCCGCCGCGCTTTGATTGAATCAGGCGTACGTGCTTCACAGTAATTCTTCTAAACGCCTGCTGATTTTTCTGCATATTTTTAATTCACAAAATTCCACAATTTTCAAAAATGTACAGAGAGTGGTTGAAATCTAGGGTTTCGGGTTCGATCGGGTTTGCAACTTCGTCTACGCATCGCCTAAGGCTCTAGCTAGGCTCTGATACCACTGTAGGGTTCCTAAGCACACTAATGAGGTCTCACAACAGATCAAACATGCCCAATTCAAATTTTTTCATGTGCCTACAAACCCTAATACGGATCGTCAACTAGATGATAAGGCGAGGCAAGCAAGTAAATAACTTTATTGCAAAAGGAAAGTGACTACAACCTTTGTAGATCCGGTCCTCCACTTCCTTAGCTCCATGTTGACGACTCTCCGCTGCAATCATTGGATCCCGGACTTTGGCGATGGTTTCGTCGAAGAAATGATCGGGCTAGGTCGTCGACTTCGATGCCGAAGATGATCTACGTCGAGGCAACTCAAGATCAAGCTCCAACTTCACCAAGTCATGAAACTTGTGAAGAAAACATCCTATACTACTTGGCAAGTGGTAGAGGATGAAGAAATAGGAAGTGGGTTCAGTTTAGAATTGGATTTCTCACTCTTTTTCTCATTTCACCATTGATGGTAGCAAGCTTTTCTTCATCTTGAAGAAGGAGAAGAAGAAGAAAAGAATATGATAAGTATTTTAAAATAGAAAATAAAATGATACTTATCATATTTTCAACCATGGTTTAGTGTAGAGAATTAACTAAGGTTAGTTGAATGGTTAGGTTTAGGAGATGAAGACAAAATGGTCATCAAGTCAAAAATGCATGAAGCATCAAGAAAGTTCCAAAAGCAACCATTTTGTTTTCCTTTTCTTTTAACCAAAATAAATAGATAAATAAATAAGTGAAAAGAAACCCTAACCATTCACTAAACTTGGTTTAAGTCTTACACAAACCCAAGTTTGCATGTATTATCAAACATGATACAAACAAGTGCACAAAAGTATATCACATATACAACTTGTGTATTTCAAGTGAGAAAATCCAATTAAAGTGAACAAATATTAGCTAATGCAAAGTAATATATCAAATATATAATTATACATTAAATCATTAAATCAACACTTGATTTAACGATCCGGTCATATCGCATATGACCGACTAATATCCAATGTATCGGCTTATCGAATCAATTCTCGATTCGATAACTAGGTTATATCGCATACAACCAATCGATACATTCATCGCGAGGATAGAATACGGTATCACATACACGCATTATTCTCGGTCCCGCACATATCTCATATGCGCTCCTATTTCGTTTCGCTTGAGCCAGGAAACCTCTGTGTAGGACTCTAAAGACTCGTCAATACGCCGGCAGCAGGTGATGATCATATCAAACACCCACAAGCCGCAAGCGGTCTGCTAAACGTAACGGCCACCCGGGTATTGAGCGATCAGAAGATCGACGAGCAAGCCCGCTCACACTCCTGTGAATCCAACCAGTAACACTTACCGTACAGTCCGGTCTGTTCGTCTGATATGTCGCATATCTCGCCTAGGGGTGGTAAACGTCAGACCCCATGTTCGTCTGATATGTCGCATATCTCGCCTAGGGGTGGTAAACGTCAGACCCCAATAGCTTGATAAGTCATGCTGACGTGAGGTCCATAACATGTGTGAAACTACTGATAACACTTACCAGTAGATCACTGCAACCCTGGCCAGGGATTTCCAGTTATGGCCAGTCGAGCATAGCGCAACATCAACCCCCAATACCGGGAGAGACGAATCCCCTCCTATCGCTCATTGCCTCCATGTGAATCGGGACTATACCCAAAAACCACCTGTTTGCATGACTCAGTAGAGCCGTGGTAGGGTGGAAATCAAAGCACAGTGGGAGACACACAAGACTTTATGACGATCTCGGGTCAACAGACTAAGCTGTACCAGTGTCACCAGAGAACTGCCATCTGACGTGAGGTATAATACCATCTGGGAATTCTCGGCGAGTCCGTTCAGTGTACCCAGTCTCCACTGAGCACCCGCATACCATCTCTGATGTCAAACACCAATGGATATGGGATCATCCATCGCCCATCACATGGGTCGAGAAGATATACGCTAGTCTACTCTGGAATATCGATGCCCCGTCTCGATATTCCCACGACTAGGAACATTGAAGGATGTACTCATGGACTACCCAGGCCCCACTAGTATGATCTACATCATAGTCCTGGAAGTCGAGTACTCATCCTAAGAACTTTATCAACATGTAACAGAGAGACAGAAAGTATACATGTTAAGATAAAGGGCAACCAGATAGCGTACTATTATGTCGAGTAAGAAAGTCCTACCTATATATGTCCCAGCATCCATTACAATATACATCCAATGCACAGTAATGGCCTCTAGGGCATACATATAACTAACATCGGGGGCCTCGCAGAGTTTTACGGGGGTCCCGCTATCCGGATAGCGGGCTGGGGGTCAAGAGGGCTAGCAGCCCCCTTGCAGGTGTGCGGGACAGAGCCCCATTAGAAAAAAATTCCTAACGGGGGTGTATTTTGAGCATGGGATAATATGGGAAAAAGTAGGGTGAGGGGCATCTTGAAGACGCTAGGGAGCTGGGCGCTGGTGCTAGCGCTGGGCGCTGGCGCCTCATGTGCCCGACACTTGGGTGCTAGGCGCTAGCGCCTCACGTGCCCGGCACGTGGGTGCTAGCGCCTCACGTGCCCGGCACGTGGGTGCTAGGCGCTTGGGTGCCGGCGCAAAGAAGAGGCTTTAGCCCCGGAAATAGGAGTTAAACTCCGAAAGAAGGATTATTTTAGTAGTTTAGGAGTTTAACTCCCAGGAAAGACTTTTGTTTATAGAGTTAAACTCCCAAAAAGGATTTTATTAACGGAGTTAAACTCCCAAAGGTGTTGAATGGAGTTAAACTCCCTGAAATCTTTGGAAATGATCGAAGGGGGTCCCTTTCTTCTCCCCTTTGGCCCTGGATCTTCTTTTAAGCTTTGAATCTTCCTAAGGTGGGATTTTTGGAGACGAGTCTCCTTTTTCCTCCTCTTCTGTTAGCCTGATCTTGGAGGAAAAGGGGGTTGAGATTTAAAAATCTACCTTTTTTTTAAGATCTGATGGAAGATCTGAGTTCCCCTTCAAGAGTTTGATGGTGAAAAACTATTTATTTTTATAAAAGTAAGAGTTAAACTCTTGATTTAATTCAAAAGGGGGAAGAAGGTTTTAGAACCTTGAGGAAGGAGAAGGAGGCACATGCCCTAGTTTTTTAGGGGACTGAAAAGTATATAAGATATTTTCATCATGTTGCCTTTTATAGGCTTACAAATTTACACATAACCCATTGGGCTTTATAAAATGGTATTTTGCCCATCTCATGGCTCATGCACTCATTTATTTTGCACATGAACCATGGGATTTACAAAAATTTGGTTTTATGCCTATTTACCTTACATTTATAACAATTACATTAAAATTATTTATTACATATGTTTGGCATGGGGGGCTGGCCGCTTCATGTTCGGGCTTGATTTGGGCATGGGCCCACTTGACTTGGAGTTGATTTTGACTTGGTCAACTGGGGTGTAGATTTTGACCCCAACAGACTCAACCTATCACAAACGTGCACAAACAATCCATAGAGTTAGGGTCATCTACGTCAAATCACTAGACCGCTCCTAGACTTCCAAATGACAAGATGTAGGATAAATCCTCTATCGCCTTCTTATCAATCTTACAGCCAGGTAACTGCCTGGTAAGTGGGAGGTATCTGCTATACGAATCACCAAAATAGCAAGCCTAATTAAGTAAACCATTTTCTTTAGTCACACTTGCCTTAAACACCACAAGAAAAATACGTATAAGCAATAGATTATTCACGACCCTCCCATGTCCAAATTGAGCGCGATTGTCCTTAGAGGCTTGGTCTAGATATTTTTTATTAATGTAGGGTGATGCGTATGCTCGTTTGTAATTTGTGGGGTCTAGAAAGGGTGATGAAATCCCCACCTAATCTGAATTTGGGTTTCTTTCCCCTTAATGTCCATTTTAAAGATGCAAAACAAACCAAAATTTAAAACACACAAAAAGATTTTTAGCGGCATTGTTTGAAAAGAATCCTGCAGGTAAAAATAGTTTATTGGAGTTTTAGAGGAGAGAATAAAACAATAGGATAATACCCAAAAAATTTAGGTGCTTAACTCCCCAAAGTGGCCGCGCATCTGTCGCCAAAAGCTCCCTATGACCACGCTTCCGCCGCCATTTGATGGAATCTTCCCTTCAACTCTTGGCACCAACCTCTAATGCTCCTCTACTCCTATTTGACAATCTCTGAACCTCTGTTGGTTCGCTCCAAGTGCTCTAGATTTCCTTACAAAACTCGCACAATAATCGTTAAAAACACAAAATACGGTTTTTGTTCTCTTTTATTATGTTTTTTCTGGTTTTATATTAGAAATCAACCCGAATAACAAGAAAAATATTACGACCGTTTTCCCGGCAACGACACCATTTGGTTGATCATGAAAAAGTGTGTTGTAAATACCACAATCAATAACGGTGTCGCAATAGCTAGCCGATAGTAAGTACGGTCGTCCACAAGGAAATGGTGAATCTCTTATCTTATTTTAGACGAGTTGATAGAAGAAAGGTGGGATTGTGATCGTTTTATACTAGGAAAGTTTGAAAATTTTATAAGAGAAGAGCTTGTAGGGTTTATAGAATTTAGTAGTTAATGGATGGAGTTTTAAAAATAATTCTTATTAAAGTTTTAATTATTTAATACTAGAGAGATAGCGATGAATGTACTAAGCACCCCACGTGCCCCTCGCGTGGACGCTATGAAAAAAGGTGCTTAGCACCATGTATTTAGCCAAAATGGATAAGGATTCAACACTCAAGTGGACAGCGCCCAGTGCTTCACGTGCTCCTCACGTGGGCGCCACAAAAAGGGGATAAGTGCTTAGTATTTCATAAATAGCCAAAACGGCTGAGTGTTCAACACTCATTGGGCAGCACCTAGAGCCGCACATGAAAAGCATGTAGACACTATAAAAAGTGCTTAGCACTCCATATAAGGACAAAATTAGGCAACGCCCATGACTCATGCTTCACATGATTACATGTGGGCATCAGAGCCCAAATAAGTGCTCATCACTTTCATATAAAAGCAATAAGAATGAAAAAACAGAACCCAAAGAAGTGCTTAGCAATTTTGAAGAAAAAGAAAGACCAAGGAGACCAAGCCTAAATTGGCTAAGTTCTGAAGATTTTTTGCAACTGAGCCCAAATACTCTGTTGCTGGATCTTTAGTAAAAATGATCTTAAAATATTGTTAAGTTGATCTTAGTCTCAAATAAAACTAATGCATCCCTAACAAAAACAAATGGATCCCAAGCACTCACTTATAGATTTAAGTTGATCTTAATCTCAAACTACATTAACGATCCTTAGACAAAACAAAATATTTTGAACCGAACCTAAGATCAAAACCCCATCAAGCAAATTCTTGACCCCAAAACCCCAAATCTAAAAATATACGGATTTGGACTAATCCGCGCCCTACGGGCGATGATATAAATTAGACTTCGTATACAATCCACGGGAAACCAAAACAAACAAATACACACGACACGAAGTGAACTACAAGAACAGAAGAAAGTGGTTATCGCAATGCGATAAAGTAATTAACTGCAGGGACTTGCGCCTGCAGGGAGGAACCCCCCCACAATAAAAAACCCCTCATAAAATGAAGGAGAATCTAACGAAATCTACTACAACGGTCGCATCTGTCCAAACCTCCGATATACGGTGCCATAAATCAACTTGGTGTTGGGTTAGCCTAGCACCTCATCAAAAGTTTGGAAGCATCACATGAACCAAAGGTGGAGTCTTTAGGGTGCTAAATTAACGAACATAGAATCGTTCCTAGAAAAATTAGGGTTTCTAAATTTTTCACATCATCATATGAAAGAAAGGCTAGGGTTTTGAGAGTACAACCTTTGTAGCTCCCTACGCTAGACTCCTCGGCTACTTGGGGTTTGAAAAAGCTCCGCTTGAACTCCTCGAGGTCACCGATGATCCACCCGGAGTCCGCTTTGTCCAAGCTTGCAACTTTATCCGATCAAGTGAACGAAATGAAGCTAACACTCTAAACAAGTTGGCTAAACTTGTGTAGAATGATGTTGTGGTTCTTATTCTCACTTGAAAATCCAATCTTGATGAGTATATTGCTCACTACAAAAAAACTAGAGAGCAAAATGAGAGGGGAAGAAGAAGATGATGGCAATTTTAGAAGAAGATAAGAATGACTCATCGAAGAAAATAGAAAATATATCAATATATATTTTCCTCTTCTCATATCAAACCATGGTTAGGATATTATTGAACTTGAGTTAAAAACACAAAAGGAAAAGTAATCCATGGTCAAGTGGTGGGTGAGAATGGTTAGGTCAAGAAGGATGTAGAAACTAGTCATGAATTATCTTTTCCTTTATCCATTTTGTTTTAACCAAAAATCAAATAATAATCCAAATAAAAACCCATGGTGTGAGTCTTATATTGCCACCATTTCCTTGTATAATTAACCATGATAGAATGATGTATGTATGCATGTGTGCATGCACATCCATATGTACATGAAACAATAAGGAATGCATACATGCATCCATACATCCAAAGAAAACAAGAAAGTATTTCTAGTGAGAATCTAATGGTTAAATGATAAATCAACACTTGATTTATCAATCCAGCCATATCACATACGACCCTAACCAAAAGCAAGCCGCCCGATCAATATACGGTATCCTATACGCGTATTTTAATCGGGTCCATGCGCATATCGCATACGCGCACCACAACGTTTCGCCTGGACTAGGAAACTCCATTGTGGGACTCTGAGACTCGTCAATACGCCGGCAGTGGGTGATGATCATATCAAGCACCCCCAAGCCGCAAGCGGTCAGCTAAACGTAACGGCCACCCGGGTATTGAGCGATCAGAAAAGAACAAGCGAACCTGCTACAACTCCCGTCGAGCCAACCGGCAACACTTCCCGTACAGTCCGGTCTCCTCGTCTGATATGTCGCATATCAAGTCTAGGGGTGGTAAACGTCAGACCCCAATAACCGATAAGTCGTGCTGATGTGAGGCTCATAACGGGTCGAGAAACTACTGGTAACACTTACCAGTAAATCTCCATTCAGCCCTGGCCAGGGACTTCCCTGTTACGGCCAATCGAGCACAGTGCAACATCAACCCCCAATACCGGGAGAGACAAAACCCCTCCTATCGCTCATTGCCTCCATGTGACTCGGGACTGTACCCAAAAACCATCGTTTTGCACACCCTCATGGACGTGGTAAGGTGGAAATCAAAGCACAGTGGGAATCACACAAGACTCTATGACGATCTCGGGTCTACAGACTAACCTGCACAAGTGTCACCTGAGAACTGCCATCTGACGTGAGGTATAATACCATCTGAGAGTTCTCGGCGAGTCCGTCCAGTGTACCCAGTCTCCACTGAGCACCCGTACACCATCTCTGATGTCAAACACCAATGGATATGGGATCATCCATCGCCCATCTCATGGGTCGAGAAGCGTATACGCTAGTCTACACTGGTATATCGATGCCCCGTCTCGATACACCCACGACTAGGGACCTTGAAGGATGTACTTATGGACTACCATGTCCCCACTAGTATGATCCACATCACAGTCCAGGTAGTCAAGTACACATCCTAAGGGCTTTACCAACATGTAACTCTAAGACAGTATAAAGAGACAAGTATACATGTTAAGATAAAGTGCAACCAGATAGCATACTATCATATCGAGCAAGAAAGTCATCTCTATATATGTCCAAGTATCCAATATAATATACATCATCTGTACAATACTGGCCTCTAGGGCATACATACAACTAACAATCTCCCACTTCCACTAGGGCCAGCTGCTGTAGTATCGCATACCGAGCATCCCGAAGAGTCTCTCAAACTGTGTCTGGGGAATGGCCTTCGTGAGTGGATCCGCTGTGTTATTCTTCGTGTCAACCCTTCCGACCTCGATCTCCCGGCGATCAACTATCTCCCGGATCAGGTGATACCGCCTCAGAATATGCCTGGATCGCTGATGGGACCTGGGTTCCTTGGCCAAAGCCACCGCTCCATTGTTATCACAATACAAAGGTATTGGATGCTCAATGGATGGAACCACTCCAAGTTCAGTTTCTTGATCCAGACAGCCTCTTTGGCAGCATCGTTGGCAGCGATGTATTCAGCCTTCATCGTCGAGTCTGCCACGGTTTCCTGCTTGGAACTCTTCCAGCTAACCGCCCCTCCGTAAAGGGTAAAGACAAATCCCGACTGCGACTTAGAGTCGTCCTTATCACTCTGGAAGCTTGAATCGGTAAAGGACTCCACTTGGAGTTCTCCATTACCATACACCAAGAGCATCTCTTTAGTCCTTCGTAAGTACTTGAGAATGCTCTTCACAGCCGTCCAGTGACTCTCTCCAGGATCAGCTTGATACCTGCTCACTACACTTAGTGAGTATGCTACATCGGGTCTGGTACATAGCATCGCATACATGATAAAGCCTACAGCCGAAGCATAGGGTATCCCTTGTATGCGAGCTCTCTCCAAATCAGTCTTGGGAGACATCTCTTTGGAGAGAGTGACTCCAGAGATCGTGGGTAAGTTCCCACGCTTGGATTCTTCCATACTAAACCTCTTTAGTATGGTGTCAATGTACCTGGATTGGGACAATCCCAATATCCGTTTGGATCTATCTTTATAGATCCTGATTCCCAATATGCAGGAGGCATCACCAAGATCTTTCATTGAGAATCTTTGTGATAAGAAGAGCTTGACCGATTGCAGCATAGGAATGTCATTTCCTATCAAGAGTATGTCGTCCACGTACAATACGAGGAAGACAACCTTACTCTCTGCCACCTTCTTGTAGATACAAGGTTCATCTGGGTTTTTGACGAAATCAAACTCTTTGATAACGACGTCAAAGAAGATGTTCCAACTCCGCGATGCTTGCTTTAATCCATAAATGGATTTAAGCAGCTTGCACACCTTCCCGCTGCTCCCACTGTCTACGAAGCCTTCTGGCTGAGTCATGTACACGCACTCTTCTAAATCACCGTTTAGAAAGGCGGTCTTAACATCCATTTGCCAGATTTCATAGTCATGATATGCAGCGATGGCAAGCATGATCCGGATGGATTTAAGCATAGCCACTGGAAAAAAGGTTTCGTCATAGTCCACACCTGGTCTTTGATAAAAACCTTTTGCAACAAGTCTAGTTTTGAAAGTCTCCACTTTCCCATCTACACCAAGTTTTTTTTTTGAAGATCCAGTTGCTCCCAATGGGTTTTACCCCTTCAGGAGCAACTTCCAAAGTCCATACTTTGTTGGTGTACATGGATTCCATCTCGGACCGCATAGCATCCAGCCATTTCACTGAGTCCCTACTCGTGATGGCCTGCTCGAAGCTAGTTGGGTCATCATCCTCCATGATGCAATCCTCGCTGCCACCATTCATGAGAAAACCGTAGTATCTCTCAGATTGGCGAAGAACCCTACTAGATCGGCGGAGAGGCTGAGGTTCATTGGGAACTACTGAATCCTCTGGTTCAACCAAATCTTCTGTCGTAGTCTGTATTGCTGGAACCTCTTTCAGATCTACCTCCTTGCCACTAATCTCTTTTTCAAGAAATTCCTTTTCTAAAAAGGTGGCATGTCGAGAAACAAACACCTTTTGTTCCTCGGTGTGGTAGAAGATATACCCGCGCGAATGTTTGGGATATCCAATAAACTTACACAGAATGGACCTTGCCGCGAGTTTGTCCGGATTTTGCGTTTTTACATATGCCGGACAATCCCATATCTTAACATAATTAAGATATGGTCTCTTTCCTTTCCATATCTCATATGGAGTGGTTGGCACGGATTTGGTGGGAACCATATTCAATAGGTCTGCAGCTGTTTCCAGTGCATATCCCCAGAAGGAAATAGGTAATTCAGCTGTGCTCATCATAGAGCGCACCATATCTAATAGGGTGCGGTTCCTCCGTTCTGATACACCGTTGTGCTGTGGTGTATAAGGAGGAGTCAGCTGAGAGAGAATCCCATTCTCTTTTAGGAAGTCCAGGAATTCATTGCTCAAGTATTCACCTCCTCGATCAGATCGAAGGACTTTAATACTTTTTCCGGTTTGGTTCTCGACTTCTTGTTTATATTCTCTAAATTTCTCAAAAGCTTCTGATTTGTGTTTCATCAGGAACACATATCCGAATCTAGAGAGATCGTCAGCGAATGTAATGAAATACGAAGAACCATCCCTGGTATGTGTAGATATTGGACCACATACATCACTATGCACTAGTCCCAAGAGTTCCGTAACTCTTTCTCCGTGTCCCGTAAACGGAGTTTTGGTCATCTTGCCTTTGAGACATGACTGGCAAGTGTCATAAGATGAAAATTCAAACGGATTTAAATATCCATCCTTATGCAACTTAGCTAGTCGTGTCGCATTGATGTGACCCAGTCTACAATGCCACAAGAAGGATTCATTCAGTTCAGAACTCTTCCTCTTGTGTGTGTTTGTTATACTTAGAACTGTTGATTGATTTAGAACATAAATGCCATTGCACAACGTGCCTGATCCAACCAACTTTTGGTTACGGAAAATGTTCATAACATTATCCTGTAATACAAAATTATATCCCTCTTTACTCAACAAAGAAACCGATATAATGTTGCATATCAGGTTCGGCATGTAATAGCATTCGTTCAGAACCAATGTATTACCAGTTGGTAATGCAAGGTGATATTCCCCGATAGTCTTAGCTGCAACAATTGCACCATTTCCAACTCTTAATTCTTTATCACCTTCTCCAAGTTCTCTATCTTTTCTAAGCCCATGTAACTGATTACATATATGGGATCCTGACCCGGTATCTAATACCCAGGACGTAGGGCAAATGGAGAAACAGTTCTCTGTAACGAACACACCCGAAGAAAATGCATCAACATGTACTTTCTTCATTCGGGTGGCATGGGAATCCTGGTATTCCCCTATGTCTTGTTCAGTCCTATAACTCTTATAAGAAAGAACGGAACCAACGTTCCCCAGCACAGTATAACTTGCGGGTTCGGTCAATATATCCATATTATTATCTTGATTAAGGCATGACATGGTCGCTACCTGGAGAGAGAGAGAGAGAAGAAAACACTTTAGCGTATGCTCTTGCAAGATCAGATTGGTTATTATCTTATCTAATCAGGATGGCTCCCACTGGTTTTTATCAAATCTTCCTTCAAACCCTAAAAGGAAAGACTAGCCGGGATTAATTACACCCTACAACTTCGCCGATCTTTCAGCCAGGCCAGTGTCGGTACTTTGAGGGAGGTTCCCCATACTTTCGCACGGACCTAATTAAAGTAAACCTCGTTTTCCCAGAGGCGTAACCCCGTTGACACCTTTCTAGACACCTACTTGATCGGCTAATTGTCCTGTGTAAAACTCTCCCAGGAGTAACAATTACTCGCAGTGGGTATCGGGATCCAACTATCTCATAGAAGGTATGCAATCTCATTGCAAATTTCAACACTTGAAATTCCCGATAATATTTTGCCCCTAGCGTCCTATAACCTTGACGCAGGCCAACAAACCATAGTGCGCTAGTCAAGTTCAACCCGTCATTTCTTGATTGAATTAAACCCATCCGTACGACCCTTGACGCAGGCCAACAAAGTCGCACGACTATCCTAATCCAATCTGCATCACATGCATTAACAGATAAATACTAGTTAGCTACCACACACTACGCCTTGACGCAGGCCAACAAACGTAGCACGAATACTAAGTAGGATTTATCTGAAATGACGGAGGGCTACGACAGGTTTTTCTGAAAACCTATTGCGTAATGAACTTGGTATCGTTGTAGAATCAAGTGAAGTTTTGAAATGGAGTGATTTTGAGGCTTTTCTAGTTTTGCTAAAGGGGTCACTCCCGGTGAAGGGATCGTCGGCCCTTTCCTCATCGAATGAGGTGCGGGATATATCATATATATCACTGTGCAAAGCAGAAACTATAGAAGCAATCAAAAACAAACCGAGTGTGTAGCATCTGCGAGTTATTGCTAAAGGGGTCACTCCCGGTGAAGGGATCTCGGCCTTTTCCTCATCGAATAAGGTGCAGGGTATATCATATATACCGCAATGCAAAGCAAAACTGTAGCTACCCTTTTTATTTGAAAATTTGATTCTACAACATCTTTTAGGTTTCTTTTCTTTCATTAATCACATTAATGAAGTCCCATCATTTAAGTCACCTAAACATCACAGATAAATACAACGTACACTTATGCCATCCGCATTCGCCTCGATGTCCCCTCGTGCACCGTTAGGTTAAGTAACTAACGACAGAGCAGGCAGGGCTAGTGCGGGTGTAAAACATAAGTAACGCCTATATAATATATCATATATACTATATACTGTATCCATCATAACATATCAAATGATCACATCACAGATATCGCAGCAGAAACATAGATATAATATGGGATATACTAGGACGTCCGTATTTAGTATTTAGCCAATAATAGAAAATACGGATTCCACAGTCGCGATGAATAGCCAAGCCCACACCCTGGACCCCTACGAGAGCGGCAAGTGACCCTACCAATTCTGGAGTTTAGGAGACCCGGTCTCGACTCCTCGAGATGGCCTCCCACTGAACCCCAGAACTCGGTCACCTGTGCTCCCCTCCTTGGGTCCATCCTAATGCGGAAAAGTAAATAATATACAACACAGGTGGCATCGACCTCAACCCGGAAGTGCCCCAAATAAAAGAATATTACATTACATTTGAATTTACATGAATGAAAAAATAAAACTCTCATTGCACATTAAAAAAAACCCGGCTATTCAATCGCGACAATCCTGCACATCATATCTCAGCAACACATAATATCTCATATCATCAACGTAAGTAAGTATGCATACCCCAATTGTCGTTGATGTATAGCAACAAAACCGGCGATATCGACATACTACACTTACGGTCACAGAAAAGAAAGTGTAAAACTGCAATATTTGGAATCCACATCCTCTTTAGATATCGTAAATGCGAAATATCACATACTTCGTATTTCATGTCCAACTATATGAATTCCAGATATTGCATCACATTCCAGATAAATAGACGGTATTAAAGTTTTCGAACGAACGATCAAATACCCAAGATTCCCTACAGCTCAACACTTGAGCGGAGTTCAAAAACTCGGAGTGTGACACAGTGGTAGCGGTCCAGCCGTAGAAGGGTCAAGCCAACGCCTCACATGTGGCACGCCGTACTGCCCCAAACCCTAAGGTTCAAAGGGCAGTTCAAGACGGTCACATAATCGAGTTAAGCTTTGTTGTCTTCTAGAGGGTCCACCACAAACAAACTTGCACGTATTTCCGAAAGATTTAAACCCCGTGAAAAGTGAGCAAATGATAGTCGTTCGAACACTTCAATACTTTTTAAATTTACCCGGAAAAGCCATGAAATCAAAATTCCGATCGAACTGTCGAGTCCAAAACCATCTCCAGAATTTTCAGCACTAAATTCAGATTAAAAATATCCTAAAAAATATACAAGCAGAAGTAAGCATTACAGTATAAAAATGATACAGTGATTGAGGTATATGGCCGCGGAACCGCGGCCCAAGTAAGCTTAGGCCGCGTTTCCACGGCAATAATTACTGTTCATCGAATAATTTTTATACCGTAATTCTTATATTTACCTGCTTAATTTTTTTACATATTTTTAACTCTGAAAATAACCAGATTTTAAAAAATGTCCAGAGAGCACTCAAAATCCGCATTTTCCGGTTCGATCGGAGTTTTAACTTCGTTAAAGTGACGCCTAATGTTCTAGGTCGGCTCTGATACCAATGTTGGGTTAGCCTAGCACCTCATTAAAGGTTTGGAAGCATCACATGAACCAAAGGTGGAGTCTTTAGGGTGCAAAGTTAACGAACATAGAATCGTTCCTATAAAAATTAGGGTTTCTAAATTTTTCAAATCATCATATGAAAGAAAGGCTAGGGTTTTGAGAGTACAACCTTTGTAGCTCCCTACGCTAGACTCCTCGGCTACTTGGGGTTTGAAAAAGCTCCGCTTGAACTCCTCGAGGTCACCGATGATCCACCCGGAGTCCGCTTTGTCCAAGCTTGCAACTTTATCCGATCAAGTGAACGAAATGAAGCTAACACTCTAAACAAGTTGGCTAAACTTGTGTAGAATGATGTTGTGGTTCTTATTCTCACTTCAAAATCCAATCTTGATGAGTATATTGCTCACTACAAAAAACTAGAGAGCAAAATGAGAGAGGAAGAAGAAGATGATGGCAATTTTAGAAGAAGATAAGAATGACTCATCAAAGAAAATAGAAAATATATCAATATATATTTTCCTCTTCTCATATCAAACCATGGTTAGGATATTATTGAACTTGAGTTAAAAACACAAAAGGAAAAGTAATCCATGGTCAAGTGGTGGGTGAGAATGGTTAGGTCAAGAAGGATGTAGAAACTAGTCATGAATTATCTTTTCCTTTATCCATTTTGTTTTAACCAAAAATCAAATAATAATCCAAATAAAAACCCATGGTGTGAGTCTTATATTGCCACCATTTCCTTGTATAATTAACCATGATAGAATGATGTATGTATGCATGTGTGCATGCACATCCATATGTGCATGAAACAATAAGGAATGCATACATGCATCCATACATCCATAGAAAACAAGAAAGGATTTCTATTGAGAATCTAATGGTTAAATGATAAATCAACACTTGATTTATCAATCCGGCCATATCATATACGACCCTAACCAAAAGCAAGCCGCCCAATCAATATACGGTATCCTATACGCGTATTTTAATCGGGTCCATGCGCATATCGCATACGCGCACCACAACGTTTCGCCTGGACTAGGAAACTCCATTGTGGGACTCTGAGACTCGTCAATACGCCGGCAGCGGGTGATGATCATATCAAGCACCCCCAAGCCGCAAGCGGTCAGCTAAACATAACGACCACCCGGGTATTGAGCGATCAGAAGAGAACAAGCAAACCTGCTACAACTCCCGTCAAGCCAACCGGCAACACTTCCCGTACAGTCCGGTCTCCTCGTCTAATATGTCGCATATCAAGTCTAGGGGTGGTAAACGTCAGACCCCAATAACCGATAAGTCGTGCCGATGTGAGGCTCATAACGGGTCGAGAAACTACCGGTAACACTTACCAGTAAATCTCCATTCAGCCCTGGCCAGGGACTTCCCTGTTATGGCCAATCGAGCACAGTGCAACATCAACCCCCAATACCGGGAGAGACGAAACCCCTCCTATCGCTCATTGCCTCCATGTGACTCGGGATTGTACCCAAAAACCACCGTTTTGCACGCCCTCATGGACGTGGTAAGGTGGAAATCAAAGCACAGTGGGAATCACACAAGACTCTATGACGATCTCGGGTCTACAGACTAACCTGCACAAGTGTCACCTGAGAACTGCCATCTGACGTGAGGTATAATACCATCTGGGAGTTCTCGGCGAGTCCGTCCAGTGTACCCAGTCTCCACTGAGCACCCGTACACCATCTCTGATGTCAAACACCAATGGATATGAGATCATCCATCGCCCATCTCATGGGTCGAGAAGCGTATACGCTAGTCTACACTGGTATATCGATGCCCCGTCTCGATACACCCACGACTAGGGACCTTGAAGGATGTACTTATGGACTACCATGTCCCTACTAGTATGATCCACATCACAGTCCAGGTAGTCAAGTACACATCCTAAGGGCTTTACCAACATGTAACTCTAAGACAGTATAAAGAGACAAGTATACATGTTAAGATAAAGTGCAACCAGATAGCATACTATCATATCGAGCAAGAAAGTCATCTCTATATATGTCCAAGCATCCAATATAATATACATCATCTGTACAATACTGGCCTCTAGGGCATACATACAACTAACACTTGGTATCTTCGGAGAGGTGGATAGATAAATCCAAATAATATCTGCCCCCAAATTCAGGAAAGATGTACCAACGTCTCAGTCTGGTCTTTCGGTGGTGAACAGATTCTGGTACACCCGGTGGGACCTTTTCCTCTTTTCACTCCACACTTTGTGCGTCGTGTTTCGCAAATAAAATCACGGTTCGCTATGGTTGCCCTTAGATTCGAGGTACTAAATCTTGGTGTCTTGCTCTTGTGTAGGAAAAACCAATGGCTCTTAACTGCACCTCATGCAACAGCAACTCCCACTCTGCCTTATCCGGAGGAGTGACTTACGGTCCAACACGGTCTTAATTTTTTCAATGTCGGTGGGGTAGGTCACCCAAGCCACTACCGGATTGTTCTTTGGGACCATACTCCCACCCGTGAGTTTCGGTGCCTCAACACCATAGGAAGAAACTCTCTGAAGGTCGGTCTTCGATCGGCTAGCAACCGCGACGGCTCTCATCAACAGGCCGTCAAATCCTGAAGTCTCGGTCTTCAACTGGCCGAACAAGAACTCAAACGGGCCCGCAAAGAAGCTCGTGATTCCTGAAAGGAAACGGATAGCCCTCCTAATTCCTGCTGCAAATGAAGCTGTCAAAAGTGCTTCACCCGTTAGACGATCGGTCTTCGAGAGGCTGACCATTTCCAAACAAACCCACCAAGGACGTCGGTCTTAAACAGGCTAGCACCTACTAGAGCTCCCCAGCAAAGATGGGGGCATGAAGAAGCCGCTTCCAAAATCGAGGTGGTCCCGTCTGTAAGGCACGCTCGACGCCGCCACTGGCACCGAGTGAGGAAAGCTGGGGGCAACTCCCCCTCTAGACTCACCCTACCAGCTCCAATGGTGGAAGTTGACGCTGCCGATCCAATCGGGAACAACTTTGATTTGCTCAGGAGGGTGCGCAAGAACTCTCCAACGGTAGTGCTAAAGAAATCGGTCCAGCCTGCAAAGGTTACTGTGCAGGCAAAGCCGGAGCAGCTCCATCAGTGGCTCTCCTCACAAATTCACAGGATCTGGCGGAAAGTCCAGGACTCTGTGATCAATAAAGATTACTCTCGCCGACCGAAGAAATCGAAGGCTTGGAAAGAAAAAGACCATCCCTCCGTCATACAGCGAGGGAATTCCTCTACACAGGTGCCTGTCATAACGGCCCCTTCAACTTCAACCTCTCACAAAAGAATGAGACTGGAGAAAATCCTACCGTCTGCGGCAAATTCCAAAGGCGATGGACCCAAACGCCCTAAATCTGGGGCATAATTGTACATACGGTTCATATGGCTTCCGAGAAAGAAGAAAGCCGTGCCTCCATGAGCCACCGACCGCAAACTCGGTCGCTGACAAAAGAACAGGAGCAACAACAAAAGCTCCAAGAAATGCTGACCAAAATGGCAGCACTTACCGGGTAGAAAGAAAGCCCGGACCTAACAACCGAACAGCGCCAGGACCAGGAGACCGATACAAAGTTCCTGCGAAGGGTACTTGAAAGAAAAGACAAGGAAGCTGCTAAGCAAGCTACTAATATAAAGCAGATGGCTCTGTTGTTCCAAGACATGGTTGGGATGATGATCCAACCAGAACCCCCGGCCGAAGATCCGCTGATAACTGTCGAGGACGATAGAGGGGAAACGTTAAACCCTTTTCCGTCTTTATCAGCAGCCAAGGAGGAAGCAATCTCCAAGGCCGCCCTTGATGACTATATTGCTCAACAAAGAAGAGATCACCGAGCCACTGAAGCCGCTCGCCAAATCGTCAGAACTAGGCTAACGTATCTAGGCTGGTATGACCAAATTAAATACCTACCGAGATATATGATCCCCAAGTTCCATGTATACAAAGGGACAAGCATCCCCCATCAGCACGTCGCGTAGTTCAGAGCTCTGTGCGGCAACACGGGAGGTAACAATAAACTGTTACTTCGCCAATTCATTGGCAGCCTATCAGAAACGGCCATTGAATGGTACTCGGAGCTCCCAAATGACTCCGTAAAAATATTCACAGAGATGGAGCTGCTGTTCACGCAGTGTTTCGCCAGCGTGAGCGAGCGCACCCTTATCACGGCATTAATCAATGCTAGGATAAAGCCAGCAGAAACATAAGTCCAATACGCGATCCGGTGGCGGAACCTATGGTCTAAGTAAGAACAATGCATCGAAGAATCTCCTGCCATAGGCATGTTCATCAGGGCCCTCGATCCACAAAAGATCATGTCCCAGTTCATGACATTCTTCAAGCCCACGACTTTTCAGGCTCTGATAGATAAATTGGACCAAATGGACCAGATGGGCCATGAACCTTCCTTCTCAAACAAGGACCCTCGAAATAGCAAGGGTAAAGGGAAAGTGGCCTTCGTTGCTAACACGCAACAACAACCGAGCGCTCCAAAACCGGCTGCTCGTCGAAACAACGCGCGTCCGCGCCTATCCCTGGAGGAAAGATTAGGACGTGCTTACTCGTTTCCCTACGACAAAATAAGGAGACTGTTCGAATTGTCAATGCGTAATAAACTCATTACACTGCCAGAACTACGGCGTTCACTGCAACCCGGCGACGTCAACAACCTTAACTACTGCTCCTATCACAAAATGGTGAGCCACCCAATTGAGGATTGCTATGTTTTCAAGAACTGGGTTGAGGACCTGTATCAACAGGGGAAGTTCGCGCTGTCTGAGAACTGGAGGGTAAATCTACCACAGAAGCACACTCCCAAAAAGGTGGATCCGCCAGGAGCATCATGCTCACTCGTGGAAGAGACTCCATGGAAAGTCGTTCTTTCAGCTAAAACCAAAAGAATGCTAAAGGATCTACAGGTATGTCCAGTAGTCAGGTGGAAAAGCCCTCTTGAACCTGAAATCATCGAAAAGATGCTGAAACCGCATCCCGCACCGAAATTTGTTGACAAAGGACAAAACCCCCAAGTCGAGCCTTCGAAGTCTTTAAAGAAAAAGAAAAAGACCAAGAAGTCTGTGCAGCTTGCCAAGTATATCGACAAGCGCACAAACATACAAAAATACATAGATGCGCTGGAGGAGTATAACCAGAAGGCGCGGGCACCAGTCACGCTCGAAGAGTTCCTCAAGCATATTCTTGAGAATGACTATAGTAACGACGATGAGGAAAAGGACTCATCAAAAGACAACAAAGACTACATAGCAAGCTGCTACATGGTCTCTCATTCGTCGTTAAATGATGAAGAAGCTCCCTCAGCGTCAGAAAACGACGCAGAGGAACTGGGGGCATATTCGGTGCTAAAATTCTCGGAACTGCCAGAAGAAGATCCGATCGATAGGCTGTTAAATGAAGCTTTTCAAAAAAGTAAAGTTGATCGAGAACGCGAGACAACCATATATGAAAGGGCTAAGCATCAGCGTCAGGATAAAGAAGCTGTGGCAAGGACGAGTCGTAAAGTACTCCGACCAAACCAAAGCACACATGCTACAAATAAAAGCAGGATCAAAACAGAGAAGCGGTTCGCCAAAGCCCTGTCCATGGGGATGAAGCTGCCACCTCTCACAAAGAACACTCCCAGGGTCATATGGAGAGGATGCATGCCTAAACTACTGCCTATATCATCGGAGGGTCATCCAGCCCACTGAGGAATGCAGTGTCTTCAAGTAGTGGTGGCAAGAATATGTTGCCCACCAAAAACACTTCAAGAAGATGAAACGCGAAGCTCATGCTCATCGACGGAAAAATAGTGCAACGGACGCGCTTGAAGAAACGACTGGCAACTGTCGTATGGTTGATACCAGTTTGGAAGAGGAAAAACCCCAAGTTCTTACCTTCGGAAGAGATTCTGACAATGAAATGCCCCTTAACCCTCTCTTCGAAGACTCCGCCTCCGAAAAAGAAGAGGAGGAGAAGAAATGAGAAAATATTCAGCTGCGTAACCGCACGTTACCTGAAAAGAACCTCGGACCGACAAATAAGAATTCTAACAGAAAAGACAAAGGAAAAGAAAAAATCCCTGAGGAGATTGCCCTCGACGATAGAGTTGTCAAAGAACTCACAGCAAGGGACCCACCTAAGAAAACAAGATGGATTACAACGTCCTGGCACATCTGAGGAAAATTCCCTCGCAACTGAGTATATTGGATGCCCTCCTCCTGTCCAAAGAGACACGAGATTCTCTGATCAGGGTATTACAAGAGCCCGATCAGTTCCAGGTTTTCCTCACGGAAGAGAAGATGAAAGATGAGCTGGCAGAGGTCCACACAGCTGACATTACATTCAGCGATGAAGATCTCATCCTCGGTACGTGCAAACATAATCACCCGTTATACGTCACCGGGTACTGCCACGACATCAAGATAGGGAAAATCCTTGTCGATAACGGATCCTCCGTCAACCTTCTCAATGTAAGGGTACTGAAAGAAATTTACATGAGCGTTCAGCACTTGGCTCGAGATAAAATCACCATCTCCGGTTTCAACTCACAGTCGTCACGGACACTTGGGTCCGTAATACTGACGTTACGTTTCGGGATGCTTTTCACTGACATCAAATTTCATGTCATTGTCGCCAAGACTTGCTACAACGTTTTGCTCGGCAAGCCTTGGTTACACGAGTACAACGTCATTCCTTCCACACAACATCAGTGTATGAAGTATTTCAAGGATGGCTTGGAGTGCACCGTCACGGGAGAGCTAAATCCATTCTCCGTAAACGAAGTCCGGAAATATGAAGACGTAAAGTACTTCCTACCAGACTTCGAGGATACTGAACGGTGTCATAAACCGGAAAACAAACAGAGATTCATTGCCACTGTTCCGATCTTTGGGAGCAATACCGAGGAAGATGAAGAAATAGTCTACTCGGGCAACCTCAAAGGCAGGACGATAAACCCGGACCATTCACTCCTATTTTGGTCTTTGGCAGCGACTCTGAGGATGAGGCCAACGCAGTGTTCTCCATCCACCCGTCAATGCAAACTTTTGCTGGAACAGACCAGAGTCTACAGATTACGGTGACTCCGCCTCGGCATTATAAGAAACTTGCTGTGCTTGATACATACAGTATACAAGAACTGCAAACTTTCTACTTACCTCCCAGGCGAAGAGGTGAAAAGGCGATCCTCTTCTACCAATCTACGGAGACCAAAGTAGAAAAAGAAGCTTGGCATAGTGACGATTTTGCACTCGACAGACTTCAGCCCATCCATTTGCCAAGATATTACGCAGAGAGATTGAAAAGGCTGTTAAGATACCAAGGTGTATCCCTCAAACAAACTGTTCGACAAGCCCAATTCTACAAAAAGATTTGGGAGATTCCCGAGACTCAGCGAAAGATGCCCAACGGGAAGATGGGGACAATCAGACTCGGATATGTTTGTTCCAAGAAACAGGAACAGATCCATTGTTGCCGCGTCATGAACGGCTCCAGCGAGGCGGAAACATTCTTCCAAATAGCCATGACGTCAAATCAAAGCGAGATCCCGCTCTAGAAACGTTAAGTCCGTCGCTAGAAGAACAAATTGACAGGTTAATAAAAGAAGCTTGTCAAATGAGCCAGGACAACCACGGCCGCAAAATGGCCATTTACAAAAAGGCTAAAATGCAGCGTCTCAGCCAAGAATTTGAGGCCAAAGTAGACCAAAATGCTCTTCTTCCCCGGCCCATATATGTTCTCGTGAAAAGGGAAAATCCCGAAACAAAGGAAAAAACAGGTCCAAGAATGCAAAAAAAGTTCGGAGACAACAAAGTGGATCCAAAACGCCGCCTAATTGAGAAAAACTCGATTGGAGCCCGTCCTATATAAAGAAGATGGGTCGGGAATACTCTTTCCCTCGAGACATGACAAGGAAAATATTCAACCTTGTCATGAAACACCAAATGATGACGCTTCCGGAGTCTCGGTACCCTGAACAAATAAATGAGGTCCATCACCCAGATTATTGCTCCTATCACCAAGCAATAAGTCATCCCCTTGAAGACTACTTTACCTTCAAAGACTGGGTAGAAAACCAGTATCGACAAGGTAAGTTTGCTTTATTAGACAGCCGGAGGACAACCCCACCACAAAGGCATAAGCCAAAAAAGACCTACCTCGTCAGGATAGGGCCAGCTCAACCGCAAAAAGGGAAGCGAACTCATACTTGCCAAATGATAACACTCTCAAAAGAGGGAAAGCAAAAATCTATAGATGACCTCTACAGATGCTTCACAGATGAAGATGAGGAAGATGTGACCTCAGAATTTCCAGCAGCACCAAAAGAGCTGGAAGATGGGATACACACCACGGCGGATAACCTAAGAAAGATTGACTGAGGGACGGAAAATGATCCGAGACCAACATTCGTCAGTGAGCTATTATCTGAAAAACAGGTAGCCACGTTAAAAGACATGCTTTTGCAATATAAAGACTGCTTCGCGTGAAACTATTCCGAGATGCCGGGATTAGATCCAAAGGTAGCGGTACATAAACTGGCCATATTGCCGGACATAAAGCCAGTCAAACAGGCGCCAAGAAGGATGCGACTCGAACTTGAGATGAGTAAAAACACTGAAGTTAAGAAACTAATTGACTCCGACTTCATCCAAGAAGTTCAGTACCCTGAATGGATCGCTAACATCATTCCAGTAATGAAGAAAAATGGGACGGTGCTCATCTGCGTGGACTTTCGGGATCTCAACAAAGCTTGTCCGAAAGACAACTTCCCAGTCCCTGTTACCGAGCTAATGATCGATAACATGTCCACCTATGAGGTCTTCTCCTTCATGGATGGATCTTCAGGATACAATCAAATAAAGATGCATCCAGAAGACCAAAAGCAAACCGCCTTCCGGGCTCCGCTGGGCATATTCTGCAACAGAGTGATGCCTTTCGGCCTGAAGAACGCTGGCGCTACCTACCAGAGATCCATGACAAAGATCTTCGATGACCTCATCCACGAGATTGTCAAATGCTATATCGAAGACCTTGTGGTGAAAAGAAAATATTACGAGGAGCATTGGGGACATCTAAAAATAGTATTCCAACGTTTTCGGAAGTATAATCTGAAGATGAATCCTCTGAAGTGCGCGTTTGGAGTTTCCTCCGGCAAATTCCTGGGATTCATCATACATCACCGAGGCATCGAAATCGATCCCTCGAAGATCGGGGTGATTATGGAGATGCCCACGCCGAGAACCCTCAAGCAGTTGCGATCTCTTCAAGAAAAGTTCGTATATATCCGGTGGTTCATAGCTAATCTTTCCGGAAAATGTTGTCGCTACAGTCATTTGATGAAGAAAGGGACCCCGTTTGTCTGGAATCAAAAGTGCTAAAATGTACTGAACGAAATCAAGCAATACCTGCAAAATCCACCGGTATTGACTGCTCCGGTTAAGGGAAACTCCTTATCCTATATATGACAATCCTTGAGGGTTCTCTAGGGGCACTATGGGCACAAGAGAACAATCAGAGAAAAGAGAGAGCTCTATACTATTGAGTCGAGTTCTCCTAGGGGCAGAGAACAACTACTCCCGCATCGAAAAGCATTGCATGACATTGATCTTCACGATAACAAAGCTCAGACATTACGCCTTGGCATACGAGGTCCATCCCATATCAAAGGTGAATCCTCTCAAATATCTAATGTCAAGAGACATACTAACAGGAAGGCTTGCCAAATGGGCCCTCCTCCTGATGGAGTTCTCGATAATTTGTCGTCCTCTCAAAGTAGTGAAAGGTCAAGCCATCGCCGACTTTCTCGCGGAGCATCCAATACCAGCTGACTCCTGATTGAATACGATTTCAGATTGTGTATGTTGGAAAATTGTATAGAAATCACAACCAAAAATATTTGACCGCAATCAATAACGGTGTCGAATGTAGCGCGTTAGTAAGTGCGGATCGTCCACAGGGAAAGTGTAATCGTTCGTGTTTCGATTTAGATGAGTCGAAACTTTAAAGAAAAGAAAAGAAACAATTCATGATTTGTAAATTGAATTTCAAGAATTAGAAAAATCTAGATCAAAGAAAACATTAAAATCAAGAATTGAGAATTTGATGATTTCCAAACCAAATATCAAGAATCGAAGTGAGGCTCGTAGGAATCGATCGGATCTATAAATGTGATGAAATCTAGCGATTACGTATTTTTATCCTTCGATGAATTGATACTAGATCGATGATGATCGACAAGAATTAGGGATTTCTAGTGAAACCAGGGTTTCATCATTTATCCCTTGTTCCTTCGTTGATATCATTCACATTCTAGCCTCTAGTAAATTCAAGAATTGATCGTGGATCCCTAATTTCGAGCGATCACAATCAAGAAAGTATCGCAAAGAAAATAGGTCGTCGATTCTTCAATTTACTAGGGTTTACAAAACTCGTAGGACTTAAGAATCGTTTTAAGATTTTTTATATCATCATTCTATTGATCGTCTCGACTCCTTTACGAGCGGAGTTTTACTCAAACATCACAACAAGAACCACAATCACAAATTGAAATCGAATCATGATGCAAGAATTTAAAGAAAGCAAGATTAAAGAATTTCACCTTTTATTTATATCAACAATTCCGTTACAAATCGCTCAAGAACTACAAGAGGAAGAACTCGATTGTCGATTTGGCTTCGCTCGTCTCCTTGAGTCGCGGATCGGCTTGGATCACTTGCTCGATTGAAGATCGGCTCCGCTCCTAAAAGGTTGAAGGCTTCTTGCTTGATTTGGTACTCGGAATCTTGAATTTGGCTTTGGATTAGGGTTGGCACAAGTCGTGTCACTCAACTTGTGGAAGATGAAGAGATGGGAGATTAATGAACAACCTTTTAATCCTAGATCTAGGCTCCTTTTTATAGACCTCAAAACCTTAGGTCTAGGATTTCAAATTTGAATTTCCCTCCAAAAGTTTGTTAAAGAGAGCTTTTTAGAAATAGTTTCTTAAGCCGAGCCTTCTAGATGAGCCACGTGGCATTTCTACAATGTTCTAAAAGCTTTAGCCGTTATTTGAGAGCACGTGAGGAAATTTGACCCATTGATGACGTCAAGACGCCGCGGTTCCGCGGCTCAAGCCAGCTCCCGCCGCGGAACCGCGGTTCATTTGAAGCTTTAGGGCTTGGAACTTCTGGCCTTTTCTGATGCTGACATTTGGGCCTTTTTGTGATATGTTGATTTTCTAATTGAGTCCCTGATCTCTGCCAGATTTCTAGCCTTTGAGTTGGCGTATTTTATCAGCATTGTTTCACAATTTTGGCTCGGTTTCTGGAATTTCCTGCACAATTTCTCGAGACAAGAGTTGCACTATACAAGAATGATGCGATGCCATGATAAACATACAATTTCCCTCAAAATGCCGGTTTTAGAGTATAACACATGCAATCTGGTATTTCAGGACCGTTTTGTTAATATGTGCCATATGAATGCTGAACACTTCTAGATGAGTGCAAATGATAGGGAAATTGCCGTGTTAAAAATGCAGTATTTTCGACTGATCAAATTCCCCCAAACTTATTTTCGGTCGTCTCGAGCGAATTGTTTTATTAAAGAGAGAAGTAGAAAATAAAGAAAGAGAAAAACTAACTAGCACACTTTCGTAGGCAACACGATTACACTGAGCACGTGCAACAAGCCTTTAAACCTCTAGGTGTCCCTAGTAGGAGGAGTGTTGTCTCTTGAGGGTTTTCAGCGGATTGCACCCACAAAATCCAATAATAAAAGAAAGATCATGAATATTACATTTAAAGACAAGAATTGTAAAAGAAAAGCCTTAAAAATTAGGGTTTCCAACTAAGCTAGCTTTTCGGTTGTCATGAGCCCTATCTTAATAGTCATGAAAAGATGTCAGAAATCACGTCCTCCCTCAATAAAACATCGTCTTATTCTTCATTCCTATCTGTCTTCCAAACATCGATCATATCACCCTACGTGTGTGTAATAAATATCCCTACACCTGGAGAATTCAATTCAAGCTATCATACTCTTGCCCATCTGCCTCAGTACTTTTTAATTAATGAATATTTAGATGAGATTGCTCACACACTTTCATGCGACCGTTAATACTTCTTGAGGTACTAACCGACCGATTACTCATGTACTTGCTTATTTGGTGTTTTTTTCTCGTCTTGCACCACCTAAGGCTTAGCAGTGACTCCCAAACCAGTTGGCCTTAGGGCACTAGGTGAAGAGGCACCCTCGCTATATATTTTTTATTGCCCTTGGCGATAACAAAACCAGTGTCCATTTTTCTCACCACTTTATATTTTCTTCATTTTTTTTATTTCCTTCATACATCGGCTTTAAGATAAGAGCATTTCAAGGTATCCTTTATTATCTCGGGCTTTAAGACGTGTGTAAGTGCGAATAGTAGGGTATCAACGTTCAAAATGTTTGGTTTCCAGAATAGGAACTATTTTTCAGACTTATTTTTATTCTCAGATTAGTGACTTCCTTCATCTTACCAACCCTTGGGACAACGGCTCATAACTACTTATTACTAGTTCGTATAAGAAAACTTCTAATTTTCTTGGTTTTCTTAAATTTTTCTAATCTCATGAATGTAATTTTTCACTATCTAATCTTTTATTATCCTATTTATGTACAAAAATATTTTTATTTATTTTTTTTGAAAATTTTTAAATTTTTATAGGTTTTGAAAATGTTTTGTGCTTATGCAAAGTATGATGCAAATGATGCGAAAATAAGCACAAACCTCCCCCAAACTTGTTTTCAACAGTGTCCTCACTGTTGCCATCTGCTGAATCTCGAAAAACCTGTAAGCTTGGGAGGAAATTTATTAATGGGGGCAAAATATTTAAGTGAAGATCCTCCCCCAAACTTATTTTTGGCTAAAATTTTGTAAAAATTTTCTTTTCAAGAGTCCGATTATACCCCCCCCCCAAACTTGAGTTAAACAATGTTAAGCTTTGAAAATCACATGAGGGGGTCAAAAATCATTGGTCGATGCCAAGCTTTGGAAAGACCGAAAGTTAACACCAACCATTCGAAAATTTTATCAATGCAGTGCTCGGGTTGGTGGAAGAAGAAGTGAGGAAAGGGTAAGTGGTGGAATAGAATGTGTGTGCGTCTCATTTTGGAGAGACGATGCCGTGAATGTGATGGATTACTCGCATTCTTCTTACAATCTAGAAGAAGGGATGGAGGTTCAATTTCATTGTTTTGATGTGGATTCATCTCAACACCCGTGTCATTCAAAAATGCGAGTTCATCAGCGAAGATTTCCTCAAAAGTTCCATCAATACCCCGAAGAATAATGTCATCACAAAGCACGGGGTGATCTTCAGACTCTAAAAGCAGTTCATAATCAGTGTTAGTTATTGACCCGGACATCTCGGTGGAAGAGTCCGTATGTGTATGATACATAGTTGGGTCAAACAACAACATATGAAAAGTGTCTAGATCAGTATCATGAGGATCATCAAATTCGCTGCTGTCGACATCCATTAAGTCGACAGAACAGACCTGAGCAGTAGGTTCGGAGGGTACACTTCCCAACTTGTAAATGTTCAGCTCAATTGACCTATTCCCGAAGGATAGGGTCATAGAGCCATTACGACAATTGATTATAGCATTGCAAGTGGCCAAAAAGGGGCGACCTAAAATCACCGGAATTTGATTCCGTGGGTTCGCTACAGGCTGTGTGTCAAGTACAATAAAGTCCACAGGGAATACAAATTCCCCGATTTTTATTAACACATCCTCCAGTTCACCCCTAGGTTTGGTGATTGATCGGTCAGCCATCTGGAGAGTTATGCTCGAGGGCTTTAACACTCCGATACCTAGTTGCTCATAAACCGAGTATGGAAGCAAGTTAACACTAGCGCCAAGGTCTAGTAGAGCACGGTTGATGTGTTTTTCCCCAATAGAAATAGAAATAGTAGGACAGCCAGGGTCCTTACGTTTCCTCGGTACTTGTTGGGGGAAAGCCGTGTCTACAGTCTTTGCCATGAATATCTTCTTGGGCACTTGAGTCTTCCTCTTCCTAGTGCACAAGTTCTTAAGAGTTTTCGCATAGGACGGAACTTGTTGGATGGCATCTAGGAGAGGGATGTTGATGTTAACTTGCTTAAACATGTCCATAATCTTCTCCATATGCGGACTCGATTTGTTAGCCCTTAACCGATTAGGATAAGGTGCTTTAGCAATAAGTGCTGGGTCCATCATAGAAGAAGGAAGTGTGTGTGGAACCGATCCCAGAATAGGAGTGGGGATCGTTTTCTGTATACTAGAAGAGATGGGCTGAGGTGGCGAGCCTTGTGGGAAACGGAGAATAGGCTCGTGAGAAGGTGGTGGGGTAGAAGAACTGGGGTCAGAATTAGAAGTAGAAGTGGAAGGAAAGGTCTCAGCCGGGGTATCATTGATAGATTTTTCAGTGTCATCAATCTCTTCCCCAACGTGATTGTCAAGCACTCTTCCAGATCTCAACGTGATTGCATTCACATGATGTGAATAGCCAGGATTGGGTAAAGGTTGAGCTGGAAGTTTCCCTTTCTCTCTTGCACTCATTTCGGCTTTTAATCTTGCAATTTCTGCTTCCATCGATTTAATACTCTCCGCCTGGGAGGTGGAGTTTTTCTCAATTTTATCGACGGAAGACTTCATCTCAGCCGAAACTTGCATGATATTTGTTAGGACCAAATTCATGTATTGTGCAAATGAAGAGGATTCATCGGTCCCGGTCAACTGTAAAGGACTAGACGGTGCGGGTGTGTTGACCGGATTTTGAAAGTTTTGTGCTTGGAAGGGGTGCTGACTCAATTGTGGTGGTTTCTGTTGTAGTGGAGGAACCCTTTGGAAATTGTTTTGGCTTGGAACCGTGTTTTGAGATTGGGATTGGTTCCAAGCAAAGTTCGGGTGATTCCTCCAACCCTGATTATAAGTGGAAGAAAATGGATCGTTCCTAGGTCTTTGAAAAGCAGCATTGGTATGCTCATGACCTTGAAACGGAGAATTCAATGGACATTCTTCCGTGAGATGTGATGGATCAGAACAGCATCCACATACAGTTTTGGAGAGTGACATTTGGTTTAGGGCGGCTAAAAATTTGTTTTCCATAGTCTCGAGTTTCTTTTGCATAGCTGAAATGTCATCTCTAACTCCTATGGAAATATTATTGCCATCCCTAGACGATTGATTCACACCCTCCCACTGTAAAGATTTTTCAGCGAAATCTTCTAGGAATTTCCAGGCTTCCCCATCATCTTTGGTCATAAAGTTGCCTTGACACATGGATTCAAGGGCCTGTCTTGTGTTAGGATTAATGCCCTAATAAATGATTCGGCACAGATCCCATCTGGGGATTCCGTGATGTGGACATTAAACCAACAGATCCTTGAAGCGTTCAAGACATTTTGAAAATGGTTCATTTGGAAGCTGGGTGAATTGATTTATTTCGCTACGGACTCGAGCTGTTTTATGATGTGGGTAGAATTTCTTAAGGAATGCTTTGACGAATTCTTCCCAGTTTGAAATGGAATGTGCGGCAGCCACTTCTCTGCTATATCGCACAAGGTGAATGGGAGAAGACATAGGCGCATAGCATCCATAGAAAGCTGTGAGGTACCCATTATTGCGCATACATTTTCAAATTTGGTGATAAAGGCATATGCGTCTTCAGACTCGAGACCGTGATATTTGGGTAGAAGGTTGATGTATTGGGGTTTTATTTGAAAATTGTCCCCGTTGGCTGGTGGAATGGAGAGACAGGTCGAAAGAGGACCTCGTGTAGGATAGCACCTCTCTTGGAGAGAGATGCGGGGTGGATTCTACGTACCAACGGACGGCGGCAGAGTAGTGGTAAAGAAGTTCGATGGAGACGGATCCATCGATGTGGGTGTGGTGGTGGGTAAAGAAAAGGTAAATGTAGAAATACCGACTTTTGGGTCGATCAGGGGACGCGGACTAAACGGGCACTAGAATCCCGTGTCCAGCCTATCTTGCACTAAAAAGGGTTGGTACAAGTGGCAGCGTGACTTATAATTAGGGGAAAGAATGAATGTGATTGGTGTTTGTTTTGAAAAGTATACGGATTTTTGAAAATATGATGCGATCACAACAAATGCAACAAGAAAAACCTTAAAATCTAGTGGTCACCTAGGTCAAAGCTCTAGACCGCTCCTAACTGCCAAAAGACAAGTCGCAAGATAAATCCTCCACTGCCTCTTTGTCTCTCCTGTGGCCAGGTAAGTGGGAGGTTCTCCACTACGTAAGTAGTGGGCCTAATTAAGTAACCACTAGCCTTCGACACACTTGCCTTAGACACCACAAAAGAAACGCGGATAAGCAATGAATTACCCACAGCCTTCTTCTGTCCTAAGTGAGCGCGACAGTCCTTAGAGTCATCTCTAGATATTTTTTTAGTTAATGAGGGTAAATGCGGATGCAAGTTTGTGATTTTTAGGGCTTAGGAAAGGTAATGAACTCCTCACCTAATCTGGATTTGGTCGCGCCCCTTAAATTCCGTATTAATATACAAACAACCAAAAATCAAAACACGTACAATTTATTTTGCTTTTTGCAGCATTGTGATTTATTTGCAAAGAAACCTGCAGCAAATTGTCAATTGGAGCAGATTTAGGAGGGAGATAAGAAAGATTGAGGTCACCTGAGAATTTTGGTACAGTGATTAAGAAGAGGAGCCGCGGAATCGCGGTGTAAGTCTCCTATTGCCACGGAAACGCGGTGGGATCTTGGGATCACTGCACAGAAATTTGTGCACAAGCTCCTGTTCACCTCTTTGGCTCTCTGGAATGATCAGAATTTTTTTTCCACAGCTCCAATGATTCCAGATTTCCTCGCAACAAATCACAACAACACGTTTAGGGTTTGTGCGAATTTAGATCTAAAAATATAGATGGAATAAACTTTTCAACTCAAATTTCAAAATACGAACAATTAGCGCACTATCCCCGGCAACGGTGCCAATTGATTGAATACGATTTCGAATTGTGTATGTTGGAAAATTGTATAGAAATCACAACCAAAAATATTTGACCGCAATCAATAACGGTGTCGAATGTAGCGCGTTAGTAAGTACGGATCGTCCACAGGGAAAGTGTAATCGTTCATGTTTCGATTTAGATGAGTTGAAACTTTAAAAAAAAGAAAAGAAATAATTCATGATTTGTAAATTGAATTTCAAGAATTAGAAAAATCTAGATCTAAGAAAATATTAAAATCAAGAATTGAGAATTTGATGATTTCCAAACCAAATATCAAGAATCGAAGTGAGGCTCGTAGGAATCGATCGGATCTATAAATGTGATGAAATCTAGCGATTACGTATTCTTATCCTTCGATGAATTGATACTAGATCGATGATGATCGACGAGAATTAGGGATTTCTAGTCAAACTAGGGTTTCATCATTTATCCCTTATTCCTTCGTCGATATCATTCACATTCTAGCATCTAGTAAATTCAAGAATCGATCATGGATCCCTAATTTCGAGCGATCATAATTAAGAAAGCATCGCAACGAAACTAGGTCGTCGATTCTTCAATTTACTAGGGTTTACAAAACTCGTAGGACTTAAGAATCGTTTTAAGATTTGTTACATCATCATTTTATTGATCGTCTCAACTCCTTTACGAGCGGAGTTTTACTCAAACATCACAACAAGAACTACAATCACAAATTGAGATCGAATCATGATGCAAGAATTTAAAGAAAGCAAGATTAAAGAATTTCACCTTTTATTTATATCAACAATTCCGTTACAAATCGCTCAAGAACTACAAGAGGAAGAACTCGATCGTCGATTTGGCTTCGCTCGTCTCCATGAGTCGCGGATCGGCTTGGATCACTTGCTTGATTGAAGATCGGCTCCGCTCCTAAAAGGTTGAAGGCTTCCTGCTTGATTTGGTACTCAGAATCTTGAATTTGGCTTTGGATTAGGGTTAGGGTTTGGCACAAGTCGTGTCACTCAACTTGTAGAAGATGAAGAGATGGGAGATTAATGAACAACCTTTTAACCCTAGATCTAGGCTCCTTTTTATAGACCTCAAAACCTTAGGTCTAGGATTTCAAATTTGAATTTCCCTCCAAAAGTTTGTTAAGGAGAGCCTTCTAGAAATAGTTTGTTAAGCCGAGCCTTCTAGATGAGCCACGTGGCATTTCTACAATGTTCTGGAAGCTTTAGCCGTTATTTGAGAGCACGTGAGGAAATTTGACCCATTGATGACGTCAAGATGCCGCGGTTCCGCGGCTCAAGCCAGCTCCCACCGCGGAACCGCGGCTCATTTGAAGCTTTAGGGCTTGGAACTTCTGGGCTTTTCTGATGCTGACATTTGGGCCTTTTTGTGATATGTTGATTTTCCAATTGAGTCCCTGATCTCTGCCAGATTTATAGCCTTTGAGTTGGCGTATTTTATCAGCATTGTTTCACAATTTTGGCTCGGTTTCTGGAATTTCCTGCACAATTTCTCGAGACAAGAGTTGCGCTATACAAGAATGATGCGATGCCATGATAAACATACAATTTCCCTCGAAATGCCGGTTTTAGAGTATAACACATGCAATCTGGTATTTCAGGACTGTTTTGTTAATATGTGCCATATGAATGCCGAACACTTCTAGATGAGTGCAAATGATAGGGAAATTGCCGTGTTAAAAATGCAGTATTTTCGACTGATCAACTCCCCATTAAGTTGCGAGTTGCCAGACTAACATGCGTTCGACGCAGGAGAAAACGATTTACAATGGAAACTCTACTTCGATGGAGCATCTTCCATAAAGCGGCGGAAGTAAAACACCCCTATAATCAAAGCCGGGGTAGGCCTTATCTTCGTGACTCCTCAAGGAGGGATATTGCGTTACGCCCTCTCCTTAACAGAGCCAAGGACTAATAACGAAGTTGAATATTGTTCAGTCAAAATTATTGCAATTTTTAACATAACAATTTCCTCACTTTTCTAACCATCTAAGAGTGTTTGTTATAGATATAACACATATTACAATTTCATCTGGAAAATATCAATTACCATGTGTTATACATTATAATCAATAATTTTGAAGGAAATTATATGTTTATTATTTCATGCATAATATTGTATATCTCTAACATTCTTCATTGAGATCTTATGCAAAAATTAGCCCAGATCAGATATCGGAATCAGAAATTCGCCGATAAAATACAGGAAATCAAAGAGTTAAATTCTGGCAGAGATTCAGAAGGGACAAAAAGTTTCTAGATATCAAATATAAACCTAGAGACCTACACCAAAAGACCACAGAAGATTGAAGCTGTGAGCTCACAAATCGGCCGCGGATCCGCGGCCGAGTCTGGCCGAGTCGCCGTGGATCCGTGGTCGAGTCAGAGGAATGGACATCGAGACTTTTCCAGAAACATCTTCTCAACTTCTTAGCTTACTGGGGACGCTTCATAACTACCTAGCTTACTTTAGAAGCCTCTGCATAACTACCTAACTTATTAGGGAAGCTTGATTAGGGGCTATAAAAAGGGACCTAAACCTACATTAAAATGGTTGTTGAGTTGTTGGTTGTTGTTGAATTTTAGTTGATTTTTAGCACACAATCCAAAACCAAATCAAGATCCAATTCCAAATCAAGATCCAAAATCAAGAATCGTGAGAAATTCATCGAGCAACTTCATTCAAGATCTTTTATGCGAAACCGATCGTCATCAACGAGCACGTGATCCTCGATAGATCCAAGACACACGGTGATCGAGTGAAGCGAAGATCGACGGAGAAATTATCTCTTCAAGGGAGTGATCGAGAGCGAATTTCCTTGTAATCTCGGATTGAAGAAGTTGTAATTTGAAGTTGAATAATAAAGGTGATCATTACTCTTAATCTTGCTTTCTTTAAATTTTCGCATTATGAAATCTCTATTTGTTGATTCTTCTATTTTCATAATGTGTGAATAAATCTCCTCTTGCTAAGGATTCGAAGGAATTTGGTGGATCAAATGGTGAAAGAATTCTATATTCATCTTAAGTCTTATGGAGATTATAAATTTTAGCAAAAAAATCATTAATGTCCAAATTGTGAGTGAGATCAATTTATTGTGAATTTCATCACAATTTGGGGATTAGATTGATGATCTTCCTTGTTAAGGGCTAGATGAGAATGGCAATCAATGAAAGAACAAGGGGCAATAAAGGAGAAACCCTAGTTTCTTCAAAGAATCCCTAATTCTCATTAATAACCATCGATCTAGTTGTAATTCTACCAATAGATAAGATGAATCATCTCAAATAATCATCCATTGCTACCAATTCCATTCGAATCCTACAAGCTTTCATCAATTTTCTTGATAACTAAATCTTGAACATTTTCTTCAATTCTTTTTCTTGAAAACTATTTCTTAAACTTCTTCAAATGATTAATTCAACCAAATCTTGAACTATTTCTTGAATTTAAGAATTTATGAGTTCCACGAATCCCAGAAGACGACCCGTACTCACTAACACTCGCTACGCGCGATACCGTTATTGCGGTTATTATACGACTAAAACATTTCATTACTTCTTTACTATTACATCTTTTCTTTAAAATCATAGAGGTGAGAAATCGATCGAATCAAATAGCGCCGTTGCCGGGGATGCGTGCGTAATTTGTTCTTTCTTTCTATTTGAGTTGAAATAGTATTATTCCATCAAAATTTAAATCAAAATCGTATCGTGTGCTTAACGATTAGTGTGTGAATTTTGCAAGGGAATCTGGGCAGAGAAATAAAGATTCTGAAGCATTCAACAGGATGAGATGACCAAGAAGAGCAGCAGTACAAAATTTTGTTCAAAACTCTTTTCAATTGGCCGCGGAACCGCAGCCATTACCTTGTTGTGGCCGCGTATCCGCGGATCTTTAGGTGTATTGGGACTCCAGTTTTCTCTGGTATATTCTCTTCTTTCTCCTCTCTCCTCTGATTAGTCCAATAACAACTTTTCTGCAGGATTCTTTGCATAAATTCACCGCGCTTAAAAAATCTTGTTGTGTGTTTTGATATTGGTTGTTTTTGCATATTTTAATACGGAAATTAAGGGCAAAGACCAAATTCAGATTAGGTGGGAATTTCATTACTCTTCCTAAGCCCCAAAATTCACAAAAATAGCATCCGCATCACCCTTCATTAATTAAAAAATATCTAGATAAGACTCTAAGGACCGTCGCGCTCAATTAGGACAGAGGAAGGTCGTGGATAATCTATTGCTTATCCGCATTTCTTTTATGGTGTCTAGACAAGTGTGTCTAAGGCAAGTGGTTACTTAATTAGGCCCGCTATGTTAGTTGTATATATGCCCTAGAGGCCAGTATTGTACAGATGATGTATATTATATTGGATGCTTGGACATATATAGAGATGACTTTCTTGCTTGATATGATAGTATGCTATCTGGTTGCTCTTTATCTTAACATGTACACTTGTCTCTTTAAACTGTCTTATGGTTACATGTTGGTAAAGCCTTTAGGATGTATACTTGACTACCTGGACTATGATGCAGATCATACTAGTGGGGACATGGTAGTCCATAGGTACATCCTTTAAGGTCCCTAGTCGTGGGTATATCGAGACGGGGCATCGATATACCAGAGTAGACTAGCGTATACGCTTCTCGACCCATGAGATGGGCGATGGATGATCCCATATCCATTGGTGTTTGACATCAGATATGGTATACGGGTGCTCAGTGGAGACTGGGTACACTGGACGGACTCGCCGAGAACTCCCAGATGGTATTATACCTCACGTCAGATGGCAGTTCTCAGGTGACACTTGTACAGGTTAGTCTGTAGACCCGAGATCGTCATAGAGTCTTGTGTGATTCCCACTGTGCTTTGATCTCCACCTTACCACGTCCATGAGGGCGTGCAAAACGGTGGTCTTTGGGTACAGTCCCGAGTCATATGGAGGCAATGAGCGATAGGAGGAGTTTCGTCTCTCCCGGTATTGGGGGTTGATGTTGCGCTGTGCTCGATTGCCGTAACAGGGAAGTCCCTGGCCAGGACTGATCAGAGATTTGCTGGCAAGTGTTACCAGTAGTTTCTCGACCCGTTATGAGCCTCACATCGGCACGACTTATCGGTTATTGGGGTCTGACGTTTACCACCCCTAGACTTGATATGCGACATATCAGACGAACAGACCGGACTGTACGGTAAGTGTTACTGGTTGGATTCACAGGAGTGTGAGCGGGCTAGCTCGTCGATTTTCTGATCGCTCAATGCCCGGGTGGCCGTTATGTTTAGCAGACCGCTTGCGGCTTGTGGATGCTTGATATGATCATCGTCTGCTACCGGCGTATTGACGAGTCTTTAGAGTCCTACACAGAGGTTTCCTGGCTCAAGCGAAACGAAATAGGAGCGCATATGAGATATGTGCGAGACCGAGAATAATGCGAGTATGTGATACCGTGTTTCATTCTCGCGATGAATGTATCGATTGGTTATATGCGATATAACCTAGATATCGAATCAAGGATTGATTCGATAAGCCGATACATTGGATACTGGTCGGTTATATGCGATATGACCGGATTGTTAAATCAAGTGTTGATTTAATGATTTAATGTATAATTATATATTTGATATATTGCTTTGCATCAACTAGTATTGGTTCATTTTATAAAGGATTTTCTCACTTGATGCACATTGTATATGTGATATATTTTTGTGCACTTGTTTGTATCATGTTTGATGATACTTGCTCACTAGGGTTTGTGTAAAGATTAAACCATGGTTATATGGATGGTTAGGGTTTTGATTATTTACTTAGTTATTTATTTATTTATTCTTTTTGGATATTATTAAGAATGGTGGCTTATTTTGTTTCTATGTTGAAGCTTCTTGAAGCTTTGACAAAGTCCACCATCCTTATCTCATCCTTAACCCTAACCATTCCAACTAACCTTAGTTTAATCTCTACACTTGACCATGGTCAAGATATGATAAGTATTCATATTAGTTTCATTTTTAAACAAGAAACTTATCATATTCTTTCTTGCTCTCCTTCTTCTTCTTCAAGAAAAACCTTGTCTTCAACAATGGCATCTTGAGCAAAAGTGTGAGAAATCCAATTCTAAAGTGAACCCACCTCCTATTTCTTCACCCTCTACCTCTTGCCAAGTTGTTTTGGGTGTTTTCTTCACAAGTTTCACAACTTGGTGAAGTTGGAGCTTGAACTTGTGAAACCTCGACGTAGATCATCTTCGGCACGAAGCCGACGACCTAGTCCGCCCAATTCTCCGATGAAGCCGACGTTTGAGTTCGGGATTCGAGATGGACAGCGAGAGGACGCCTACGTGGAGCTAAGGAAGTGGAGAACCGGATCTACAAAGGTTGTAGCATCTCTCCTTTAGTTAAGATGTTAACTAGTTTCATATTTCGCCTAGAATTCTAGCCGACGATCCGTATTAGGGTTTCTCGGCACCCATAATTTTTGAAATTGGCATGGTTGATACCTTGTGAGACCTCTTAAGAGTGCCTAGGAACCCTACAGTGGTATCAGAGCCTAGCTAGAGCCTTAGGCGAAGTCTAGACGACGTTTGAAACCCGAACGAACCCGAAACCCTAAAACCCAAGTGCTCTCTGGACTTTTTCTAAAATCTGGGATTTTTCCATATTAAAAATGCCTAAAAAATTCAGCAGGAAGATCTAAGAATTATGGTGCAACACGTGCTCACGATGCGTCTAAACCGCCGCGGAAACGCGGCAGAAGCATGGCTTCTGCCGCGCTTCCGCCGCCTACTGTTCACAATGCACAATATTTTTTGCACAGTAATTCCTCTTTTCTGATGCTGGATTTTATAGGAATTTTTAAATATTATTCAAGAGTTGAATTTTCTGGGGTTGTTTTGGGGATTCAGTGTTTCGATCGGGGTATCGGATTTTGTCTATGTGGCTTTCCGGATAAATTTTAGAATATGTTAAAAGGTTCGACCGGATATAAATACCCAACTTTTCCCCTGTCGGGAAATTTCCAAGTGTTGGATTTTTCCATAGTTTAACGACGTTCTAAGTAGTGCAAGTAATGCGATGGACCTTCTAGAAGACAACAAACCTTAACTCGATTATGTGACCGTCTTGAACTGCCCTTTGAACCTTCGGGTTTGGGGCAGTACGGCGTGCCACATGTGAGGCGTTGGCTTGACCCTTCTACGGCTGGACCGTTGGTACTGAGGCACGAACTGAATGTTGTTAGACTTATTTCATGTGTTGAGCTGTATCGGGAAAACTTGGGTATTCGACTGTTCGATCGGAAAGTTTAACATTTTCTGTTTATCTGGAATGTGATACAATAATTGGAATTCACAAACAGTTATGAGATAACTGAATGAATGTTATAAATCTAGCGGTTTAGTCCCACATGATATTGAAAAGAGTTTTCGATAATGAGACTAAAATGCGGGATTTATATCTGTTAGGCATGTGATGTCTAAGCATTTCATTTGATTAGGCATGTGATGTCTAAAGAGGTTGCGGATTCCAACTGTTGTAGTTTTACACTTTCTTTTCTGTGACCGTAAGTGTAGTATGTTCATATCGCCGGTTTCGTTGCTATACGTCAACGACAATTGGGGTATGCATACTTACTTACGTTGATGACATGTGATGTTATGTGTTGCTGGATATGTTATATTGGATCGTCGTGTTTGAATAGCCGGGGGTTTTTATGTGAGATGAGTGTTTTTCATTTTCATTCATATAAAAACTTGTATGTAATATTCTTTTATTTGGGGCACTTCCAGGTAGCGGAAGTTGTCACCTTTTGTATATTATTTACTTTTCCGCATTAGGATAGACCCAAGAAAGGGAGCACAAGTAACCGGGTTCTAGGGTCCAGTGGGAGACCAACTCGAGGAGTCGAGTCCGGGTCTCCTAACCCTAGAATTGGTAGGGTTGCTTACCGCTCTCGTAGGGGTCTAGGGGTGTGGGATTGGCTATTCATCACGATCATGGAATCCGTGTTTTATACTGGCTCGTATTGAAAACACGGACGTCCTAGTATATCCAATATTTCATATGTTTCTTCTGCTGCGATATCTGTGATGTGATCATGTGATGTTCTGTGATGGATACAGTATATAGTATATATGATATATTATATAGACGTTACTTATGTTTTACACCCGCGCTAGCCCTGCCCCGCTCTGCCGTTAGTTACCTAACCTAACGGTGCACGAGGGGACATCGAGGCGAATGCGGATGGCATAAGTATACGTCGTATTTATCTGTGATATTTAGGTACATAAATGATGGGACTTCATTAATGAGATTAATGAAAGAAAAGAAACCTAAGATGTTGTAGAATCAAATTTTAAATAAAACAGGTAGCTACAGTTCTTTCTTTGCACAGCGGTATATGTGATATATCCTGCACCTTATTCGATGAGGAAAGGACCGAGATCCCTTCACCGGGAGTGACTCCTTTAGCAATAACTGGCAGATGCTACACACTCGGTTTGGTTATTGATTGCTTTTAAGAGTTTTTGCTTTGCACAGTGATATATATGATATATCCCGCACCTCATTCGACGAGGAAAGGACCGAGATCCCTTCACCGGGAGTGACTCCTTTAGCAAAACTAGAAAAGCCTCAAAATCACTCCATTTCAAAACTTAATTTTGATTCTACAACGATATCAAGTTCATTACGCAATAGGTTTTCAGAAAAACCTGTCGTAGCCCTCCGTCATTTCAGATGAGTAGTAGTTAGTATTCATGCTACGTTTGTTGGCCTGTGTCAAGGCGTAGTGTGCGGTAGCTAACTAGTATTTATCTGCTTATGCATATGATGCAGATTGGATTAGGGTAGTCGTGCGACTTTGTTGGCCTGCGTCAAGGGTCGTACGGGTGGGTTTAATTCAATCAGGAAATGACGGGTTGAACTTGACTAGCGCACTATGGTTTGTTGGCCTGCGTCAAGGTCATAGGACGCTAGGGGTAAAATATTATCGGGAATTTCAAGTGTTGAAATTTGCAATGAGATTGCATACCTTCTATGAGATAGTTGGATCCCGATACCCACTGCGAGTAAGAGTTACTCCTGGGAGAGTTTTACACATTGCAATTAGCTGATCAAGTAGGTGTCTAGAAAGGTGTCAACGAGGTTACGCCTCTGGGAAAACGAGGTTTACATTAATTAGGTTCGTGCGAAAGCACGGGGGACCTCCCTCAAAGTACCGACACTGGCCTGGCTGAAAGATTGGTGAACTTGTAGTGTGTAATTAATCCCGGCTAGTCTTTCCTTTTAGGGTTTGAAGGAAGATTTGATAAAAAGCAGTGGGAGCCATCCTGATTAGATAAGATAATAACCAATCTGATCTTGCACGAGCATACGCTAAAGTGTTTTCTTCTCTCTCTCTCCAGGTAGCGACCATTTCATGCCCTAATGAAAATAATAATATGGATGTATTGACCGAACCCGCATGTTATACTGTGCTGGGGAACGTTGGTTCCGTTCTTTCTTATAAGAGTTATAGGAATGAACATGAAATAGGGGAATACCAGGATTCCCATGCCACCCGATTGAAGAAAGTACATGTTGATGCATTTTCTTCGGGTGTGTTCGTTACAGAGAACTGTTTCTCCATTTGCTCTACGTCCTGGGTATTAGATACCGGGTCAGGATCCCATATATGTAATCAGTTACATGGGCTTAGGAAAGGTAGAGAACTTGGAGAAGGTGATAAAGACATTAGAGTTGGAAATGGTGCAATTGTTGCAGCTAAGACTGTCGGGGAATATCACCTTGTATTACCAACTGGTAATACATTGGTTCTGAACGAATGCTATTACATGCCGAACCTGATATGCAACATTATATCGGTTTCTTTGTTGAGTAAAGAAGGATATAATTTTGTATTACAGGACAATGTTATGAACATTTTCCGTAACCAAAAGTTGGTTGGATCAGGCACGTTGTGCAATGGCATTTATGTTCTAAATCAATCAACAGTTCTGAGCATAACAAACACACACAAGAGGAAGAGTTCAGAACTGAACGAATCCTTCTTGTGGCATTGTAGACTGGGTCACATCAATGCGATACGACTAGCTAAGTTGCATAAAGATGGATATTTAAATCCGTTTGAATTTTCATCTTATGACACTTGCCAGTCATGTCTCAAAGGCAAGATGACCAAAACTCCGTTTACGGGACACGGAGAAAGAGTTACTGAACTCTTGGGGCTGATACATAGTGATGTATGCGGTCCCATGTCTACACATGCCAGGGATGGTTCTTCATACTTCATTACATTCACTAACGATCTCTCTAGGTTCGGGTATGTGTTCCTGATGAAACACAAATCAGAAGCTTTTGAGAAATTTAGGGAATATAAACAAGAAGTTGAGAACCAAACCGGAAAAAGTATTAAAATCCTACAATCTGATCGAGGAGGTGAATACTTGAGCAATGAATTCCTGGACTTCCTAAAAGAGAATGGGATTCTCTCTCAGCTGACTCCTCCATATACACCACAGCACAACGGTGTATCAGAACGGAGGAACCGCACCCTATTAGATATGGTGCGCTCTATGATGAGCACAGCTGAGTTACCTATTTCCTTCTGGGGATATGCACTGGAAACAACTGCAGACCTATTGAATATGGTTCCCACCAAAACCGTGCCGACCACTCCATATGAGATATGGAAAGGAAAGAGACCATGTCTTAATTATGTTAAGATATGGGGTTGTCCGGCCTATGTAAAAACGCAAAATCCGGACAAACTCGCGGCAAGGTCCATTCTGTGTAAGTTTATTGGATATCCCAAACATTCGCGCGGGTATATCTTCTACCACACCGAGGAACAAAAGGTGTTTGTTTCTCGACATGCCACCTTTTTAGAAAAGGAATTTCTTGAAAAGGAGATTAGTGGCAAGGAGGTAGAACTGGAAGAGGTTCCAGTAATACAGACTACAACAGAAGATTTGGTTGAACCAGAGGATTCAGTAGCTCCCGATGAACCTCAGCCTCTCCGTCGATCTAGTAGGGTTTCTCGCCCACCTGAGAGATACTACGGTTTTCTCATGGATGGTGGGAGCGAGGATTGCATCATGGATGATGATGACCCAACTAGCTTCGAGCAGGCCATCACGAGTAGGGACTCAGTGAAATGGCTGGATGCTATGCGGTCCGAGATGGAATCCATGTACACCAACAAAGTATGGACTTTGGACGTTGCTCCTGAAGGGGTAAAACCTATTGGGAGCAAGTGGATCTTCAAGAAGAAACTTGGTGTAGATGGGAAAGTGGAGACTTTCAAAGCTAGACTTGTTGCAAAGGGTTTTCGTCAAAGACCAGGTGTGGACTATGACGAAACCTTTTCTCCAGTGGCTATGCTTAAATCCATCCGGATCATGCTTGCCATCGCTGCATATCATGATTACGAAATCTGGCAAATGGATGTTAAGACCGCCTTTCTAAATAGTGATTTAGAAGAGTGCGTGTACATGACTCAGCCAGAGGGCTTCGTAGATAGTGGGAGCAGCGGGAAGGTGTGTAAGCTGCTTAAATCCATTTATGGATTAAAGCAAGCATCGCGGAGTTGGAACATCTGCTTTGACGTCGTTATCAAAGAGTTTGATTTCGTCAAAAATCCAGATAAACCTTGTATCTACAAGAAGGAGGCAGAGAGTAAGGTTGTCTTCCTCGTATTGTACGTGGACGACATACTCTTGATAGGAAATGATATTCCTATGCTGCAATCGGTCAAGCTCTTCTTATCACAAAGATTCTCAATGAAAGATCTTGGTGATGCCTCCTGCATATTGGGGATTAGGATCTATAGAGATAGATCCAAACGGACATTGGGATTGTCCCAATCCAGGTACATTGACACCATACTAAAGAGGTTTAGTATGGAAGAATCCAAGCGTGGGAACTTGCCCACGATCTCTGGAGTCACTCTCTCCAAAGAGATGTCTCCCAAGACTGATTTGGAGAGAGCTCGCATGCAAGGGATACCCTATGCTTCGGCAGTAGGCTCTATCATGTATGCGATGCTATGTACCAGACCCGATGTAGCATACTCACTAAGTGTAGTGAGCAGGTATCAAGCTGATCCTGGAGAGAGTCACTGGACAGCTTTGAAGAGCATTCTCAAGTACTTGCAAAGGACTAAAGAGATGCTCTTGGTGTATGGTAACGGAGAACTCCAAGTGGAGTCCTTTACCGATTCGAGCTTCCAGAGTGATAAGGACGACTCTAAGTCGCAGTCGGGCTTTGTCTTTACCCTTTACGGAGGGGCGGTTAGCTGGAAGAGTTCCAAGCAGGAAACCGTGGCAGACTCGATGATGGAGGCTGAATACATCGCTGCCAACGATGCTGCCAAAGAGGCTGTCTGGATCAAGAAGTTCATTACTGAACTTGGAGTGGTTCCATCCATTGAGCATCCAATACCTTTGTATTGCGATAACAATGGAGCGGTGGCTTTGGCCAAGGAACCCAGGTCCCATCAGCGATCCAGGCATATTCTGAGGCGGTATCACCTGATCCGGGAGATAGTTGATCGCTGGGAGATCGAGGTCAGGAGGGTTGACATGAAGAACAACACGGCGGATCCACTCACGAAGGCCATTCCCCAGATACAGTTTGAGAGACTCTTCGGGATGCTCGGTATGCGATACTACAGCAGCTGGCCTTAGTGCAAGTGGGAGATTGTTAGTTGTATGTATGCCCTAGAGGCCAGTATTGTACAGATGATGTATATTATATTGGATGCTTGGACATATATAGAGATGACTTTCTTGCTCGATATGATAGTATGCTATCTGGTTGCTCTTTATCTTAACATGTATACTTGTCTCTTTAAACTGTCTTATGGTTACATGTTGGTAAAGCCCTTAGGATGTGTACTTGACTACCTGGACTATGATGCAGATCATACTAGTGGGGACATGGTAGTCCATAGGTACATCCTTTAAGATCCCTAGTCGTGGGTATATCGAGACGGGGCATCGATATACCAGAGTAGACTAGCGTATACGCTTCTCGACCCATGAGATGGGTGATGGATGATCCCATATCCATTGGTGTTTGACATCAGAGTTGGTATACGGGTGCTCAGTGGAGACTGGGTACACTGGACGGACTCGCCGAGAACTCCCAGATGGTATTATACCTTACGTCAGATGGCAGTTCTCAGGTGACACTTGTACAGGTTAGTCTGTAGACCCGAGATCGTCATAGAGTCTTGTGTGATTCCCACTGTGCTTTGATCTCCACCTTACCACGTCCATGAGGGCGTGCAAAACGGTGGTCTTTGGGTACAGTCCCGAGTCACATGGAGGCAATGAGCGATAGGAGGGGTTTCGTCTCTCCCGGTATTGGGGGTTGATGTTGCGCTGTGCTCGATTGGCCGTAACAGGGAAGTCCCTGGCCAGGGCTGATCAGAGATTTGCTGGTAAGTGTTACCAGTAGTTTCTCGACCCGTTATGAGCCTCACATCGGCACGACTTATCGGTTATTGGGGTCTGACGTTTACCACCCCTAGACTTGATATGCGACATATCAGACGAACAGACCGGACTGTACGGTAAGTGTTACTGGTTGGATTCACAGGAGTGTGAGCGGGCTAGCTCGTCGATTTTCTGATCGCTCAATGCCCAGGTGGCCGTTACGTTTAGCAGACCGCTTGCGGCTTGTGGATGCTTGATATGATCATCGTCTGCTACCGGCGTATTGACGAGTCTTTAGAGTCCTACACAGAGGTTTCCTGGCTCAAGCGAAACGAAATAGGAGCGCATATGAGATATGTGCGAGACCGAGAATAATGCGAGTATGTGATACCGTGTTTCATTCTCGCGATGAATGTATCGATTGGTTATATGCGATATAACCTAGATATCGAATCAAGGATTGATTCGATAAGCCGATACATTGGATACTAGTCGGTTATATGCGATATGACCGGATTGTTAAATCAAGTGTTGATTTAATGATTTAATGTATAATTATATATTTGATATATTGCTTTGCATCAACTAGTATTGGTTCATTTTATAAAGGATTTTCTCACTTGATGCACATTGTATATGTGATATATTTTTGTGCACTTGTTTGTATCATGTTTGATGATACTTGCTCACTAGGGTTTGTGTAAAGATTAAACCATGGTTATATGGATGGTTAGGGTTTTGATTATTTACTTAGTTATTTATTTATTTATTCTTTTTGGATATTATTAAGAATGGTGGCTTATTTTGTTTCTATGTTGAAGCTTCTTGAAGCTTTGACAAAGTCCACCATCCTTATCTCATCCTTAACCCTAACCATTCCAACTAACCTTAGTTTAATCTCTACACTTGACCATGGTCAAGATATGATAAGTATTCATATTAGTTTCATTTTTAAACAAGAAACTTATCATATTCTTTCTTGCTCTCCTTCTTCTTCTTCAAGAAAAACCTTGTCTTCAACAATGGCATCTTGAGTAAAAGTGTGAGAAATCCAATTCTAAAGTGAACCCACATCCTATTTCTTCACCCTCTACCTCTTGCCAAGTTGTTTTGGGTGTTTTCTTCACAAGTTTCACAACTTGGTGAAGTCGGAGCTTGAACTTGTGAAACCTCGACGTAGATCATCTTCGGCACGAAGCCGACGACCTAGTCCGCCCAATTCTCCGATGAAGCCGACGTTTGAGTTCGGGATTCGAGATGGACAGCGAGAGGACGCCTACGTGGAGCTAAGGAAGTGGAGAACCGGATCTACAAAGGTTGTAGCCTCTCTCCTTTAGTTAAGATGTTAACTAGTTTCATATTTCGCCTAGAATTCTAGCCGACGATCCGTATTAGGGTTTCTCGGCACCCATAATTTTTGAAATTGGCATGGTTGATGCCTTGTGAGACCTCTTGAGAGTGCCTAGGAACCCTACACGCTATTTACATAGCGGATACCTCCCACTTACCTGGCACTTACCTGGCCATAGGAGGGATAAAGAGATAGTAGAGGATTTATCCTGCTATTTGTTTTCTGTAAGTTTAGGAGCGGTCTAGTGACTTGACCTATGTGACCTTAGATCTATGGTTGATTGTGCATTTTTGTGTGATTTTTCTAAATCCGTCTTTTTCAAAACAAACCACAAACTAAACCACTTTCTTTAATTTACACATACGCTGCCACTTGCGCTAAAATCGCTTAGTGCATGCTCGACTGGACACGGGATTCTAGTGTCCGTCTTGTCCGCATTTCTTCTATCGACTCTGAAGTCGGTATTTCTTCATTTTCTTTTTCCTCACCACAAACCACATCCACCGAGATGGACGGTTCTCCATCGAATTTCAATAACACCACTTTGCCACCATCCGCAGGTGCGCAGAATCTACCGTGTATATCTCTCCAAGAGAGATGCTACCCTATACGTGGTCCTCTTTCTACTTGTTTTTCTATTCCACTGATTGGTAGGGAAGAGTGTGTTTGTAGTTAACCGCAATCAATAACGGTGTCGCGCGTAGCTAGACCGAGATGAGTACGGGTCGTCCTCAGGGAAACGTTGAATCTTTTACTCTTACTTTAGATGTGTTGAGAAAGGAGGAAGAAATAAGAATGTTGTAGAATGGTTTCTAGATCTACGTTAAGCAAGAATGCAAAAATATAGATCTAGATTATTTTAGGGATGTAGTTAATATAATAAAAGGGCTTGTAGGGTTTGTTAGGATTTAGTAGTTATGGACGATTAATTAAAAGTTACCCTTTTTATCCTTTAATAGATTTATAACTAGAATGACGGTGATGCGTGTAGATTAGGGTTTCTGGAGGGAAAAGGAATCCCACTCTTAACCCTTATCTCGACACGGAACCCCGTTCATATCTAGCCTTTACCAAAACAATCATTAATCTAATCACTAATCGCGGTCGGAACTAGCAAAGAATTGTTAGCGCGCCCGATTAGGATGTTAATGATTCTTTTGATAAAGTTCATAAACTTTATAGAACTTAAAAAGGGTTTAGAGATGTTCATCATCTATTAGCCTACCCTAATCCTACGAACCCTAACAAGCGGAGAATTACTCGCGCATGTTGGGAGAAGAAGATGAAAAGACAGAGAGGGAAAACATAATGTAAAATGCAAAAGAATTAAATAAAACAACTACCTTTATTAATCAACTTGAACAATCTACACTTTATTCCTTAGAAAATGATTACAAAAACTTGGTTTGCTTCTCGAACTCTTCCGAAGGAGGTAGGATGAACAGTTGATGATCAGCCTGGATGCGTGAGCCGTCTTGGACTTCGTGATCTCTTCGGCTTGATAATTTTTCCAAGAGGCTCTCGGTGCCCTTTTATAGTGCAAAGCCAGAATATTCTTGTTGAAAACTTAGTAAAATTCATCATAGATTTATGCCCCAAAATTTTAGCCAACGATCTCTCTAGATTGCCGCGGATCCGCGGCCAACACGGGGGTTTGGCCGCGGTTCCGCGGCCAATGGTGGGGATCTCTTGATCATTTTTCTTGGGTTTTGTGATTGTGACATGTGGCAATCCTAGGTACCTTTAGAATTCAGAAATCTTCTCTCGGTTGCTCCCAGACTTGGTCTCCAAGTTTTGCTTCTTAATTTGGCAAGTTTTCTTCAACAACTTGATTTGTTTGATAAATTCTGCATAACAACTTGGAAAATTCTGCACAATAATCTCAAATAATATTTAGTAGACTTAGTTCTACTAGGATTTGGTCAATAGATTTATTTGCATACATTTTCCTACCAAATACTAATTAAAATATATTAACACATGGAAAATGGTGTTTTTACACATAAACCCTCATATGTATAATATATTATAATAAAGTCCTTTTTTAATATGAAAATGGTAGGAAAAATGTAATAAAAATGTGCAGTTTTATCAACTGAACAAATACCCCCAAACTTATCTTTGATCGTCCCGAGCAAACTAGTTTATTTAAGAGGAGAAAAAGAAAGGAGAAAACTAAGCACACTTTCGTAGGCAGACACGATTGCACTGAGCAGGTGCAACAAGCCGTTAAATCTCTAGGTGTCCCTAGTAGGAGGAGTGTTGTCTCCTGAGGGTTTTCAGCGGATTACACCCACAAAATCCTATAACAAAAGAAAGATGGTGAAATTTACATATAAAGATAAGAACCATAAAAGAAATACTTTGAAAATTTAGAGTTTCCAACTAAACTAGCTTTTCAGTTGTCATGAGCCCTATCTTAATAGTCATGAAAAAATGTCAGAAATCACATCATCCATCAATAAAACATCGTCTTTATTCTTCATTCCTACCTTTCATCCAAACATTGATCATATAACCCCACGTGTATGTAAAGAACATCCCTACACTCGGAGAATTCAATTCAAGCTATCATACTCTTGTCCATCTACCTCAGTACTTTTTAACTTGATGAATATTTAGATTTGCTCACACATTTTCATGCGACCGTTAATACTTCTTGAGGTACTAACAGACCGATTACTCGTGTGCTTGCTGATTAGGTGATAGTATTTTTCTCGTCTTGCACCATCTAAGGCTTAGCAGTGACTCCCAGACCAGTTGGCCTTAGGGCACTAGGTGAAGAGGCACCCTCGCTATATTTTTTTATTGCTACCTTGGCGATAACAAAACCAGTGTTCATTTTTTTCTTTTCACCATTTTTATATTTGCTTCATTTTTTTTCTTCATACTTTGGCTTTTAGACAAGAGCATTTCAAGGTATCCTCTACTATCCCGAGTTTCAAGACGTGTGTAAGTGCATATAGTAGGGTATCAACATTCAAATGTTTGGCTTCCAGAATAGAAACTATTTTTCAGACTTATTTTTATCCTCAGATTAGTGACTTCCTTCATCTTACTAACCCTTGGGACAACAGCTCATAACTATTTATTACTAGTTCGTTTAAAAAAACTTCTAATTTTCTTGGTTTTCTTAAACTATTCCTATCTTTTGGATATAATTTTTCACTTTCTACTCCTTTGTTATAAAAAAAATAATTTTTTTTAATCTTTAAATTTTTTTGAAAATTTGTGCTTATGCAAAATATGATGCAACTTGATGTGTAAATAAGCACAAACCTCCCCCAAACCTGTTTACAGCAGTGTCCTCACTGATGTCATCCGTTAAGCTCAAAAAGCTGTAGACTTGGGAGGAAATTATTAATGGGGGCAAGAATATATGGAAGTGAAAATCCTCCCCCAAACTTATTTTAGGCTCACAATTTTGTAAAAATCATTTTCTTTCAAGAGCCAAAATATACCCCCCCAAACTTGAGTTAAACAATGTTAATCTTTTAAAATCATCGGGGGGTAAAGTTATTGGTCAAAGTAAAGCCTTACAAATACCAAAAGTTAACACCAACCATTCAAAAATTTTATCGATGAAGCACCAAGGTTGGTGGAAGAACATGTCACCTTTCGACGTAAAGAAGTGGGGAGGTGATAAGAGGTGTGATGGAAAAGGATTGCGTCTAAATTTGGAGAGACGACACAGTGATAGTAATGATGGATTACTCGCATTATCATGATTGTCCAAAAGAAGGGGTGGAGGTTCAATTTCTTTATCTTGGAGTTGATTCATCTCAACACCCGTGTCTTGTAAAAATGCGAGTTCATCAGCGAAAATTTCCTCAAAGCTTTCATCGATACCCCGAAGAATAATGTCATCAGAAAAAATGGGGTGATCGTCAGACTCTATAAAAAGTTCCTCATCAGTGTTAGATGTTGACCCGGACAAATCGGTGGAAGAGTCCGTGTCAAGCAACAACATATGAAAAGAGTCAGTATCATGAGGTTGATCAAATTCGCTGCTGTCGACATCCATTAATTCGACAGAACACACATGAGCATAGGGTTCGGAGGGTTCACTTCCCAACTTGTAAATGTTAAGCTCTATTGACTTCTTTCCAAAGGATAGGGTCATAGAGCCGTTTCTACAATTGATTACTGCGTTGGAAGTGGCCAAAAAGGGTCGACCGAGTATCACCGGGATTTGATTGCGTGGGTTTGCCACAGGTTGTGTATCAATAACGATAAAGTCCACAGGGAATATGAATTCCCCGACTTTGATTAACACATCCTCTAGCTCACCCCTAGGCTGGGTGATAGATCGATCGGCCATCTGAAGAGTGCAATGCGCAGGTTTTAACTCTCCGATCCCTAATTGCTCATAAACAGAATACGGAAGCAAGTTAACACTAGCACCTAAATCGAGTACAGCACGATTGATATTTTTACCCCCAATAGAAATTGAAATTGTAGGACTTCCGGGGTCCTTTCGTTTCTTGGGTAGTTGTTGTGTAAAAGCAGTGCTCACATTGCTCGCAAGGAAAACTTTTTTAGGTACTTGAACTTTTCTCTTCCTAGTGCACAAGTCCTTTAGGATTTTCGCATATGACGGAACTTGTTGAATAGCATCTAGGAGAGGAATGTTTATGTTAACTTGCTTAAAAATTTCCACAATCTTCTCCATTTGTGGACTTGGTCTGTTGCCCCTTAACCTGTTTGGATAAGGTGCTTTATCAATAAGGGTTTGGTCCAACATTGGAGAGGATTGTGGGGACGGATTCGATCCCAAAACTGGAGTGGGAATCGACTTAGATAGATCTGGCAGAATGGGCGAAGGGTTCGAGCCTTGGGGAAAACGGAGAATAGGCTCGGGTGAAGGTGGGAGACTAGACGAATTAGGGGAAGAAGAAGAAGCTGGGGTATCATTGGTGTCACTATTATCACACTGCTCACCCACTCGGTTATTCAGCACTTTTCCCGATCTCAACGTGGTAACAGCACTCACATTATAACTTTGTGAGTGGCCAGGATTAGGTATGGGTTGAGATGGTAGTTTCCCTTTCTCTCTCGCACTCATTGCGGCGTTTAACTGTGCGATTTGGTTTTCTATTGATTTAATACTCTCACCATGGGAGGCGGAGTTTTTCGTTAAGGTATCAATAGAAGACCTCATCTCAGCCGAAAATTGCATGGATTGTTTCATGAATATATCCAAAGTTTGTGCAAGTGAGTTGTCAGTACCGGCCACTTGTGGTGCAGAAATGTTGGCCGGATATTGGAAATTCTGTGACTGAAAGGGGGGCTGATTCTGTGGTTGTGGTTGCTGTGGAGGAGGTCTTTGATAATTGCTTTGTTGGTTTTGCTTCCAAGCAAAGTTAGGATGATTCCACCATCCTTGATTATATGTGGAAGAATAAGGGTCGTTTCTAGGTCGCTGCTGAAAAGCAGCATTAGCTTGAAACGATGCATTCATAGGACATTCTTCCGTTAAGTGTGAAGGATCCGAACAGCAACCACAGACGGTCTTAGGAAGCGTGACCTGATTTAGGGAGAATGATGAGAACTTGTTTTCAATAGCGACGAGTTTCTTTTGTATCGCTGCCATTTCGGCTTTTACTGCGATAGAAATATCGAGCTGGTGAATACCTCCCTTAGTTAAAGGTGGTCTTACGCTTTCCCACTGCAACGTGTGTTCAGCAAGGTCTTCCAGATATTTCCATGCTTCACCGTCATCTTTAGACATGAAATTGCATTGACACATTGTTTCAAGCATCTGCTTTGTCGCTAGATTAATGCCCTCATATATAATCTGACATAAATCCTATCTTCGTATTCCGTGATGGGGGCATTGGACAAGCAGATCTTTGAAATGTTCAAAGCACTTCCAAAATGGTTCATTGGGAAGCTGGGTGAACTGGTTGATCTCACTCCTAATATGGGCAGTCTTATGGTTTGGGTAAAACTTCTTAAGAAATGCTATTACGAATTCATTCCAATTAGTGATAGAGTGTGCGGCAGTATTATAAAACCATTTTTCTGCTAAGTCGCACAGTGTGAATGGGAGAAGACGTAAGCGCATAGCATCTAAAGTCAATTGTGAAGTACCCATCATTGCGCATACGTTTTCGAATTTGGTGATGAAAACGTACGCGTATTCCGACTCAAGCCCGTGAAATTTGGGCAGCAGGTTGATGTAGTGGGGTTTAATTTCAAAATTATCCCCGTTAGGTGGTGGAAGAGATAGACAAGTAGGAAGGGGACCACGAATATGATAGCGTCCCTCTTGGAGAGAGATGCACGGTGGATTCTGCGCACCTTCGGGCGGTGGCAGCGTGGTGTTATAATTAGATGGAGTGCCATCCATCACGGTCGATGTGGTGTGTGGTGGGGGAAAAGAAGATGAAGAAGTACCGACTTCGGCGTCGATAGCAGGAACGCGGACAAGACGGGCACTAGGATCCCGTGTCCAGCCGAGCATGCACTAAGCGGGTTTAGTGCAAATGGCAGCGTGTGTGTGACTTTAAAATTGGCTTGTTTTTGAAAAAGTGGGACTCAAGACAAATCACCCTAAGATGCACAAGCAACCCTAGAACTAAGGTCACCTAGGTCCAGTCTCTAGACCGCTCCTAGACTTCCAAAGGACAAGCCGCAGGATCAATCCTCTACCGCCTCCGTACTACCCTTGTAGCCAGATAAGTGCCAGGTAAGTGGGAAGGAACCACGTCGTGGGCCTAATTAAAAACCACTAGCATTTGTCACACTTGCCTAGGCACTACAAAAGTAATGCGGATAAACGATAGATTACCCACGACCTTCCTCTGTCCTTATTGAGCGCGACAGTCCTTAGAGTCTGGTCTAGATATTTTTTAAATTAATGAAGGGTTGATCTATATGCTCAGTTTGTGATTTGTGGGGCTTAGAAAGGGTGATGAAATCCCCACCTAATCTTGATTTGGTCTTTGCCCCTTAAAGTCCGTATTAAAATATGCAAAACAAAACCAATCACAAAACTTTTGCAAAAAGATTTTTGAGCGGCGCAATTTTGCAAAGAATCCTGCAGAAAATAGATTTTATTGGATTTGAGAGGAGAGAGAAGGAGTTAAGAAAGATACCAGAGAAGTGTGAAACCCTCGATCTCCTGTTTCCTCAAGTCCGTGACTCCAGATTCCCTCGCAAAATTCACACACAAATCTTTAAATATGCAATTTGCAGTTTTGTTTTAATAATGATATGAATCGTCTAAGAATTCAACACAAATAGTAAGAAAAAAAAATTACGCACGTATCCCCGGCAACGGCGCCATTTGATTGGGAGCGAAGAGTGTGTTTGTAGTTAACCGCAATCAATATCGGTGTCGCGCGTAGCTAGACCGAGATGAGTACGGGTCGTCCTCAGGGAAACGTTGAATCTTTTACTCTTACTTTAGATGTGTTGAGAAAGGAGGAAGAAATAAGAATGTTGTAGAATGGTTTCTAGATCTACGTTAAGCAAGAATGCAAAAATATAGATCTAGATTATTTTAGGGATGTAGTTAATATAATAAAAGGGCTTGTAGGGTTTGTTAGGATTTAGTAGTTATGGACGATTAATTAAAAGTTACCCTTGTTATCCTTTAATAGATTTATAACTAGAATGACGGTGATGCGTGTAGATTAGGGTTTCTGGAGGGAAAAGGAATCCCACTCTTAACTCTTATCTCGACACGGAACCCCGTTCATATCTAGCGTTTACCAAAACAATCATTAATCTAATCACTAATCGCGGTCGGAACTAGCAAAGAATTGTTAGCGCGCCCGATTAGGATGTTAATGATTCTTTTGATAAAGTTCATAAACTTTATAGGACTTAAAAAGGGTTTAGAGATGTTCATCATCCATTAGCCTACCCTAATCCTACGAACCCTCACAAGCGGAGAATTACTCGCGCATGTTGGGAGAAGAAGATGAAAAGACAGAGAGGGAAAACATAATGTAAAATGCAAAAGAATTAAATAAAACAACTACCTTTATTAATCAACTTGAACAATCTACACTTTATTCCTTAGAAAATGATTACAAAAACTTGGTTTGCTTCTCGAACTCTTCCGAAGGAGGTAGGATGAACAGTTGATGATCAGCCTGGATGCGTGAGCCGTCTTGGACTTCGTGATCTTTTCGGCTTGATAACTTTTCCAAGAGGCTCTCGGTGCCCTTTTATAGTGCAAAGCCAGAATCTTCTTGTTGAAAACTTAGTAAAATTCATCATAGATTTATGCCCCAAAATTTTAGCCAACGATCTCTCTAGATTGCCGCGGATCCGCGGCCAACAGGGGGGTTTGGCCGCGGTTCCGCGGCCAATGGTGGGGATCTCTTGATCATTTTTCTTGGTCTTTGTGATTGTGACATGTGGCAATCCTAGGTACCTTCAGAATTCAGAAATCTTCTCTCGGTTGCTCCCAGACTTGGTCTCCAAGTTTTGCTTCTTAATTTGGCAAGTTTTCTTCAACAACTTGATTTGTTTGATAAATTCTGCATAACAACTTAGAAAATTCTGCACAATAATCTCAAATAATATTTAGTAGACTTAGTTCTACTAGGATTTGGTCAATAGATTTATTTGCATAGATTTTCCTACCAAATACTAATTAAAATATATTAACACATGGAAAATGGTGTTTTTACACATAAACCCTCATATGTATAATATATCATAATAAAGTCCCTTTTTAATATGAAAATGGTAGGGAAAATGTAATACAAATGTGCAGTTTTATCAACTGAACATCCACCTGGCAATGGAAACAATTTCGAAATCAAACCACACTATATCAATCTTTTACCTAAATTTCACGGTCTCGAGTTTGAAGACGCATACGTTTTTATCACCAAATTTGAAAACGTATGTGCTATGATGGGCACTTCACAACTTTCTGTGGATGCTATGCGTTTACGTTTTCTCCCGTTTACTTTGTGCGATTTAGCCGAAAAGTGGCTTTATAACACACACCGAACACTCTATTTCCAATTGGGATGAATTCGTTATAGCATTCCTTAAGAAATTTTATCCCAATCATAAGACCGCCCGTGTTAGGAGTGAAATCAACCAGTTTTCTTAGCTTCCCAATGAACTATTTTGGAAATGTTTTGAACGGTTCAAGGATCTGCTTGTCCAATGTCTTCATCACGGAATCCATAGATGGGATCTGTGCCGAATTATATATGAGAGCATTAATCCAATGCAAAGCAGATACTTGAAACCATATGTTAAGGAAATTTCATGTCTAAAGACGATGGTGAAGCCTGGAAATTCTTGGAAAATTTTGCTGAAAACACTTTACAATAGGAAAGCGTTAGTCCATCATCTAGGGGTGGTATCCATCAACTTGATTTTTCCATTGCAGTAAAAGCCGAAATGGCAGTAATACAAAAGAAACTCGAAGCTATGGAAAACAAATTTTTATTAGCCTCCCTAAACCAGATGACGCTCCCTAAAACCGTGTGTGGATACTGTTCAGATCCATTACATCTGACGGAAGAATGTCCTTTGAATTCACCGTTTCAAGGTCAAGAACACACTAATGCTGTTTTTCAGCAACGACCTAGAAACGATCCTTATTCTTCCTGTAACAACTCCAATTTTAGTGTACATAAAATTTGTTTAAAAGTTAAGGTATATTTGGAGTATTTACATTTCCTGTTAGTACAATAAGTAATTGTTTTGCTTTTTAATAGCAAGAAGGAGCTTGTAGCTCATTAGTAAGACCTTGCACTGTTGAACAAAAGCACCAGAGTTCAAATCCTATTAGCCACATTATTTTTTAATTAGTTTTCTTTTAAATTTTTAGAAGCCCAAGAGTCTACACGTGCATAACTCGTAAAAACCAAAAGTCATATATAAAACAAACTGGCCTAATGGGTGACCAAACGGAAAGGGACACGTGGCGACGAGCCTCGGCCCGACTCGGGCCGGCGACTCGGTTGAATCGACCGGCAGCGCCGGTTCGGGTGAGTCGGATCGCCGAGTTTCCTTCTTAACTCCTGTGTCTTTTGGCCTTCCCATAACCCCTGTCATATTTAATTTCCCTACATTGTTCCCGAGGAATTAATATAATTAAAAAAAAATTAATGCATAATTTTTAATGCATTTTCTATCAAACCCTAACCCTAATCTTTTCCTATAAATACCACTCCAATTCACACCCCCTCACTCACAAACTCTGTCCAAACTCTCAAGAAAAATCCCTAGAAATTTTGTTTACAGGTGGAGTTAGCGAAGGGCGAAACTTCGACGAATTTCCGACGACGACCTTAGGAGCTTCCGGCGACGAAACGACGCACCGGCACCTCCTACCACTCCCTCTTCCTCTTCCCAAATCTAAAATCCAGTAAGTCCCTCATCCCTCTTCTCTTTTCTAATCTAAAAACTTGTATTTCTAAAACCCGACGGAAACGGAGTTAATCCGACTTCCGAATCGGTTTTTCTTTAAAAAATTCCAATTTTCTTTAATACAACAATACCAAACTTCCACATCATGACCATTAAACATTAACAAGATATATTGAACAAGTTCCATATGAAAAGAATGTATATTGTAATTTTTATAGCATCTTTTCAGAAAAATACCATGTAGTTTAGTTTCGACATTAAATATCAAAATTCCTTGCTATACCTTTAAATAGCTCACGAGATAATGACCTACCTCCTCACAACACTCATATGCAACATAGCACGATACTTTTCGGGAACATAGAATACGGGAAAATGCAATTTTACACATAAATAACTTTTACTATTAAAACCTTTTTCTATAAGATTATGTGTTTTAAACAAATCTTTGCAAAGCGCCGCTACAACCCATTTTGATGAACCCGTTCGGGATGGTGCGGATTATCGCACATCTTCGGGCTTAGTAGTGAGAGATGCAGACCTCCGCAAGGAGCATACGGTCTCGAAAGATTTAAAAATACAAAGATCTTAAGAAAATGAGATTTCTAAAAAAATAATAAATTTAATTATTTTATATATATATGTGTGTGTGTGTGTGTATCATCAAAATATCTATATTTGATATAGTATAAATATTCCAACTTTCTAAATAAAAAAGAATCACTTTACATGAAAATACCATGCAATTCCATACAAGTTCAATACTTTACAATTAAATATCATGTATTATGTAAAATAGGTTTATTCACTAGAAATGTCACGATGATAAAATATATATCAATGAAAACTCTAAAGACGATAATAAAATACTTGAGGTATATTTTGAAAATTATGTAAATTATTTTTACATAAAAACCCCTCAAGTTCTATAAATTACAATAAGGACCTTAGTAAACATAGGTTTAAGCGGGACCAGTCTCTTGAGCCTCAGGGAGCCGGAGATATGGGTGCTTGTCTATTTAAGGTAGACAACTTAACAAACAGTGTTATCAACACGGTAATTTTCTTTGAAAAAGACACAAATCCTGCCGCCCATGTGCAGCGGTTACCAATGACACTAAAACCTAATTCAAGACTTCAATTTCTTTTCTAATTGTTCTGACTCAGACTGAGTCTCATTATAAATAATCTGACTTGAATATGATTCAAGTACAAATTACAATTCAATATGAATCCATGAATCCATATATCCAATCTATTCAATCTATATTGACTGAACCGAACCATGGATATACCTCCATTTACATGATTCTCCAGTTACATCCATTTACTGATATCATGGTTTCGGCAAGTCATCCATCTGTACAATCTATAATATAAGACAATACAATTTTCAATACAATACAAACAATACAATCAAGACATCGCAAGGTTTAAGGGGTAGATTGGTTCAGAAGGTGTTAGAAATGGCACGAGACTGCAAGAATTAAGACACCTAACATGTATTCCATTGTTGTTGTACCGTGGCATAAACGGTTTCTTGTACATTCCGTTCACCTTAGTCTTTGCTCTACTTAGACTCCTCTCGTACACACTGGGATCCTTCTGTACCAAGCTACAAACAACAGCGTTAACAATATAATACAACTTTAAAAACTACACACACTCTCTCTCTCTGTCTATTCTACTTATCCCTTATCTTTGGAACTTACCGAGCGATTGTTCGCTGACGACATTCCTTCTCTTTCTTCTTTGGAATGCTGTCAGGTGATTCGTACTTTCAGGAGATCGAGTCCACCAACGAGGATTTAGATCAGCTAGCCTTCGACCCGGAGCTCTAGATATTTGTACATTTCATTTCTGTATTTCCATTTCTGTTATGCCACTGTTTAGGCATTGCTTTCCATTCCATATATTTACTTTTCAGATGCATTGTACAAAAGAATGTTAATAAATAAAGTTGTTGTTCATTACATTTGTCTCTTGTGTATATTTCTTTTGTATTGCTTAGTTACGCTTAGCGTATTTACTTCTGAGTAAATACGTAACGACCTCATCGCGTCCTCTGCCCGTACACTGGGAAGCGGGGCGTGACACTTCCACATATAATCAAGGTTGGAGGAATCACCCTAATTTTTCTTAGAACCAACACCAAACTCAAAATACGATTCCAAACCAAAATAACTTTCAAAGGGTTCCTCTACAGCAACCGCAACCACCACAAAATCAGCACCCCTTTCAAACACAAACTTTTCAAAATCCAGCCAACAATTCTACACCGTGTAATAATTCTTTCCAAACGGCTGGAACCGAAAACTCCACTTCACTCGAACGGACCTTGGATTTGTTCATGAAACATACCATGCAAATGTCAACTAATATAAGGTCTTCTATCGATACCATAAAGAAGGACTCCGCCTCACACGGTGAGAGTATTAAATCGATAGAAGCACAAATTGCACAATTAAATGCCGCAATGAGTGCTAAAAAGAAAGGAAACTTCCATCTCAATCTCTACCGAATCCTGGCCACTCACAATATCATAATGTGAATGCCATTACCACGTTAAGATCCGGAAGAGTGCTGAATAACCAAGTCGATGAAGAGATTGATAATGATGAATTATCAATAACACCCCGGCTTCCACTTCCACTTCCACTTCTTACCCTATTTCGTCCACTCCACCTTCTTGCGAGCCTATTCTCCGTTTTCCCTTAGGCTCGAACTTGAACCCTCCCCCACCTTTTTTGAGTCAACCAATAACAATCCCCACTCCAATTCTGGGATCTGTTCCACCCACACAACCTTCTCCAATATTGGACCCATCTCTTATTGCTAAAGCTCCTTATCCAAATCGGTTAAGGGGAAACAAACTAAGTTCACAAGTGGAGAAGATTATGGAAATGTTTAAACAGATTAACATAAATATCCCTCTCTTAGATGCTATCCAACAAGTTCCGACTTATGCGAAAATTCTAAAGGACTTGTGCACTAGGAAGAGGAAGACACAAGTGCCGAAAAAAGTGTTCATGACGAGTAATGTTAGCACAGCTTTTACCCATCAGTTACCAATGAAACGTAAGGACCCTGGCTGTCCTACAATCTCTATTTCTATTGGGGGTAAAAATATTAATCGTGCTCTACTTGACCTTGGCGCTAGTGTTGACCTGCTTCCATATTCTGTCTACGAGCAATTAGGTATTGGAGAGTTGAAACCTGCCCACTGCACTCTCCAGATAGCAGATCGATCTATCACCAAATCTAGGGGTGAACTTGAGGATGTGTTGATAAAAGTCGGGGAATTTATATTCCTTGTGGACTTTATTGTTTTAGATACACAACCTGTAGCAAACCCACGGAACCAAATTCCGATGATTCTTGGTCGACCCTTCTTAGCCACTTCCAATGCTGTAATCAACTGCCGTAATGGTTCCATTAACCTATCCTTCGGGAAGATGACAATTGAGATTAACATCTACAAGATAGGAAGTCAACCATCTAAACCTTCTGCTTATATTCTTGATGTCTTTTCTGTCCACGAGATAGCTCCCGAAAGCTACAAGGTTGATGAATTTTGCTTTGATGATCTCGACGACATTAGTACATCAGTGTTTGATCTTGCACAATATTATAGCGAGGACACTTTTGATGAGTCCACCTCTGAGTTTGAACCTTTTGACTCATCACAAAAGTCAGCAGCACTTTCCGAGTCAATATCTTATACAGGTTATGGTCTTCTTCGAGAATCCGAATATCATTCTCTTACCCCACCTTCTATTATTTCTCCACCAACATTAGATCTCAAACTATTACCTTCTCATCTTAAATATGCATATTTAGGTGAAAATGAGTTTTTGCCCGTGATCATATCCGCTTCCTTAGCGTTAGAGCAAGAGGATGCTCTTTTGATAGTCTTGAGATCTAATCGGCAAGCATTTGGTTGGACAATGGCAAACATCAAAAGGATTAGTCCCTTGATTGTAGAACATCATATACATTTGATGGATGAAACCAAGCCAACCCGAGAACCACAAAGATGGTTAAATCCCGTCATAAGGAGGCGGTAAAGAAAGAAATTGTCAAGTGCCTTGATAGTGGTATAATTTACCCAATCTCTGATAGCCAATGGGTGAGTCATATTCATGTAGTCCCTAAGAAGTCTGGCATCACGGTCATAACAAATGAGGCTAATGAGTTGATCCAGACACACATCCAAATTGTGTGGCGTGTATGTATTGATTTTAGAAAACTCAATGTTGCAACGAGAAAAGATCGTTTCCTCTACCTTTCATTGACCAGATGTTGGAACGATTAGCTGGACATGAATACTATTGTTTCATGGACGGATACTCTGGCTATAACCAGGTCCCTATTGCCGAAAATGATCAAGATAAAACAATATTTACTTATCATTTCGGTACATTTGCTTATAGACGCATGCCCTTTGGGTTATGCAATGTTCCCGCTACATTTCAGCGGTGTATGATGGGATATTCTCGGACATGGTCGAGAATTTTCTGGAGATTTTCATGGATAATTTCTCTATATTCGGGGACTCAATTAAGTGTTGCTTACGTCAACTTGACGCAGTTCTTACCCGCTGTAAGGATAAGAACTTAACTTTGAATTGGGAAAAATGCTATTTCATGGTCCAAGAAGGTATCGTGCTTGGATATGTCATTTCACAAAAAGGTATTGAGGTAGACAGAGCTAAAATAGATGCCATCCATAACCTTCCTCATCCCAAATGCGTCAAAGACATACGATCTTTCCTAGGTCATGCAGGATTTTATAGGAGATTCATTAAGGATTTTAGCAAAATTGCTAGACCCTTAACTCTTCTCTTGACCAAGGATACTATATTTCACTTCAATTCGGATTGTGAGGCTGCTTTTGAATCACTTAAAAGATCTCTCACTACAGCCCCCTGTAGGGTGTTTTTCGTCACCCCATTGAGATGGGAATACGCGCACGCTTGTCAGGCGTACTACAGATTCCCCCTGCGTATGATAGGCTGGGGTTTATTGATTGTGGTGATCCGAATCTCTGGCAGTCGCGGACTAAGCTGCTGTTAATTACCTCTCACCTTTGGAGCGAGAGAACCTCCGATTGACGGGTCAAACAGGTCATGGGAACTCAATGTGCAGTGTTGTGTTTTAAAGGGGTTTTAGATATATTGGGGGGCCCACAGAGTTTTTACGGGGATCCCGCTACCCAGATAGCGGGCTGGGGGTAGCAGCCCCCTTGCGGGGTGCAGGGCAGCGCCCCGTTAGAAATTTTTTTCTAACAGGGACAGTGTCGTGGAGTGTGTGTGTACACACACACACGTATATACATATGTATATAAAGGGGAAAAAAGCGTCCAAAGGACGCGTGGAGACCAGCGCCTCACGTGCATGGCACGCAGGCATTGGTGCCTCACGTGCTTGGCATGTGGGCACTAGCGCGCTGGGCGCCAGCGCCCCACGTACTTGGCACGCGGCGCTGGGCGTCGACAGGAAAAGGGACTTGGTCTCTGCACTGGGAGCTGTGCTCCCGATTTGACTTATGGAGTTGAACCCCTGGAAAGAAAGACTTCTTCTTTCTTCTTTTTTTTATGGAGTTAAACTCCCAGAAACTTTAATTTATGGAGTTAAACTCCAAGGAATCTTTGTAAATGCTCAAGGAAACCCCTTTCTTCTCTCCTGAGCCTTGGATCTTTCCCAAAATAGGGTCTTTGGATATGGGTCCCCTTCTTCCTCCTCTGTTGGCCGGATCTTGAAGAACAAGAAGTATGGGATTTTAAAAATCTCTTATTTTTGAGATCTAATTGGAGATCTGAGTTCTCCTTTATGGGTTTTGTGGTGAAAAACTATTTAGTTTTGGAAAAGGAAGAGTAAAACTCTTGATTTAATTCAAAATAAAGGAGAAGGTTTAGAACCTTGAGAAAGGAGAAGGGGGTATAAAAACCCTAGAGTTTTTAGAGAATGAAAAGTGTATCCTTTATTCATCATCATGTTGCCTTATATAGACTTACACATTTATATATAGCCCCTTGGGCTTTACAAAATGGCATTTTGCCTATCTCATGCCTCATGTGCTCATTTCTTTTGCACAAAAGCCATGGGTTTTACAAAAATTTGGCTTTATGCCCATTTTGCTTACATTCATGCACAAAAAATTACTTCAAAATTATTTGTTACATGTTTTTTATGTTGGCATGAGGAGACTGGCCGCGGGCTCGACATGGGCATGGGCCCGCTTGACCTGGGCTTGGGCCCACCTGGCTTGGGGTTGACCTTGACTTTGACTTGGTCAACCGGGGTGCAAATTTTGACCCCCAACACCCCCGTTCTATCATCTCCTGATTGGAACCACCCGTTTGAGCTTATGTGTGATGCATCAGATTTTGCTGTTGGTGCAGTCTTAGAACAACACATTGATAAGATGCCACATGCGATTTATTATGCAAGTAAGACCTTGAATGATGCCCAAATTAATTATACAACCACCGAGAAAGAACTCTTTGCAGTTATATTTACATTAGAAAAATTCAGGCCTTACTTGATTGGCTCACCAATTGTTGTTTACACCGATCACTCCGCCCTAAAACATTTTTTATCCAAAAAGGATGCTAAGGGCAGGTTAATACGTTAAATCCTATTTTTACAAGAATTTGATCTTATCATTCGAGATAAGAAAGGATGTGAAAACGTAGTTGCCGACCATCTTTCACGCATCTCTTCTTCACCTACTGTGACCTTACCAATAAACGACTCTTTTTCTGACGAACAGCTCTTGAATGTATCCTGCGAACTTTGGTTCATGGATATTGTGAATTATCTAGCAACGGGACTTATTCCCAGCGAATGGTCTAAACAAGATAATCATCGATTTCTATCCCGAGTAAAGCATTTTTATTGGGATGAACCTTATTTGTTTAAGTATTGTCCCAACCAAATCATTCGCAGATGTGTCCCCAATGATGAATTCAAGAGTGTTTTGTCTTTCTGTCATGATCAGACATGTGGTGGTCACTTTGGTCCACGTAAGACGGCGGAGAAAGTTTTGCAATGTAGTTTTTACTGGCCTACATTATTCAAAGATGCATTTGATCATTGCAAAACTTGTCCACGGTGTCAACACACGGGTCGGATTTCTTGAAGAAATGAGATGTCACTTCAGCCTATCTTGGTTGTAGAAATTTTTGACGTTTGGGGTATTGATTTTATGGGTCCTTTTCCCAACTCTTTTAGGAATTTGTATATCTTGTTAGTGGTTGATTACGTCTCAAAATGGGTAGAAGCAAAACCATGTCGCACTAATGACAATAAGGTTGTTATTAAGTTCCTTAAAGAAAATATCTTTTCGCGATTTGGACACCCTCGCGCTATAATTAGCGACAATGGGATGCATTTCTGTAATCGGTCTTTCGAGACTTTGATGCGGAATTATTCAATCAACCACAGCCTTTCGACACCCTATCATTCCCAAACGAGCGGGTAAGCTGAGATTTCCAACAGGCAAATCAAACAAATTTTGGAGAAGACAGTTTTTAAAAACCGGAAAGATTGGTCAACCAAATTGACGGATACTCTTTGGGCATTCTGTACCGCTTATAAGACTGATCTTGGTATGTCTCCTTACCGTCTAGTATTTGGAAAGGCTTGCCACCTTCCTGTCGAGATTGAATATAAAGCAATATGGGCCATTAAAGAACTTAACCTCGATTTAAATCAAGCCTGCAACTTTCGGAAGCTGCAATTAAATGAGCTAAGCGAACTCTGCGATGAAACTTACGATAATGCGGTGATAGTAAAGAACCGGACTAAGGTGTTTCACGACAAAAATATTCTTAGAAAAACTTTTACTCCTGGACAACAAGTCCTTCTTTACGACTCCCGTCTCTATCTTCATGCGGGTAAGCTAAAATCTCGTTGGAAAGGACCATTTGTGGTGCGGTATGTATACCCGAACGGGACAGTTGAAGTTGAAAATAGTAAAAACGGTTCAATTTTCAAAGTGAATGGGCATAGATTAAAACCGCATTTTTCCACTGACCCTACGGAGGAGCTCCTGTTTTTGCAGGAGTCGATTTATCATAACTAAATTTCTTCCGCCTCACCTCCATGACTCGATAACATTGTATCATCATAAGAATGGAGGTGAGTACTAAAAAATAAGTTTGGGGGAAGATTTCACTTTCATTTACACTTTCCCCCGTTAATAACTTATCCTCCCAAGTCTACAGGTTTTTGAGATTTAAAAGATGTCAACAGTAAGGACACTGCTGTAAACAGGTTTGGGGGAGGTGTGTGCTTATTTACGCATCACTTTGCATTACAATTTGCATAAGCGCAAAATTTTCAAAAATTTTCTTTTAAAATAAAAGATTAGAAAGTGAAAAATTACATTTAAAAGATTGGAAAAGTTTAAGAAAACCAAGAAAGTTAAATGTTTTCTTACACGAAACTAGTAATAAATAGTTATGAGCCGTTGTCCCAAGGGTTAGTAAGATGAAGGAAATCACTAATCTGAGGATAAAAATAAGTCTGAAAATAGTCCATATTCTTGAAGCCAAACATTTAAACGTTGATACCCTACTATACGCACTTACACACGTCTTGAAACTCGGGATAGTAAAGAATACCTTGAAATGCTCTTGTCTAAAAGCCAAAGTACGAAAAAAGAATAAATGAAGTATAAAAGTATAAAAATGGTGAAGAAAAATGTACACTAGTTTTGTAATCACCAAGGAAATATAAAAAAAATATAGTGAGGGTGCTTCATCACCTAGTGCCTTAGACCAACTGGTATGGGAGTCACTGCTAAGTCTTAGGTGTTGCAAGACGAGGAAATTGCTAATTACGCCTAATAAGTGAGCACATTTAGTAATCGGTCGGTTAGTACCTCAAGAAGTATTAACGGTCGCATGAAAAATGTGTGAGCGATTCCATCTAAAATATTCACCGACTAAAAGTACTGAGGTAGATGGACAAGTGTATGATAGCTTGAATTGAATTCTCCGAGTGTGGAGATGTCTTTTACACACACGTAGGGGTATATGATCGGTGTTTGGAAGAAAGGTAGGGATAAAGAATAAAGGCGATATTTTATTGAGAGATAATGTGATTTCTAATATCTTTTCATGACTATTAAGATAGGGCTCATGACAACCGAAAAGCTAGTGTAGTTAGAAACTCTGATTTTTAAGTTCTTTCTTTTATAGTTCTTATCTTTATATGTAACTTTCACAGTCTTTCTTTTATTATGGGATTTTGTGGGTGCAATCTGCTGAAAACCCTCAGGAGACAACACACCTCCTACTAGGGACACCTAGAGGTTTAAATGTTTGTTGCACGTGCTCAGTACAATCGTGTTGCCTACGAAAGTGTGCTAGCTAGTTTTTCTTTTTCTTTATATTTTTCTCCTTCTCTTGAATAAAGAAAATTTGCTCGGGACGATCAAAATCAAGTTTGGGGGAATTTGTTCAGTCGAAATTATTGCAATTTTTAACATAACAATTTTCTCGCTTTTCTAATCATCTAAGGGTGTTTGTTATAGATATAATGCATATTACAATTTCATCTGGAAAATATCAATTACCATGTGTTATACATTATAATCAACACATTTGAAGGAAATTGTATGTTTATTATTTCACGCATAATATTATATATCTCTAACATCCTTCATTGAGATCTTGTGCAAAAATTAGCCCAGATCAGATATCGGAATCAGAAATTCACCGATAAAATACAAGAAATTAAAGAGTTAAATTCTGACAGAGATTCAGAAGGGATAAAAAGATTCCAGATATCAAATATAAACCCAAAGACCTACACCAGAAGACCACAGAAGATTGAAGCCGTGAGCTCACAAATCGGCCGCGGATCCACGGCCGAGTCAGGGGAACGGACATCGAGTCTTTTCCAGAAACTTCTTCTCAACTTCTCAGCATGCTGAGGACGCTTCATAACTACCTAACTTATTCTAGCATCTGCATAACTACCTAGCTTATTGGGGAAGCTTGATTAGGGGCTATAAAAAGGGACCTAAGCCTACATTAAAATGGTTGTTGAGTTATTGGTTGTTGTTGAATTTTAGTTGATGTTTAGTACACAATCCAAAACCAAATCAAGATCCAATTCCAAATCAAGATCCAAAATCAAGAATCGTGAGAAATTCATCGAGCGACTTCATTAAAGATCCTTTACGCGAAGCCGATCCTCATCAACGAGCATGTGATCCTCGATAGATCCAAGACTCACGATGATCGAGTGAAGCGAAGATCGATAGAGAAATTACCTCTTCAAGGGAGTGATCGAGAGCGAATTTTCTTATAATCTCGGATTGAAAAAATTGTAAATTGAAGTTGAATAATAAAGGTGATCATTACTCTTAGTCTTGCTTTCTATAAATTTTTGCATTATGAAATCTCTATTTGTTAATTCTTCTATTTTCATAATGTGTGAATAAATCTCCGCTTGCTAAGAATTCGAAGGAATTTGGTAGATCAAATGGTGAAAGAATTCTATATTTATCTTAAGTCTTATGAAGATTATAAAATTTAGCAAAAAGAATCATTAATGTCCAAATTTTGAGTGAGATCAATTTATTGTGAATTTCATCACAATTTGGAGATTAGATTGATGATCTTTCTTGTTAAAGGCAGGATGAGAATGGCAATCAATGAAAGAACAAGGGCGATGAAGGAGAAACCCTAGTATTTTCAAAGGATCCCTAATTCTCATTAATAGCCATCGATCGAGTTGTAATTCTACCAATAGATAAGATGAATCATCTCGAATAATCATCCATTGCTACCAATTCCGTTCGAATCCTACAATCCTTCTTCAATTTTCTTGATAACTAAATCTTGAACATTTTCTTGAATTCTTTTTCTCGAAAACTATTTCTTAAACTTCTTGAAATGATTACTTCAACCAAATCTTGAACTATTTCTTGAATTTTTTTAATAATTCTTTCGACTCAACTAAAACAAGAATTTACGAGTTCCATGAATCCCAGAGGACGATCCGTACTCACTAACGCTCGCTACACGCGATACCGTTATTGATTGCGGTTATTATACGACTAAAACATTTCATCACTTCTTTACTATTACATCTTTTCTTTAAAATCATAGAGGTGAGAAATCAATCGAATCAAATATGAAGCTTTGATAACAGGTCTCAAGATCGCTGTCGACATGGGAATCAAAGACCTCCTCATATATGGAGACTCCCAGATGATCGTTAGCCAAGTAAACGGCGACTATCAGATATGTAAGCCAGAGCTGATAAAGTATGGCGAAAAAGTACAACAACTGCTGACACAAATCCCCTCCTATATCTTGGAGAGTATACCGCGCACAGAAAACAGCAAGGCGGACGCGTTGGCCAAATTGGCTGAAGAATTGGCCGATGAAAATCCCGATGACGTGAGGATTATTGTGCAAAGCCGCAGGGTTCTCACGCCAACAGATATGTCTTCGGAAGACCTGATAGAGCCATCTGAAGGAAAAGAAACGAAGGACCAAGTAGCCCTTCAAATAGAGAACGAAGAAAAGGTCAAGGATTGGAGAGAAGTCTGCATTGACTACTTCAAATCCCAACGAATGCTCAAAAATGCGTCGTCCAGACATCAGCTCAAGAAACGAGCTCTGTCTTTCGCCTTCATCAACGATACTCTATACAAGAGATCGTTCGACTGTCTATGGCTAAGATGTCTAGGGCCGAAGGAAGCTAAGAAAGTCGTCCAAGAAATACACGACGGACTTTGCGGTTCTCATCAAGCCAGGCTAAAAATGAAGCTGAAGATAAAAAAGAATGGGTTATTATTAGCTTACAATGATTCAGAACTGTCTCGAATATGCGAAGCAGTGTCACTCGTGCCAAATTCACGGAGACTTCATCCACCAACATCCAAATCCGCTATACCCAACAGTGGCTAGTTGGCCGTTCGAAATATGGGAAACCGATATAATCGGCCCCATTGAACGGCATCGTCCAAACGACATCGGTTCATATTGGCAAGCACCGATTACTTCTCTAAATGGGCAGAAGCAGTACCCCTGAGGGAGGTGAAGACGGAGAATATTCTCCACTTCTTCAAAACCCATGTCATCTATTGGTTCGGCACTCCGTGACGGATAATCTCGGATAATAGACCAGCTTATGGAAGCCATAAAATAAGCTGCTTCGCATAACAACATAAAATAGATTGGAGATACTCTTCAGTATATAATTCTCGGGCCAATGGTCTGGCAGAAGCGGCCTTGACAAAGATTTTAAAGAAAACAGTGTCTAGAAACAAAAAATGACTGGCACGAAAGGTTGCATGAAGCTCTTTAGGAGTACAGAATAATGTTCAAGATAGCCACCAATACAACACCATACGCATTGGTGTTCGGCATGGAAGCAGTGCTCCAATTGGAAATGGAGCTTCCCTCTCTACGAATGGCGATTAGATACGAGCTGACAGATGAAGAAAATTCTCATATTAGGGTTGAGGAGCTCGATGATCTTGACGAAACTCGTCTTATAACACAACAAAATCTGGAGGCTTATAAGGCAAGGATGGTACGGTCGTACGAAAAATTGACCAGTCCAAGAACATTCAGCCAAGGAGAACATGTACTGGTCATCAAAAGACTAATGATCCCCAATCGTGCAAAATGAGGGAAGTTCGAGCCAAACTATGAAGGCCCGTACATCATAGGCAAAGTCTACCAAGGGGAGTATACCTACTCATGGGCATGCATGGCGAAAAACCTTTTCGGCTAATAAACGGCCGATTCCTCAAAAAATACTACGCCTGACAAGTCACAACTTAGGTCAACTGTTAGTGGATGTTGCACACCTCACAACACTTGTGAGGAGGCGGAAGTGGAAAACAATAATTTTTCTTGCATACAACATCCACATAACCCAAGATTAGTGCTTAAACCCTAACTAGCAAAAACCATCAAGAGATCTAACCTACTATGATGGTTTTATACCTAATGGAACCGGTCCTTCGGGTCTTCACTTGAATGTGACTCCTAGGCTCCTTGTGGTTGCAATGAGCTCGATCTTCAGCCACCTCAAGATCCAAGATGGTCCACCCGAAAGCTATCGAACAAGCTACAAACTCTTCATAAGAGTTCAACTTAGAGATCAAGTTTGCTAGAAGAGATCACTAAGATGATGTAGAGATTAAGTATTGAATTATGATTTTTCTCTAAGTTTTTGATTCACAACTCATGTGAGGTTAAAGCAAAGAGGAGAAAGAAGGAGAGAAATGAAGAGAGAGAGAATGTGAGAATGATAATGAAAAGTTCAAGTATGGAAAAATATCATATGGCTCAAAATGAAATAATTGAAGCATGTAATAAAAAATTGCACCATGCTTCAATAGTAACTCCAAATGAATAAAATATGAAAGAAGCCATTCTTTCATCCATGCTTAGACTTTTCATTTTCCACCTCATTTATTTATTTTCATAAAATAAATATCTAATAATGAGGTGTCCCCTTCTAGAAGGTATTCATGTAATAATTACAAGAATACCACTCCACCGTATATCGTATAAGTATACCCATATCCGAATTCCGAAAAATACGAATACAAATAATCCAATAATATAATACCGGTATACGGCTTAAACCAAAGCCCACTGGTACTAACCTTCCGAGCATCATTCCTGTAACCATTACAGGATCATGATCGAAACCCTGCCACAACAACTTACGGCCTCTACATCTTTCGCCTGAACCAAGGAACTCTCTGTATGGGACTCTAAAGACTCGATAGTACGCTGACAGTGGGTTTAACCAAAAGCACGTCAGCAGCACTAGCTGTGCGTAACGGCTACCCAGGTACATGATTAAAAAAAGGTGGCCGACGAGCGAACTCATCCCAACCCTAACGAGCCTGTAACCAACACTTACCGTACAGTCCGGTCTCTTCGTCTGATACGTCGCATATGAAGTCTAGGGGTGGTAAATGTCAGACCCCGGTAACTTTATAAGTCATGCTGATTTACGGCCCATAACGGTTCAAGAAACTACTGATAACACTTATCAGTAAATCTCGAGAACTCTGGCCAGGGATTTGCTGTTATGGCCGATCAAGCATAGCGCGACATCAACTCTCTATACCGGGAGAGACGAAACCCTTCCTATCGCTCACTGCCTCTATGCGATTCGGGACTGTACCCAAAATCCACCTGTTTGCATGACTCGGCAGAGCCGTGGTAGGGAGGAAATCAAAGCACGGTGGGAATCACACAAGACACTATAACGATCTCGGGTCTACAACAAGACACTATGACGATCTCGGGTCTACAGACTAACATGTACAAGTGTCACCAGAGAACTGCTTTCTGACAATAGGTATATATCCCATCAAGGAGTTCTCGGCGAGTCCTGTTCGGTGTACCCATTCTCCATTGAGCATCTGTGTACAATCTTTGATGTAAAACACCAATGGTTGTGGGATCAACCATCGCCCCCAGGGTCAAGAAACGTACACACTAGTCTACTCTGGTAATATCGATGCCCTGTCTCGATATACTCTCGACTAGGAAAAATTAAAGGATATGCTTATAGACTGCCCAGGCCCCACCAGTATGATCTACATCATAATCTTGGTAGTCAAGCATAATCCTAAGGGCTTCATCAACATATATATAAAGATATGAAATACAACACATCACATGTTAAGATGAAGATAAACCAGATAGTATACTATCATTTCGAGCAAAAATTGTTTCTGTATATATACATGCCTAGCATCATATACAACACAGGCCTCTAGGGCATACATATCTAACATCAACGATAAATGACGACGCATGTGTCCGCTCGCTATCTTCCTAAGTCAGAGCTCTAAAGAGTAGTGCCCAAAAAGCCCTATCGCCTAAAAAATGGTGATGCTGGACCGAGACATCCTTAAACTAATATTCGCCTAAAAAAATGGCGATGTTGGACTGAAACATCCTTAAACTAATGCTGGACCGGAATGTCCCTAAACTATCACGTCGCCTCAAAAATGGAGATAATGGACCGGAATGTCCCCAAACTAGCACGTCGCCTCAAAAATGGCTATAATGGACCGGAACGTCCTAGAACTAGCGCTTCGCCCTAAAAACGGTGATATGTTTCCTTGAGGTCTATATTGCAATCGGAATCTCAACGGCGAGGGTTGCAACTCAAGTCCTACCGGTTATACAGCTACTCCAGCAAGGAAGCCACCACCAAGATCCGCCAAACGGATGGGTCACTTGCGACGAAACTACTTTCGGATGTTCTATCTATCGTAAAAAAATAAAAAAAATGGGGGTATGTCCATAAGAAAAATGGGCACGGATGAAAACCCGAAAGGGCGCCGTGAGTAAAAACAGCAGGACTGCTGGCGAGTTTGTGAAAATCCGAAATGGCGCAATCTTGTAAAATAAAAAAAATGCATGTGCACTCGCAAGGTCCTTTCGACCTTGTGAAGAGAAAATACATGCGTGAGATCCTTACGACTCACAAAGGAGCAACATACTTAGAAATCCCGACGATTCCTATGGAGAAATTACACTTGTGAGATCCTCACAACTCGTAAGGAGAATTCCCCCTATGAGAGCCTCACGGCTCGTAGGATTCAAAAGTATTAAGCTACAGGGATCTAAACATGTTCTAAAGCCATTATATCTCCCAACTTGCCCTACAGGCAGTCTTATATTGACTCTTGTATACAATCCACGGGCATAAATAAGCATATCCCCACCAAGTTCCTCATATGGTGAACGACACTGGTGAGTCCTCTCGACTTACAAGGAGAAAACACACTTGTAAGATCCTTATGACTTATAAAAGAAAAATACACTTAGGAATCTTCACGGTTCCTAAGGAGAAAATACACCTATGAGATCCTCATGACTCATAGGGAGAAATACCTTTATGAGACCCCTTCGGCTCATAAAGTCAAAAAGCATTAGCCAATAAGATCCTAACCCTGTTTACTACGCCACCTTTGTTCAAATCAACAAAGGCAAATAATGAGTCACTCTTGGCGATGTCCCATTCGTAGCGATACTGATGCCTAAAAAAGTATCAAACTGCAAGTCCTTTCACGGCAAATTATGATTCGCTCCTGGTAATATTCCAGTCGTAGCGATACCGATGCCAAAATTGGTATCAGGACCCAAGTCCCCGACTCGCAACAATATCTACGAGCAAAAAATGCATATGAAATAGCTGAAATGATGGGTCAACTCGCAATAAAAATAAGCGAGCAAAAAAATATATGCATATAAAATAGCCGAAATGTTTGGGCAACTCGCAACAAAAAATAGCGAGTAAAAAAAACGATATAGCCAAAATGATTGGGCACCGCGATAAATAGCCGAAATGATTGGGCAATCGTGACTTTTGCGATATAAAAAGCTGAAAAGATAGAGTATCGTGGAAAGAAAAAATTGAAAATGAAAATGAAACTTTTTCTTCCCTGCAAATAGGTCCATATCGGCTCTTGTATACAATCCATGGGCGTAAATTTCCCCAACATGCTTCGTCAAAAGGAGCTCCAAGTCTTGACGGTACATATGCAACTTAGAGACTACTTCGACATTCCTTCTCGGTGCAGACACGACGTTAAGAAAGACCTAAGGATCAAATAAAAATGAAGTAATGGAAAAATCCAGCTCCAAGTCTCGACGGTTCGTATACAACCTAAAGACTATCCTGGCGTTTCTTCTCATTCTAGCAAAATGCAGATGCAACATGGAGCCATGGCAAAATCCTAGCTCCAAGTCTCGACAGCGCATATACAACCTAGAGACTATCCCGGCATTCCCTCTTCATTTCAACGGAGTGCGGACGCAACTATCAAATGAAATTGGAGCAATAGCATATTCTTAGCTCTGGGCTTCAACTGCAATATATACAGCATAGAGGTCCTACAGATGTCTACCCTATTTCAGCAAAAGAAACGGCGCGACATGTTTAAAACAAAAAACGAAGTGACGGCAAATTCCCAGCTTCGGGTCTTGATGGCAACTCATATAAAGCCTGAAAAACCATTGGAGATCATCCCACTCCAGCGCTGAGAGGTTATGACTCATCAGGACTCCAAATTGAGCCTAACCTCAAGTGAAAAGTGTCATGACAAATTCCTAACGCTTGCTCTTCCAACGGTAATATGACCTAAGGAGATTACTTGAAGACGTCTTGTCCAGCCCCCGAAGGGACACGACAATCGCGGGGCTACTCGAAAAACAGCTTAAGGACTGCATATCGATGAATATATCAGCCAACGCGACGGTACCATGGACTAAAACCCTAATACCACAAACCTTACAGACCTCCATCATAAATAATAGGGGTTATCTATATACAATGTTAAGACAAGTTTACCTGTAAACCCAAGGGAGGTAAACTATAAAAAAAACTTTGAAATGAGTATATAAACTAGAGACTCTGAAATGAGTGAATAAACTATAAAATCCGAAATGAGTACATAAACTAGAAACTCCGAGACGAGTGGATAAACTACGAACTTTGAAACGAGTCAATAAACAAATTAGCACCACATTAAGACATCAAATACAGAGGAGCGCATGCAAAAATGTATTCTTTATTCACGTATCAAAGTGTTTAAGAAATACAATTAATACAAAAAGGGGGAATACAATTTTGGCGGTTAAGAAGGCGGGGTTTTCAATAAATTGACAACCCGCTCACTCGCTTCCCGCAGCTCCTCCTCGCGTGCCACTACTGCAGCCAGCCTCGCTTCGACTTGAGCTCGTTGTTGCAAACACGACAAAAGTTGCTCAGTGATTTCCTGCTGGGCAACTTAGCAATCTCGCGTGCCCTGCTATCGAGATTCTGCCTCAGTACCAGTCCATTAGAAATGCATTGCTGGAGATTTTCGAAAATAACTCGCAGCTGCGCAGCGTTCGCTTCAACTTGGGCTCGCACTCGGTTAGATTCATCATAAGCTTTCTCATACTCCTTTTGCTTCAGGGCCAACTTTTGCTCAAAATATTGAATGGGATCGGCACTTTGCTCGATCCACGTGATCAGTTGAGCCTTCGGGGCAAATGCTTCAGGAGTAAGACGTTTAAGCTCAATCTCATGCAGACAAGCCTCGATCTGCCTACAATAATCAACCCAAAGGACGAAGAAATCTTCGTTGTGGAAATTCACAAGCATTGCCAGTAGGGGGTTGACTTCGCCAGCAAAATCCGCGGTAGAGGTGAGAGCTTCGACGTTAAGAACTTCGATGAATTCGCTAAGCATCTGCTTGCTAGTCGCAGCACCCCTGGAAGATTGACGCTTAGCAGAGGGGCCCGTGGGCATGTGAATACGAAACTCAAAGGGAGCTAAGGCTGGTGTAGCTGCTGTAGAATAAATCACGCAAAAAGAAGGGTCAGATTTCAACCTAAAATAAAGAAGGATGCTGATGGACAAGATCTACCATACCAGTGGTTGAAAGTGGCAAGACGGGAAGCACAGGAGGCTCGGCTATTCCTTCGTTCCCTCCCTCGAACCCTGATACTGTGGTCAATATGAGAAAAGCTTAGCAATAGAAAGTTTACTCATGGAAAGATGAAATACCAAGCAAAGAATATACCAACGCCGAAAGGGGGCGAGTTCTGATTGGAAGGCGAAGTGCGAGCTTAACACCTGGTGTAAGCGGTCAAAGAGCACTCCTGCAGGATTGCGACAATATAAGGTTAATACAAGAAAACGGTATCTGCACTGAAGCAAAGAAATGAGAAATCTTCACCTTCCGCTATTAAACCCGAGAGAACTCGGGGGGACATAAAAGAGAGGGGTGGAACCGTGACAGTCGTGGCAATGACTGGCAGTAATTCTTCAGTCAGTACAGTATCGGGGTTTACCATGCCTATACTCAGAATAAAGGAGATATCATTAGAGTTTCCTAGCAGAATTAAAAACTCAAAAGTAATAACTCGAGGAATACCTGACAGGGCAAAAACCAAGACAGTGTCCGAAGCGTCACCAGCTGTGACGGCTTCCTCGGTTTCCACTCGGAAGGTGGATTCAGCATCCATCCCCTCATCCCCTGAATCAATAAGGACCGTCGTAATGCTTGCATCACCCGCCGATATTAAGGATCCACAGGGAGAAGAAGCGGCAATCGGAACAATCCCAGATTCCAAAGGAAGGTTTGCCACGTTAGGCTCTATAACCGTCGACACTTCACCTGCCACGTCACCACCTAAACTCGGTCCTGTTAAAAAAATGTGTCTTATGATTCAAGAAAAAGGTTGTTACTAGGTTTTAACAAGGAACCATGTGTTGTTCTACCTTGAAGAAACCGTTCCGCCTCTTTTCGAGCCGCACGCACAGCCTGTCTATGAGCGGTGGACAGGGTAGAAGGAATGTCCGCCATAGGAAGGCCAGATGGTTAAGCATTACTCGAACCTGCGCCCGCGGCCAAGATAGCCCGACGTTCCTTTGCTGTGTGCTTTTTATGCTTCCTCTCGTCCTAGGATGTATGAACCGATCTCCTCAAAACCTCTGACAAGGGGACATCATCTCCAAATCAGGCTCGGCCTCGGGATCTGCTGCAATATCCGTCATCGGCTGCTTCAGCGACACCTCCCATGGTGGCCTTTGGAAGATCTCAGCCGTAGTCGGTGGCTCCGAAGGCTTTTCAGCACCACCAACCAAGATTGGCATTATACTCAGAACAACATGGGTCAAGGTGGTCCCTGCAATAAAAAAAGGAAAGGAGTCAGGTCATGAATAAAAGGAACTAAAGATGCAAAGACGTAGTGAAACGAATCATACCAAGGCCTAAGAAAGCGCGGAGCCTCTCCACCTCCTCAAATGTCTTCAGGGACGCCAAGAGAGCCTCTTCAGCAAAAATTCCTGTTAAGAAGAGAGCGTCACTAAAGAACAATAAATTCAAAACAAAGGGATATATGCAAACGAAATATAATGGAAGCCGCAAGAGAAGCTAATGCCACTTGCTCACGGGCCAGTCTTTCAGAAGCTTCGATGGCAGCTTGAAGATCAGTAGCGGCCACAAGAGTTTCAAATGGACCATCGTTGGTGCCATACTCGGACAAGCCATCGCTATAAGGAGCATGAGGTTCCTGGCCGAATATAAAATCAGCTGAGAATAGATATTTCTTCTTTTTCTGCAAGCTGGCCCCAACACCCGATGACAAAAGCATCCGCTTCACAGGTCTCTTCGGACGGCGAGTTCCAATCTTCGAGCCAATACCCGACTCGGGGGATGCAGGAGCCGCTACAGTCACAAGAGCATTTACCTCCGGTCGAGGCTTATCCGGAAAGTCTTGCGGAACTACAATTGCGCTGCTTTCTCTTAAAGAAGGACGAACAACCGCTCGTCGCTTCAGCGGGACCACAGGATTACTGGCTGGGACAGCATCCTTGTGGTCAAGCAGCAACCGCCTCTCCTCCCTGATGACAGCACCCGTCGCATGTTGGTACCAAGCAACATAAGCATTCAGGGCCCTTGGAATGTGACTTGGCTCGCTGATCAAGAAATGGGACCCCGTATTTAACCGCATAAAATGATGCGCCGCATTGCGAACACCTTCCTCAGTAGTAAAGGGATCCACGATGAACGCCTCGAGGGGAATGCCTTGGTCATAACCCGATTGCTGGGCGAAACGGTGGGGGTTGTATCTCATAAACAAGATCGAAGCGTTCTGTCTGAATACCAGGAAACCTGGCCTGATAGAGTACAGATGGACGATCTCCCGGGCCCTCAACATAAAAGCTCCGTCCTTGAAAACATCGTGTAGCGGTTGGATCACTTTGGAAGATTCTTTGCCGATGGTCAGGACTTTATCGACAAAGGTCATGCTGTCCCCAACCATGCCCGGGCGAAAAAGTTGCCTAACCTCCCGTTGTGTTGGGTCTAGAGCAGAAGCATCAACCAAGTGCATGGCCCGAGGAAAATTGTATCCTTCGTAAAATCTGGGACGTTTATGAACACCAAACGCACCCAGCACATGCATCTCGATCCACGAGGTGAAGTAGTGTAATGGGAGATTTACGGGCTTTACGCCCGGCTGAGTGGTGTCGGCTGCTAGACTCAGACCATGAAATAAATGAGCTAGTCCTGCAACCCCAATAGCCATGCGCGTCCCCGCGGCGATGCGATGAGCTGGATAAAAGACAGATGGTCTCATATATCGGGGATGCATCGGAAGTGCAAACCAACTCTGCCACAAGCAGATAAACCCTATGAAGAACATCTCCTCGTCAATGTCTGGGGCGGCAATCTCTGCAAAGGGGACGACTGGAGTATCCGGAATAAAGAAATTCTTTAAATCTGCCTCCGCAGTCGGCAGTTTGTCCAAACCAAATCCGAACGGGTCGTCGAGTTTGGAAAACTTCACAGCTTGCTTAGAAAGAGCCTCCGGACAAAGGAAGAGAGCGATGAAATCTGTAAAGCTAACTCCGTGCCCACCAGACTCCAGAAATAGGCTCTCATACATGTTCAACACCTTTATCAAGCTCGGAAACTGGTGTTGAACGGCATTCTCCAGGGTAAGACCCAACCACTGATTTGGTAGAAAAGATGTGCTCGTCAAGGGAAAGTATCTCCTCATAATGTTCCCCTCTGACGGGTAATCCAGATATCTCCATGAATTCCTCCAATGAGATTGAGACCTCCCGGTCCGATAAGAGGAATGTGTGGGTCGGTGATTGCTAGAGTTTTCGCGTGCTTAAGCTTATTACCGCAATCAAGACGGTTTCGCTTGTAGCTAGCCGGTTGAGTACGGGTCGTCCGCAAGGAGATGTGAATCTTTTTCTATGTGTTTTAATGAATTAAGTCCAAATGTCCAGATTTGTTTGTGATTAACTATGTGCTAAAATGATATGTAAAGAGAGCTTGTTAGGGTTAGGATTAGGTTAGTTTGAGTTAGGAGTCGCTCACTTCTTTCGTTACCACTCTTAATATCGGTGTTATGGTAATCGGCAACAACGGGGATTAGCACGACTAGGAAGGAACTTGCGAGTATAAGCTAGGCTTTCCAACACTTAAGTTCTTCCTTTTGGTGCTTGTCCATCCGTTCTTGGCTCTTAGCCTTAACCTCCGGTTAATTCAACCACAACCGGTCTCATTAAGGAATCACCGCTATCATGTAGGATAGGGTGCCGTAGAGAGCGGATTGTGGTTCAATTAACGGGAGTCCGAATTAAGATGTTGGGCAAAGAAAGAGTGAGAGAGATTTCCTTCTCTCAAACTTCCCTTATCCTACCCTAACAAGTTAGAAAACTACTCACCCATCACAAGAAAAAGGAAAATAAAACAAAGGAGGAAGGTACAAAGAAAGAGGTTAGAAGATTACAACTAGCTATTTGCGACCTCACCTCGGGAAGGATCAAGCGTAAGCATCATAGTTGTTTTAAGGATAAAGAAAAAGAGAACAAGAAAGAAACAAACAACAAATAACAACAACTAGATTAGCAAATGAAAAATATAAGCAAATATAATTAACAATTACAACAAGATAAGCATGGTAAGAACAAGAACTCCTTTATTCATTATTCACTCACAAAAGCTCACTACAAGTTTTTAATGGAGAAGAGATGAGAGGAGGAAGAAGAACAACACATGTATTCTAAAATCTAAATACAAGAATAAGCACCCTTGGCTTTGGCAAGTTCTGGACTATTTATAGGCAGGAAACTGGAAATCTAGGGCAACAATCTGACCCTTCATGAAAAGACCAATCTGCCCTTAAAAACTTTCCATCTGACAAGCCTGTACGGCCGCGGATCCGCGGCCATATGGAGGTGTTGGCTTCTCGGGTTTTGTGTGCTTCTCTGGTTTTCTCTTTCCTTCAGTCTGGTATATGTTGTTTCTGATAATCTTTTCATATTTCTTCCAGAATTTTAGTAGATCAAAAGGTGATTGGATGTGGATCTTTTGTCATGATTTTCTTGAGCTCCGCGTAGATTTCTTGGACTTTGTGTTGCCATTGTGCTTTGTGCATGAAGATGACAATCGATTTGCCCTTTTGTCTTCTTAAACTGGTGTGTGGCAACATATGGATAGAGAGCGGAGACCCGTGTTTTATCTGTGGTTGGCAGTAATCCGGAATTTGTCGTGCTTTTCCATGAATTTCACCGTTTAGAGCCGAGAACCTGTATCTTGCAATTGACTAGTAAACACGGCTCAAGAGTACCTACCGATAAGCAATATGATAAAAATTGGGCGGTATAAAAATGTAAAAATCAAAAATGAACAAATACCCCCAAACTTATCATTTGCTCGTTCCGAGCAAAGCCAATTTATTCACAAAAATTCCTAACCTCACATTCGCAGGGAACGCGATTGCACTGAGCATGTGCAACAAGCCGTTAAACCTCTAGGTGTCCCTAGTAGGAGGAGTGTTATCTCCTGAGGGTTTTCAGCAGATACTACCCACAAAATCCGGTCAAACTAGTTTTGCAAAATAACTATGATTCAAACCCTAAAGTTTTATTTCAGAAAATAACAATTCTATGATCCTAAATCTAGACTATCGAACCCTTATTTTTCACATCTCGCTTCTTTTTTAACTAAAGATTTTATATGTCTTTACTTGCAGTGCAAATAGTGTCGTTAAGTTCCAGAAGGATCGATTAAAGCCATCATGTCGCACAATAAAGCCTAGATAAAATTTTTAAAACGATCACATAAGTTTTATAAAGAGTTAAGCACTTTTCAAGCTTCGTTTTCCAGTAAGGCTTCAACTTCAGAATTTCTATCTTCCTTAACAGGAAACTAGGTCTTATTTTTTCACTCCACCTTTTTCTTATTTTCATTTCATACACACCTCTGTGAACGTGCAATAGTCTTTATCATAGAATAAAACCTTCATATCTCCGCTAGAAATATTTTTTTATAAAAACCTGTCTTTTGTCAAGATTATTCTCATACAAAGAACCGTTAGAAATTTTAACTCGGAGAGAACACTTGCTTGACTTTGTTTTAATCTGGACTTTCTAGGCTTCTTAATGAGCTTTGGGCCAATGCACCCAAACCAGTTGGCTTTAGGGCATTAGGTGTAAAGACACCCCAGCGGACTTAATTACTCAAGTTACCTAGGCCTAAAAACAAAAGACAATTTAGCGTGAAAATCATGATGATTCAATGCGAACGGAGATATAACCGACAGTTCAATTATTTTTTTGGATAAAAGACGTGTTTAGTGGGTTCGGTGTGTAATCATTCCAATCAAGTTCCAGATGGGTTATTTTTCAGAATTAGTTCCAATTAAGGTATCAATAACATTCCTTCATATTCACTTCACTTCATAAACTATTCTTGATGTTACTTATTTAGAACAAACCTATTTGATCCGCAGAAAATCATTTATCCATTTAAAAGTTTTTAGACATAAAAGACTTGTCATCTAATTTCCAAAACTCACGACACGTATAGTGTGTTGTAAAGACGTATATCAGCTATAGTTAACTTCAAAGGAGAGTTATCTTTTAGGTTTTCAAAATCTAAAAATAAGATTTAGTTATTCTTATCTTATCAAACAAAACCATTGAAATGTTGAATCAGAGTTCTCCCACCAGCAAACTTGACAAAAATGTTTTTATGTTTTTAGAAAATTTTCTGATTTTTATGGATTTTATGGATTTTAGTATGCAGATGCAAAATATACATATGAATGCGAAGGTTAGAAATGCGTACCGAGCGTACCCCCAAACTTAAACTGGACAGTGTCCCCACTGTCATTGCATGAAGAGATCATGTGAAGGGTCAAAATTGTCGGTTAGATATACACAAAAAAAAATTGTTTTTGTTTTTAAAGAAAAGAAAAATAGCAAAAATGGAAAAGAATATTCACAAATATATACAAAATGGTATGTACATACCCCCAAACTTATTTGGAACAGTGTCCACTGTTCTTGGCTGGATAACCGAAGTTTGGTGGTAGGCAGAGGAAGATTATGCAGGGTAAACCGGCTCCTATAAGACCAGGAGCTCCTCTGTTGGTTCGACGCTAAGATACGGTTTAAGTCGGTGTCCGTTTACTTTGAAAAATGAACCGTCCTTTGGATTCTCCAAATCCACAGCGCCATGCGGATATACATTCCGCACAAAATACGGCCCTTTCCAGCGAGATATGAGCTTTCCTGGATGGAAGTGTAGCCGGGTGTCGTAAAGCAGTACCTGTTGACCAAGTACGAATGTCTTGCGCAAAAGGTGTTTATCGTGAAACACCTTCGTTCGATTCTTAACGACAACCGCGTTGTCGTAAGCCTCATCCCTAAGCTCGCTCAATTCGTTCAACTGCAGCTTCCGATGGCTGCCCGCATTTTCGAGAGACAGATTCAGTTCTTTTATCGCCCAAAATGCGCGATACTCTATTTCCACAGGGAGGTAGCAAGCCTTTTCATACACAAGCCGATAGGGAGACATGCCAAGATCGGTCTTATAAGCGGTTCGAAATGCCCAAAGGGCATCAGTGAGTTTCAGCGACCAATCCTTACGGTTCTTGGAAACCGTCTTCTCCAGTATCTGCTTGATTTGCCGATTTGAAACTTCGGCCTGCCTACAGGTTTGGGGGTGGTAGGGCGTAGATAGCTTATGATTAATGGAATATTTCCGCATCAAGGCCTCAAAAGTCTTATTGCGGAAATGAGTTCCATTGTCGCTAATGATCGCACGGGGGTGCCCAAAACGGGAGAAAATGTTTTCTTTAAGAAACCTAACGACAACCTTGTTGTCGTTAGTCCGGTTGGGCACAGTCTCGACCCACTTAGAGACGTAATCAACAGCGAGAAGGATGTACAAGTTCCCGAAAGAGCTGGGAAACGGCCCCATGAAATCTATCCCCCAAACGTCGAAAATCTCCACAACCAAGATTGGTTGGAGCGGCATCTCGTTCCTCCGGGATATCCGGCCTAAGTGTTGGCACCGGAGGCAAGTCTTGCAGTAGTCATGAGCGTCTTTGAAGAGTTGTGGCCAGTAGAAACCACACTGCAAGATCTTCTCAGCTGTCTTTCTGGGGCCAAAATGCCCGCCACATGCTTGATCGTGGCAAAATGACAGCACACTCTTGAATTCATCGTTAGGGACACACCGACGAATAATCTGGTCGGGACAGTATTTGAACAGATAGGGTTCGTCCCAGTAAAAGAGTTTTACTTGGGATAAGAATCGAAGTCTGTCCTGACTTGACCATTCAGTCGGTAGTAATCCTGTGGCCAAATAATTCACAAAATCTGCGAACCAGGGTTCGCAAGATACTGTCAAGAGCTGTTCATCCGGGAAAACGTCGTTGATCGGAATTTGAAGCGACGGCGAAGAAGGAAGTCGTGAAAGATGGTCGGCGACTACGTTTTCACATCCTCTTTTGTCTTTGATGACAAAGTCAAACTCTTGAAGGAAGAGGATCCAACGTATTAGCCGGGATTTTGCATCTTTCTTCGCAAAAAGATGGCGCGGAGTAGAATGGTCTGTGTAGACAATGACTGGAGAGCCGATGAGGTAGGGCCTGAACTTTTCTAAAGCAAATACAACGGCTAAGAATTCCTTCTCAGTTGTTGTATAATTAAGTTGGGCGTCGTTCAGGGTTCGGCTAGCATAATAGATTACGTGCGGCATCTTGTTGATGTGTTGTCCAAGGACAGCACCAATGGCAAAGTCGGATCCATCGCATATAATCTCAAATGGGTGCGTCTAGTCAGGTGAAGAAAGAACGGGAGCAGAAGTGAGTGAGCTTTTTAATGACTCGAACGCAGTCACACAACTCGAGTTGAAGTTGAATGGCGTGTCCTTGGCCAGAAAAAGAGTCAAGGGCCTAGCAATATTGCTAAAGTCCTTGATGAACCGTCTATAGAAACCGGCATGGCCAAGGAAGGCTCGGATGTCTCGGACGCATCTGGGAGGAGGGAGATTGGAAATGACCTCAATCTTTGCTTTGTCAACCTCTATGCCATTTTGCGAAATGATATGTCCTAAGACAATACCTTCACGCACCATGAAGTGGCACTTCTCCCAATTCAAAGTGAGGTTCTTGTCCTTACATCGGGTAAGGACAGCGTCGAGATGCAGCAAACACTCATTGAAGGAACCGCCGAAGATGGAGAAATCGTCCACGAAGATCTCCAGGAATTTTTCCACCATGTCTGAGAAGATTCCCATCATACACCGCTGGAAGGTAGCGGGCGCATTGCATAACCCAAAGGGCATGCGACGATATGCAAACGTGCCGAAAGGACAAGTGAATGTGGTCTTGTCCTGGTCTTTTTCGACGATGGGAATTTGATTATAGCCGGAGTAGCCATCAAGAAAGCAGTAGTACTCGTGTCCGGCCAATCGTTCAAGCATTTGGTCAATGAAAGGTAGCGGAAAGTGGTCCTTCTGCGTTGCGGCGTTGAGTTTTCTGTAATCGATGCATACTCGCCATCCAGTTTGGGTGCGAGTAGGGATTAACTCGTTCGCCTCGTTAGTGATGACCGTTATACCTGATTTCTTGGGGACAACGTGAATGGGGCTAACCCACTGGCTATCAGAGATAGGGTAAATGATACCACTATCTAGACATTTAACGATCTCCTTTTTCACAGCCTCCTTCATGACTGGATTAAGTCGCCTTTGTCGATCCCTGGCTGGTTTGGCATCATTCATTAGATGAATATGATGTACAACGATCAGGGGACTAATCCCCTTGATGTCCGCCATGGACCAGCCAAAAGCTTGCCTATTGCTGTGCAAGACCGCAAGAAGAGCTTTCTCTTGCTCTGTAGCTAGAGAAGCCGAGATGATAACAGGCAGGGTCTCATTCTCACCCAAGTAAGCGTACTTAAGGTGAGACGGCAAAGGCTTGAGTTCGAGTGTTGGAGGTGAAACGATTGAAGGCAAGATTGGTGAAAAGGTCTCGAACTCAAAAGATTCCAGCAAAGGTTCAAAACGAGTGTAAGCGACCGAGTTGGATGGTTCAGGTAACTCATCCGGAAATTCGAAGGATTCAAACTCAGGTGGTGAGGGGCTAAGATCGTTCGAGAAAGTGAAACACTCGTAGTCATTGTCGGGCGCAGAAACAGAAGCAGGTTCGAAGAGGAACGCACTAGTGGCGTTAAGGTTATCGTGATCAAACAAAAACTCCTCGAATTCACACTCTTCTGGGGTAATCTCCTGGATCGAGCAAACGTCTAGTATATTAGCATTAGGTTCGGAGGGCTGATTCCCCAACCTAAAAATGTTGAGTTCAATTGTCATGTTTCCAAAAGATAGGTTCATCGAACCATTTCGACAATTGATCACAGCATTTGAGGTTGTAAGGAATGGGCGACCGAGTATCACCGGAATTTGATTCCGGGGGTTAGCTACAGGCTGTGTGTCTAAAACAATGAAGTCAACGAGGAATATGAAGTCCCCAACCTTGATTAACACATCCTCTAGCTCACCCCTAGGATGGGTGATCGATCGGTCGGCCATTTGGAGAGTGCAGTGTGTGGGTTTCAGCTCTCCTACACCTAATTGCTCATATACTGAGTACGGAAGCAGGTTAACACTGGCACCAAGATCTAATAGTGCGCGGTTGATGTTCTTATCCCCAATAGTAATAGATTTCATAGGACAGCCAGGGTCCTTCCGTTTTTGAGGTAAAGATTGGGTAAGAGCATCACTCACAGCACTAGCTAAGAAAACTTTCTTGGGTATCGGAGACTTCCTCTTTTTCGTGCACAAGTCCTTTAAGATTTTCGTGTAGGACGGGACTTGTTGGACAGCATCTAAAAGGGGAATGTTGATGTTAACCTGCTTAAACAACTTCAGAATCTTCTCCATTTGTGGATTTTGTTTATTGGACCTCAACCGGTTTGGAAATGGCACGTTTTTAAAATTGGTTGAGTCCAATGCTTGTGGAGGAGATTGTGGAGTTGGAACGGATCTCAGAGCTGGTATTTTCGTGGAGTGAGAAGTGGGTCCGTTCAGAGCAGAAGAAGAAGAAGAAGAGCCTTTTGAAGAATGAAGAATAGGCTCAGAAGATGAGGAAGGAGAAGAAGAAGAAGAAGAAGCGGCGGTCGGGGTGTCATTATCCTCCATTGTTGTGCCGATGTTGTTGTGCAGCATCCTTCCCGATCTCAATGTTGTCACGGCACTCACATTATGATTATGTTGTTCAAGAGCAACATGTACATTATGTGGGTGACCGGGATTTGGGAGTGGTTGAGATGGAAGCTTCCCCTTCTCTCGCTCGCTTAAGGCCGCATTCAGTTGTGCTATCTGGGCTTCGATGGTCTTGATGCTTTGCCCGTGTGTAGCAGTGTGTTGCACCAACGACTGAATGAAAGACTGGATGTTTGCGGTGGATTGTGTCAATTGTTTAACGAACGCCTCCAGACTTCGTTCTAGCGAGGAAACCTTATCGTTGTTTGACGGAACAAAGTTGTTTTGTGGAAAAGAATTGTTGGGTGCAAAGTTGTTCGTCTGATTTTGAAAAGGTTAGGGTTGGAAGGGCTGCTGAAACTGATGTTGAGTTTGTTGTTGCGCTTGTTGTTGCGGAGGAGGGGGCTCTGGAAATTGTTGCCTTGGAATTGATGTTGATTCTGATTCCAGGCGAAATTGGGGTGGTTCCTCCAACCGGGATTGTAGGTGGAAGAGTATGGATCATTTCTTGGTCTTTACTGAAATGTAGCATTAACCTGATCCTGTCCTTGAGATGGTGGATTGTAAGGACACTCTTCGGTTAGGTGAGAAGGATCGGAACAACAAACACAAATGGTACGAAGGGGAAGAACAGGGGCAGGAGCAGGAGATGAAAATTTGCTCTCTATCGCTTCAAGTTTCCTCGTTATTGCAGCCATTTCAGCTTTCATCGCAATAGAGACATCGAGTTGGTGAATTCCTACCCTAGACTGACCAGGAGAAGTGGAGGAAGAAGAAGAAGTTGGTCCGGTGCTCTCCCATTGAAGCGTTTGTTCCGCAAGGTCATCGAAGAATTGCCACGCTTCCTCGTCAGATTTCGATAGGAAGTGGCCCTGACAAATGGTTTCCAACAACTGCTTGGTTGCTGGGTTCAAGCCCTCGTATAAAGTTTGGCAAAGTTGCCATTTCTCGATACCATGGTGAGGACACTGAACAAGAAGGTCTTTATACCGGTCAAAGCACTTCCAGAAGGGTTCAGTAGGAAGCTGGGAGAATTGGTTGATTTCGTTACGGATCCTAGCGGTTTTATGATTCGGATAAAATTTCTTGAGAAACGCTTTCACAAATTCGTCCCAACTGGTTATGGAGTGGGAAGCGGTGCTATACAGTCATTTTTCAGCAAGATCGCACAAAGTGAACGGAATGACCCGTAGCCGTATAGCATCGTCCGACAGCTGGGTAGTTTTCATCATGGCATAAACATTTTGAAACTTGTTGATGAAGATATAGGCATCTTCAGATTCAAGCCCATGAAATTTCGAAAGCATGTTAATGAAGTGGGGCTTAATTTCAAAATTATCCCCATTGGCCGGTGGAAGGGAAAGACAGGTGGGAAGTGCAGAACGGATGGGATAGAAACGATTCTGGAGCGCGATTCGCTGTGGCGCTACGACAGGCGGTGGTGGTGGGTTATTCGTATCCATAGGAGGTCGAATCAAACCCGGGGGAGTTGTAGGGATGTTTGGATGAAATCCTGACATCACGGAAGAATAGGTTGGAGATGGTGAAGGTGAGGATGTATGAACAGAATTCCAGTCAACGTCGGAGTTGGCCGGCAAAGGTAAGGGGGAATGAGGCGTGGACGGAATTTCGACGTCTGAGTCGAACGCGTAGTCGGTAGCGACTAACGTAACGCGGACTAAGCGGGCGCTAGTGTCCCGAGTCCAAGCGGACATACACTAAACGAGTTTAGTATAGTCAAAGCGGAGAAGGTGAGGGTAAGAAAACGTCAATGGAGAAATACGATGGGTGGAGGGTGAAAAAAATGGGATTTTGGCGACAAATGGCAAGTTTTTTATAAAATTTTTTGTTTTTTGTTTTTTGTTTTCTTTTTAGAAAGAGCTTTACAGAAATATGTACGGACATACGGAGTCAAGCAATCACAAACAAGATATGCACAATCACACATAGATCTAGGGTCACCTAGGTCAGTTAGACAGCTCCTAACTGTTCCAAAGGGCAAGAAATAGGACCTCAAACCGCCTCTTCTCCGCCAATTGCGGCCAGGTAAGTGCCAGGTAAATGGTAGGCTCCCCACTACGTAAGTAGTGGTCCTAATTAAGTAACCACTTGCCTTGGACACACTTGCCTAGACACCGCAAAGTCAGGATAGGATAAACGACCGATACCTGTAACTAGTCCTCTGTCCTATTGAGCGCGAAGTCCTTAGGGCTGAGTCTAGTATTTTTTAATTAAATAATGGTCAATGCATAAGCTTTTTGTGATTTCTAGGGTCCTGGGAAGGGTGATGAAATCCCCACCCAATCTGAATTGGTTTCAAGCCCCTTAAAGTCCGTATTAATAAATGCAAAGCAGTAACAATCAACTGCAATCAATTTTTATTTTTTAGCGCGGCGCAAAGAATCCTGCACAAAAATAATTTATTGGAAGGGGGAAGAGAGTTTGCGCAAAGAACGCTGCAGAAAACACAGTTCAATGGAGTCCAGAGGAGTGGGGGAGAGACAAGAGACACTTACAGGGAATTTGGCACCGTGATGGCACCAAACGGCCGCGGTTCCGCGGCAGTAAGGTAGGATTGGGACTTCAAAAATTTTGTCGATCCTTCTTTGGCTGTCCTCTTCTTGTCTTGATTTCCTGAATCTTGATTTGCTCACTGTATCTGCTCCAGATTTTTACAGTAGACCGTTGGCTCCGTCTTGATCCGTCGCGGTATAGCCGCGAGATATGGGTCTAACTTCTCACGTCTTTGGACTGAACTCGACCATCTTTTTATCCTGCACACTTGCACAAAAACTAATCAAAAATAACAAGATGGTTTTTTTTACAATGTATATATATTTTTTGTTTTGGTTTTTCGGTTAGACTTATATTCACAAATTAACCCGAAATTACACAAAAAAATAAACTACCGTCTCCCCGGCAACGGTGTCATTTGATTGGTAGAGTTTTTGCGTGCTTAAGTTTATTACCGCAATCAAGGCGGTTTCGCTTGTAGCTAGCCGGTTGAGTACGGGTCGTCCGCAGGGAGATGGGAATCTTTTTCTATGTGTTTTAACGAGTTAAGTCCAAATGTCCAGATTTGTTTGTGATTAACTATGTGCTAAAATGATATGTAAAGAGAGCTTGTTAGGGTTAGGATTAGGTTAGTTTGAGTTAGGAGTCGCTCACTTCTTTCGTTGCCACTCTTAATATCGGTGTTATGGTAATCGGCAACAACGGGAATTAGCACGATTAGGAAGGAACTTGCGAGTATAAGCTAGGCTTTACAACGCTTAAGTTCTTCCTTTTGGTGCTTGTCCGTCCGTTCTTGGATCTTAGCCTTAACCTCCGGTTAATTCAACCACAACCGGTTTCACTAAGGAATCACCGCTATCATGTAGGATAGGGTGCCGTAGGGAGCGGATTGTGGTTCAATTAACGGGAGTCCGAATTAAGATGTTGGGCAAAGAAAGAGTGAGAGAGATTTCCTTCTCTCAAACTTCCCTTATCCTACCCTAACAAGTTAGAAAACTACTCACCCATCACAAGAAAAAGGAAAATAAAACAAAGGAGGAAGGTAGAAAGAAAGAGGTTAGAAGATTACAACTAGCTATTTGCGATCTCACCTCGGCAAGGATCAAGCGTAAGCATCATAGTTGTTTTAAGGATAAAGAAAAAGAGAACAAGAAAGAAACAAACAACAAATAACAACAACTAGATTAGCAAATGAAAAATATAAGCAAATATAATTAACAATTACAACAAGATAAGCATGGTAAGAACAAGAACTCCTTTATTCATTATTCACTCACAAAAGCTCACTACAAGTTTTTAATGGAGAAGAGATGAGAGGAGGAAGAAGAACAACACATGTATTCTAAAATCTAAATACAAGAATAAGCACCCTTGGCTTTGGCAAGTTCTGGACTATTTATAGGCAGGAAACTGGAAACCTAGGGCAACAATCTGACCCTTCATGAAAAGACCAATCTGCCCCTAAAAACTTTCCATCTGACGAGCCTGTACGGCCGCGGATCCGCGGCCTAGACCCCCTATTGGCCGCGGATCCGCGGCCATATGGAGGTGTTGGCTACTCGGGTTTTGTGTGCTTCTCTGGTTTTCTCTTTCCTTCAGTCTGGTATATGTTGTTTCTGATAATCTTTTCACATTTCTTCCAGAATTTTAGTAGATCAAAAGGTGATTGGATGTGGATCTTTTTTCATGATTTTCTTCAGCTCCGCGTAGATTTCTTGGACTTTGTGTTGCTATTGTGCTTTGTGCATGAAGATGACAATCGATTTGCCCTTTTGTCTTCTTAAACTGGTGTGTGGCAACATACGGATAGAGAGCGGAGACCCGTGTTTTATCTGTGGTTGGCAGTAATCCGAAATTTGTTGTGCTTTTCCATTAATTTCACCGTTTAGAGCCGAGAACCTGTATCCTGCAATTGACTAGTAAATACGGCTCAAGAGTACCTACCGATAAGCAATATGATAAAAATTGGGCGGTATAAAAATGCAAAAATCTGATATGAACAAATACTCCCAAACTTATCATTTGCTTGTCCCGAGCAAAGCCAATTTATTCACAAAAATTCCTAACCTCACTTTCGCAGGGAACGCGATTGCACTGAGTATGTGCAACAAGCCGTTAAACCTCTAGGTGTCCCTAGTAGGAGGAGTGTTGTCTCCTGAGGGTTTTCAGCAGATACTACCCACAAAATCCGGTCAAGCTAGTTTTGCAAAATAACTATGATTCAAACCCTAAAGTTTTGTTTCCGAAAATAACAATTCTATGATCCTAAGTCTAGACTATCGAACCCTTATTTTTCACACCTCGCTTCTTTTTTAACTAAAGATTTTATATGTCTTTACGTGCAGTGCAAATAGTGTCGTTAAGTTCCAGAAGGATCGATTAAAGTCATCATGTCGCACAATAAAACCCAGATAAAAATTTTAAAAGGATCACATAAGTTTTATAAAGAGTTAAGCACTTTTCAAGCTTCGTTTTCCAGTAAGGCTTCAACTTCAGAATTTCTATCTTCCTTAACAGGAAACTAGGTCTTATTTTTCACTCCACCTTTTTCTTGTTTTCATTTCATACACACCTCTGTGAACGTGCAATAGTCTTTATCATAGAATAAAACCTTCATATCTCCGCTAGAAATATTTTTTTATAAAAACTTGTCTTTTGTCAAGATTATTCTCACACAAAGAACTGTTAGGAATTTTAACTCGGAGAGAACACTTGCTTGACTTTGTTTTAATCTGGACTTTCTAGGCTTCTTAACGAGCTTTGGGCCAATGTACCCAAACCAGTTGGCTTTAGGGCATTAGGTGTAGAGACACCCCAGCGGACTTAATTACTCAAGTTACCTAGGCCCAAAAACAAAAGACAATTTAGCGTGAAAATCATGATGATTCAATGCGAACGGAGATATAACCGGCAGTTCAATTATTTTTTGGATAAAAGACGTGTTTAGTGGGTTCGGTGTGTAATCATTCCAATCATGTTCCAGATGGGTTATTTTTCAGAATTGGTTCCAATTAAGGTATCAATAACATTCCTTCATATTCACTTCACTTCATAAACTATTCTTGATATTACTTATTTCAGAACAAACCTATTTGATTCTCAGAAAATCATTTATCCATTTAAAAGTTTTTAGACATAAAAGACTTGTTATCTAATTTCCAAAACTCACGACACGTGTAGTGTGATGTAAAGACGTATATCAGCTACAGTTAACTTCAAAGGAGAGTTATCTTTCAGGTTTTCAAAATCTAAAAATAAGATTTAGTTATTCTTATCTTATCAAACAAAACCGTTGAAATGTTGAATCAGAGTTCTCCCACTAGCTAACTTGACAAAAAAGTTTTTATGTTTTTAGAAAATTTTCTGATTTTTATGGATTTTATGGATTTTAGTATGCAGATGCAGAATATACATATGAATGCGAAGGTTAGAAATGCGTACCGAGCGTACCCCCAAACTTAAACTGGACAGTGTCCCCACTGTCATTGCATGAAGAGATCATGTGAAGGGTCAAAATTGTCGGTTAGATATACACAAAAAAATTTGTTTTTGTTTTTAAAGAAAAGAAAAATAGCAAAAATGGAAAATAATATCCACAAATATATACAAAATGGTATGTACATACCCCTAAACTTATTTGGAACAGTGTCCACTGTTCTTGGCTGGATAACCGAAGTTTGGTGGTAGGCAGAGGAAGATTATGCAGGGTAAACCGGCTCCTGTAAGACCAGGAGCTCCTCTGTTGGTTCGGCGCTAAGGTACGGTTTAAGTCGGTGTCCGTTTACTTTGAAAAATGAACCGTCCTTTGGATTCTCCAAATCCACAGCGCCATGCAGATATACATTCCGCACAAAATATGGCCCTTTCCAGCGAGATCTGAGCTTTCCTGGATGGAAGTGTAGCCGGGTGTCGTAAAGCAGTACCTGTTGACCAGGTACGAATGTCTTGCGCAAAAGGTGTTTATCGTGAAACACCTTCGTTCGGTTCTTAATGACAACCGCGTTGTCATAAGCCTCATCCCTAAGCTCGCTCAATTCGTTCATCTGCAGCTTCCGATGGCTGCCCGCATCTTCGAGAGACAGATTCAGTTCTTTTATCGCCCAAAATGCGCGATGCTCTATTTCCACAGGGAGATGGCAAGCTTTTCCGTACACAAGCCGATAGGGAGACATGCCAAGATCGGTCTTATAAGCGGTTCGAAATGCCCAAAGGGTATCAGTGAGTTTCAGCGACCAATCCTTACGGTTCTTGGAAACCGTCTTCTCCAGTATCTGCTTGATTTGCCGATTTAAAACTTCGGCCTGCCTACAGGTTTGGGGGTGGTGGGGCGTAGATAGCTTATGATTAATGGAATATTTCCGCATCAAGGCCTCGAAAGTCTTATTGCGGAAATGAGTTCCATTGTTGCTAATGATCGCACGGGGGTGCCCAAAACGGGAGAAAATGTTTTCTTTAAGAAACCTAACGACAACCTTGTTGTCGTTAGTCCGGCTGGGCACACAGCCTCGACCCACTTAGAGACGTAATCAACAGCGAGAAGGATGTACAAGTTCCCGAAAGAGCTGGGAAACGGCCCCATGAAATCTATCCCCCAAACGTCGAAAATCTCCACAACCAAGATTGGTTGGAGCAGCATCTCGTTCCTCCGGGATATCCGGCCCAAGTGTTGGCACCGGAAGCAAGTCTTGCAGTAGTCATGACCGTCTTTGAAGAGTTGTGGCCAGTAGAAACCACACTGCAAGATCTTCTCAGCTGTCTTTCTGGGGCCAAAATGCCCGCCACATGCTTGATCGTGGCAAAATGACAGCACACTCTTGAATTCATCGTTAGGGACACACCGACGAATAATCTGGTCGGGACAGTACTTGAACAGATAGGGTTCGTCCCAGTAAAAGTGTTTTACTTAGGTTAAGAATCGAAGTCTGTCCTGACTTGACCATTCAGTCGGTAGTAATCCTGTGGCCAAATAATTCACAATATCTGCGAACCAGGGTTCGCTAGATACTGTCAAGAGCTGTTCATCCGGAAAAACGTCGTTGATCGGAATTTGAAGCGACGGCGAAGAAGGAAGTCGTGAAAGATGGTCGGCGACTACGTTTTCACATCCTCTTTTGTCCTTGATGACAAGGTCAAACTCTTGAAGCAAGAGGATCCAACGTATTAGCCGGGATTTTGCATCTTTCTTCGCAAAAAGATTGCACAGAGCAGAATGGTCTGTGTAGACAATGACTGGAGAGCCGATGAGGTAGGGCCTGAACTTTTCTAAAGCAAATACAACGGCTAAGAATTCCTTCTCAGTTGTTGTATAATTAAGTTGGGCGTCGTTCAGGGTTCGGCTAGCATAATAGATTACGTGCAGTATCTTGTTGATGTGTTGTCCAAGGACAGCACCAATGGCAAAGTCGGATGCATCGCACATAATCTCAAATGGGTGCGTCCAGTCAGGTGAAGAAAGAATGGGAGCAGAAGTGAGTGAGCTTTTTAATGACTCGAACGCAGTCACACATCTCGAGTTGAAGTCGAATGGCGTGTCCTTTGCTAGCAAAAGAGTCAAGGGCCTAGCAATCTTGCTAAAGTCCTTGATGAACCGTCTATAGAAACCGGCATGGCCAAGGAAGGCTCGGATGTCTCGAACGCATCTGGAAGGAGGGAGATTGGAAATGACCTCAATCTTTGCTTTGTCAACCTCTATGCCATTTTGCGAAATGATATGTCCTAAGACAATACCTTCACGCACCATGAAGTGGCACTTCTCCCAATTCAAAGTGAGGTTCTTGTCCTTACATCGGGTAAGGACAGCGTCGAGATGGAGCAAACACTCATTGAAGGATATACGTACATTTTATTTTCGTTCTTTTCTGGTGTGATTGATTGATGGGACTGCATTGATTCTTATCAATGCAAGGATAAAACAAACCTATATTTGATGTTGTTGGAACAAATTTTAAAAAGTGTTATTACAAAGATGTTTCCTTTTGTTTTGCATAGCGGTATTCAGTTAGAATATCCTGCACCTCATTCGACGAGGCAAGGGCCGAGATCCCTTCACCGGGAGTGACCCCTTGGGTAGAAGTTTGCGTCAGCGTAATAACTTTACATATAGTCGATTACAAGTTGCTTTGCATCGCGGTATTCAGTTGGAATATTCTGCACCTCATTCCACGAGGAAAGAGCCGAGATCCCTTCACCGGGTGTGACCTCTTTAGCAAAACGTTTTCGCCACTATATTTTATAAAAAGCTATCAAGTTCCTTCAACGAGATCAAGTTCATTACGTTAAAGGTTTTTCGCCAAAAACCAGCCATAGCCCTCCGTCATTTCTTATGGATGGTCAGAAGTATTCAAGCTATGTTTGTTGACCTTCGTCAAGGCATAGTGTTTGGTAGCTGCTGGGTATTCATTTGTTGCATAGATAGATGTGTTGGTTTTCGTATAGCCTTGTTGACCTTCGTCAAGGGCTTGTACGGGTGGGTTCAAATTAACCTGGACAATGACGGGTAGAACTTGACATGTGACTTATGATTTGTTGACCTTCGTCAAGGTCATAAGAGCATGAGGTAAAAAATCACATCGGGAGTTTCAAACATACAGGAAACTTGCCAGGCATGCGCATACCTTCTGGAGTGTGATAACTTGAGTGGCTTCCATCAAGTTATCATGCGATGAGAGTTGGATCCCGATTCCCACTGATGAGTTGGTTTACTCTTCGGGTGATCCCGACTAATTCTTCTTTCAGGTTTGGAGAAGAATTTGAGATTACAGTGGGAGGTTTCCTGATTAGATAAAGTGATAACCATTCTGATCTAGGTTAGAGTGCACGCAGAGTGTTTCTTTTCTCTCTCTCTCTCTTTGGCAGCGACCTTTGACCGACCCTAGACTATGACTCAGTGACCAAGTTGACCGAACCTTCTTAAAATACTGACTTTTGGATTGTCCGAGTTGCATAAGTCATTGCCGCTCCTTCTTTTACCCTTTGTATTTCTTAGAACACCCCGTATTACTACGGATATCCACTTCCATTGGATAGATCCATCGTATGGTTATATACGAACTCGAAGGGATTTCTTCGAGGATGGATCCAGGTTCAAGAGAAATAGAATTGGTTTATTCTGTTGTCTTTTATTATCACCTTCTCTCAGGTTGCGAGGGCTCCTTAGTTTAGGAGGGTACACCTATTACGCTTATTGGATAGTCTTCTTCCAAACCATAGGCAGGTGCCGAAAGGTAGGGAATGAAGAAAACCAATTAGCCTAAGTAGGGTATGCAGAAGGTAATATGTAAAGACAAGATAAAGCGATTAGAAAGAAAGCAAAGTAAATTGCGACTGTTATCATTCACGACCAAACCGCGTACTTCATCGCCACTCCTATTTCACCTTTAAATAGAATAAGGTATTATTCAATTGTCTTTTATCATCACATTCCCTCAAGTTACGAGTACTCCTAGGATTAGGAGGGTACACCTATTATGCTTACTGGATAGTCTTCTTCCAAACCATAGGCTGGTACCGAACGGTAGGGAAGGAAGAAAACCATTTAGCCTAACGATGGTGTACAGAAGGTAACGACTAAACACAAATAAAGGGATTCGGAGAGATAACAAAGGAAATATACGGTTAAAGTCATGAATTGGATTATGGAAGAGACATTGCTAGGAATACCAGGATACCCCTACGAAATATTTTCATATTTCAGTGCATTGTTAAAGGAAAACTGATTTCCCGATTAGATACTTACTCCAGGGTATGTATTTACCAGGTTTCATTCTCATATCTGTATGGTTTTTACAGATGATGAGTAGGAGTAAGTTATTGGGAATTAAGTGATCATCCTCATTATATCGGAATTCGTTGTAATTGGTGATATTTGAGGAAATCGCCTGGGTACAGTTTTTAACCTACGACGCACAGATTTTTGAGTTATTTAACTCAGCGGACTTATACAGAGTATTGTATGTTGTCCAGTGTCCGTCAGGACAAAGGGGTAGGTCCTCGTACTATGTTCTGTTTACTTGTGACTTCTCTAGTTTTTAGACAAGTGTTTCGTAGAAATACAATGTCTAAGTTTTGAGAAGTTGTGGGTATAAGAATAAAGTAGAGAACCAGATGTCGCAAGTATCAGGATTCTTCAAAGAGATCGAAGATGTAGATTCTTGTGACTGGTATTCAGATGATAGTAATGGTTTTGAGAAACTTGTTTCTCTTTCAGGTTACTCATAATTGGATGGATTCCTAAGTTGAGTAATGCTGATTAGCCTTTTTCCATTAAGTTGTTATGCACTGGAGACAGCTGCATGATTTAAATCTAGTTCCAATTGAATTAGTACCTCTGTTTCTATATTGGATATAGAATGGTTCATATCTTAACGATGTTAAGATACGGGGAGTTGTCCAGCTTATGCTTAAAACCAGACACTGGATAACTCAAGGCACGTTTCTGTAATGGCAGTTTGTGGGTTGACCCTGGTTTTGACGAGGGTTGACATTTCTACCATCTGGAAGATCAATAGTGATATTGTTCTTGACTTGCCACAGTTTTAGTAAAAATGGATTTTTTTTCTTCAGAAAACAGTAATGGGAGTATGGTAGAACTGGAAGTGATTCCAGAACCGCAAATGATTACGGAAAATTTAATAGGACCTATATATTCAATCAGGTTTGACATTCCAATAGCCACTCCGCAGATATGGTGGGTAAGCTCAGACACCTGAGAGATACTCCGGTACCCTCAAGGACGGTAACAGGGAGGTTCTTATTTACCCAGACTTGACACTACTGTTGTTCCAGGCTATGAGACCCTGCAGGAGGATAAGTATAGCGTCGTTCTAAACTAGCTTTAGAAGTGTACGTATATATTATTCTGCCAGAGGGTTATCATAGTCAGTGGGAGCAGCGGAAGCATAGTGGGCAAGATGCTTATGTCTATTATAGACTTAAGCAGATATGGCGGAGATAAGATCATCTATTTTTGATATGACAGTCATGGTTTTGACTTCATCAGAATAGGGGATGGATCTGTTGAGAAGGTAGTAGGGTGTGATGTCCTGGTATTTGGATGACATACACAGAGTAGGAAGTAAAATTCCTATACTATGATCGGTTGTACTGTGGTCGTCACACAGTTGTTTCTTCACAAAAGACATGGATATAATATCTGACATTCTGGTTACTAGATCTATGGTTTTAGATCTAGATTTGGGTAGTTTCCTAATGTGGGTACTTTGACAGCATTCTAATAGTTTTTAGAATAGTTGACTCCTGGCATGGTGGTGTACCTGCAGGTGATGGAGTCACCCTCTCTAAATGTGTCTTACAGACTAAAGGGGAGAGGGATGTGCATGATTGACAGATCACTTGCTTAGGCAATTGAGTCAATCATGAGATGTCAAGTACCACACCAGATGTTGTTTTTGCACTAGATGCGATAAGTTTATATTAATCCAATCCTAGAGAAACATTAGGAAGCAGTTTTAGAACATAAGTGCATGTTCTACGGATTTGATGACGGCAGCCTCCTTCGGGAGACGGTTATCATTCCAGGCTTCAAAGGTGACAATGATGACATGGTGATTGTCAGAGTTATAGTTTATCCCTCTGACGAGGGACAGTATTATGGACAGGTGGTCCAAGTGGATACTGTGGGAGGCATGGTGCTGGATACTGATTAGGTTCAGTTATCAATAAAGTCTAAGAAGTTTGGATTTGGAGTTCATTTATGAACTAGGTCCCATCAGATATTCAGACATATTCTAAGACAGGTATTACTCAATTCGAGAGATGGCTTTCTCCGCGAACTTGAGATTAAGAGAGACATAGAAAGAAACATCAGGGCGGATCCACTCACTGAGGTTATTTCTCGAACACAAGATTTTTACAAACTAGCTTTGTGAAACTGATTAGTAGAGGAGTTGGATGTTCGGTATCACACGGGCTATGAGTATGCGACATCGCAATAATTAGCCTTAAGTGCAAGTGGGAGATTGTTGGAGATAGTGCCCTCAAAGTCAATTATTGGATCGCAGGTACGTGATTGCAATGATTGAGGCAGGACCTATACCGATATGACAGTCTTGCTCGAGATGATAGTATGCTATCTGGTTTGTCTTTATCATCATATACATGTTTTAGTTCACTATTGCATGATGATAGAGCCCATAGGATTCTTGCTTGACTACCAGCAGTATGATGGCGATCATATACGTGGGAGCTGGGGTCTGTAAGCACATCCTTAAAAGTGTCCCTAGTCGTGGGAGTTTCGAGACAGAGCATCGATACTCCAGAGTAGACTAGTGTATACAGTCGAGACCCCGACGAGGGGCGGTGGCCGGTCTCACAAGCCACTGGTGTCAGTTGGATCACCTAAGATGTATACAGGTGCTCATTGGGTTATGAGTACACCGGACAGGACTCGCCGGGAACATGCTAGTTGGTATTATACATATCGTCAGATAGCAGTTCCCTGGTGACATGTGTACAGGTTAGTTTGTCGACCTGAGATCGTCATTTGTCTCGTGTGAGTTCCCACTGTGCTTTGATTCCTACCCTACCACGCTCAAAGGAGTTGTGCAAACAGGTATTTTTTGGGTACAGTCCCGAGCCACATGGAGGCAGTGAGCGGATCGTCGGGGATTCGTCTCTCCCGGTATTGGGGGTTGATGTCGCGCAGTGCACGGGTGGCTATCACTTGAAATCCTTGGCCAAGGTAGTGGAGAATTACTGATTTGGATCAGTAGTTTCTCAGGTGGTGATGGGCTTCATACCGACACGATTTATCGCGTTATTAGGGGTCTGACTTTATCCACCCCCTAGACTCGATATGCGATACTCTTTAGACGAACGGACCGGACTGTATATACATTGTCACTGTCAGACTCAGTAGGGTTTATAGATGAGTTCGCTCGTCAGCTTCCCTTCCAATCAATACATAGGCAAACGTTACGTACAGCTCGTACCTCTGACGTGCTAGAGGTTATACCCAGTGCCAGTGTGTTGATGAGTCATTAGAGTCCCCCACAGACACTTTTCCATGTTCGGGCGAAACGTTGTAGAGGCCATATGGGTTTATGGCAAGGTTCGGAAAATGCACGTGCGTTTTCGCACGTGTCATTTTTCGGGCAGATAATACTGGTAGGCTTTGGTTTAAGCCGGAACCCAGTATTATACTGTGTAGATATAATATCTTTGTCTCAGTTGCATTTGTATTCGGTCGTAATACAAATGCGGGTATGTTTATATCATTGCGGGGTTATCCTGAAATTCGTTTCAGGATCACTTTTGGAAGTTGTCAGTTTCCAGTTTTCTATCAGCCGTATTTGACAGTCGGTTAAATACGAATTTATCTTTTTTCTTGGGATGAGTGTGGAAGGTTCTAGAAGTTTCTAGAAGGGGTGACTAGGTTTGGTGAGGTGGCTATGTGCATTAATGGAGCAATTAATGTTGTGATGACTAGGTTAATTATCATTGGTTTGCATTAATTGTGTTCATACTTAGTGTCATGATAAGCTTTGTTCTTGTGGTCACCTTTCCCTCTCCTACACTCACCCTCCTTCATCTATAAGTGGCCGGCCCCCTCCCCTCCTCTTCACTCACTCTCATGGTTGTTGATTCAAAAGATTAGGGTTTTGGCTTCATGGAAATTAAAGATATTCATTCTCTCATTTCAGTTGAATCCAAAAGGCAACGTCATTAACCGTCCGTCCATAGTCTTAGACGTAACGAGACAAAGTGTTCTACTCATTCTCTACATCATCTTGGTCGTCTCTTTTAGCAAACTTGACGACCGAGTTGCCTCGGTTCAAGGGCGGGAGCCCGTTTAAAGATCCGTCGACGTGGTGCCACCTGGACGACGAGACTGGAGTTTCAGGAGATCAGAGCAGCCGCAACAAAGCGTGGGATGATGGTTGAAGAGCGAAGGACTCGGATCGTTCGGTATAACAATTCTACCCACTTTGTAATTTGTTAGTTTAGCTTTAATGGCAGATCCGGGTTACGGTACACGATAGCGCCAGTTTGTAAAAAGGTTTTGTTCCGCATTTGGCATCTGTTAGACGGCCGGGACGCTACCGTGGACTTACAGCGACTTCTTGGCCGACAGGATATATCGGGCCCACTGCAGATAGCCAGACGAATGACGGGGAATCATTCCTATCATGTAAACAGGCCCACAAGGATGCGATTCTCCTTGGCATATGCGGCGCCCTAGAATGTCTAAGGCCATCGGCGGGTGCATTGGTATCGATACCATGGAGGGCTGAAGACGACCTTCCGAGGTCCAGTTGACCTCTTCTACTGCGTAAGTAACCTGCGGAGGGTCAGCGTAATAGATTGATGGGATCGGTTCTGAAGGCGCTGCGCAAGTAAAACTGCGCCGACCTCGGATAATATGACTATACCACGACCCCCACAGATGAAGAGACTTTTGCTCTGGGTCATAATCCCGAATGAGTGCAAAGACTTCCCGATCTGTAGGCGCGTCGGCGAAAGCACTTTCCGAGCGAATGTAGGGGAAGAAGGAATCAAAAGACATAATCTCAGTAAAAAATTATATAATAAAAAGGGGGTTAATTATCGACACAATGTTCAAGGTTTTAACATTTTCATTACACCTTAATTTGTACTACATTCTGGCATGTTAAAGTCACCACAGTTCAAAGAGAAAGGGATAATAGGCCCCTACAAAATCAAGATAACACCCCCATCAATGATGAGGAAAGCACTCATTGTAAGAATCCAAAAGGATTCTCATTTAATAAAAAAATCTCATTGAACTGTGGAGTTAAACTCCCTCGAAAAATGTGTTCTACAACAGATTTCAAATCTGCAAAAAAAGACCCTAAAAAGAAAATAAGAAAAGGAATAAAATTCCCAAAAGAATTTCTTAAAAAGAAATTTTTTCAGAGCCAAGCTCTATAGAACAACCCGGAATTAAATTCCTCTAATAATGGGATAAAATCATAAAAATCCGCTCGGGAAATGGAATTAAATTCCAAACAACCTTCAAAGATCAAAGTTGATAACAGGGTAAAACCCTAAAGATCTCTAAGATCCATGGTCTACCAAAGTAAAAGTTTTAGATCTCTAAGAGATCATTCCAAGAGAAGAGCAAAGCTCTGTTAATGGGTTAAAAACCCTAAAACATGAAGAGATTCATTCAAGAGTTTCTTTAGGAGTTAAATCATTGTCATGATTCTTACCAATTTTTGACAGAGTTTAACTCTGAGAGAGTTTCTTTGAACAGAGATCTAAGCTCTAAAAAGAGAATTAAATTCTCAAGAAAGAAGGAAACTCAAGAAGATGAGGGAACATCAGTCATCTCAGGGGCCAAAGCCCCTATTTATAAGACAAGAAGGGACGGTTCAACTCCCCAGGAGATCGAACGGTGGAAAAGGTGATACCATTACACCCATGTGTAAGCCACATGAGAGCAACGATGGGGAGACATTTGTTTCCCCAATATATTTAACCTAATAAAAGAACAAAGCTCTGTCAAATTTAATTAGGCAGCACCTCACATGCTCTCCACGAGGGCACCAGCGCTAGAGCTAATCTTATAAGATTAAATCATTTGGTGGCGCCTCACGCAAGCGCCAATGTGCAAAACACAAAAGAGTTCATAAGAGTTAAAACTCTTAGATGGCGCCACATATGCTCCTCACGCGGGCGCCAATGTGCAAAGCACAGGAATACCCATCTTAAGAATTAAATTATTAAGTGGCGCCCACGTGCACAACACGTGAGCGCCGGGGCCCAAATAGAATTAAATTATACTCTCTGTTAAACAAAGTCGTTGAATCAAAGATCCAACGGAGATGATAAATCATCAAGATACAGAATTAAATTCTGTTGGAAGAAAATATTTCCCAAATCTTTCTAAAATAAGAAAGATACTTTCGGTTGGATAAAAAATCCAAATATAGAATAAAATTCTATTTTGGGGTATATTCTCTCAATCTTTCTAAACAAGAAAAATTGTTCTCTGTAAAACAGAGAACCCTTAGATTAAAAATCCAATGGTGATAAAAAAATCACAATCTTACAGAATAAATTCTGTATAGGGGAAAATATTTCCTCAATCTCATTAAAAACAAAATTCATATTCCGTAAAACAGAAGTCCTTGGATCAAAGATCCAATGGTGGGTAAAATTCCCCAACTCAATTTTAAATTTGATTAGATCAATTGGAAACTCTCAATGAGAGATTTTCTCAAAACCAATTAACAATCTGCTTCTGCTATATAAAGAACCCGAGACCTCAAGTCTCACAGGGAGAGACACACAGAGAAAAAATGTATACACACAGACGGAGACAGAGACGATATAAGAATAAAACTGAGAATTCAATTCTCCACAAGAAGAAGAAGATCCTCTCTCTCCCCCAAATCCTAGGTAAAGAAAAGAGATAAACACATCTCCTTCGCCTAGTATAAAAAGACAACACCAAGGGTTTAATCCTTCATATAAGAACTTAGTTCTTCCTCTGATTTGAGATTTGCAAAGCAAATCTCCCCACAAATTGAGAATTCAATTCTCATCAGCAAGATTCTGCTCTTCCAACTCAAAAATCTAGAGGAAAAGAACTATGTCCTAGGAATTTAATTCCTCCAAGCCCTAAAAAAGACTTAGTTCCTACAAAAAGGAAGGAAGAAAAGAAAAGTATAAGAACTTAGTTCTTAAAGAAAACCCGATCCCAGATATTCAAAACCAAGATCTCGGTGATCATTAATGGTCAAAATACCATTAACAGAGATTCAATCTCTAAAAAAAAGAACTTAGCTCCCCACGTGCCCCTCGCGTGGACGCTATGAAAAAAGGTGCTTAGCACCATATATTTAGCCAAAATGGCTAAGGATTCAACACTCAAGTGGACAGCACCCAGCGCCTCACGTGCTCCTCATGTGGGGGCCACAAAAAGGGGATAAGTGCTTAGCACTTCATAAATAGCCAAAACGGCTGAGTGTTCAACATTCATTGGGCAGCGCCCAGCGCCGTATGTGAAAAGCACGTGAACGCTATAAAAAGTGCCTAGCACTCCATATAAAGACAAATTGGGCAACGCCCATGACTGCATGCTTCACATGATTACATGTGGGCATTAGAGCCCAAATAAGTGCTCAGCACTTTCATATAAAAGCAGTAGGATTGAAAAAATAGAACCCAAACAAGTGCTTAGCACTTTTGAGGAAAAAGAAAGACCAAGCAGACCAAGTCCAAATTGGCTAAGTTCTGAAGTTTTCTTGCAACTGAGCCCAAATTCTCTATTATTGGATCTTAAGTAAAAATGATCCTAAAATATTGTTAAGTTGATCTTAGTCTCAAACAAGACTAATGCATCCTTAACAAAAATAAATGGAGCCTAAACGCTCACTAATAGATTTAAGTTGATCTTAATCTCAAACTAGATTAACGATCCTTAGATAAAACAATATATTTTGAACTGAACCTAAGTTCAAAACCCCATCAAGCAAATCCTTCACCCCAAAACCCCAAATCTAAAAATATAAGGATTTGGACTAATCCGCACCCTACGGGCGACGACATAAATTAGTCTCTATATACAATCCACGGGCAACCAAAACAAATAAATACACACGACACGAAGTGAACTGCCGAAGCAGGAGAAAGTGGTTATCGCAGCGTGGTAACATAATTAACTGTAAAGGCTTGCACCTGCAGAGAAGAATGTCCCCACAATCAAAAACCCCTCATAAAATGAGAGGGAATCTGACGAAATCTGCTACAACGGTCTCATCTATCCAAACCTCCGATATACGGTGCCATAAATCAATTTGGTATCTTCGGAGAGGTGGATGGATAAATCCAAATAGCATCTGCCCCCAAATTCAGGCTAGACGTCCCAACGTCCCAGTCCGGTCTTTCGGCGGTGAACAAGGTTCTTGAAGAGAATTAGGATTTTTCATTTACTGACCCTTGTCCTTCCATTGATATCTACTTATCTCAAGCCTTTAACAAAACAATTATTAACGAATCTCAAATCGTGGTCGAGACTATCATGTATCGATGTCACACCCGATAAGAGGGTTAATATTCATTTTGCTAAAGTTTATAAAAATGAAAACTTTAAAGAGAATTTATGAGATATTATTCATCGATTATTTCTACCCTATCCTATAAACCCTAGCAAGCTAGAATTTACTCACTCATGGAGATCAACGACGTAGAAGAAAAGTGGAAGATGAATACGGAACCCATAAGTTAAAATTAAAAATGCAGAAAGTAAATACGGAAAGTAATGCGGAAATTAAATGTGAAAATTTAAAAAAAAGAACTATCTTTATTGATCAAATTATTGCATTACAAAAGCTGCTTGCTAAAAAAGAAAATTACAAAACCTTAGTTTTCTTGATAGACCTCGATCGATCGATGGATAGATGATAGATTTAAATTTTTTTTGAATTCTTTTTTGATAAATAGATCTCGGTCTTTTATATAGTTTTCAAACTAGAAACCCTAGATATCATATAGAAGTGTGTGAAATTACGATCAAAACTTGAAGTTTTAGATCCTACGGCTACCATAAGACCGTGCTTCTGCCACCCCAAGCCCTCTTTAATCGCGGATCCGCCGCCTTGTTGTAAGGTTGTGTCTTCGAATTTCTCGTGGCTTCTTCTCTCGATATTTGGAGCTCCTTCTAATAAAAATATTCTGAAAATATATCTCTTAATCTCTGTCGTTACGAGATTCTTCAATTTGCTTCTAATATTCGGCAAATTTGATTTGATACTTCGATTTGTTGTGGATCTCTTACTCACAGTCCAGACCTGAGCTGATTTATTATAATACCTGCACAATATTTTAAATTAAATTGTTATTAGCATTTTTTTTATTTGAGATATTATTCCAACCAATTAAATGATATGATATCTTAATAATATTGGTTAACAAAATTTGACATGATATGAATATTTTAATAATTAATAATCTCATGGATATTTTATTTAAATATGATATGCATATATTTCCTAATTATATTAATTATAAATTAAGAAACATATGAAAATAATCTTTTTACAACTAAACCCACATATGTTCTTATTTACAAATAACACATTTTAATAATTAATAATAATAGGGAAAATATCCATACAAATGTGCAATAAATTTGACTGATCAGTAGGGTTTGAAAAGAGAAAAATCTTCTTTGAAAGAGAAAGACAATTTTTAGTTGCAGGTTCTATCTTTTTGTTTGTAGAAGATTATGGAGAGGTTTCTCTATATAAGACTTGAAGTCTCGGATCCTTTATATAAGAGAGGCAAATTGTTAATTAGTTTGAGAAAATCTCTCATTTGAGAGATACCAATTGATTTAATTGGCCTCAAAATTTGTTCGGAAAATTTTACCCACCGTTGGATCTTTAATCTAGTGATTTCTGTTTCACAGAATATGTTTTCTTGTTTTTAACAAGATTGGGAAAATATTTGCCCATATATAGAATTTTATTCTGTCAAACGATAATTTTTAATCACCATTGGATTTTAATCCAAAGGCCTTCTATTTTGAACAATCTTTCTTTGTTTAGAAAGATTGAGGAAATGTATTTCCATTTTATTGGATCTTTGTTCCAGCCACTTTCTATTTAACAGAAAATATCCTTCTCATTTAGAAAGATCAGAGAGATATTCCCCCCAATAGAATTTAATTCTATATTTGGTGATTTTTTTTAATCACTCTTGGATATTTGATCCAACGATCCTCTGTTAACAGAGAATATCTTTCTCTTTTAGAAAGATCAAGAGAGGTATTTTCTCAAGACTAGAATTTAATTCTATATAAGGAGGCGCCCTCACGTGTTTAACACGTGACTCTGATATGGATGTTTAGCCTATTTTATTTAGCGCACATATGCCTTGCATATGGGTGCTCACATGTTTAACACATGAGGTCAATTTGGCCATTAGCCACTTACTCTCAGTGTTTATATGCTTTGCATACGAAAAATAGAGTTTAACTCTATGTATAGAGTTTTACTCTATCTGAAGCTAATGCTTCAAAAGGGTGTTCTCACGTGTTTAACACGTGACCCGATGTGGGTTTTAATCTGTTTATTTAGCGCTTATATGTTTTGCATATGAGCGCTCACGTGCATGTTTGGCCTTTGGTTATTTATGTTCAGCGCTCATATGCTTTGCATATGAGTGCTCACGTGTTTAACACGTGATGCATGTTTGGTCTTTTTGTTATTTGCTTTCAGCCTTATATACTTTGCATATAAGCGCTCACATGTTTAACACGTGATGCCAAACTGTGGGAATTCTTTTCCTCTTTATTCTCTCCCTTTTTTTATAAGGGAACAAATAGCTCTTAGCCAGAATCTGTTTACCGCTGAAAGACCGGACTGAGACGCGGAGACGTCTAATCTGAATTTGGAGGCAGATGCTATTTGGACATATACATCCACCTCTCCAAAGATACCAGGTTGATTTATGGCACCATATATCGAAGGTTTGGATAGATGCGACCGTTGTAGCAGAATTTATCAGATTCCCCCTCATTTTGTGAGGGGTTTTTTTATTGTGGGGACGCTCTCCCCTGCAAGCGCAAGGCCCTGCAGTTAATTACGTTATCGCATTGCGATAACAACTTTCTCCTGCTCCAGTAATTCACTTCGTATCGTGTGTTGTTTGTTTTATTTTGGGTTCCCCGTGGATTATATACGGAGACTAATCGGATCAATCCAAATCCATATATTTTAGATTTGGGCTTTGAGTTTTGAACTTAAATCATGTTTTCCTTTAGTTCAAAAATATTTATTTTATTTAAGGACCGTTAATCTAGTTTGAGATTAAGATCAACTTAATTATATGAGCATTTAGGCTCAATTTATTTTAACTAAGGATATGTTAGTCTTATTTTAGACTAAGACCAACTTAGTAATATTTTAAGGATCATTTTTTTTATTTAAGATCCAAAAACAGAGAATTTGAGTTCAGCTGCTTTAGAGAGACTTTTAGCCAATTTGGGCTTGGTCTGCTCAGTCTTTTCTTCTTTCTTTCTTTTTTATTCAAAAGTGTTAAGCACTTATTTAGGTTTTGTTTACTCAATCCTTTTTCGTTTTATGCAGGAGTGCTAAGCACTTATTTGGGCTCACATGTGTATCATGTGAAACACTCAGTCATGGGCGCTGCCCAATAAGTACTAAGAACTTTAGTCATTTTGACGGAATATATGTAATGCTAGGCACTTTTGTATGGCGCTCACGTGTGTTTCACGTGAGGCGCTGGGTGATGCCCAATCAATGCTAAGCACTCAGCTCTTTTGGCTGCATATGAAGTGATAAGCATTATTACTCAGTGCTCACGTGTTTTTTCATATGAGGCGCTGGCCTTTTGTTTTGAGTGCCCACGTGGGAAGCACGTGAAGCGCTGAGTCTTTTGTTTGGGGCGCCCATGTAGGAAGCACGTAAGGTGCTGGGTCCTTGTTTTAGGGTGCCCACGTAGGAAGCACGTGGGGCGCTGGGTTCCTTTTTTTTTTTAGAGATTGAATCTTTGTTCATGACATTTTAACCACTAATGATCACCAAGATCTTTGTTTTGAAGATCTGAGATCAAGTTTTTTTTAAGAACTAAGTTCTTATTTTTTTTTATAAGAACTAAGTTTCTTTATAGGGTTAAACTCTGTTTTTAGAGGAATTAAATTCCTGGAACATATTTCTTTTTCTCTTTTTCTTTTTAGTTAGTTATTTTCCCTAGATTTTGAGTCTGAAGGACAAAATCTTCCCGATGAGAATTAAATTATCATCTTGTAGAAGATTTATCTTACGGATCTCAGATATAGAGAAAAAACTAAGTTCTTATATGAAGGGTTAAACCCTTGTGTTTTACTTGTACTTGGCAAAGGAGATATTTTTAATCTCTTCTTTTCTTTACCTAAGATTTGAAAAGAGGAAGATCTTCTTTGAAAGAGAAAGACAATTCTCAGTTGCAGCTTCTATATTTTTGTTTGCAGAAGCTTATGGAGGGATTTCTCTATATGAGACTTGAAGTCTGGGATCCTTCATATAATAGAAGAAAATTGTTAATTAGTTTAAGAAAATCTTTCATTTGAGAAATACCAATTAATTTAATTGGCCTCAAAATTTGTTCGGGGAATTTTACCCCCCGTTGGATCTTTAATCCAGTGATTTCTGTTTTACAGAATATGTTTTCTTGTTTTTAACAAGATTGGGAAAATATTTTCCCATATATATAATTTTATTCTGTCAAACGGTGATTTTAATCACCATTGGATTTTAATCCAAAAACTCTCTGTTTTATAGAGAAAAATCTTTCTTTGTTTAGAAAGATTGGGGAAATATATTCCCATTTCATTGGATCTTTGTTCCAACCGCTTTCTGTTTAACAGAAAATATCCTTCTCATTTAGAAATATTAGAGAGATATTCCCCCCAATAGAATTTAATTCTATATTTGGTGATTCTTTTTAATCACCCTTGGATATTTGATCCAACGATCCTCTGTTAACAGAAAATATCTTTCTCTTTTAGAAAGATCAAGAGAGGTATTTTCCGAAGACTAGAATTTAATTCTATATAAGGAGGCGCCCTCACGTGTTTAACACATGACTCCGATATAGGTGTTTAGCCTATTTTATTTAGCGCCCATATGCCTTGTATATGGGCGCTCACGTGTTTAACACATGAGGTCAACTTGGCCTTTAGCCACTTACTCTCGATGTTTATATGCTTTGCATATGAAAAATAGAGTTTAATTCTATGTATAGAGTTTAACTCTATCTGAAACTAATGCTTCAAAAGGGTGTTCTCACGTGTTTAACACATGACCCCAATGTGGGTTTTAATCTGTTTAATTAGCGCTTATATGCTTTGCATATGAGCACTTACGTGTTTAGGCATGTTTGGCCTTTGGTTATTTATGTTCAGCGCTCATATGCTTTGCATATGAGCGCTCACGTGTTTAACACGTAAGGCCTGTTTGGCCTTTTTGTTATTTGCTTTCAGCGCTTATATGCCTTGCATATAAGCGCTCACGTGTTTAACACGTGATACCAAACTTTAGGAATTCTTTTCCTCTTTCTTCTTTCCCTTTTTTTATAAGGGAACAAATAGCTCTTAGCCAAAAAAATTGGCGGGAACAGTTTAGTATTAGCATCGCTACACGGGAATGTGGTACCATGAATGAATCATCACTTGCCATGGGAGGATTTGGGGATTTTAGTTTTGCTTTGGCATCAGCATCGCTACACGGGAATACAGTACCAGGAGAGAATCAACACTTGCCATAGGAGGATTTGGGGTTTGAGTTTTGGGTCGGCATTAGCACCGCTAGCACTGAAGCGTAGCGCTAGAAGCGACTCATCATTTGCCGTTGCGTGATTGGTAAGGATTTACGTGTCGTATTTTAAGTTCTAAAGTAACAGCAATCAAGACGGTATCGCGTGTAGCTAGCCGTGATGAGTACGGGTCGTTCATAGGGAGATGGTGTGTTTTAAATTCTTGTTCTCACGAGTTAAGCCAAAGGTCCGAATTGTTCGATTCTAACATATATGTTTTGTATATAAAAAATAACACTTGTTAGGGATAGAGATAGGTTAGTTTAATTTAGGAAAATCCGTATACTTTTCTTTGTACCTCACTTGACTATTGACGCTAAGGTAATCGACAGCAATGTGGATTAGGGTGTTTAAGCACGGAATTTGCAAAATTCGGATTATTGACCCTTGTCCTTCCCTTCTTGTCTTTTAACTTTCGCCTCCGGCCAAACCAAACGCAACCGGTCATGTATAGGAATCACCACTACCATGGTAGGGTAGGGTGCCTAACGGAGTGCTTGCGTGAGGTTTGAACGGAGTTCGATTAGCAAGATGTCGGGCAAAGGAAAAGTGAAGAAAAATCTACATCAAACACAACCCTCCTCATTCCCTAACATGAAGAATTATTCATAAACCATTACAAAAGTTAAAAAGAAAACACAAGATAGAAGAGATCAAAGAAAATAACATTTCCAGTAAGTAAAGTTCAAGAAAATTAATTGCAAGAAAGTAAATGTAAGAAGATACTACTAACCATGGTGCAAGAAATTGAAGTCTTCATTAAAATCCAATACAAGTACAAGATAATGAATTCAAAATACTAAAATCTAAGCTTGCAAGCTCGGTAAAGAGGTTGCAAGATTAGATAAAAGCAAAGAACTCAAGATTAACCCTATCTACTTTTTACAAAGTTTAAACAAAATTACAAAATGTAAGGATGAAAATGAAGTGAAGTGTGATAAACTATGGCTCCCAAGCTTGCTCTCTGTTCTGGTATATATAGGCACTTCATCAACAAAAACAAACATAAAATTGAGATGATGTGACAACTTGGAATGACCAGAATAAAAATGGAAGCAAAAAGGAGGAGGTGGGACCACCGGTGGCGGGTTTTAGGCATTTTCTGGCGGTTTTTTATTGAGTGGTGAGGCCCGTTTTCTTGTGGTGATTTCATGTCCTATCCATGATTTCTATGGTATAGTTTGATTCTTCTATATACACTTGAGTTGTAATCTATAGATTTGGAGGGAAATGCAAACTTTAAATCATATCAACACTCTATCTCTACTCATCACCCCAAGCCCACTTGCTTTAAACAACTTACCCACTTGGTCCACTTGAGTTCACACCATCATCATCATAGTTGTCCACTTGGGTCGTGCACTAAAAGATTGTGTTCACACTTGGCTATTTCTTTTCACAACATATATCATGATGGACCATTTGTATAAAAATATTGTACACACTTGTTTGTTGCAAAAAAACTCTTGAATATTGATCGGTTTTCCGTTCAGCTTGCAATGTCTGCTCACAAATGTCGTATCCGTGCATTTGAGTGTGTTTCCAGTGTTTTATCACGAATACCTATAATCTATACTTATTGAGCAGACATGGATTAATAGTACAGATATAACATAAAAATGATAATGAATAAGCAGTATTGAAATGCAGTTTTTTGTGATGAACAAATACCCCCAAACTTATCTTTTGCTCGTCCCAAGCAAAAAAAATCATAAGCACACTTTCGTAGGGAATGCAATTGCACTCAGCCCGTTCAACAAGCCGTTAAATCTCTAGATGTCTCTACTATGAGAAGTGTTGTCTCCTGAGGGTTTTCAGCAGATTACACCCACAAAATCCCGTTAAGCTAGTTTCACGAAATAACTGTTGATTCCAACCCTAAAGTTTAGTATCAAAGCTAGAAATTTTATTATCCTAAATTAGAAATATCGAACTCTTATTTTTCACACCTCACTTCTTATTTAACATAAGATTCTATACGTCTTAACATGCGGTGCAAATAGCATCGTTACGTTTCAAAAAGTTCGATTAAAGTCGTAATGTCACAAAATAAAGACCGGATAAAACTCCAAAAGGATCACACAAGTTTATAAAGAGTTAAGTTTTTCTCAAGTTTCGTTCTCCAGCTAGGTTTCAAATTCAGAATTTCTATAGTCTTTAACATAAAGCTACGACTTATTCTTCACTCCACCTTTTACTTATTTTCATTCATACACACCTTTGTGAACATGCAATAGTCTTTATTATAAGATAAAACATTCCTATCTCTGTTAAAATATTTTTATAAAAACTTGTCTTTAGTCAAAATTATTCTAACACAAACAGCTGTGAGGAATTTTAACTCGGGCAGAACACTTGCTTGACGAACTTTTTAAGTTTCTTAGCGAGTTTTGGGCCAATACACCCAAACCAGTTGGTTTTAGAGTATTAAGTGTAGAGACATCCCGCGGACTTAATTTCCCAAGTTATCCAGGCCCTAAAACAAAAAAAGACTCATTTTAGCGTGAAATCAAAACAATTCAATGTGAACGGAGATATAACCGGTTGTTCAATTTTTTTTAAGATAAAAGACGTGTTTGTGTAGATCAGGTGTGTAATCACTCCAATCAAGTTCCAGATAGGTTATTTTTCAGACTTAGTTCCTATTAAGGTTTCAATAATATCTCTTCATATCCACTTCACTTTATAAACTAATTTTGATATTACTTGTTTAAAAACAAACATGTTTGATCCAAAAAAAATAGTTTATCAATTTAAAAGTTTTAAGAAAGATCAAACTTGTCGTCTGATTTTCAAAACTTACGACACATGAAGTGTGATGCCAAGACGTATATTAGTTATGGTTAAACACAAATAAGGATTATCTTTTAGGTTTTCAAAATCTAAAAATGGAATTTAGTTGGTCCTATCTTATCAAACTAAACCGTTGGAATTTTGAATCTAAGTTCTTCCACTAGCTAACTTGATGACAAAGTTTTTTATGTTTTTGGAAAAATTTCTATTTTTTATGGGTTTTTTAATATATATGCAAATGCAAATATATAGATGAGTGTTGTAACACCCTAGTTCATTTATACCAGTTCTATTTTGGGGTATTTCTTTATTTATGGCTATTTCTTGATTTATTGTGTTTGGATGCGAATAGTATAATTGGTATCCGTGTTTGCATCCGACCCGACCCGCATGCTGGAAACTCGTCTTGATTCCTGTTTGTGATTTGTCCCGGCTAGTTTTGAGAATCCGTACACTTTCCTGTTCTATATCCTGTATACCTGCATTATATCTGGCATCTGCATTTTTCAATATAACAAATAAAATCAAATAAAATATTTTAAAAATATCTAGCATGGCCTGCATCATACCCCTAACCCTGTCGTAACATCCATACATCTTGTTCTCATTCCGTTCAGTGAAACGGATCCGTTTGGATAGCTACGGGCAGGATACGTGTATCCGTTCTTGGGGCATGCATTTTTTTTAACCGGATATCCTATTTTGGTTTTGGTTGATACGTATATTATCCATATTTTCAAATAGTAATTTTAGATCCGACCCGGGCATATTTTGGACTATTTTCGTATTAGCCAAAATTTCAAATAAATTCAATATTATATTCATTATATATATACTGTTTATATATTAATGTTATATATATATTTTTAACAAAATATATTTTTGAATATATATTTATTTTTTCAGATCTCTCCCTCCTCTCGTGACTCTATCTCTCTATCTAACTAAATATTATATATATATATATATATATATATATATATATATATATATATATTTTACCTATTAATAATTCCCGCGTATCCCTCTCTCTCCCTCTTCTTCTCAAAATGTCTTTCCTGCCGCTCGCGAACCCACGCCCGCACGTAAACCCACCTCACGCCGTCGCCGCCAAACTTCCCGACCTCGTCACTTTCCCCTCCTCCTCTTCCAAAGCCTCGTCTCCGACACCACACCACCACCTCACCTCCATCCTCGAGCTCCAAATCCCTGCAACCCATCACCGCACGACCCGACCCAGCTTCTGTCGTAGCCGCAGCCCTCGCCTCACCGTCGTCGACCATCCCTCACCCTCGTTGACACCTTCTCGCCTCTTCTATTCTTCCTCTCCATCCCCTCTCCATCCCCATGCAAACCCAACAACCTAAGAACCCCGACTGCAACCCGACGATCCCACGACCCGTCGCCTCACCTGACCTCGCCGCTGACGACCTCGTTGTTGCCTCCTCTGCTCATCCCTTCGACCCCCTGCATTTCCCAACAGGAAGAACCCCGACCCGAGCAAACCCTGCAACCTCGTGCAAACCCACTGGAACCCAAGAAAACCTCCATCTCCGGTCTCGTCACCGACGACCTCCTCAACCTCGCCTTGTCTCCACTTCCTCTCCCTCAACACCCTTCTCCACTCCTGACACCACCATCACCCACACCCGACAGCCCCAGAAACCCCGAGCCTGCAACCCAAGAAAAACCTACCCATCGCCGGCACCCCATCGCCGGAGACCTACGACTCATCATCACGTCTCCCCTCGTCTCGCCTCTGCCCCAGAGCACCACACCCCAGAGCACCACACCCTGGAGACCACCTTCTCCTTCTTCTTCTTCTTTCTTCTTCTCTTTCTTTTTCTTGATCTTGTATTTTCCGGTGATCGCCGGAACCGTGCCGCTGCCGACGATCCGAACAACCCAGTAGACATTCCCAGACAGCATGGTCACCTTCTTGCTTTGTCTGGACCTGTCCCGTGTGCCGTGTGTGCTTTGCGGCATTTACCCGACGTCGGACGCAGCGTACGCACCCCGTTGTGAGATCCGATCAGGCAAGTTTATCTTGCTACATGCTATGATATATATTTTGCATCCATATAAATAAAAATATCACATGTTGACTGCATTGTACATCCATATTACTGTTTTACAGTTTTTCGATACCCGTAGGCATCCATATCATTAATTATATATCTAGTTGCATCTACAGATCATATTATTTCATGTTACTGTTGTATTAACACCCCATTCTTGATAATGTGCATCCTGCATAGTCATGGAGTTGTAGATGTGAACCTTGATAAACACTTGAGCATCCGTATTTTACCATGATTCGATACTTGATACATTTTACTGTTGGGCACCCATTTGATACACTTTGCACCCCTGACATGACCTGATGCACCACTGCTTGACTTGATACCTGATCCTGTTCCTAATGCCGAAATCCCTGACTTGTTGTCCCGATGGACATATCATGTTGTCTATTTCAGACGAAACATGTACCTGCTTGATCCCGTGTTGGCATTAGCTCCAGATTTATCGATACCTGACTTGAACACATAACTTGGGGGTAAAGGAAAATCAATGATGAAACCTGACTTGTAACTCAACAGTTCGACGCTTATAATGATCAGTTTTACGGGCTTGGCCAGCCCCGGGATGATGCTGCTGACATCATTCATCTGTACATGTTTCATGTTTAATGCCTAGCTGCATGTCTCGGATTTCAGCCCGAGAATCTGGACCGTAGTCCTGGGCACGCACGGGATACTATTGAGTTACATCGACGATTCATTAAATTGATTTCAAAGACATGAGAGTAACTAACCCAATAGTATAGATTATTCACCGCACGTCACATATACAGATACACTTCATTGTTCCATATTCATGTTACTGTTATACACTCATTACTATTCATACTCATGCCTGCATATCTCGTGTATCATGTTCATTTATTATTGTTTGATATTATGACGTACTGACGTCTAGGTTTTGCATGGCCCAGATCCTCTACCTTTGTCGCAGGCTGACCAAGAGTACTTCAGCCGACAGGCCGAACAGTGAGAATCCTGTTAATATCTAGTTTAGTTTAATTTTTTTTCCGTACTCCCATTTCCTGATGTGAGCCCGTATTTGGGACGTACTTTCCAGATTGTATTGTTATTTGGATTTATTGCTTCCGCATATTATTTCGTGACTCGTTTATTCTGGCATATGGACATGTACTAGACAGTTTATTTTTATTTTCCTGTTCTTGATATCTTCCAGACAGCCGTAATGTGACTGTGGAGGGATGTTTCCTAGCCACAGGTAGCATGGTTGGCTCTGTCACGTGCTGATCTTAGCGCACTCTGGGAAGCTAGGCGTGACAAGGTTTGTTTGGTATCAGAGACATAGGATTTAGGTTAATCGGGTTTAGTTCTTTTGTAGTTGGGTATTGGACCCAATACACGAATCAGAATACCCGTAATTAGGAACATATCCTGTCACATTGTTATCGTAATTCTTGAATCATATCTTTCTCTTGACCTTTGTCTTGACGATATGCAAACAACTTGGCATCTCGACTTGAAATTCTTATGATTCCCTATTGTTTCTCTCTACTTAGTCTTTCGATTCTGATACTAGGATTTGGACGACTTGAACGGAGTTATTTGATTGTAACTATGAACTGTAGTATGGTTACAATGCCGTACTCTATTTAAATAACCTGGAGTCCTAATTTTGATTCATTTCCTTCTTGTATGATCGTTATTTTATCTTGCTTCTCTTGCTTACCAGTTTATGTTTTATCGCAAGATTGAATCTTGTTTACCGTACTTATCTTCTTCAGTGTCTTGGCATCAGATGAAGTCATTTCGGGTATCCTACTTGTTCATGATTTTCCCGTATTAGCATTATTTGATTCTGATGCATCCCATTGTTTTATTTCTTCCAAGTTTATTGATGCACACTCGATTTCTTACAAGGCTCTGTCTAGTTGTTGGGAAACACAATGGGAATGTGAAGGTCGTATCTAGTAGTGAGTGCAAGGATTGTTCAGTTGTTATCAGCGGACGTGAGTTCTTCGCGGATTTCTTGGTGATCGATACCGGCAGTTACGATGTCGTCTTGGGAATGGACTTTCTCGGCACTTTCCACGCTCACATTGATTGTAGGGCAAAGAAAGTGATTTTCTATATTTCTGAACATCCGGAGTTTGTTTTTGCTGGAATTAGCAGTTCTGTCGGGCTAGTCGAGTTTAGAGCTAGGCCGACAAACAGTGCTCTTTCGTCGATAGAAGTTGATAAGGAGGAAGCGCCAGCTGTAGTTCGAGAGTTCATGGATGTGTTCGAGGACATCTCGGGTTAACCGCCAAAACGAGATGTGGAGATCGCGATTGATCTTGTTCCTGAGGCAGCGCCAATATCAAAGGCGTACTATCCGATGGCACCAGTGGAGTTAGAAGAAGTAAAGAAGCAGGTTGCCGAATTGCTAGAGAAGGGTTGGATTCGCTGCAGCATTTCACCCTGGGGAGCTCCAGTTCCTCTAGTCAAGAAGAAAGATGGCACAAGGATGGTGTGCATCAACTATCGAGAATTGAACCGGGTGACTATTAAGAACAAGTACCCGATCCCTCGCATTGGCGAATTATTCGAGCAACTCAGTGATGCAAGGGTATTCTTGAAGCTGAATTTGCGATCCGGATATCATCAAGTTTGAGTTAAATCAGAGGATATCTGCAAGACTGGGTTCCGAACTCGATATGGATATTACGAGTATTTAGTGATGCCATTCGGAGTCACAAATGCACCGGCGATATTTATGGACTTGATGAACTGAATCTTTTCACCGTTCTTAGACCGATTTATAGTAGTGTTCATCGATGATATTCTAGTCTACTCGAGGAGCCTAGAAGAGAATGCGGAACACTTGAGGATCGCACTGCAGACATTGAGGCATGAAAGATTGTATGCAAAGACGAGCAAGTGCGAGTTTTGGCTTGAAGAAGTGAAGTTTTTGGGGCATGTTGTATCCGGAGATCGAATCGCTGTTGATCCTGAAAAGATTGCAGCAGTTCAAGATTGACCGATTCCGAGGAATGTAGCAGGGATCAGAAGTTTTCTTGGACTTGTAGGATACTACAGAAGATTCGTGGAGAATTTTGCTTGATTGGCTGAGCCTTTGACCAAGCTTACACGGAAGGAGGTACCGTTCGTATGGACGGATAGTTGTGCGTCAGCTTTTGAGGCATTGAAGCAAAGATTGATAACCGCTCCTATTTTGACCGTACCAGATGGTTCCGGAGGATTGGTAATTCACAGCGACGCATCTGGGAAAGGTTTGGGATGTGTTTGATGCAACATGGGAAGGTTATAGCTTACGCATCGAGACAGTTGAAGACCCATGAGAAGAATTACCCAACTCATGATTTGGAGCTAGCAGCTATGATTTTCGCTTTGAAAATTTGGAGACACTACTTATTAGGTGAAAGCGTCGAAGTATTCACCGATCACAAAAGCCTAAAGTATGTGTTCACGCAGAAAGAGGTTAACATGAGGCAGCGTAGATGGTTGGAGCTGATCGCCGATTATGATCTTGATCTCAAGTACTATCCGGGGAAAGTTAATGTAGTGTCGGATGCGCTTAGTCAGTTGCCAGCAATTCGGATGTCGACTGCACAGAAGGAGATTATCAATGATTTTCGGAGATTCGATTTGGAGATCGTGTTACCGCATTCTTCAGGACAGTTGATGCAGCTGCAAGTACAGTCGTCATTGATCGATAATATTAAAGTAGAGCAGTCACAGGACCCAAAATTGCAAAAGTTTCAAGAACAGGTTGAAGCGGGATTTCGAACGGACTTGTTGATTCATGAAGATAGTTAGTTGCGATATAGTAGCCGTTTGTGTGTGCCGAAAGGAGACATTCGTGAAGAAGTTATGAAGGAGGCGCACAGTTCCGCTTATTCTTTACATCCAGGAGGCACGAAGATATATCGTGATCTACGACAACATTTCTGGTAGGAAGGCATGAAAATGGAGATTGCCAGTTTTGTAGCAAAGTGCTTGGTGTGTCGGCAAGTTAAGGCTGAACATCAAAGAGTAGATGGTTTATTGCAACCACTTCCAATTCCTCAGTGGAAGTGGGAACATATAACCATGGATTTCGTGATAGCTTTACCGCGGAGTCCAAAGGGCAACAATGCAGTTTGGGTGATTGTTGATCGACTGACCAAGGCAGCTCGTTTCGTACCGTTTCGAGTTAGTCAATCGACGGAAGCGTTGGCAGAGCGGTACATGCAGGAGATTGTGAGATTGCATGGAGTACCTATGAGCATCGTTTCCGACCGTGATACTCGATTCCTATCGCACTTCTGGAGGAGTTTACAGGAACGTTTGGGAATGCGATTGAAGTTTAGCACTGCTTATCATCCCCAGACAGATGGCCAGTCGGAGAGAACGATCCAAACTCTTGAAGACATGTTGAGAGCCTGCATGTTAGACTTCAAAGGTTCGTAGGAGGATCATCTACACTTGGTGGAGTTTTCGTACAATAACAGATTTCTGGCGACTATTCAGATGGCTCCATTCGAAGTATTGTATGGTCGCAAATGTCGCTCACCTGTTTGTTGGGCGACGTTGGAGAACTAAGATTGTTGGGACCGGATTTGATCGTGCAAACCGTGGAGAAAGTTATTACGATCCGGAATCACATGAAAGCAGCACAAGATCGGCAGAAAAGTTAGGTCGATATATCGAGAAGACCTCTAGAGTTCGCTGTTGGTGATCTTGTATTCTTGAAGATATCGCTGACTAGAGGAGTGATTCGTTTTGAGAGTCGAGGCAAGCTTAGTCCTCGATTCGTGGGGCCTTTCGAGATTATTGAGCGTGTTGGAGAAGTGGCTTACTGATTGGTTTTACCACCATCTTTGGCGAGTGTTCATGACATTTTCATGTATCTCAACTCCGTAAGTATGTTCGAGATGATACGCACATGCTGGATCATTCAGAGCTGACTGTAAGGGAGGATTTGACCTATGAGGAACGACCGATGTCGATTGTTGATCGAAGAGAAAATGTCCTTAAGAACAAGATTATCCCTCTTATACTTGTTTCTTGGGGGGATCGCTCGCACGGAGAATCGACTTGGGAACGAGAAGACGAGATTCGACAGAAGTTTCCACACCTCTTTTCCTGGATTCATGCTTGTTTTTCTTTTCCTTGTTCCGGGAATTTCGAGGACGAAATTCTTTTTGTAGTTGGGTATAATATAACACCCTGGTTCATTTATACTAGTTCTATTTTGGGGTATTTCTTTATTTATGGCTATTTCTTGATTTATTGTGTTTGGATGCGAATAGTATAATTGGTATCTGTGTTTGCATCCGACCCGATCCGCATGCTGGAAACCCATCTTGATTCCTGTTTGTGATTTGTCCCGGCTAGTTTTGAGAATCTGTGCACTTTCCTGTTCTATATCCTGTATACCTGCATTATATCTGGCATCTGCATTTTTCAATATAACAAATAAAGTCAAATAAAATATTTTAAAAATATCTAGCATGGCCTGCATCATACCCCTAACCCTGTCGTAGCATCCATATATCTTGTTCTCGTTCCGTTCAGTGAAACGGACCCATTTGGATAGCTACGGGCATGCTACGTGTATCCGTTTTTGGGGGCATGCATTTTCTTTAACCGGATATCCTATTTTGGTTTTGGTTGATACGTATATTATCCGTATTTTCAAATAGTAATTTTAGACCCGACCCGGACATGTTTTGGACTATTTTTGTATTAGCCAAAATCTCATATAAATTCAATATTATATTCATTATATATATATATATATATATATTGTTTACATATTAACGTTATATATATTTTTTTAACAAAATATATTTTCGAATATATTTTTTTTATCAGATCTCTCTCTCTCCTCTCGTGACTCTCTCTCTCTCTCTCTCTCTCTCTATATATATATATATATATATATATATATATTATAAATTTTTTTACCTATTAATAATTCCCACGTACTCCCTCTTCTTCTCAAAATGTTTTTCCCGGCGCTCGTGAACCCACGCTCGCACGTAAACCAACCTCACGCCGTCGCCGCCAAACTTCCTGACCTCGTCACTTTCCCCTCATCTTCTCCCAAGCCTCGTCTCTGACACCACACCCCTACCTCACCTCTATCCTCTAGCTCTAAATCCCTGCAACCCATCACCGCACGACCCGACCCAGCTTCTGTCCTCACCGCAGCCCTCGCCTCACCGTCGTCGACCATCCCTCACACTTGTCGACACCTTTTCGCCTCTTCTATTCTTCCTCCTCTCCCCTCTCCATCCCCGTGCAAACCCACCAACCCAAGAACCCCGGCTGCAACCCGATGATCCCACGACCCGTCGCCTCACCTGACCTCGTCGCCGACGACCTCGTCGTCGCCTCCTCTGCTATCCCTTCGACCCCTTGCATTTCCCAAAAAGAAGAACCCCGACCCGAGCAAACCCTGCAACCTCATGCAAACCCACTGGAACCCAAGAAAACCTCCTTCCCAGGCCTCGTCACCGACGACCTCCTCGACCTCGCCTTGTCTCCACTTTCTCTCCCTCAACACCCTTCTCCACTCCCGACACCACCATCACCCACACCCGACAGCCCCAGAAACCTCGAGCCTACAACCCAAGAAAACCCTACCCATCGCCGGCACCCGATCGCCGGAGACCCACGACTCGTCGTCACGTCTCCCCTCGCCTCGCCTCTGCCCCAGAGCACCACACCCCAGAGCACCACACCCTGGAGACCACCTTCTCCTTCTTCTTCTTCTTTCTTCTTCTCTTCCTTTTTCTTGATCTTGTATTTTTCGGTGATCGCCGAAGCCGTGCCGCTGCCGACGATCCGAACAACCCAGTGGACGTTCCCAGCCAGCGTGGTCACCTTCTTGCTTTGCCTGGACCTGTCCCGTGTGCCGTGTGTGCTTTGCGGCATTTACTCGACGTCGGACGCAGCGTACGCACCCCGTCGTGAGATCCGATCAGGCAAGTTTATCTTGCTACATGCTATGATATATATTTTTCATCCATATGAATAAAAATATCACATGTTGACTGCATTGTACATCCATGTTACTGTTTTACAGTTTTTCGATACCCGTACGCATCCATATCATTAATTATATATCTAGTTGCATCTAAAAATCATATTATTTCATGTTACTATTGTATTAACATCCCATGCTTGATAATGTGCATCCTACGTAGTCATGGAGTTGTAGATGTGAACCCTGATAAACACTTGAGCATCTGTATTTTACCATGATTCGATATTTGATACATTTTACTGTTGGGCACCCATTTGATACACTGTGCACCCCTGACATGACCTGATGCACCACTGCTTGACTTGATACCTGATCCTGTTCCTAATGCCGATATTCTTGACTTGTTGTCCCGATGGACATATCCTGTTGTCTATTTCAGACAAAAACTGTACCTGCTTGATCCTGTGTTGGCATTAGCTCCAGATTTATCGATACCTGATTTGAACACATAACTTGGGGGTAAGGGGAAATCAATGATAAAACCTGACTTGTAACTCAACAGTTCGATGCTTATAATGATCAGTTTTACGGGTTAGGCCAGCCTCAGGATGATGCTACTGACATCATTCATCTGTACATGTTTCCTGTTTAATGCCTAGCGGCATGTCTCGGATTTCAGCCCGAGAATCTGGACCGTGGTCCCGGGCACGCACGGGATACTATTGAATTACATCGACGATTCATTAAATTGATTTCAAAGACTTGAGAGTAACTAACCCAGTAGTATAGATTATTCACCGCACGTTACATATACTGATACACTTCACTGTTCCATATTCATGTTACTGTTATACACTCATTACTGTTCATACTCATGCCTGCATATCTCGTGTATCTTGTTCATTTATTATTGTTTGATATTATGACGCACTGACGTCCGAGTTTTCCATGGCCCTGATCCTCTACCTTTGTCGCAGGCTGACCAGGAGTACTTCAGCCGACAGGCCGAGCAGTGAGAATCCTGTTAGTATCTAGTTTAGTTTAGTTTTATTTCCGTACTTTCATTTCTTGATGTGAACCCGTATTTAGGACGTACTTTACAGATTGTATTGTTATTTGGATTTATTGCTTCTGCATATTATTTCTTGACTCGTCTATTCTGTCATATGGACGTGTACTAGATAGTTTATTTTTATTTTCCTGTTCTTGATATCTTCTAGACAGCCGTAATGTGACTGTGGAGGAATATTTCCTAGCCACAGGTAGCATGGTTGGCTCTGTCATGTGCTGATCTTAGCGCACTCTGGGAAGCGGGGCGTGACAAATGTAAAGATAGAAATGCTTGCCGAGCACACCCCCAAACTTAAACTTGACAATGCTCTCACTGTCATGGTACACAAAGAGGGTCAAAATTGTTGAGGGGTCAAAATATGTCGGTTCGCTATATATATATATATAAGAAAAAGGAAACAAAATATATACACAAAAAAGACCCCCCCCCCAAAAAAAAAACTTAAGTGAAACAGTGTTTCTACTGTTAAGCGTTGAAATTCAAAGTTAGGACAGGGAACATCGTTAATCTGTACAAGCCTTACACAGACCAACGGTTAACACCAACAATTCAAAAATTCTATCATGGTGCGACCAGGGTTGGTTGAAGAACGCAGTGAGAAAGAAAATGAAGAATACGCGAGACCTGTAAGTGCACGGCAGCGCCCTGGCCGTCAATCCGACGCCGGAATGCGGAAACGAAACTTTTCTTTAAACTTTTAAACCGGCACTACCGCGCACTAAAAACCCGGATCGGGCCATTAACCTAATGCTAGCTAACTAGAGAAGGGAAGAAAGCTATACCGAGCGATCCGTGTCCTTCGGTCTTCGGCCTCCACTCCGATCTTCTCGCGGAATCTTCGGTCTTCATCTCCTCGTCGGAACAGGCACCACATCGCCGGGTTCTTTTACGGCCTCCCACCTCTAGACCGCGGCAACTCGGGCACGAAGTTGGCAAGTCGACGTGTCCAAGGATGCTGTAGGTGAAGTGTAGGATGTTTTGTCTCATGGGGTTGTTGAAGTTGCCTTTTTGATGGAAGAAGGAGATATGGAGATGAACTAGAGTTTTGTAGCAAGCAAGAATATGAGATGAACATTTTTCCCCACCACCAAAATGAACCCCTTTTTTCCCAAAAATGTGGCCGGCCGTTACTAAATGGAGAAGGAAAAATGATGGATAAAAATAAGTGAGGAAAATGTGTGATAACAAGAAGAATATGTCACACCAATATCCAAATCAACTCTCATTTCATTCCCATCACATTTAATGCAAGCCATGTGCACAAAATGGAATCTAAATGAGCTAGAAATATCATGAAGCCTCAAATCACTAATAACCCCCTCCACTTTGCTAATTTGCACATTTGCAAATTAGCCCCTCCCATCACAAAACTTCGGCCATGAAGGAACAAAGGAAAATTGGCCGAAACGGAATGCAAACTGACAACTTCAGAAAACTGATCCCGTAATAAATTACAGGAAAACCCCGCAACCGTATATACATACCCGCATTTGTATTCCCACTGAATACAAATGCAAAGAGACAAAATCTACACTGTACAATACTAGGATCCGGCTTAAACCAAAACCCGCTAGTATTATCCGTCCGATCATGATCCGTGCAATACCGCACGTATAAGATCGAACCCTGCCATATCTCCATACGGCCTCTACAGCGTTTCGCCCGAAACTTGAGAAACTGTCTGTGGGGGACTCTAAAGACTCGTCAATACTTTTGGCTGTGGATTTAACCACTAGCACGTTAGAGGTATTAGCCATACGTTACGGGCTACCAGATATTGACCAAAAGGGGCGTCGATGAGCGAACTCATACTGACACCCTACTGAGCCTGTCAGTGACAATATCCGTACAGTCCGGTCCGTTCGTCTATGAGCATCGCATGGCGGGCCTAGGGGGTTGGTAAAAGTCAGACCCCCAAAAGCGGTACAAGTCGTGTCGGAGTGTAGCCCAGAACACCCTGAGATATTACTGGAATACCTACCAGTAAATCTCCTGCCTTGGCCAAGGACTTCATGTAATGGCTCTCCTAGACACAGCGCGACCTCACCCCCAATATCGGGAGAAACGAACCCCTGAAGATCCGCTCACTGCCTCCATGTAGCTCGGGACTGTACCCAACTAAAACCTGTTTATACGACTACTTTGAGCGTGGTAGGGTAGTAATCAAAGTACAGTGGGAACTCACACGAGACAAATGACGATCTTAGGTCGATGAACTAACCTGTACACATGTCACCAGGGAACTGCTATCTGACGTCAGGTATAAGACCAACTAGTATGTTCCTGGCGAGTCCTGTCCAGTGTACTCATAACCCAATGGGCACCTGTATACATCTTAGGTGAACCAACTGACACCAGTGGCTTGTGAGACCGGCCACCGCCCCTCGTCGGGGTCTCGACTGTATACACTAGTCTACTCTGGAGTATCGATGCCCTGTCTCGAAAACTCCCACGACTAGGGACCTTTTAAGGATGTGCTTATAGACCCCAGCTCCCACGTATATGATCGCCCTCATACTGCTGGTAGTCAAGCAAGAATCCTAAGGGCTCTATCAACGTGTAATAGTGACTTGTAAGGTCACCTAAAGCAGTACACGATGATATAGATAAACCAGATAGCATACTATCATCTTGAGTAAGATTGTCCTACCGGTATAGGTTCTTCCTCAATCATTGCAATCACGTGCCTGTGATCCAATAATTGACTCTGAGGGCACTATCTCCAACAAGACCGTGTGTGAATGGAAGTGGTATACGGTCTCGGTGGATGAGGAGATGAACGGAAGGTAGAAAGAAACGGAGTGCGAACTCGAGATTGAAAATTGATTGAGTAATTTATTACAGTCTGTAATGATTTGAAATTGGAGTTTTCTAACTATACTAATTTATTAATACGTTGAGAAATGGGGTCAAACCGTCCAAGATTCACGAGAAAACATAGGCTCGAACTTGGGGAACCAGATGAAGGAGGTGAAAGTATCAAGTCGTCTTGTGGTATGGAAATGATGAGAACGACGGAGGGAATGAAGAATGGTATCGGTCAGAAGCTCAGGAGGATGTTCACAGTCAATGGAGGATGAATCGAAAAGTCCAACTCATCCAATAAAACGGATTCATCCTTAAAGATATCCTCAAAATTCTTCGCAAAATCAAGATCATCTATGCATTCATTCAAATCTTTATAAATAATATCCAGAAGCAAATAGGGTTCAGAAAAAACAGTTAATGGATCGGGATGATGTCTACATAAAACTGAAGGGATATGTTGAATTGATAAGAAAAACTCATCCAAATTTGTGGATTCATCATCAAAATTATCCCTAATGGCAACGGCGCAATTTGATTGGTAAGGATTTTACATGTCGTATTTTAAGTTCTAAAGTAACCGCAATCAAGACGGCGTTGCATGTAGCTAGCCGTGATGAGCACGGGTCGTCCGCAGGGAGATGGTGTGTTTTACGTTCTTGTTCTCACGAGTTAAGCCAAAAGTACGAATTGTTCGATTCTAACCTATGTGTTTTGTATATGCAAAATAACGCTTGTTAGGGATAGAGATAGGTTAGTTTAAGTTAGGAAAATCCGTATGCTTTGTTTTGTGCCTCACTTGACTATTGACGCTAAGATAATCGACAACAATATGGATTAGAGTGCTTAAACACGGAATTTACAAAATTCGGCTTATTGACCCTTATCCTTCCGTTCTTGTCTCTTAATTTTCGCCTCCAGCCAAACCAAATGAAACCAGTCATGTTTAGAAATCACCACTACCATAGTAGGATAGGGTGCCTAACGGAGCACTTGCGTGAGATTTGGACGAAATTCGATTAGCAAGATTCAGGCAAAGGAAAAGTGAAGAAAGACCTACATCAAACGTAACCCTCCTCATTCCGTAATAAGAAGAATTATTCACAAACCATTACAAAAGTAAAATAGAAAACACAATAAAGAAGAGATCGAACAAGTAAAGTGCAAGAAAATTAATTGCAAGATAGTAAAAGTAAGAAGATACTAAGAACCATGGTGCAAGAAATTGAAGTATTCATTAAAGTTCAATACAAGTACAAGATAATGAATTCAAAATACTAAAATCTAACCTTGTAGGCTCAGATAAGAGGTTTCTAGATTAGATAAAAGCAAAGAACTCAAGATTAACCCTATCTACTATGTACAAAGCTTAAACAAAATTATAAAATGTAAGAATGAAAATGAAGTGAAATGTGATAAAGTATGGCTCCCAAGCTTGCTCTCTGTTCTGATATATATAGGCACTTCATCAACAAAAACAAACAATAAAATTAAGATGATGTGAGAATATGGAATGACCAGAAGAAAAATAGAAGCAAAAGGAGAAGGTGGGACCGCCGGTGGCGGTTTTTAGGCATTTTCTGGCGGTTTTTTATTGAGTGGTGGGGCCCGTTTTCTTGTGGTGATTTTATATCCTCTCCATGATCTCTCTGGTATTGTTTGACTCTTTTATATCCACTTGAGTTGTAATCTATAGATTTGGAGGGAAATACAAACTTTAAATCACATCAACACTTTATCTCTACTCATCACACCAAGTCCACTTGCTTTAAACAATTTGCCCACTTGGTCCACTTGAGTTCACACCATCATCATCATAGCTGCCCACTTGGGTTGTACACAAAAAGATTGTGTTCACACTTGACTATTTCTTTTCACAACATGTATCGTGATGGACCATTTGTATAAAAATGTTGTACACACGTGTTTGTTGCAAAAAACTCTTGAATATTGATCGATTTTCTGTTCCGGTTGCAATGTCGGCTCACAAATGTCGTATCCGTGCATTTGAATGTGTTTCCAGTGTCTTATCACGAATACATCTAATCTGTACTTATTAAGAAAACACGGATCAATAGTACCGATATAACACAAAAATGATAATGAATAAGCAGTATTGAAATACAGTTTTCATAATGAACATTACCCGTTGGGAAGCGATGGCTTAGAAGACAGGTTTAGATCCCTATCACCTAAGGCTTTTCAATTTTATGAGCTGTAAGGGTCTCATAAAAGCATTTTCTCCCTATGAGTCGAGAAGATCTCGCAGGTGTATATTCTCCTTAGGAGTCATGAGGATTCCTAAGTGTGTTGCTCTTCTATGAGTCGTAAGAATCTCACATGGGAATATTCTCCACATAAGGTCGAGAGGACTTTGCGAGTGTATTTTTGTCTCTTTTTCATGAGTTTGCGCCCTTTCAGGTTTTCAAAAACTCGCCGGCAATTCTACTGTTTTTACTTACGGAGCCCTTTCGAGTTTTCATCCGTGCCCATTTTGCCTATGGTCATACGGTTTTTTAACATTATTTTTATTTTGATTCCCAGTTTAACGACTTAGAGGTCATAGCTGTGCACTTATTCAAAATCCTTGGACTTTGATCTCACAATGCTTCAACGCTCTCTTTGTTCTTTTGGAGAGACTTGTACGTGTGTCCCGTAGAAACTGCGGTGGACCGGGTCATTTTCTGGAGCGGGCGATTGAGGCGTCTGCCCCCAGAAGGTTTTGGCCTTCATTCGAACGGAGCATACGATCATAGCTTGGTCGTTTGCTAACGTATCTTTGGCCAATGAGATCGCTCCCTCTTTATATTGTTTTTCAACCCAATCCTTGAAAATATAGCAGTCTTCGATTGTGTGACTTACTACCCTGTGGTATGGACAGTACAGGGGATTGTTGATCATATTTGCTTCATAAAGCCTTTTTGGTTCGGGGAGTTGCAGACCGTTGTTTAAGGCATCCTCGAATATTTTACAGACTCTGTCCCTGTTGAAGGAATAGACTTTAGTCAACTTCTCTTCCAGGGACGATTCTCCTCTCCCTCCTGACACTGGTTTTCGAGGCTGGTCGGGATTAGGCCCACATGTCCCTCGCTTACTTCGGTTAGCAGAGGTATTAAAGGATTCGGTGTTGTTGGGACATCCACCTTTGCGATTGTCGTATTTGGGACATTTGAACTCGTTGTCATATTGGAGTTTTGGAAGTGATTCGGGACCCGCATTTTCAATGTATGGACTCTTTTGATTAGGTCTTGAAGAGTTTCGGGGTCCGTTGATGACTTGCCCTTGGTTTTTTCTCGTGTCCATCTGTCACTGTCATGCATCAGGACTTCCTAAAGGCCAGTTGCCATTGAATTTCATGAGGAGCGCCTTTGGATTGGAGGGAATAGCTGCTGGCTGCTTTGGGGGTAATCCCTGGTTCATGGACTGAACCTTGATCTAGTTATGATTGAATTCAAATGACTTGGGTTGCGAGATTTGCCACAACATTTACCAGATCTTCGACTTTGGAATGGATCTTGGCTAACTCCTTATCTCTGTCTTGAAATTGCTCTTGAAGCCACTGGAATAATGCTCATTCTGTAATTTCAGGGATAATGACTGGGCTATCCTCATAGTCTGAGCTTGATTCTCCAAGAGCCATGGGCTCCTTTTGCTTAGTAGCTTGAGCAGGATCCTTATCATTATCTGAACCAAGCTAGTATTAAGCAGCGTCAACCATATCATCACTATGGGTGAGAAGCGTAGGAGGATTTGTTTCTCCAGGTCCGACCATGTAGACCGTATAGATTGCGTATCTGTCTGTTGCCTCCTCATTGTCAGTGTTATTTGCTGAACCTTTGGACCGTCTCCATGGTTTGCTCCTTTCAGGGAAGGGTGAAAAATTGAGAGTGGTTGGTTCCCAAAATACCTCGATTTATGTTTGTATAAAATTAGCAGTCGCGGCTTGATCGTTTGTCAACAAGGCAGGGGACAACGAGATTTATCCCGTCTTGTATTGTTTCTTGACCCAATCCTTAAAAATGCAACAGTCTTCAATAGTGTGTCCCAACACTCGGTGGTATGGACAAAAATTGGGATGATCCATCATGTTTGCTTCACTCGGCCTCTTTGGTTCCGGCAGTCGCAGGCCATTCTTAAAAGCATCCTTGAATATTTTGTAAACCTTGTCTCTTCTGAAAGAGTGGACCTTATTTCTCTTTTCCTCTAAAGTTGGCTCTCAAGATTTGTTGACTTTCAACCCGCCTGTTCCTTGCTTGTTGGAAAAGTCGGTGTTATTGGAACTTTCGTCCTTTCGGTCATCGTCCCTTCGATACTTTGACTTGTTTTTGAACTGGAGATCTGGAGTGAACTAAAGCTTTGAGCGTTCCAACATCTGAACCTTTTTTGTCAGCTCTTGGAATGTTTTGAGGCCAGCTGTCTGTTCAGACCATAATATTGCATTTTTCATCCCTCTATTCTTATCCGTTTTATAAGTAAACAGGTACTCTTGACGCACGTTTGTTGCATGTTACAGGATACAGGGCTTGGATGCGAATACAGTGAAAAAGACGAAAGTTGATACAGAAAAAGGACTTTTGACCAACAAGTAGAACGGATCCTAATCAAGCCTAGTCGAAGAACAGTACAAGATCCAAAATGTCAAGTGAACGGTCAAAAGATACGAACAAGTTTTCACTGAAGATCTGGAGAAGACCCAGAAGCCCAACAGATAAAAGAACTATGGAAATAGAAAGCCCAAATACCCAGTATGCATCCCAGGAATTTTGGTGAGCCAAGCTCACCAAAGGGCCGCGGATCCGCGGCCCAAGCCAACCAATGCCGCGGATCCGCGGCCGTCTAATACACGTGTCGGTGGATTTTTCTTCTGTTGCCGTGTCGGTGTGGGTGTTGGGATTTTTAGAGGTCAAATCAGTAATTGCGCATGTGCGAGACTCTGAAACCCTAAATTCTCCTGTTTACTTATAAATTGTAATCTAAAATTGTAAAACCCTATGCCTCTTTTCAATCAATAAAATTCAGATTTTCTGAGAGTTAATTTCAGATCTGTTCTTCTTGTTTGGAGGGAGCCGTCAACTTAGGAAGGTATGTTATTTATGTTTCTTTTAATTAAAATGTTTTCTCATCCCCTAATGAGCGAGTAATCTCCTCGCTTGTTAGGGTTAGCCTTAGGGAAAGGGTTGAGAGATGAGATCTCTCACCCCTTTCAATGCCACTTTAACCTAATGAATTAGAACTCCACGCATACGAGCACAACCGCTCCCTGCGGCATCCTACCCATCGAGGTAACGATGAACCGTAGTATAAAGGGCCGGTTGCGCGCGTTTTCCGTGGGGGTTAGGTAATTATCAACAAAGGAAGGATACGAATCTAGAGGAAGAAACATCTTCCCAAAAGATTCGTATCCACTTTATTAATAATTAACTTAACATCTAATAGATCTAAAAAAGAAGGCATTGAAAGCGGTGAGGAAGAACGTTAATCTCCAAAACTTCCCCTAAGCCTAACCCTAGCAAGACTCTTAATTAGATTAATTAGATCCAGTTTTCGTAGATTTTTATAAAGCAACCAAAACGATATTTTGAATCAACTCGTTAAAACACATAAAAGAAATTTACCTGTCTCTGTGGATCGACCCGTACTCACCGGCTAGCTGCGAAGCGACGCCGTTTCTGATTGCGGTAAACTCAATTTTTGACACTAATCAAATGGCGCCGTTTCCGGGGATGGCGTAATATTTCTTTTTGTGAATTTTTGGGTTGATATAAATTTTAAAAATTATAAAAATCTGAAAATATAAAAAAATAAAAAAATTATCAATTTTGATCTGTTTGAAGGGTGTATCTTTTGAATCTTGCAGGAATAGCGAAGAATTGCGGATCTGGAAATTTACGGAGGGCCAATCAGAAAAGTACATATCAGAACAGAGAGGAAATATCAGTACAGAGCAGCACAAACTTTTACAGAGCCCGATCCCTCTACTCCGCCGCGTTTCCGCCGCATTGGGGGCCACCAGACCGCGGATCCGCCGCCGGTCTGCCATGTCAGCGCATAAAAATTCTTTGGTTTGTTCTCTCTCTCTCCCCTCTGCAACCTCCATATTTCCACTGTAAAAAGTTTCTGCAGGAATTCTTTGCGCTAAAAATTCTTTCTCCCCCTTCTAAATAACAGATTTGTTGCAGGTTTCTTTGCGCCGCGCTAAAATTGATTGCAAGTGAATTTTTGTTTTGCATAATTTAATCGAACTTTAAGGGGCTAATTGACCAAACTCAGATTGGGTGGGGATTTCATCACCCTTCCCAGGACCCCAGAAAACACCTAAAGCATTTTGCATCGACCACAATTAATTAAAAAAAGATTAGACTCAGACCTAAGGACATCGAGCTCAATAGGAAAAGGACTAGTATAGGCATCGGCCGTTTATCCTAACCGACTTTGCGGTGTCTAGGCTAGTGGTTATTAATTAGGCCCACTGTAGTGGTGGTTCCTTCCCACTTACCTGGCCGTATTTGTCCGTGAAGAGGCGGTTTGAGGTCCTATCTCTAGCCCTAGTTAGGAGCTGTCTAGTAGACCTAGGCAACCCTAGATCTAGGCCTGATTGTGTATGTGTGGTTGATACATTTGTGTCACGAGTCCCATTTTCTAAAACCTTCTTGCAAAACTCTCCAATAAAAAAATAAATAAAGAAAAATCTTTTCAAAACTTGCAACTTGCCGCTAAGAAAACTTGCACCTCACTTCCATCATTTCTCCTCCATTGACGTTATCTTACCTCCACATTCTGTTTTTCTATTTTTCTGACTGCACTACCCTTTAGTGTATGTCATTTTGGACTAGGGATACTAACGCCCGATTAGTCCGTGTTTCGTTGGTACCGACCAACGAACCCTTCGACGAACCCTTCGTCGACATTCCGTCCATTTCCTTACCTCCACCTTTAAATTCTTCTTTCGAAGGTATGTCGGGATTCAACCCCAACGATACCTTACCGACGGGAATGATTCCACCTCCGCCAGGTGCGAATAACCCGAATCTTCCGCCTGTTGTAGCGCCCGCACGAGTCGCGCTCCAGGATCTCTTCTACCCCGTCCGCACTTCTTTACCTACATGTCTTTCACCCCCACCGGCAAATGGGGATAATTTTGAAATAAAACCACATTTCATCAATATGCTGCCTAGGTTTCATGGTTTGGAATCCGAAGATGCATATATTTTCATTAATAAATTCCAAAACGTTTGCGGCATGATGAAGACAACCCAATTAAGTGATGACGCAATAAGGCTAAGGGTCATTCCTTTTACCTTATGTGATCTAGCCGAGAAGTGGCTATATAGCACCGCATCACACTCCATTCGAAATTGGGACGAGTTTGTGAGAGCTTTTCTGAAAAAGTTCTATCCTCATCACAAAACTGCTAGAATCCGAAACGAGATTATACAATTTTCACAGCTTCCTTCCGAACCATTCTGGAAGTGCTTCGAGAGATTTAAGGACCTACTCGTTCAATGCCCTCATCATGGGATAGAAAGTTGGCAACTTTGCCAAACATTATACGAGGGATTGAACGCAGCAACGAAGCAGTTGCTAGAAACAATATGTCAAGGTCATTTTCTCTCCAAGTCTAGCGACGAAGCTTGGCAGTTTCTTGAGGATCTTAGTGAGCAAACAATTCAGTGGGAGAGTACCAAGACCACATCTTCTTCTTCTGTTAGTCAATCTAGGGCGGGCATACATCAAATAGATATGTCGATTGCTATGAAGGCCGAGATGGCCTCACTTATGAAAAAGCTAGAAGCCATTGAGACCAAAATCTCATCGTCTTCTCCTGCCCCTACTCTACCCACACGAACTGTTTGTGCTTGTTGTGCGAATCCATCGCATCTAACCGAAGAGTGTCCTTACAATGCACCTATTCAAGGACAGGATCAAGTCAATGCTGCATTTCAGCAACGACAAAGAAATGATCCGCACTCTTCGACATACAATCAGGGGTGGAGGAGTCACCCAAATCAACAGTTCCAAGGGAATAATAATTTTCAAAGACCTCCTCCACAACAACAACAAGCACCCTCACAAACTCAAAACCAGCAACCTTTCCAACAACAACCTTATACAAATCAAACGAACAACTTAGTTCAACCAAATGATGATAAGGTTAGCTCGCTCGAGAAAAGTCTAGATGCATTTCTCAAGCAATCTACAGAATCCGCAGCAAGATTTGAAAGTTATGTTCAATCTTTAATGAATAACAATGCCTCACACGATCAAAGTATCAAATCTATTGAGGCATAAATTGCACAATTAACTGCTGCGTTGAGCGAGAGAAAAAAGGGAAAGCTTCCATCTCAACCATTGCCTAATCCCGGTCACACACAAAACGCATATCACAATCACAATGTAAATGCGGTGACCACGTTGAGATCCGGAAGAGAGTTGCAAAATAATGTGGGAACTAGTGATGACATCCCCGCCGGTGGTTCTTCTTCCCCTTCTTCATTTTCTTCACTTCCTTCTTCACCTTTTTCTTTAGAGCCTATTCTCCACCCTTCACACGGCTCTACTTCTTCTGACTTGAACGGACCCATTTCTCACAACACGAACACATCCACACTGGGATCCGTTCCTACTTCACATTCTACTCCACAGACTTTTGACTCAACAAATTTTCAGAATGCTCCATTCCCAAACAGGTTGAGTCCTAATAAACCAAATGCACAAGTGGAGAAGATTGTGGAGATATTTAAGCAGGTTAGCATAAATATACCTCTCTTGGATGCTATCCAACAAGTCCCTTCATACGCGAAAATCTTAAAGGGCTTATGTACCTCGAAGAGAAAGGCATCTCAAGTACCCAAGAAAGTGCTAGTGGCTAGTGCAGTGAGCAATGCTATTAACCACCATCAAACCTTACCCCAAAAACGAAAGGACCCCGGCTATCCTACGATTTCCATCACAATTGGGGATAAGAAAATTAATCGAGTACTTTTAGATCTTGGGTCTAGTGTTAACCTGATTCCCTACTCCGTGTACGAACAATTAGAGGTTGGAGAGTTAAAACCCACTCGTTGCACTCTCCAAATGGCTGATCGATCAATCACCCATCCAAGGGGTCAGCTAGAGGATGTGCTGATCAAAGTTGGGGAGTTCATATTCCCCGTTGATTTTATTGTTATGGATACACAACCTGTTGCTAACCCAAGAAACCAAATTCCAGTGATTCTTGGTCGATCATTTTTGGCCACTTCCAATGCTGTAATAAACTGTCGCAATGGCTCCATGACTCTATCCTTCGGGAAGATGTCTAGTGAGTTCAATATTTATAAGATGGGAAGTCTGCCCCCCGTACAAAAAACCAGTACACGAGAAGTTTGCTCTATTCACGAAATCACGCAGGAGGACTGCGAGCTTGAAAGATTCTTGTTTAATGAAAACAGTTTTGACGCCACTAGTGCGTCCCTTCTTGAGCCTACCACCGTTGACACAACCGATGTTGATTATGAATGTTTTACTTTTTCAGATGATGACGACTCACAGCCCGAATATGAGTCGTTTGAATTTTTGGATGAGTCAGTCGAGCCATCCGAATCGGTTGTTTGCAGTGATTTCGAACCTGTGTTGGAATCCTTTGAGTTCGAGGTAGATTCCGCAATGATTCTTTCGCCTCTGAAACTCGAACTCACGTCCTTGCTGTCTCACCTTAGATATGCTTACATAGATGAGAATGAGACCCTTCCCATTATCATATCGGCCTCTCTAGCCCTAGAGCAAGAGAACGCCCTCTTAATGGTCTTACAAGATAGGCGGCAAGTTTTCGATTGGACTATGGCGGACATCGAGGAGATAAGTTCCCTCATAATTGAATATCATACACAATTGATGGATGATGCCAAGTCACTAGAGGACCCACAGGAACATCTTGGGGGTATTGTGGTGAGTCAACCTCCTCCTTTAGAAGTTGAAATACCCCCATTTCTTTTAATAAGCTACGAGAATGCCAACACTCCACTGATTGCTAATCATTTACATTCTCGTTTCGATGCATCACCATCACCTGTATATTTACCTCCACACCTCCCATACCACTACTTCTATCTTTCCCAATTCTTTGCGAATCGCTACAACTTATTCTTCCACCAACCAATACTCTTTACTGATAAATTTTTCAACTGGTTGGTGTTGACGTTTGGTCTAGGCAAAGTTTGGCAGTAATGTCTAACATAGTTTAAATGAAGTTTGGGGGAGGGTCTTTTTGTATATATTTTTGTTTTTCTTAACAATAAAAAATTATAAATAAATAAACAGGGAAGTGCCGGTATTTTGACCCTCTTGGTTTAGTTTGACAGTGAGGACACTGTCAAGTTCAAGTTTGGGGGTATTTATGCTCGGTACGTCTTCTTCCTCCGCATTCATTTATACATATTTTTGCATTTGCATACTTATTTGAAAACCCATAAAAAATTGAAAATTTTCAAAAATTATAAAAATTATTGTATTCAATTTTGGCTAATTGACTTGAGTTTGACAAATAAGTTAACTATTTAGGAATAACTAGATCTTAGACTTAGTGAATTAAAAACCCTAAAAATAACATTCCTTAAAGTTTAACGGTAGAAAGTATATGTCTTGTAGTTTATTTAGAAATAGGCAAATTTTGGGTTCACTTCTTGGGCTAAGTCGAAACAAAGGAAGAGTATTGATGTTCTTATTAGAGTATAAGTTTGAAAAATAGTTCCTAGCTTAAGTCTAAATTCTGAAAATGTATACCCTACAATTTGCACATTCACGCACCTTGAAACTTGGAATAGTAGAATAGACCTTGAAATGCTCTTGTCTAGAGTCCTTAGTACAATGAAAATAAAAAGAAAAAGAAAAAAAGTGAATAAAGAAAAAAATGGACACTGGTTTTTGTGATTACTTAAGGCTGTAAAAATAGAAAAATATTTAGCGAGGGTGCTTCATCACCTAGTGCCTTAGACCAACTGGTTTGGGAGTCACTGCTAAAGCCTTGGGTGTTGCAAAGACTAGGAAGTACGCTTTAAAGTGCAAGCACATTTTGTAATCGGTCGTTGGTACCTCAAGAAGTATTAACGGTCACATGAAGGATGTGTAAGCAAATTTCATTTAAATTCACCAACTAATTAGTACCTTGGACAACGGACAAGGGGTTGATTGCTTAATTTGAATTTCCAAGTGTAGGGGTGAATTATACACACACGTAGGGGTATGTGATTGGTGTTTAGATGAGAGAAAGGAGTGAAGAATAGAACTTGTATCTTTAATAGAGTTGATAGAAATTCCTGAGTGGAGATGTAACCCTAGAAGGAAAACTTAGGAGATGCCGAAAGCTAAGTAGGTCTACATAACATATATACTCTTAAGTTAAATAATGAGGAAGTGTGAAGAATGTGGGTGGATAATTTGCGAGTCAAAAGATAATAGAATTCCTTGTTAGAAAACTTAATTGGAGAACAAAAGTCAATGGGCCGAGTTGATAGGATTTTGTGGGTGTAATCCGCTGAAAACCCTCAGGAGACAACACTCCTCCTACTATGGACACCTAGAGGTTTAACGGCTTGTTGCACGTGCTCAGTGCAATCGCGTTTCCCTGCGAAAGTGCGGTTAGGATTTTAGTGAATAAATAATAAATTTGCTCGAGGACGAGCAAAAGGTAAGTTTGGGGGTATTTGTTAAGACCATAATATTGCATTTTTCATCCCTCTATTCTTATCCGTTTTATAAGTAAACAGGTACTCTTGACGCACGTTTGTTGCATGTTACAGGATACAGGGCTTGGATGCGAATACAGTGAAAAAGACGAAAGTTGATACAGAAAAAGGACTTTTGACCAACAAGTAGAACGGATCCTAATCAAGCCTAGTCGAAGAACAGTACAAGATCCAAAATGTCAAGTGAACGGTCAAAAGATACGAACAAGTTTTCACTGAAGATCTGGAGAAGACCCAGAAGCCCAACAGATAAAAGAACTATGGAAATAGAAAGCCCAAATACCCAGTATGCATCCCAGGAATTTTGGTGAGCCAAGCTCACCAAAGGGCCGCGGATCCGCGGCCCAAGCCAACCAATGCCGCGGATCCGCGGCCGTCTAATACACGTGTCGGTGGATTTTTCTTCTGTTGCCGTGTCGGTGTGGGTGTTGGGATTTTTAGAGGTCAAATCAGTAATTGCGCATGTGCGAGACTCTGAAACCCTAAATTCTCCTGTTTACTTATAAATTGTAATCTAAAATTGTAAAACCCTATGCCTCTTTTCAATCAATAAAATTCAGATTTTCTGAGAGTTAATTTCAGATCTGTTCTTCTTGTTTGGAGGGAGCCGTCAACTTAGGAAGGTATGTTATTTATGTTTCTTTTAATTAAAATGTTTTCTCATCCCCTAATGAGCGAGTAATCTCCTCGCTTGTTAGGGTTAGCCTTAGGGAAAGGGTTGAGAGATGAGATCTCTCACCCCTTTCAATGCCACTTTAACCTAATGAATTAGAACTCCACGCATACGAGCACAACCGCTCCCTGCGGCATCCTACCCATCGAGGTAACGATGAACCGTAATATAAAGGGCCGGTTGCGCACGTTTTCCGTGGGGGTTAGGTAATTATCAACAAAGGAAGGATACGAATCTAGAGGAAGAAACATCTTCCCAAAAGATTCGTATCCACTTTATTAATAATTAACTTAACATCTAATAGATCTAAAAAAGAAGGCATTGAAAGCGGTGAGGAAGAACGTTAATCTCCAAAACTTCCCCTAAGTCTAACCCTAGCAAGACTCTTAATTAGATTAATTAGATCCAGTTTTCGTAGATTTTTATAAAGCAACCAAAACGACATTTTGAATCAACTCGTTAAAACACATAAAAGAAATTTACCTGTCTCTGTGGATCGACCCGTACTCACCGGCTAGCTGTGAAGCGACGCCGTTTCTGATTGCGGTAAACTCAATTTTTGACACTAATCACTGTCCATAGGAAAGGATTCATCCAGTTCCCAAGATTTTCTATAAAAAGGCTGACGGACTGATCTTGTTCTAGCGGCGGTTAGCACTTGACAAAAAGATTGCGTCATCGGACAATAAAATCCGTGGTACTTTCATTCTGCTTTCCTTCATCCTCATAAGGTCAGAAATGGTGATTTTATCACTGACGCCCATGAATCTTTGCTTAAACAAAGATTCTATTTAAGAGAACGTAGTGACCGAGCCGTCCGGTATACTTGCGTACCAGTCGAAGGCAACATCGGTCAAGCTATTGACAAACTGCCGGAGGAGAAGAGCATCATTGCCCCCAGTATTTGCGCATGATGATTTGAAGTGGGCAATGTGCTGGATTGCATTTCCCGTTCCATTAAATCTTTCTAATTTGTGGATGACATAGCCACTAGGAAACTCTACCAGATCATACCGAACAGGATATGCTCTCCTACTATTGCTGACATCTTTTTGCGTTTCGGCTCTGGCTACCAATGTTTTGACTTTGTTGGCGACCGAATCCATGATTTGATCTTGTGTTAGCGAGTTGCTGTCATCGGTAGTCAAGACATTTCCCGAGATAAGATGTGGCCGACTCTCGTGCGGTTCGCCTGCTTTTGGACTTTGGGGGACAGGTGTCGACTGCTTCGGGGCATCGCTTCCCAATTCATGGGTAGAGCCATGCAATTGATTGGATTGCCCCTGAGCGATTTTAGCAGTGAGCTATAACACAACATTTGTCAAGTCGTCAATCTTGGAGTAGAGCTTGGTCATCTCCTGGTCTTTACTTTAAAGCTGGTTCCAAAGTTCTTGAAGCAGTCGTTGTTCTACAGTCTTTGGGATGAAAATCGGCTCCTCATCGCTCTCCGAGCTTGACTCCCCGTGATTTGTGTTAGGAATATGTATGCCTTGGAGGCCATTATTGTATGATATAGTGGATGCTTGGATATATAGAGAGAGGACTTTCTTGCTCGACATGATAGTATGCTATCTGGTTACCTTTATCTTAACATGTTGACTGGTATTATCATACTGTTTTTCTCTCACATGTTGATAAAACCTTTAGGATATGTACTTGACTACCAGGATTATGATGAGATCATACTAGTGGGGCCAGGGTGGTCCACAAGTACATCCTTTAAACAGTTCCTAGTCGAGGGAGTATCGAGGCAAGATATCGATATTCCAGTGTAGACTAGTGTGTACGTTTCTTGTCCCTTAGAGGGCAATGGTTGATCCTACAACCATTGGTGTGTGACATCAAAGATTGTACATAGGTGCTCATTGGAGAATGGGTACACCGGACAGGACTCACTGAGGACTCCTAGTTGGTAGTATACCTATCGTCAGATAGCAGTCCTCTGGTGACACTGGTACAGGTTAGTCTGTAGACCCGAGATCGTCATAGAGTCTTGTATGGCTCCCACTGTGCTTTGATTTCCTCCCTACCATGGCTCAAAGGAGTCGTGCAAACAAGTGGATTTTGAGTACAGCCCCGAGTCGCATGGAGGCAATGAGCGATTGGAAGGGTTTCGTCTCTCCCGGTATTGGGGTTGATGTTGCGCTATACTCGATTGGCTATGACAGGAAGTCCCTGGCCAGGGCTGCTGTTGAGATTTACTGGTAAGAGTTACCAGTAGTTTCTCAAACTGTTATGAGCCAGACATCAGCACGATTTATCACGTTACTGGGGTCTGACGTTACCACCCCTAAACATGATATGCGACATATCAGACGAAGAGACCGGACTATACGGTAGTATTACTTATAGGCTTCAGGAGAGTATGGACAAGCTTGCTTGTTGATCTTCTAATCGCTCAATACTCGGGTAGCCGTTGCGTCCAGCTAGTACCGCTGACGGTTTGTGGGTGACTGATGTGATCATCATCTGCTACTGGCGTATTGACGAGTGTTTAGAGTCCTACACAGAAGTTTCCTGGTTCAAGCGAAACGAAGTAGGGCACATATGCCGATATGTGGGCGGGCCTGATTAAATACAAGTATGTGATACCGTATTGTAATCTGGCGGTTATCTGTTATCAAGTCAGGTTATATGTGCTATAACCGGATTATCGAATCAAGTGTTGATTTGATAATGTGATATACAGATAAATGATATTAGTCGGTTATATGTGATGTAACCGGATTATTAAATCAAGTGTTGATTTAATAATTTGATATATATTTATTTGATATAATTATATGTTAACTAATATTATTAGCCCACTAATTGCTTTATTAATATATATATATATATATATATATGAAGCATGGCATGATTTTCTATTTTGAGAAAATAGAAAAATGAGGTGTAAATTGTGGAGATATTTGTGGAATGGGCAAGGCATGGGATTTTGCATTTGTTTATTTGTCATACTACACTATTGAAGTATGGTTATAATTTTTAATGGTTAAATATTGTATACTTCAATTATGTAAAGGGGTAGCCATTCATTTGATGAGGCTTGCTTATTTTTTTGTGAAGTTCATGCCTTAGCCATTTTTTAGAGCTTATGAGATGAGCTTCTCTCTAGCTCCCTCTATTTTCCTCACCTCACCTCCAAGCTCATATCCTTCACATGAATTATGATCCCTTGAGCTTGTGAGTATCCTAGTGAGCCAAACAAAACCCTTACTTCACCGTCCTACACTTGACTAGCGATCAAGTGTAGCATGTTTCCTTTACTAAAAGGTTTGGTGAAGAGGTAGCTTGGATTGGCGGACTTCGGGTGGATCATCTTCGGCTCGAAGGTTATCGGAGGAAGTTCGTTCAACTCTTAAGTGGAGCCTAGTGGAGTCGCGTAGACTACGACACAGAGCTTTAGAAGAGAAGGACCCGATCTACTAAGTAGTTCTCTTCCTCTCTTCTTCATATCATCATGCTTAAAACCCTAATAATCTAGTTAGATCTTGGATATTCTAGCTTAGCACCTTGAAAAATTTAAATTTGGCATGCTTGATGCTACTACAACCTCATGGTGATGCTAGGGTAGACTTTCAATTTGAAAGATCTTTTTGTTTATCTGCCTCACCAAAAGGGTTTTCATTATTTTCTAGAGGAGGCTGATCTTGCGAAGTGGCAGGCATGTTCAAACCGGAATGGATTTGAGATGTGGTGGCCCCATCCTTGCGCTTGCTGCGTGTGCCCGCCATGTAGACAGCGTGGACCGCATATCTAGCCATCTCTATATCTTTGGCGACTGATTTCTCAGACCGTCATCGTGGCCCTTCCTTTTCAGGAAAGAATAAGCGACTGAAGACAGTTGGTATGGATGGGTCCTTGGGTGGCGTTGCCGCTTCTTTGCTGGATTTGCCTTGCTACTTTCGCGCTGCATGAAGTGCTTGGTAGACTTCTGAAGAAAGGGTATCATGCCTTTTGTGTTCAAGCGTGGACACATCTCTTCGTAGCACAATTTGAATTGCAGACTTCTTAATCTGGACAGACATCGCATTCTTTAGGACCCACTTTAAGGGTTAGAAAGAATTGCGGGTTTTCACGGCTGACACGGCTGTGGTCGCGAGGCAGTCCGGGCTTTAAAACTTCATAAAATTTAATTTGGCTGGAGCCCTGGCCCTTTCGTTCGCTCTATATATAAGCCACTTCTGTCTCAGCTTTTCTGTTTTGAGCACCTGGCAGGCTTCTGCTCTTCGGGAAGCCACTGTAGGCCGAGTGATGGAGAGCCCTGAGAAAATATCCACTCGCGCGTCCGTCGAAGGCATCGCCTGAGTTTGACCTCGACGTCTGGCGACTTCTTCTGTTCCGACGGCTTTGCCCCCTTCTGGAGCCACGGAAAGTCGTTCAGATACCGACTTGCACTTGAGTTGTGGTGCCCTTGTGATCACCACATTCGGCATCTTGCTCCTTGAGATCGGTTTGGCCACTTAGTTTGTCGGGGTCTCCACCAGATGAGCGCTTCCGGAGGGATAGATGATAATGGAACCAGATTGGCATAGAGGCTCCTCCCACTGCCTCATGAGACTCGCTGGGAGGATCACGTGTGCGTTTGTCTTGACCATGTAAATCACCGGAGTTGCGTCAGAAACGAAGCTCGTCTTGAGAGACATGGTTGCTGAGTTCGAGATTGCAAATGAAAGTTGTTAACCTGCAAAAAGAAGCATGATTTTAGTACAGGAAATCGATATATAGGTTGATTGAGTTCGCATGAACATTTAACCCGAAATATGGGAGGAGAGAAAAGATCCCACCGGGCGTGCCAGAATCTGTAGAGTGTTTTTCGTCACCCCATTGAGATACAAATGCGCGCACTTGTCAGGAATGTTACAGATTCCCCGTGCCTAGGGTATGTCGAGGTTTATTGATTGTAGCGAACTCAATGTGCAGTATGCGTGTGTTGTGTTTTGAAGGGGTCTTGGACGTATCGGGGTCCTCGCGGAGTTTACAGGGGTCTCTCTACCCAGATAGCGGGCTGGTGGTCAAGGAGACTAGTAGCCCCCTTGCAGAGTGCAGGATAGAGCCCCGTTAGAAATTTTTCCTAACGGGGGATGTGTTTTGAGTGTAGAGCGTGTGGGGAAAAGAGGGATAGGGAGCGTCCTAAGGATGCATGAGATGGCATGTGGGCACTGGGCGCCCACAGGTCACGCCCCCGGCGTACAGCCGCTGGACGCCAGCAGGTCACGCGGACGCTGGGTGCCAGCAGAAAAGAGGGCTTAGCCCTTGGATTAGGAGTTAAACTCCCGAGAGACTTTGAAGTTAAACTCCTAGAAAAATAAGGATTTTTATTTGGAGTTAAACTCCTAAATGATCTGTATTTGGAGTTAAACTTTTTTGAGGATTTGGATCTTTGGCTTAGAGTTGAGCCCCTCAAAGATTGATTTGGAGTTAAACTCCCAAAGAGTTTAGATCTTGGATGGTGAAAAGAGCTCTCTTTTCTTCCTCTTCAAGACTTGGACTTCCCTAAAATGGGTTCATTTGAGATGGGTTCTTTCTTCCTCCTCTCTTTTTGTTAAATCTTGGAGAAAAGGGACGGTGAGATTAAAATTCTCCATTTTAGAGATTTGATGGGAGATCTGAGCTCCCCTTTGAGAGTTTTACGGTGAAAAACTATTTATTTTTGGGGAAAAAAGAGTTAAACTCTTGATTTAATTCAAAAAAAGAAAAGGTATAAAACCTTGAGGAAGGAGAAGAAAGCACAAAACCCTAGATATTATAAGAAAATGAAAGTTGTTCTTGATTTTCTCATCATATTTGCCTTTTATAGGCTACACACTTTATATATAGCTCCTTGGGCTTTTCCAAATGGCATTTGCGCCTCCTCATGCCTCATGTGCTCATTTCTTTTTGCACATAAACTTTGGGGTTTACAAAATTTTGGTTTTTTGCCCATTTTTCATACATTTATTTAAAAAATTATATTAAACTAATTTATTGCTTCATTCTTTTTATCATGGGATCGGTCTGGGCTTAGGCCCACCTGCTCGGACTTGGGTTCAGGCGTAGGCCCGGCATGGGTTCGGGCGTGGGCCCGGTTTGGATTCTACAGTAGGATCCGTTTGCTTTGGCTTGGGCCTACCTATCCATGGTTTGACTTTGACTTTGACCTATGGTCAATGGGATGTAAATTGTAACCCCAACAATGACTAGTACGGATCGGAAAAACACGACGGGATGTGTGTTTAAAACTTTGGCCTCAAAATAAGAAATAAAGTCCGACTTATAGGATCAGCTTCGTGTGTGTATGACTACTTCTAAACGGAGAAGGAATCTCCTCCTTCCATGTTTTACACCGTTGAATTATTTGATCTAGTGGTAGAAAATATGGGATGATGGCATCACCATTTTTTGTGGGATGTCACCACTAATTAGCTATATTCATCCAACCGTCAAATCATGAATCCAACTGTTAAGACATGGATAACCTTTATATCATTTTGTGTTTATCTTTTTGTATTGGGGTTTAAGTGTATTATACATATATTATGTGTTAGGGTTTTATCTTGTGGCATATATAGAGAGGCATATTGTACATTGTATTTTGATCAATCGTTAATAATATTTTTCCTTTCTCAAATTCAATGGTTTCTAATATGGTATCAGAGCCTATCCTACCATTGATTGCTGCTGTCATCAATGATTGATCCTCTCCACCACCTCGTCTCATCGTTTTCTCGTCTTTTCGATCGCCACATCTTCCCATCGTTGAATCCCACCTCATCTGATGACTCTGATGCCACCGTCGATTTATTTCTCCTTCTTCTCTTATTCGAACCTAAATTTCTCCTTCTTGCTCTTCGTTTCTTGCTTATTTACCATAATTTGATACTTCACATCAAAATCATGATCGTGATCTGAAATCGCAAAATCAGAATCTGATGAATCTGAATCCTCTTCTATTCTTCTCCTCCTTGTCTTCTAAAACCTCCATCGACGATTTGTAGATCCTCTCAATAATATCAAGGCATCTCTCCACTGTCGAAGTCACCTTCTTTCTGATCTCGTCAAAGCCCTCACCTTCATCACCCCCAATCTCGTCAAAGCCATCTTCTCCTATAAAAAAATTTAAAAAAAGTGATATCATCTTCGCTAATATCGTCCTCTATATCTTTCGCTGTTTCTAGTTTTATTTAGGCAATTTCATCTACTCCTTTTTCTTCTTCTTCTTCTTCTTCTTCTTCTTCTTGTACTACTTCCATTTCTATATGTGTAATGCCATCTTCTCGATTTTCTTCTTCTCTTTCCTCCAGTACTTCTACTTTTATATTGATGACGTCATCTCTTATTTCTTCTTTTTCTTCTTCTTCATCTGCCTCTACATCTTTATGGTTACGATCAACTTCTCTTTTGGTGGTTTTTCTTCTTCTTCTTTTACTTCTTTATAGATCGTGTCATCTTCTTTTTCTTCGTCTTTCTCTTCTGCAACTACAACGTTGGCAATTGCTTCACTTTGTTATTCTATTTTGTTGGTGATATCATCTTCTCAATTTTTTCTATTGATTTTGTTTTTATCCTTCCTCTTCTTCTTGGTCTTTTTTCCCTTGATCTAATTTCATCTTGATCTTGATATAATTTCTTCTTGATTCTTTTTTTCCTTATTTTCTTGATAAGGCCTTTTCTTAATCTTTTGATCATTTTTATTCCTTTCTGGAACTTCTTTTTGATATTTTGATCATTTTTATTATTTTGTGGAACTTCTTCTTGATCTTGGTTCAATACCATATCAAGTCCAAACAACTATTTTTTATGACGTTTTCTAGCAACATGATCTTCTTCCTTTAAGCATTTCCAGCGAAAGAGACTGCAGGTTATTCGGTCCACCTTGCAATCCATGAAAGAAACCAAAGGGTATTATTCCGCCATACTCGATTCTTTAGATCTGTTGTTCTTTTCCGTAGTTTTACGAGTTGTATATTTTGGTTCAAGATGTTATCCAAACTCTCAGTTATCTACTGTGACTTTAAGGGAGGTCGTTAGATTATAAGATATTTAAATATAATTGTATTAGATATTATGCACATTTGAGCTATTTCTTGGGGATCGAAGTTGCTTACTTTCCCCGTGACTATTTTCTATCACAGCAGGAGTATATTTGTGATCTTCTTGCATGAGCCACGGTTGACGATTTTACTATTACTGACAGTACTTCTGCATCTACGCCGATAGAGCTTCATCTGAAGTTTCGTCAAGCAGATGAAGCGACTCTACCTACATCCATTCCACAAATCAAGTGGCTGATCTCTTTACGATATCTCAAACATGTACCCAACTTTTGCATTTGTTGTCCAAACTCTCAGTTCATGATCCACCGAAAGTTTGAGGGGATGTTAAGATATGCATATCTTTTATCATTTCTTTTTTATCATTTTGTATTTATGTTTTTGTATTGGGGTTTACGTGTACTATACGTATATTACGTATTAGGGTTTCAACTTGTAGGCAATATATAGAGAGGTATATTATACATTGTATTTTGATAAATCGTTAATAATATTTTTCCTCTCTCAAATTCAATAGTTTCCAACACCAACGGTGAAAAATATGGGAGTAAAAGATTCCCTATGTTTCTGCAAGTAGAATAGTACGATATATAGAGTTTACGAGGTAACTCCTTATTCTAAGAAATGGGATGTCGTTTTAAAATTTGACAATACACCCATTTTGTGAATGAACGGTACCATTCATCTTGTTCTCCATGGTGTAAAATATGGGCATGTTAGGTTTCATGTGATTTCGATAACATGTGCTCATTAATCTAGCTTTGTCAAATGTTCCATTGTTGAAAAAACGTTAATTTTGCAATCACCCGATGCGAGGGTAAACACTATCAAAAACAGATGAAATTTGGTATACGTATGATCTAGATCATGAAGATTAAGTTGAACGGTGACGATCTTCGGAAAATATGGTGAATAATCAAATTTTAAGGCGGCCCCTCATTTCTTATAATAAGGTGTCACCTCATAAACACTTTCCCCCCCCCCCTCTCTCTCTTACACACACACGACTATCGCTACTACAATAAGGGGTTGCCCCTACAGATTAATCCGTAGGACCATCGGTTTGCCCCTATGGTGCCCTACGGATTAATTAAAAATATTAAAATGTAATCTTTTATTTGGCTCTACGGAGCCGCAAAAGAAGGCCCTACGGATTAATTCGTAGGGGCATAAAAGGGTTATTAATAAAAATAAATAAAGCTCTGTAATTTCCCACCTCCCCCAATTTTTCCACTAACTCCCTGTGCGATCAATCTCGTTACCCGCCTCCACCTCAGTTTCCTCACCCGCCTCCTCCATCTCTCGTCGCCAAAATTTCCCGCCGTCGCCGCCATCACAATCGTCACCGTCGCCCCCTCGTCGAGCTCCATCCCCGACCTCCTCCACCTTGTCGAGCTCCATCCGCCGGCAAAACTACAAGTGAGGTGAGTTAATTTAATTTCCATTTTGAACTATTAATTATTTTTGTTTTTTGTGTTATTGTTGATTTTAGGGTTAGGATTAGTTCCAGTTTAATTAGGGATTACTTAGGGTTAGGGTTAATTAAGTAGGTTGGGGTTGGGGTTAAGGTTAGGTTTCGATTTCGGTTTAGGATTAGGGTTCGGTTTAGGGTTAGGGTTAATTATGTAAAATTGGGTTGGTGATGATTAGGGTTAGGGTTAATTAGATTAATTATGGTTAATTATGGTTTGGGCTAGAGTTAATTTGGGTTGAAGTTTGGGTGATGATTAGGGTTAGGTTAATTTGGGTTAGGGTTTAGGGTAGGGTTAATTTGGGTTAATTAGGTAAAATAGAGTGTATTTGTATTAGGGTGTTGATTAGGGTTTATTTGGGCTAATTTTGGGTTAATTAGGGATAATTTGAGTCCTTTATGATGATTAGGGTTAATTTGGGTTAATTTTGGGTTAATTAGGAATAATTTGAGTCAGGGTGATGATTAGGGTTAATTAGGGTTAAGGTTTAGGGTGCACTAGTTTCTTTAGTAAGATACTCGATGATAACGTAAACGCACAATTTTACCGTAAATGCAAGCAAAATTTACACTAAACCAAAAACCTTCGAACCCTTAAAAATGAAACATAAACGTAAAACCTATTCAAGTTAAATGTTCAAGTTAAAACCAATATATGATACTCGATGATAATATGAAACTTTCATATTCTCTTCGATACACATATGTGAAAATCAAAGCGCGACTTAGTCCCCGTCTATCGGTTAACATACATTCGATATTCGTCGTGACATAAAACTATATGAAAGTTGTTAAATATCGGACGGTATAGTTCGGTACTAACAACCGTCGTGTAGTCTACGCGACGAGAAAATTCAATCGTATGGTAACCCATAGATTTGTCCCGTGTTGACAAGTTACGAATGTATAAAGCAAATGCCTTCATTCACTTGTGTTTTCATCCGTTTCGAGATATTTCGTCGGTACCTTTCCGCTGGTTCTCCGTGTACAAAGATAGATTAGATGTTCATTTCAACGTTGTTTCACAGCATTGAAATGATTATCTATTCTATTACAGTGTACTCGGAGAACAGCGGGGAGGTGCTGCCGAAATTTACTCGAAACGGATGAAAGCACAAGCGAATGGGTGTATGCTCTATACATTCTTAATGGGATAGAAGCCTTACCCCCGACAGCTGAAACACACACATACAACACGAATACACAACAAACGCACACACAAAGTAGATACGCACTAACAATCCTACACTTAAGCGAAATCATAAATTGAAACACACATACATAGAATACAACTCATATTTGGGTATCTTCAAATCTAACTATATTTATCGATAATTTATTCTTTTCAACAACAAACTTGCCGCTACGGATTTTCTTCTTTGTCAGTAACCATCTCGTTCTTAGATTTCTCAATATAGTCACTATAACCTACAATTTATATGTTATACGGTCTATCATGGCCCATGAGTACATCAGAGTTAAGGACTGGATGTACGTGGATTGGCAACAACGTATGCAATCTAAGTTTGTCGCAGGAGTTACTGCTTTCATTGAATTAGCATACGCACATAATAAGATCGCGTTAGAGAAGATTCTCTGCCCGTGCGATAGATGTGGGAATAAGTTCTGGCAGAAACTAGAAATTGTAGAGTTTCACATCGTTAAACATAGTTTTACTAGATTTCATACAACTTGGCTATATCACGGGGAAGGACAAGAAGAAGACGGTAATGCGGCAGAAGAAGAAGGAGAAGACGGTAATGCGGCAGAAGAAGAAGAACACGATAACTTCTTTCCAGAAGAAGAAATGGAGGATATGGTAGAGGCTGCCCTAGGTGATAGTATTCCTACCGAATATGGCATTCCTTCCGTCCAAGGACCGCGTGCGGATAAGTATGAAAAGTTCATGAATGATACTAGAAGACCAATTTATAAGAATGCAAAGTATTCAACCCTATCATGGTTCGTCCAACTTTTCCAGATTAAGTGCCTAAATGGATGGAGAAACAAGTCATTCACGATACTTCTGAAGTTCCTGAAAGATTCCATGCCCCTGGGAAATAACATGCCCGACAGCTGGTACGAAGCCCGGAAGATAATGTCTGATTTGGGTCTGAAGTGTGAGAAAATTCATGCATGTCCTAAAAATTGCGTGTTGTACTGGAAAGAGAATTCAGATTTGAAACAGTGTCCAACATGCATAGAAGCCAGGTATAAGCCGAAAGAATCTAATAAGAAGCCCGATATACCTGTCAAGATAGCACAATAGTTTCCCATAACACAGAGGCTGCAGAAACTATTCAGGTGCAAGAAAACAGCCGAATCAATGATTTGGCATCATCGTGCTGCTCTAAGTGAAGATGGAAAAATGAGTCATCCAAGAGATTCACCGGCATGGAAGGATTTCGATAGGAGGCACGAAATATTCAGTAGTGATCCTCACAATGTCAGGCTCGGACTTGCTAGTGATGGCTTCTGCCCATTCAACTATATGGCTCGAAGCCACAGCATATGGCCCGTTGTAATGATTGTTTATAATCTGTCACCTTGGTTTGCTATGTATCAATCATACTTTATGATGCATCTTCTTATTGACGGACCAAACTCACCGGAAAACAATATCGACGTCTATCTCCGACCTCTGATCGATGAATTAAAATCTTTATTCATTGATGGTGTAAAGACTTACGATGAAAACACAGATACAACCTTCACATTGTGTGCAACTTTAATGTGGACAATTAATGACTTTTCTGCGTATGGAATGCTATCAGGTTGGTCCATACATGGTCACAAAGCATGACTTTATTGCCATCAATATACAACATCGAAATGGTTGAATTTAGCAGGAAGGTTTGTTATTGCGGTCATCGACGTTTCCTGCCACTAGACCATCCCTACAGGTTAGACGCTGCTCACTTTAATGGTCGTCAGGAGCTTTTTAGGCCTCCAGCCTCATTGTCCGGAGAGGACGTGACTGCTCAATGGGATGGTTACAATAATGTGACCTTCGGGATAGATCCGGCTAAACAGGTCAAACCACCATACTGGAACAAGTTAAGCATTTTCTACGAGTTTCCGTACTGGTCAACAAATTTAGTGTGCCATTGTCTGGACATCATGCACATAGAGAAGGGAGTATCCGAGCACGTACTCAACTTGCTTCTTTATAAAGACAGAAAATCGAAAGACAACCTCCGTACTCGGATGGATCTTCAAGACTGGAAAATTAGAAGTGCGTGTAAACCACGAAAGTTTGTATTTCCCAATACCGCGTATCATATGTCACAACCGGAGAAGAAAATGTTCCTTCAGGTATTGCATGATTTGAATGTTCCCATAGGTTTCTCAGGGTCATTTACCAAGAAGATAAAAATTGTGAAAGGTAAGATTGATAAGCTGAAAAGTTATGATCACCATATTATTATGGAGCACCTTCTCCTATTAGCCCTCGGGACTTCCCTTCCTGAATCGGTTGGTCTAGTAATCAATGACCTTTGTTGCTTTTTTAGAGAATTATGCGCTAAAATCCTGGATGCTGTGACGCTGGAGAATCTTGAAAATTCTATTTCATTAATAGTTTGCAAGTTTGAACGTATTTTCCCACCGTCATTCTTCGATATCATAATACACCTGATGGTTCATCTTGAAACCGAGGCTAAGTTAGCCGGACCAGTACAATATCGATAGATGTATCCCGTCGAAAGGTATGTGGAATTTTTCGTTTCACGCAATTCATAAAATTATTGTTGTCCTATGTGCCCGTACTTATTTATTTAACATATTTTTCTTTAGATACCTCTACACTCTAAAAAAGTATATACGCAGTAGAAATCGACCAGAGGGTTCTATCATGCAAGGTTATCTTCTAGATGAAGTAACCACATTTTGTTCCCGCTATCTGGACGAGAACATTGAGACAAAACTTAACCAGCCTCGGAGAATTCAAGACGGGCCATATGGTAAAGCGTCCTATAAGAGAGTAGACAATATGTTTATCAACGGGATATATCGGTTTATCCTTCTCAATAGCGTATATCTTGAAGAAATTAGAGAGCAAGTTTTTTGGATTAATTGCTATATTTGTGTTTGTGTGTGTATGAAATTATATAATATTAATGTCATAATTTATTGTTGAGAACAAAATTCATATTAATGAGGTACGTGAGGGGCATCCTGATTGGAATGATGAACGATTGGAAAAATATCATCAGGATAATTTTTGCGATTGGGTTGCAGATCATGTAAATTATTCGAACAATATGTTATTGCTACCAGTCTTAATCTAAACTTATATCGTTATGTATTTATCGTAAAATTTGTTTTGTCGGATCCACGATCCGAACTTGTTTGCATCATTAGAGAGAGATTCAAGATGTTTAGCTCAGTTTCCCAGTATGGAGGTTGCATATTATAAAGGATTCGGTATCCTTGGATACAAATTTAAAGTTAAGGACATAGAAATATCTCGAACCACTCAGAATAGTGGGATTGCGACGGTAGGATCAGATGGTGTGATTTATTATGGATACTTAAATTGCATGCTTGGCATCCAATATCCCGGATGATCAGAACCGTTTTATATATTTCAGTGTACTTGGTACGATACATGAACCGATACAGATAAGTGAAGAAACAATCTCGGGACTTGGAAAGATCGATAAGGATTGACTAGTGTGAACACACTTCGATTTTACGGTCAGGACGATCCATTTATCTTTTCGAACCAAGCGTTCCAAGTATACTACTCACAGTGCTTGAAGAATCCGGGATGGAGTGTCATATGCCGTTAGAAACCCATGGATGTTTACGATGTCCCAGAATTCGAGAATCGTATGAAGAACAGCGATGAGGATGAAGAGGAGAGAAGACTTAGAGTGCTCCGACCGTCTGTTTCAAAAGACGGGTTGTCTTCAGCTTATCGTGAAGTTATGTGGGTTAGAAATGATATCGATGATGAAATCCAAATAGATATGTCTAATGTGTTCACGAAACGAAAAAAGCTATCAGTAATATTATATTGTTACTTCACATTTCTACGAGCTATATATATATTGCATGCATATGTAATGATTGTACTCTTATCTAGGTTCGATGACGTCGATCGGAGAAGCGAGGAGCGGCAGGAGCACCAGCCGTGGCAGAGGCAGAGTGGTTCTGCCGCCCGGAGAGCTACGTAGGGAGCTTCATAGGGCCGGTCTTGCACCCCGATCGGTATCCCCTTCCGATGACTCCTTCCGTGTGGACTTTGCCACACCTCCAGGTATATTGCATGCATATTCATTTCAAATGTAATATTATAGATATACACGCATATTTATTTCAAAATTACTTATATAGTTAATGTTTAATTGTCTAGCTGTTGATGGTGCGTCCACATTAGAGACAGAGGCCACCACCGCACCTGCTGTTATGTTTATATATCTTATGGTGCATGCATATTGATTTAGATTGTTATATCATAAATTTACACACATTCTTTTTGCTCTTACTTAGATAATCATTTTTTATTGTCTAGCTGTACGTGGTGCCTCTACATCTCGGGTAGAAACCACCACCGCACCTGCGGGTATGTTTATATATCCTATATTGCATGCATATTGATTTAGAATGTTATATTATTGATCTACACATTCTTTTTGCAATTACTTATATAATCTATTATTAATTGTCTAATTATAGGTGGTGCGTCCATATCTGGCGCACAGGCCACTCCCGCCACTTCCGTACCCTCCGCTCAGTCTGCAGATCAGTTTGAATAAATATAAAATATTTATTCATTTTACATATTCTCTAAGAATAAACATGAACTCCATATAATTTTATCGTCAATGTTTATTTTTTAGTTGGAGTGGACGCGTCCACGTCCGGGTCACCGGTCGTTCCTCACCGGAGGAACTATCGTTCCGGTCGTGCTGCTGCCCGGGCCCGGGCTCGTGCTGCTGTCGCCGGAGGTATATATCGCACTTCAATTTTTGTTAATTCTTGATTTCTTAACACCACTTTGTCTTAATATTATTTGTCTTGATATTTCTTGTGGATGCGGGGCAGCCCCATCCCGAGAAGGGGATTCAAGGGTCGAATCAGTCCCACAGGCTGAGGCCCGACAGAGCTAGGGGGAGACACCATTCCCCCTCTTGTTTACCCCTGATTATCGCTATACCGGCGATTATGCCGAGAGGTTCGGCCGGTATATGGGGGATGAGAGCCGCATCCTAAAGAAGTATCCACTTCACGTTGAGTGGGGCGATCAGCACCGGTACTCATTTGCCCTCTTCTAGGAGCAAGCTCGGGTATTAATATATATTTTCATTTGACTTATCCAATATATTTATTATTATTTAACACTTGCAATTTAAATATACATTATTTTTTGTATTTGCAGTTGGATTACGACTTTCAGCCTATACCCGACCCTGATCACCCTGAGAGAGTGCTCGATCTTCACGCTCTGTACTAGGGCCTGATGAAGAACATGCAATCAAAGGTCCGATACAATAGGAACGAGCTAAAAATCGACTGCTATTCCCTGTGGATGGCGACCCCCGAGGCAGAGAGAGCGGCTCTCCTACATACTCCGGCTTTTACGAGAGTCAACGTAGATACACGGCCTCTCTTGTACCAATATTTCGACTATCAGCGCAAACAGGTTTGTAATTTAAATTTAATTCATTGTTTAGTATATAATTTATTTTTTTGTGTTGCTTAATTAGAAAACTAAATCTGAATGTGTTGTGCGGAAACAGGCCGATCAAAATAAAGAGAATAGGAAGTCGGCGAAGAGAGCTTGCCCCACTTATACAGGAGGCTCGAGAAACATTTCTCGTGCCATGGAGGTATCGGTAAATTACAATAGATCTATTTTGATATAATGTAATATTAACAGTTATTTTATAATATATGTAAAGTTTTAGCGAATTGCAGAGAGCTCAGACCCTGGCGCAGGGTGGTACACCGAGCGTGCTGACCGTGTATTTTGCCGTCCACGGCACCTCGACAGATCCCGCCACGGGCGAGCTTCGATTCCCCGACACCGCTACCCAGGAGTACTGCGTAAGTGTTAATATTTATTCTAATAGGTTTGAAATTTTTGTTTTAAAAAGTTCAAATTTAAATGATATACTTATATTTTAATAGTTAATGTGGGTGTAGAAGCGGGTGGTGGAGCAGGCGAAGGTATCGGGGATCGATTTTACTGGACAGACCAATCTGATGCTACTGATCTCAGTCCTAGACTCCGTACACGGAGGGCACCATAGAGGTTGGGAGAGAGATGATCGCACGCCGATGGCGTGTCGGATGTTCAAAGAATTTAAAGTGTAACCGCGATCAGGACGGTGTCGCTATGCAGCTAGCCGGTGAGCACGGGTCGGTCCACAGGGAGATGGTGTTATCTTACCTTCTTGTTTTAGACGAGTTAATAAAGAATCTGTATGTTTTGTTTGATCTAACCTATGTGTTTATCTGCAAGTATAAGGTTGTTAAGAAAAGATACGAAATTGTAAGCTAAGAAATCCGTACTCAAAACCTTTGAGCCGAGTCTTGACCAATTGAAGCTAAGCAATTGGCAACAACGTGGATTAGGGGATTTAAGCGCGGTATTCGTGGAATCCGGCTTATTTGCCCTTGTCCTTCCGTTCTTGTCTCTTGCTTTCGCCTCCGGCCAAACCGAACGCAACCAGTCGCGGTTAGGAATCACCGTTACCTTGTCAGGGTACGGTGCCTAACGGAGCGCTTGCGTATGGTTCGGGCAGAGTTCAAATGGAAAATAACGGGAAAAGGAATTGGCAAAGAAACGTTAACTTACAATACCTTATTCATTCTTAACAACAACAATAATTACAACATTCACAAAATAAACAAAAGAGAACAAAAAGAAAAGAACAAGGAAAAGAAAAGATACAAGTATTAAAGTGCATGAAATAAAAGTGCATGGAAATAAAGACAAGGTAATAAAAAGCAAGTAATAAAAAGCGATAAAAAGAATACGGAACTAGGACTCAAGACAAGCATGTGATCAATAGCCAACCCTTAAACTTGCAAGCTCAATGAAGAGGTTGCAAGATCAAGGGAAGGGTAGAAATCGCATGTGAAATGAAGTGCTAGTCCCGGGAGAAAATACGACCCTTGAGATCAATAACTAACCCTTAACCATTCAAGCTCAATGAAGAGGTTGAATGAGCAAGGGAAAGCAAAAATCTCAAGGGGGAGCAAACTAATAAGAAAGATAAAACACCCTCATCTTCATTAATCTTCCACTCAAAAAGCTCTCACTACAATTTTAATGGAGAAAGAATGAAGAAGAGGAAGAAGAAGAACAAAATTACAAAAATGAAGAACAAAGAAAAGCCCTATTGGTTTGGCTCAGATCTGCTGTATTTATAGGCAGGGAGTTGAAATTCTAGGGCAACCAGCAGACCACACATGCAAAGACCAAACTGCCCCCAAAAGACGACAGTGAGTGGGCCCCATCTAGCCGCGCATGCGCGGCCAATACCCCCTATTGGCCGCGCATCCGCGGCCGTACTGGTGAATTGGGTGGTCAAATTTGGTGGCTCTTTCTGGTTTGTCTTTTCCTCGTGTTTGCAATCTTCATATTGCACAGAAGTCTTCAGAATATTTGCAGATTTCAAAGTCCAAGATTACATTATCTTTTCTTTACTTTTGACTTTATCTCCCTCGAGCTCCGCGCACCCATTGATTCTTGTGCAGCCCACCTCGTGCTCTGTGCTTGTCCCAGACATGAATGACCACTGTCACATGTCTTGTATCGGGAACCGGTACTCGGCACTGGACGGATATGGATGACCGGAACCCGGCTTTTATCTGCTGTCGACAGATGTTCTGCATTTGGCGTAACTGTGGAGATTTTATCCTGATTTGCAATATTTGTACTGGAAACCTGTATTCTGTAAACATGTAACAAACACGGATTAAAAGCACCTACCTATAAACACACGAGCGTAAGAATGGACGGTATAAAATGCAATATTCTGTGATGAACAAATACCCCCAAACTTAACTTTTGCTCGTCCCGAGCAAAACCAATTATTCACAAAAATAAAATGATAACCGCACTTTCGCAGGGAACGCGATTGCACTGAGCGCGTGCAACAAGCCGTTAAACCTCTAGGTGTCCCTAGTAGGAGGAGTGTTGTCTCCTGAGGGTTTTCAGCGGATACTACCCACAAAATCCGGTCAAGCTAGTTTGTAAAATGACTAAGATTCAAACCCTAAAGTTTTGTTTTAGAAAATAACAATTCTATAATCCTAAGTTTAGACTATCGAACCTTTATTTTTCACACCTCTCTTCTTATTTAACTACAGATTTTATATGTCTTTACGTGCAGTGCAAAATAGTGTCGTTAAGTTCCCGAAAGGTCGAATAAAGTCATTATGTCACACAATAAAGCCCAGATAACAATTTTAAAAGGATCACATAAGTTTTATAAAGAGTTAAGCATTTTTCAAGTTTCGTTTTTCCAGTAAAGTTTCAACTTCAGAATTTCTATCTTCCCTAACAGGAAACTAGGTCTTATTCTTCACTCCACCTTTTTCTTGTTTTCATTTCATACACACCTCTGTGATCGTGCAATAGTCTTTATCATAGAGTAAAACCTTCATATCTCCGTTAAAATTTTTTTTTATAAAAGCTTGTCTTTTATCAAGATTATTCTCACACAAAGAACCGTTAGGAATTTTAACTCGGAGAGAACACTTGCTTGACTTTGTTTTTATCTGGACTTTCTAGGCTTCTTAGCGAGCTTTGGGCCAATGCACCCAAACCAGTTGGTTTTAGGGCATTAGGTGTAGAAACACCCCAGCGGACTTAATTACTCAAGTTACCTAGGTCCAAAAACAAAAGACAGTTTGGCGTGAAAAACATGATGATTCAATACGAACGGAGATATAACCGGTAGTTCAATTATTTTTTAGATAAAAGACGTGTTTAGTGGGTTCGGTGTGTAATCATTCCAATCAAGTTTCAGATGGGTTATTTTTCAGACTTAGTTCCAATTAAGGCATCAATAACATTCCTTCATATTCACTTACTTCATAAACTATTCTTGATATATTACTTATTTCAGAACAAACCTATTTGATCCTCAGAAAATCATTTATCTATTTAAAAGTTTTTTAAACATAAAAGACTTGTCATCTAATTTCCAAGACTCACAACACGTGTAGTGTAATGTAAAGACGTATATCAGCTATAGTTAACTTCAAAGGAGAGTTATCTTTCAGGTTTTCAAAATCCAAACATAGGATTTAGTTATTCCTATCTTTTCAAACAAAAACCGTCGAATGTTGAATCAGAGTTCTTCCACAAGCTAACTTGACAAAAAAGTTTTTTATATTTTTGGAAATTTTTTGATTTTTATGGGTTTTTAATAAGGTATGCAAATGCAGAATATACAAATGAATGCGAAGGAAGAAAGCTTACCGAGCACACCCCCAAACTTAAACTTGACAGTGCCCTCACTGTCAGGCTATACCAAGAGGGTCAAAATTGTCGGCGCTCCCCCAAAAACAAATTACATACAAAACAAAAAGGAAAACAAAAAAATATATATATATATATACAAAAAAAAGTGTCCCCCCCAAACTTAAATAAAACAGTGTTTCCACTGTTAAGCGTTGAAAGTCAGGATTAAGGGGGAAAGAGAACAGCATCAGGCTATACAAGGCCTTACACAGGCCAAAAGTTAGTACCAACCATTCAAAGATTTTATCTCTATAATGTGCTGGTTGGGGAAAGAAGGTGGAGAGGTAAGAAATGGAGACTACGCGAGACCGCTTGTGGAGAGAAGTGGAATGCGGTCTCGGTAGATGAGAAGACGAATGGCGGAAGGGAAAAGGAAGTGGAATACGAACTTGAGGGTGCAAATGGAGTAAATAGATTAGCACAATTTGTGATGAGCGATATGTAAACAGCGATTGTGCTAATCTATTAACCCGTCGAGAGATTGGGTCAAATCCCTCAAGATTCGTAAGAAACCATGGGTACGCCGAACTTGGTGAACCAGACAATGGAAATGGAAGTGATACGGGTTCTTGCAAGGTCGGAACGATGGAAAGGATGGAGGGAAGTGGTTGAGGAAGGTTATCGGTTAAAGGTTCAGGAGGGTGTACACAGTCAGTGGAAGGATTAGGATGAATTGGAAAATCCGACTCATCAATCAAAATTGGTTCATCCTCAAAACTATCCTCAATATTTTCCTCAAAATTTATCTCATCCATGCGTATTTCATCAAAGTCCAGACGCATATGGGGTTCGAGAAAAACATTTAATGACTCGGGATGATGATTTGAAAAGAAAAACTTAGTCAAATCTATGGGTGCATCATCCAAATTATTCCCAGCGTCAATATCCTCAATCAAGTGAAAATTTATATTCTCAGACACCTCATCAAAAGCATGGATATTAATCGATTCTGGTTCTAAGATGGAGGTGTAGAGGTCAAAAGGATTGGGATTGGTTTCACTTGGAATGGACCCTTCACAATCAGGTAAATCAAATACCACAAAGTCGCACAACTCATTAATCATTCTATCTTCAACTGGTGAATCGTTTGGAACACTAGATAGACTTTCAACACAGGAGTTGTGGGATTCAATTTCAGACGGGTAGGTTTGATTCGGAAGGGGTACATCTCACTCTCTCCACTCAAATTCACAGCCTGTCCTGCCACCTCATCATACATTGAAAAAGTTGGAGCTAGTTGAAAACTAGCTACCGGGTCACTAGGTTGCATGAGGGCGGCCAAGGACGCATTCAAATCCATCATCTGTTGGCTTGACGCTACCCTAAAATCTTCCAACGACTGTTCCAGACTAGACATAGGTTGTGATGCGGTTTCAGTAAAAGATTCGAAGTTAGTTGGATACTGGAAACCCCCAAATGGCTGTGTAGAAGCAATGTCTAGGGAAGGTGCAGAAGTAGGGTAGGATTGGTAGGAATTGAATGGCTGGACAGGAGTAGGATCAACATTTGGATAAGAAGGTGAATGGAATTGTTGATCCCAAGAATTTGTAGTGGTGAAAGGAGTGAAAGATCGGCTACGGGATTGTTCGATATGTTCAGCAAGAGACATTGGTCTTGGGGTTACAACTGGATTTTCAAAAGGTGTATCAACGCAAGAAGGGGTGAATGTTTGAAACGGTTGATACAAAGTGGATTGCGGGGTCCAGTTGTTTGTCCTAGACGCGTCTATCCGATCTCTCAATGAAATTTTTGGCATGGATGGATCGTTTGAAGTTCGACCAAAACAAGAACCGTATGAAGTAATGTCTGGTTGTGGGTACCAAAGTTCGGCAAGAGTTTTGCGAGGTGGGGTACCCATGATATGATGAGAAAAGGAAAGAAAGGAAGAGAAAAGGAGGGAAAAAGAATGTGATTTTTTTTTATTTTTTATTTTTATATATTAACAAAAGAATAAAAAACAATATTGACAAAAAATAATCACGACACAAAAATACCACACACCTAATCGTTCTAGGGTTCACCTAGGTCAACTAGACCTGCTCCAGAACTTGATTGTCGAAGTAAAACTGTGTCGAGAAACAGGCTCAAGATACACTGATCACGAGGCCAGGTAAGTGCAGAGATAAGGGGAGGTTTTCCAACGCTTTCGCGAAGTTCCTTAATTAAATAACCCTTTCTCTTTTGGCGGTTTCGCCGTTAACACTTTCCTAGACACCTCGTAAACAATATACCGTTAAGCAAGCATCTAAATACAGTTAACTTCTCCTAGTGAGCGCGAAGTCCTTAAGGCTTAAAGTCTAGTTTCTTTTAAATTTATGCGGGTAAACGTTATGCTCAAGTTCGTGATTTGTGGGCCACGGAAAAGGTGATGAAATCCTTTACCGTATATTGTGGGGTTCGCTTGCCCTTAAGTCCGTATTAATGTATGCAATGCGCAATTCAAAAAAAAATTCTATAAAGAATCAATCAATCGTTTTTTTTTATTTTAAGCGCGGCGCTGCAACAAATACGGGTTAGTCAATTTTGGCGTTTGCTAGCGAACTTGCAAAGAATCCTGCAAGGAATAGTATATTGGAAGCGTCGGATTTGAGAAGAAGGTGTTAGTAAAGTACGTACCGTTAAGTTTTTTGGATTAGGAAACCCCCGTTGAATCAAATCCGGTAAGCTTGAAAGGTTCGCTTGCGCGGGTCAAACTACCCGGATCTTTGGCACTGTACTTCGCAAATCACCCTTGCCTTGAATGCACACTTTGCTTCCCCACTATCGCAGTTTGCAAACTTGCAAAAATCTGCACTCTTGCCCACAAGAATTATCCAAAAAAGAACAAAAAGAATATTTTTTTTTATATTATTTTTTTTTATATATACAAAAAGAATATCAACCCGAATAACAAGAAAGAAAATACGCTACCGTCTCCCCGGCAACGGCGCCATTTGATCGCACGCCGATGGCGTGTCGGATGTTCAAAGAATTTAAAGTGTAACCGCGATCAGGACGGTGTCGCTATGCAGCTAGCCGGTGAGCACGGGTCGGTCCACAGGGAGATGGTGTTATCTTACCTTCTTGTTTTAGACGAGTTAATAAAGAATCTGTATGTTTTGTTTGATCTAACCTATGTGTTTATCTGCAAGTATAAGGTTGTTAAGAAAAGATACGAAATTGTAAGCTAAGAAATCCGTACTCAAAACCTTTAAGCCGAGTCTTGACCAATTGAAGCTAAGCAATTGGCAACAACGTGGATTAGGGGATTTAAGCGCGGTATTCGTGGAATCCGGCTTATTTGCCCTTGTCCTTCCGTTCTTGTCTCTTGCTTTCGCCTCCGGCCAAACCGAACGCAACCAGTCGCGGTTAGGAATCACCGTTACCTTGTCAGGGTACGGTGCCTAACGGAGCGCTTGCGTATGGTTCGGGCGGAGTTCAAATGGAAAATAACGGGAAAAGGAATTGGCAAAGAAACGTTAACTTACAATACCTTATTCATTCTTAACAACAACAATAATTACAACATTCACAAAATAAACAAAAGAGAACAAAAAGAAAAGAACAAGGAAAAGAAAAGATACAAGTATTAAAGTGCATGAAATAAAAGTGCATGGAAATAAAGACAAGGTAATAAAAAGCAAGTAATAAAAAGCGATAAAAAGAATACGGAACTAGGACTCAAGACAAGCATGTGATCAATAGCCAACCCTTAAACTTGCAAGCTCAATGAAGAGGTTGCAAGATCAAGGAAAGGGTAGAAATCGCATGTGAAATGAAGTGCTAGTCCCGGGAGAAAATACGACCCTTGAGATCAATAACTAACCCTTAACCATTCAAGCTCAATGAAGAGGTTGAATGAGCAAGGGAAAGCAAAAATCTCAAGGGGGAGCAAACTAATAAGAAAGATAAAACACCCTCATCTTCATTAATCTTCCACTCAAAAAGCTCTCACTACAATTTTAATGGAGAAAGAATGAAGAAGAGGAAGAAGAAGAACAAAATTACAAAAATGAAGAACAAAGAAAAGCCCTATTGGTTTGGCTCAGATCTGCTGTATTTATAGGCAGGGAGTTGAAATTCTAGGGCAACCAGCAGACCACACATGCAAAGACCAAACTGCCCCCAAAAGACGACAGTGAGTGGGCCCCATCTAGCCGCGCATGCGCGGCCAATACCCCCTATTGGCCGCGCATCCGCGGCCGTACTGGTGAATTGGGTGGTCAAATTTGGTGGCTCTTTCTGGTTTGTCTTTTCCTCGTGTTTGCAATCTTCATATTGCACAGAAGTCTTCAGAATATTTGCAGATTTCAAAGTCCAAGATTACATTATCTTTTCTTTACTTTTGACTTTATCTCCCTCGAGCTCCGCGCACCCATTGATTCTTGTGCAGCCCACCTCGTGCTCTGTGCTTGTCCCAGACATGAATGACCACTGTCACATGTCTTGTATCGGGAACCGGTACTCGGCACTGGACGGATATGGATGACCGGAACCCGGCTTTTATCTGCTGTCGACAGATGTTCTGCATTTGGCGTAACTGTGGAGATTTTATCCTGATTTGCAATATTTGTACTGGAAACCTGTATTTTGTAAACATGTAACAAATACAGATTAAAAGCACCTACCTATAAACACACGAGCGTAAGAATGGACGGTATAAAATGCAATATTCTGTGATGAACAAGAGACCGAGGACTGGGTCCTAACAGGACCCATATGAGGTTGGACTCCACTCCGGCAGTTACTTCCCCTATCACCCGTGAGCGACGTCTAGAGCATGATGTTGCCGTCTTGAAGACCACCATTGAGAAGTTAAAGGAGATGTTGGTACATATACTACTTAGTAGTAAAATATTATATCACATTATAAATAGTAACATATGCAATATTAGTAGCCTGAGCTTATTTGATTATAGACTTAGTTTTGATTAATCATACTTACATAAAACTATCTAATTAAAATAAACTACGGTTTTCCAAACTAGATACCCAAACGAGGCCTACGTTCCTAAGTATTCTTAGATTAGGGTTTCGCAATAACCTGATAATGATGCGAATTCGACTAAAATCTAATACACCGTTCTTACTTGTTTATTACACACAAAATTTAACAGATGCGACAGGCTACTTCGGCTGCGGCTCCACATGCATCTCTTTCGGCTGCGGTTGCGCATACCACTCCTACAGCTCCACAGCCCACTCAGACTCCCGTACAGTTCGCTCCTTCATTGGTCGAGTTTTTGACGACTCAGGGCTGCACCGAGGAGCAGATGCGCCAGATTACGGCGTTTATCAAAGGTGGAAGAGCTGGACCGAGCTAAGGTAGCTTTTTTATATTTTTGAGGATGTATGTACTTACTTGATACATATTGTATATATATTGGACGGTATTGGTGGTTGTTTGATTGTTCACGATAATTTAGATTGGTATCGTATTCTGTTTGTTTATTTCTTTTATATATTATATGTGAGATGTTGATTATGAATATTTCTGTATTTGGTTATATGATGTATATATTATTGTGAACAGGGCGGGGAAAAACCAGAAAGCCCTTTTTTTTAAAAGAAAACCTGATATTTTGTCCCTACGGATTAATCCGTAGAGCCATCTGTTGCACCTACGGATTAATCCGTAGGTGCAAAGTTTGCCCCTGCACAGTTAGCCGTAGGGACAAAATATCAGGATGCCTGATATTTTGTCTCTATATGGACTCAGTAACAAGCGTTAAACTTGCCCCTACGAATTTATCCGTAGGGGCATTTATCAGGCCTTACGGATAACTCCGTAAAGATAAGAATCGGGACCTACGGACTAATCCGTAGATACAATTATTTTAATTTATAAACCAATAAATTAAATAAATATCTTGTCCCTACAGAGTTATCCGTAGGGATATGTGTCCCTACGGAGTAAGGCGTAGGAGCAATTATTACTCCGTAGAGACATGTTCAAGACGAAAACTTACACCGCTTTTGCCTCTAAGAAGAGATTTTATGGCCTTACGGATATATCCATAGGGGCAAGCGATTATTGTAGTAGTGTATATTCCTATCGATAAAATTTGAAAACAAATTCTACATATTTCTTAATCATTGGATTTGCTTTGGGATGTGTGATATCAATGATTAATTAAAAAAATAAAAGATTCCCTTTATAATTGCTAATATACATGCTGGTTTAAGAAATGGATAGGATTAGTTTTCAAATTCTACATATATTGAAAAAAGTTAGCTATACGTCACAAATGAGTACAAAGCTAAGCACCATGTCTACAAAGCCGCCGGTGGTGATGTCAATGATATGCTCGGCATAACCTCCTTAGAAAAGATAAGATATACGTACCTAAAACAAAATATTGATCCCTAGGATTAAAATTGTTCAGACAAAAAAGAAGAAAACTAAAAATATACTTAAATGGTTTGGTACAGTATGTTGTGAATATTTATTTCACGAACAAGCCATAAAAATATATTTATACATTTCAAATCTGATTTGTACAATATTTACGTAAAAATCTACAATAGATATGTAACATTTTACTCGAGGAAAGCTATACATGATTTGCAATCTTTATAAAGAAAATTTGTCCAAAACATCAAACATTTTGCATTTTCTTCACAATAATGGTTGTACATTTCAAATATCAGATAGCATCATACTTGAACAAGAATTACTTAAGATTTTATATTAAAAGCTCTCGCTTAATATTTCGGTGGTACTTGGTTACAAACAAGATCTTTTAAATCAATCAAACTTTAAATAATTAAGTAAATTTCTATAGTACCAGATTCAATTGATAAGCCCTTATTTATCTTTATTTTTTCCCATTTGCTGTAGGAACAACGCATTCACTTATTCCACTTATTGCATTGAATATGATGACTTCAAATCAGTGGAGTATCCAGCCAATTAGGACCAAGGCTGCATATCGTTCATCCGGGCTTGGATGGCGATCGTTCTACCCCTACGGACGTGTCACGAAGCTATCGAGGTGCTGTCCTCCAAGTTCAGTGTCATGCTTGCCGTCAACGACGACAACGTCCCCATGTTCGTAGTGCCACGGTCGAAAGAAGTAATCTGGCTCCCGGCATTTACGAATGTCGAGCCCCGAGAACATTGTTGCAGGGACATTTTCTTCGCACCCGTCGGATGGATGTGTAGCAGTGGTGCTGGGCTGCATAGGTCTGGCTGTACGTCAAATATCCCCAAACTGCATCCTGGGAGCTGAAAGAGGTGGTGATAAAAATACGAAATTAATTGATGAAAGCAAATAAAAGTTAAAAATTATAAATTATAAGTAATTCATATAAGAATTTCTTACAAACTATTTACTAGTAAAAGAATTATTTTAGTCGGTATGCTATGCCGGTCTTATTTCTGTTATCAATATATATAAAAATTATTTAAAAAATTGATAGATACACTATGAAGTAAGCATTTATTGATATTTCGGAAAAATTAATTATCCCTAGCTTAAATATTTTTGGTTTATTAATTAAATGGTTATGGCTTACTGGATTGTTTTCTTACCTGCAGAGAAACAATTTTAATATAAATTGATTTGTAAATTTGTGGAAGGGAATATGGGAAAACACTCTTCATTTTGCAAGGGATGATGCTTTTCTGAAAAGAATGCCGCATATGAAACTGGAACCTATGGCTAAAATGGATTCTAAGGACCTAACCATTGTGCCAACATTTCAAGTTAGGCATATTTTGTTATAAGAGGTAGTTATCCGTTCACCAAAGCAATTATTTAATGCTTTTATAAGACAACTTCCGATCCAGGTGGGTCGATTGCCTAATCTCGACCTACCTTGGCTCCGTCTCTGGCGAGGGCACCCAAGGCAATAACTTTGGATCGAGCATTTCCGATAATGTCAGTGGGATCACCAGCAATGACATGTGAATCAGAACCTTATCGGAGTTGGGAATTCCTATGGAGTGACAATGGTGATGAATTGGCCTCCTCGGAGTAGCTGATAAGCGATGATGGCAACGAATTGACCTCGTCGGAGGAGTTGACGGAGAAAATGAGATTGACCGGCACGAATTCGCTATAGGATTTCTCTCGATTGATGAGATTTTTTTTTCTTTTTCTTTTGATTTTTGAGAGGTTATCTACTTCTGTTTGTGTTAACTTGCTATATAGGGTGAGATTGCCAACCGTGCCTAGCTCAGTTGGTTAATTTTTCATCCGTACGAACAGCTTGGTCGGAAGGATCCGTTGGAAGGTCACAAAAAAGTTCATGAATTTGAGAAAACACAAATTCACCTTAACGGATCCGCACGATATATATCGTCGGCTAGCCTATTATATAGCCTAATCCGACCGTCAAATCGACGATTCACTTCGCCTACATTATTCCACACATGAAGTGATCGATGTGTATAAAAATTTGGTTAATTTTGAAAACTTCCTTACATTGGATCAAGTGATCACGACGTATGATATTCTTACAATGCTTAAAATCCATCCATTTTTGAAATGCTTAATCCATTACGTGTGATGGATCAATTCAACCAAATTTTTACACCCCCCGATCATTTCATGTGTGGAACAATGTGGATAGAGTAGATTGTTGATTTGACGTTCGGATTGGGCTATATAATAAACTAGCAAACGGTTCATCTATTAGCTACTAGCTGATAAAGTTGGCTATAGTGCCCTCAAGACAATTATTCTAATTGCAAGCAGGAGATTATGATAATTGAAAGAGGACCTATACAGGTAGAACAATCTTGCTCATGATAATAGTATACTTTCTGGTTTGACTTTATCATGTATGTGTACATTTTATTACGCGTCGCTTATACGTAATGATAAAGCATGTAGGATTCTTGCTTGACTACCAGCATTATGATGGCGATAATATACGTAGAAGCTGGGTAGTCCATAACCACATCCTTAAATGTCCCTAGTCGAGAGAGTTTCCAGATTGGGCATCGATATTCTGGAATAGACTAGTGTATACGTTTCTAGACCCCGACGAAGGGCGGTGGCCTGTCTCACAAGTTATTGGTGTGTTGCACCTAAAATTGTATACAAGTACTCACTGTAGGTGAGCACCAGACAGACACGCCAAGAACTTCTAGATGGTAATATACCTATCGTCAGATAGCAGTTCTCTGATGACTACTAGTCTGTTGACCTGAGATCGTCATTTGTCTCGTGTGAGTTCCCACTGTACTTAGATTACTATCCTACCACGGCTCTACCGAGTCGTGCAAACAAGTTTTAGTTCGGTACAGTCCCGAGCCACATAGAGACAGTGAGCGGTCGTTGGGGATTCGTCTTTCCCGGTATGAGGAGTTGATGTCGCGCTGTGTTCAGTTGGCTATCACCATAAATTCTTGACCAAGGTGGAGGAGATTTACTAATGGGAGATCAATAATTTCTCGCTGTGTGATAAGCTTGACACCGGCACGAATTATCGGGTTATTAGGGGTCTGACATTATCCATCTCCTAGACCCGGTATGCAACACTCTTAGACGAAGAGACCGGACTGAACGAATATTGTCACTTACAGGCTCTAGGGGTACGGACGAGCTTACTTGTCAACCTTCCTTTCGTTTAATATTTGGATAGCCGTTACGTACAGTTAGTGCCACTGGCGTGCTTATGGCTAAACGCACTGTCAGCGTATTGTCGAGTCTTTAGAGTCCCACAAAGAGGGTTTCGCGGTTCAGGTGAAACAATGTAGTGTGTGGATTTTGATACGTACGCGAGTTCGATTAAATACGTGTACTTGATACACGCACTTTAATCGGACATTTTAATAATACTAGCGGGTTTGAAAGATAAGCAGATTATATACATGAGCTAGTATTATATCTCACATTCTCTTTTGGTATTCGTATTTTTATACGAATACGGGTATTTGTATTTTGATATGAATACTGGTATTTATACGATTACGGCTATTTATATGAATATGGATATTTGTATCTTGATTCGAATACGGGTATTTGTACAAATACTGAATTTGTATTTTGATACAAATACTGGTATTTTACGAATACCGGTGTATGTGTATTTGTTACATATACATGTATGTATATATGTATGTATGAGTGTATTTTTTACAATCTTTTCTTTTCAAGTTTGGAAGTTGTGAGATGTGTGTGGGCTTGTGACTTGTGTCAATTCCACCCACACTCATGCAAAGGGATAAGAGCAACGAGAGGGGTTTTAGGCTAAGGTTTTTTCCTACATCATTATCCTCCTCTCTCTTCTCTTGAGTGAGCTTTCATTTTTAATGGGAAAATTCGAAAAAGAGAGGGAATAACATAAGATAAAACACCACTACATCTCTTACAAGTTATGCCTAGCAAAATTAGTTTGCAAGTTGCTTCACTTGATACTTCGGTGTGAAGCTAACGCTAGATATCGGTTTCTCTCGGGTGGATTATCTTCGATAAGGTCAATCGGCTTGCAAGCTTGTTCCTGACGTCTTCGGAACCTAGCGAGAGTCTAAAGAGCTGTGTAGGGGTCTTCCGCAATTGGACGGACACGCTATAAAGGTAGTTAGCCCCCAACCTTGTATGTTTGTTTGTTTTGTTTAGTGTTTGGATTCGATTCTAAGATTTTGGTTGCTTGTGCCTACATAAAAGTTTTTGTTTTCGCTTCCGTTTTCGCCGCAAGTCTTGTAGCACGAGCACAAGAAACCGAATAGATAACCCATTTCCTCATACGAGGTTCTGCTTCTGGTGACATGTTATTGGATGGTGGTCCCGCATATGGGGTCAAATCAATACGTTCATTATCCACTTAATTTGTTAAACCTCAGGCCTTAACCTTTGACCAAACAGGAACCGTAATGATAGACAAAGTGAATTTACAAAAAGTAGCATACAGTAAATCTTGAGTATTGGCTTTTGCAACAAGATCAAACGACGTGGTCAACTAATTATCCTCTGGAGGAACTATATTATCCTTTCATGGTCGAATGCCAACGGCGTACTCTTTTATATATTCTAATTAACCGTCTGAAGTAATTTCCCAATATGACTGCACCACAATACAAATACTCATTAGTCATTATATTTTCAGTACTCATAACTATGCATCAAGTATCATGCTAACTGAAGAAATACATTGTTTGAATTTTCAATAAAATTTTAGAACTTTCTGATGTTGTATAAGTTTTTGACTGTTGAGCTTCGTCTGGAGCCACATTATAAACTTCATCATTCTTGCGAACCTAACGCAAGATACCTTCACCAAAATAGTATTGATAATTACTAGATTAAAAGAGAGAATATATGAATGAGCAAAGTAATTCTCTTAAATGTTATACATGGTTTGTATCTTTTCTTGACTTGGAACTGTAAATCGGCAATCAAGAGGACTTTCGGTGAGACCATCAAGTTTGAAATATAAATCAGGGATGTTGGAGCTAAGGATTGTATAATAATGGATGCTTTAGCCAATCTATTGACTTATAGGAACCTCTATACCCGTACTTCAAGTGCGTCTCTACAAACTTGTCCTCATATTTCTTCCCATTTTGCCATCAAACCTATCAAGGTGATGAAAATTGATGGTTATGCACAAAGTAAATTATTTTAATCAGCTTCAATCTTCTGTGTCTATTTTACCAATAATCCAAATAGAAAAACCCTAACAATTTAAAATATATAACAATAAAGGACCCAATTTTACAGGGAAAATTATATATAAGGAGATAAAACTAATCAGCAACATATCTTGTTGATCTCAAACAAAGTGAATAATATGAGATGGTAAACTCGTGGGATAGAGTCCTATTTAAATCAAGTTACACATGTTAAATATTACATTTGTTAGCAGAAAATCTGACTCCTTAAAATCAATTAAGTCTATTAAAGTACCTTTTGTATTATTTCCCACAAAAACATGTAAAACAAAATATGATTCGTAGAATATAACTTGCCATGTCCAAACCTTTGTCGATATGATCACTAATCGTTATCTGAAATCTGAAATAGAAAACTAATTACATGCTGATTGATTAAAACTGGATTTTTTTTTAATCTCAGGGTAGGTCCCACAACGCAGTCTGTGTCCGATGCAATTGCAGTAAATTCTTCAAACTCGATAATTGAGAACTTCCCTGCTTGGAATGCATAGATTAGAATCATTAGCTCTAGTAATCCAGCTCTAATAAGAACCAAGGTCCAAAGACATTCAAAGGACAAGCAAATAATAAGTAATGCACAAAGTTAATTAACATCTGAATAAAATTATGGAGTAAGTACAAAGTTAATTAGCATCTGAATAAAATTATGGCCATGAAAAAGATCCAGGACTTGTGATATGACTAATCATTATACTGCTGATCTCAGAACTTGTACCTTTGCTTCACCTTCAGTAGGCAAGTGTGAAGTCAACTACAAAAGGATCAAGGGGTCACAGCTAATCTCCAACGGAATCATGAACTTCAATATTCTAAGCTTCTAACTTCCTATTACGTTCAATATATAAAGAAAGCTAGCAGTTGTAGACCCCAGGATGCACGTTGGATTACCTGGTAAATTTATAAATATGATGATATTACATTTAAGCATGCCTGTTTTATAAGAAGGTATCGTAAGTTTCCATGACGACAGATATAAAAAACTGTGATCAGAGAGTATCATCAAGAGCAAACAAGAAATAATGTGGTATTTTAGATTTGTGAAAATAAATAGATACGAGAATCTTCTGTATGAAAAAGGAATCTACATATTACATACTTATGTAGAAGAGAGAAATAAGAAAAATAATTTTGTTAAATTTTTATGATTGAAGTGAAGATCCAGTGAGACAATAGAAAATGCAGCAATATAGAATAGGAAATACAGTTACTGCCCTCGAAATGTCTGACGCAGATATTCGAATCACTGCACCTTCTGAGGGTAAACACATCCATATTAAATTTCCGTAATCATCAGACATTCACTTTCTTTCAAATCCGCATGCCCATCTGATGCATACTGCCTTGTGAATATTAAATCCCTAATTGTATAATCATCTGTAGAAGTTATCTCAATCAATAACCAAGGTTTTTTGCCTCCCATGGGCAGTGATGTAGCTAACACTACGCATACAAAAGACAAATCAACACAATCCTAAAAAGTGTCTGCAACATTAAAAAAACCAAAGGAAAAAAACAGAGAATCAACCACTGTTCTGACCTCTTGGCCTAATTGCTGCTCCCTTGGTTTTAAAAAGCAGTATAGAGGCCCTGACTAAATGGTTGCCCAGGCGGAAGCGGCCTTAGACTGCTCTGCTTTGGGATAGGCTTTGGAATTAAGCGTTTAAAGCGCCTAGCCAAGATTTAAAGGCAAGAATTAAATGGTTCCTTGGCATTTGTTAAAATGATGAATGCTAATAAGTATCCAAGTAATGTTGTGCATATTGCAACATTTCTTCGATTAGTACATGTATATTCGCTATATCTTTAAATAATATTTTCTTATTCTTTATATTTTTATTAACATGTCATTAATTGCCACGTTTTCATTGCAATTTTTGTATACAAACAACAACAACAACTGAGCCTTTTACCCCAAGCATATAAGGTAGGCTACATGAACCAACATGAGAATCACGCCGGGTACAGCACATGAATCCTCCGCCTCCACTCACTCCTATATAACAATATACTTTCATTAAGGCCTTTGGCAACCATATCTTTTCATATCACCTCCATCCATGTTTTCTTCGGCCTCCCTTTCGTCCTTTTGATATTCCTATATTGATAGTATCCATTCGTCGAACCGGTGCTTCTATAAGTCTGCGTCGCACATGACCAAACCATCTTAGCCGGTTTTCCCGCATCTTCTTCTCCACATGTGCTACACCAACTTTTGCACGAATATCCTCATTTCGCACCTTATCTTTTCTAATGTTACAACACATCCAACGAAGCATGCACATCTATGCTGCGTGCATCTTCTGTGTATAATGCTTTTTAGGAGCTCAGCATTCTTTACCATATAATAAGACAGGCCGAATAGCGCTCCGATAAAACTTTCCTTTCAACCTTAACGGAAAGTTACAATCACACAAAATCCATGTTGTACTCCATTTCAACCAACGAGTTTGGATCCTTTGATTAATATCGCTATCGATCTCCCCATCCTTTTGGATGATGGAACCTAGATATCTAAACTGATCGCTCGGTGATATCTCTTGCCCTTCCAATGTTATACCAATGTGGTTTCGACTTCTCTGTTTGCTAAATTTGCAATGCATATATACTGTCTTGGACCTGCTCAATCTGATCCCCCGAGATTCCAACGTTTGCATTCATAACTCCAATTTGGTATTAACCCATGTTTTTTTCTTATCTATTAGAACAGTATTATCAGCGAATAGCATACACGAAGATACCTCATTTTCGATAGTTCTAGTCTCATCCATCACGATGGTAAACATGAATGGACTTAATGCAGATCCTTTACGTAAACCAATTGTAATCAGAAAATCACTCGTTACGCCGCAGCAAGTTCTGGCATTTGCCACTACTCTATCGTACATGTTCTTAATTATGTCGATGTACTTGACGGGGACCCCCTTCTTCATTATTGTCCCCCATAATACCTCTCTAGGTATCTTATCGTACGCTTTCTCTAACTCAATAAATATCATATGCAAATCTCTTTTCCTCTCTCGAAAACGCTCAACAAGTTGACAAAATAAATGAATAGCCTCTGTCGTCGATCGTTCAGGCATGAACCCAAACTGATTCTCTGTTATCATAACATCCTTTCTTAGCATGTATTCGATCTCTCCCCCAAAACTTCATGGTGTGACATATAAGGGTTTTATTCCACGGTAGTTTGAGTAACTTTGAAAGTCACCGTTCTTATAGATAGGTACAGGGATACTTTTTCTCCACTCATTTGACATCTTTTTGGTCTGCCAAATCTTATTAAATAGATCTATCAACAATTTAACGCATATTTCTCCTAAGTATCTCCAAATGTCGATAGGAATCCCGTCTGGACCAACCGCTTTTCTTGATCTCATTCTCTTCAAAGCCTCTTTAATCTCTGGTATTCTTATTTTACACATGAAATCACGGTTTATATTTTGAGATTGAATGACAAGTCCATCCAAATTCTTAGTAAAGCTCACATTGAACAATTTTTCAAAATAATATCTCCATCTTTCCTTGATATTCTCATCTCGAACTAAAACCTTCTGTTCAGTCTCTGGTCTTTCTTTTCTGCATCCGAATAATCTAGTATATATCATTTTCAGCCTCCTTAGTGTCCAACTTCTCGTACATCTCCTTATAGACCTTAGATTTAGCTTTCCGAACAGCTTTCTTAACTTTCTTTTTAGTCATTTTATACTTCTCAAATATCTCCGCTTCTCTGCTTTTCTTCAAATTTTTATAAGAATCTCTCTTGATTTTAATAACAGCTTTTATTTCTTCGTTCCATCATGATGTGTCTTTAAATGATGGAGCACCACCTCTCGACTCAACAAGTAGATCTCTAACTACCATCTTTATACAACTAGCCATCTTGTTTTATGTTCTATCTAAATCATGATCAGACTGTCAATCCGTCTCTTGAACTACACGTATCTATAAAACCCTTTTGATTACCTTCCTTCGGTCGTCACCATTTAATTTTAGATTCTATCTTACGTCTAATCTTCCTATGTCCTCTTCTAAATCGAACATCTGAAACTAAAAGTCTATGTTGAGTGGTTACACTCTCACCTGGCACTACCTTACAGTCAATGCAACAACCTCTATCTATCATTCTCATCAGAAAAAAGTCTATTTAACTTGTACTTGATCCGCTCCTAAAGATGATAAGGTGAGACTCTCTTTTCCTAAACCAAGTGTTTGCTAAGATCAAGTCATAAGACAAGGAAAAATCTAGAATCGAGCTACCTGTTTCATTCCTTTGTCCAAAACCAAAACTTCCATGAATAGTATCAAACCCACGACTAATACCTACATGTCCATTGAGATCACCACCAATAAATAACTTTTCTCCACTAGATATCCTTTGCATCACCTCGTCTAAATCCTCTCAGAATAGACGCTTACTAGCGTCATCGAGACCTACCTGTGGTACATAAGTACTAATAACATTAAAGATCTCTCCACCTAGAATAAGCTTAACCAGTAAAACTCATCACGTTTTCTCATAATCTCAACTATATTCTCAAACAACCGTTTATTTATAATTACACCTACCCCATTACGATTTTTATCTCTACCCGTATACCAAAGCTTATAACTCCAAGGCTTTATGACTCTACCATTTTCACCTACTCACTTAGTTTCTTGGAAACGCATAATACCAACTCTCCTCCTAATCATTAATTCCGCTAATTCTGTTAGTCTACCCCGTAAGGAAACCCATGTTCCAAGAAACTAGACGGATCCTATGAAACCCTTGCTTATTTGTCACTACACCCGGAGTTCGATTTAGCGCGTCACTTCCAAACGACGACCTAGAAGCTCTTGCATGCTTAACAATACCTCCGGAATCCGATACAGCGCGTCGCTGAGTAGAGGACGCCCCAATAACAGCGCGTCACTTCCAAACGCCCCAATAATATTCATGTCATAGAATGTGACAAAGTTTTACGTTGGCTTTCACAAGCCTACCACAAGTATACATGCATATATTTACTTCAAAAAGGTACGCCGCCCACTCGGCATCTAGGCATCGCATAGGAACCTAGGAGCTAGACGATACCCCTTGCCTAGCATTTTACAACCTCGACCACACACTTCAACAAGCTCTTCGATATTTAAATTTCTTGAGCGGTCATTATTAGTTAATAAAAATATCTCTCTCCATCACCATAATAGCAACATAAACAAATCACCACACAGTCCCTACATCTGCATCACAACTCAAAAAGACGCAATGAGAGCTAAGGAGACAAATTCTAATCCTCCAACACTCCCTTAAGTTTGAGAGCCAATTGTTGTGGGCCAAAACCCTAGAGCAGCAGTGAGTAGCTCTTAAACCGTCTTACAGTCCCTGCGACTCTAATGAAGCTCCAATGTTGTGGTGAGGGTTGAATAATGTTCTTTTTTCTAACCATTACATGTTGCTTGCAGTGAAGATCAAATTAAACCGCAAAGATCCTCAGGATTTTGGCTTTGGGGTTAGGATAACAAGAGTTAGTTTCTAGCAAACTCTGGTTTCCAATGCCCTAACTCCACTTAGAAATTAACTTTTCGGGTGTCTGGATTTGAAGTTGCTGCCTCCAAAAGGCTTTCTTTTTTCTCCCTTTCTAGGAATCTATTTAAATGAAATTCAGTTGGATTAAGAGAAATCAAGTTATCTCAACTATTAGAGTGAGGCAACTCCTAGTAACAAAAGTCTAAAATAAAAGTCAAACATGAAACAAGCACACCATCTTTTGAGGTTAAATTTAGATAAACCTTACAAAGTCCAGTATCTTTAATTAACTCGAAAAGTCAAAACAGAGCTTCTATGTTGTGGATATAAGAAGTACCAAAAATGGAATTATACCATATCAACTTATCAATATTCTCACCTCTAAAAACCCAGTAACATTCTCACCTTCGACTTCACAAGTTCTCCTGTTAGCAAACTCCTTGTGATCAGCAACATCAGTGGTGTCATCAAGAGTCACATCATGAAACAAGCACACCATCTTCAGTTGAAAGAATATTGGTTTTGATAAAATCATCTCCTTCTTCAACTGCTCCCATGTATGCAGCAGCAGTTTCTTCAGGGATCTCACCATCGAATCCCCTGTGACCATGTTGTAGGGCCGAGATGTCCAACGACTGCTTCTCTGACCAAACTTGCTTGGCAATGGGTAGAATAACAGAATCGATGGACGAAGAACAAGAAGATGAATAAACCCTAGAAAAAAAATCAATTCAACAATTAAGGTGCAAACTTTATTATTTAAATATCATGAGATGCAAGATTAAAACAGAAATTTATATAGGAACATACTGAGGGAAGGCATTTTAGGATTTAAGCTGCCGCACTTTGATCTCCGACCTCTCCTTGTTTTCAGGTTTGGTTCTTTAGATCAGTCAGTAGCTTGCTTCTCCTTCCAAGGGCCAAGGGCTCCTCCCTTGTTGTTTAATAAAGATTTGAAAGGGGCCTTGATCAAAGCATGTCAAACAAAGAGTTGAAGAGGACCTTGATCTAAGCATGTTTAACAATAACTTGAAGAGAACCTAAATCAAATCATGTTTAAGGAAGACTTAAAGGGAATCAAAGCATGTTTAGCAAAGACTTGAAGGTTTTTTGCTTCCCAAATAAAAATAATAATAAAATAAAATAAAATCAACAAAGACTCAAGAGGGCCACAATCAAAGCTTGTGTAACATAGACTTGAAACGGTGCTTGATCAAAGCATGTTTAACATACTTGAAGGGGAGCTTGATCCAAGCATGTTTAACACAGGCTTGAAATAGAGCTTGATCAAAGCATGTTTAACCAAGACAAAGGGACCTTGATCATGCTTTTGTATCCAAAAGTATAAGCTTATTGATGCCTGCAATTTTATTTACAGAATTCCTGCAAAGTAATGGTCAATAGATGGAGAAAGATCATTGGCAATAACACAGATTATTCTCATTCTAAGCGAGGCATCATTAAGAAAAACAAAGTCTAGAAGATGTGGCTCTTTAGACTCTATTTACAATTTATAGGAGCCACATAAAAAATCTCACTTGGCTAAACTTGGATATGGAAAAGGTATATATATGTCCTTTTGGATTGGACATTCAAAAGTTATCAGTAAAATAGGATAAATGACGAAAGATGGATAATCTGGATGCAGCAATGTATTGCAGATATATAGTACACTCTATTGAACATTAAAAAATTAAATTACCATACAAAGTCTATTTGGAACTTATTGCCAAAGAAATTAGCAACATTGATACAACAATGCACCTGACATGTATATTACCATATAGTCACATAAGAAAATGACTACGGATAACAATTCTAAAAATACAGAGTTTTCAGAAACAGCAATTCCAAATACAGAGAGTTCTCGGATGTTATAATAGAGGCCGGATGAATCAATTGCAGAAGTCTACCAAGAGACTTTCATTTGACCAAACTGCATAGATTCAAATGAGAACAAAGCCATCACATACAAAGCCCGAATTTAAATTATTCATAAACCTTAAAGTAGAATTAAATTATCATATTGTAAGGTTCACAAAAAAACCAAGTTATCTGCATTGCCTGCAAATTGCAGGAATAAAATACCGAAACCAGGAATCATATAATTAAATTCAACACCAACCTAAAACCATTTGTTCTCTTTTTTTTTTTCTCAACCCATTTATTTCTCCACAATCCATAATTCTAGGCTGATGTTTCCTCAAAACTGTAATATTTAAGCCAAACAGCTTAAATTTGAGATAGACTGTTGTTCATCACAAAAAATAGTTACTAAAATTATTCACAGGCCTTAAGACCCTTCACCAAACATTTTGCCAATGATGATGATGTAGGCTAACTTGCTTATTTTTTCCCTAGATTTTTACAAAAAATCCCTCTCTAATCAAGATCTTTTCATTCATATCATTCGTTCATATTTGTAATGCAGAAGCCCCTGATATGATAACTAAAAGAGTATACTCCAGTTATCCACCCTTAATCCTCAATCGAACCAACTATTAGTTTTGGTGATGTCTGGTAGAGACCAACCCCAAACCAGATTCGGGATGCATGCTATTATTTTGCCCATGTTATTCCATCCTATTAGATCTAACAGTGAGGGAGGGGGTAAAACAGGGGGCCCATAGGTTTGCGCCTTTCTAATATTTGATGTGAGGGTAGGATCTAATAATACCTTTGCGAGAATAAACTCTCATATTTCCCCTATGTTAATTTAGCATTTAATATGCCAACATAGCATCACTGTCCTGTTGTAAAATTCGCAACTGAATTACAAATATAAATGGCTAATTTGCCCATTACGAAGCTAGCATATTGGAGGAACAATGAACAGTAAGAAACTATGTATCCCAGGCTTCCAATTTTAAAATTCCAATGAGAAGCAGAGCTCCAGGTCAGATTATCGTTTTACCAAGATGAAAAACGCGATCTATAATAAGAATGGAACATTTTACCCTTGGTTTTAATATGAAAAGCTGCATGTTATTTGTCGGAAACGCAGAGTAACCACTAACAAGTTGGGAACTCCACTAGTGCTATCTAGCCAACCACCAGAAAAAAATTTAAAATAGTTCACACACAGGGTATATACATCTTCTCTACATATAAAGAAATTCCTCCGAGCTTGACTTCAGATGATGGTAAAATAGAGCTTAGAAAACAGCAGCTAAAATTAATTTAAATTCGGTATAGGTGCTTAAAGTAGCCAAATTCATACTCTAAACTGTCAATTAATAACTTAAGCTTGCGATACTGAATTTAAAGGATTTTTAAAATTTATATGAAAAAGGTAAAGTAACATATTTTATTCCAGAAATTGCATGATCACCAAGAGCATTATGGAAGCACAACAAAATACTATGAATAACTGACAAAGAATGCAATGAAACAGGACAGGTCAAACTCTAATCTCATAGTAGAAAAGTTTGAAACAAGAGAAATCTAAACCAATAAGAATATGTTTGCTACATGACTTACGGCAATAAACTAGAAGCAAGTGAAATTTAGATCAACATCGATAGCATTCTAGATATAATAACGGATGATAGAACTTAGTAAGTCTAAAGCTATCTTCATATAGCCATGAGCTCCCCAAAGTTGCGCATCAAAAATATTGAGCCCGCAAACAGTCCTAATGAACGCAGCAGCTTCTGTTAAGAAAAACCAAAAATTCACATACTTGATCAGTACAGAATCAAACACAAATAAAGAATATAACTCAATAACTACAGTCCAAATGCACGTCTATCATATTTTTATAAAAATGAAAAATGATATTTATATGATAAATAATGTAGAAATCCATTCTTCAACACAAATACATATGTCAAATAGACACTATCCATTGTTCACATATGGAACACTAGAAAGCAGGAAATGTGTTAAAAATATATTGCTTCTATGTTCTGTTTAACAAATTATGAGTTGAATTTAGTTAAGTTTTTTCTAATTTCCTATAAACAGTCATGTACTCAAGAATGATATATTCCATCAAAAACATAGCGATAGAGGTATAAAAAAACTCAATAGAACTCTCTACATATGAAAATGCATAGCAACATTAATACTCTAGTTTGCCACTTTAGTTTCTACAACAGTAGTAAAAAGGATAAAACACAAAAAAAAAAATTTAAAAATACTGGTAATGCGTGACTTTAATCTCGAAACAAAAATTCATTAAAACTTGTCACGTGCAAATCAATATCTTTTTATTAGCATGATAATTTAGAAGTAAACGGTAGTACAACTTCTTCAACAATTTGTATAGATAATGCCATCAGAAAAATCTAATCAATAAAAGCAATTACAAGAACAATAAATCATAAGCGTTAAACATCATGCAAATCAATAGATACTCCACGAGCAATTAGCATGTATCAGCTCAAATCAAATCAGCATGAGACTTGTAATCAATGATAAATATGATTCCTTTTTTACTATGATCACAAAATTAAACGATTTTTAATCTATGAATAATGAATGGGGAAGATTGATACCGAGTTGACCGCCCAGTTCTCGTCGTCGTTGACCTGAGCGTTCCATAAATCCTTCATCGCATCAAAGGCCTCTGCTAGTTTCGATTTCGTCATTTTTTTCCGCCGTCGCTCTCCTGAGATTCTAGGGTTTTGGCGCTAGGGTTTGAGTTTAGGGGTTTCTTATGTTTCTCTCGATTAATTGATTTTATTTTATTTCTTGCGAGAAGAGAAACGTAAGATTCCCAAAATGCCACTACAAGGCTTGGGCCTTCAACCATTCCCAAAATGGGCTTTAAAAATTAGTGCTATTAAATGAATGAGCCATAAGCAGGGATGTAAACGGATCAGCTAGGCATTACCATTTCCATCCAGCACCTATTAACAGAGACGGATAACTGTGGGGAATAAAATTTTATCATCCTTATCCGCTATAAATCAATTACGGATTGTATACGGTAAAAACCATATCCGCTGAGATCGGATATGCATGTTGTTCGGATAAATATAAAAAATCATGATTTAAAACTTTAGCTGATAAAATATTTAAATAAGCATTTTAGATTCTAACAATCACATCAAATCTCATTAGTTTTAAATTCAGGCTTTATCATATAACATCAAGTACATAGGCCATCCATAAGTATAACTATAACTAATAATGTTAATAGTTGGATAGTGGGGATCATTGGTTCGGATATCCGGATCTGAATCCGAAAATTTTGTTGGTGTTTGCATTCGAATCCAGATCCGATTTGGATGCAAATTTTCTATCTGAATCTGGATCGCTCCGGATATGTATTTTTAGTATTTTATATCCGCAAGTATCTGATTCGAAAACAAATCTGGATCAGATTATCCAGATCCGTTTACATCCCGAACCATAAGATCCAACGCATCGATTTGGGTACATTGTCAAACAGCCTCTGACCTGCTCAGAAATTGTCTGCGCCCCCGTATTTTCAAAATGGTTGGGAAGGGTGTTTAAAACCTTTATGAGAAAACCCATGATCTATCTCTCATTTAGCTATTGTTTTCTATCGGGGTATGCACGGATCAGGTTGGACGGGATTTGGACCATAAATGAATCCGAACCCGCTAGTGCGGACGGGTTTTCTAACCAGTTTAAACCTCTCGTTGGACTTGTAGATAAACTCGAACCCGAACCCAACGGGTTCGAACGGGTTTCGGGCTCGGGTTAGAGTTTTATTGGTTTGGACGGTTAAACACGATTTCGGATAATAGCGAGTTTCACGTATTAAATTCCATATATAATTTATATGATACAAAACAATGAACCAATTTTCTCCCCGGTCTACCAAAAAGTTGAAACAATATTTTGGATCTCATGATGGAGAAATAAAAAAATGATATTTAATTTAAGAAGATGGAAAGAGAAAAGACTAAAAAATATGCTTCATGCTTAAACTTTTTATTTGAAAAATAAGAAAAGAGGTTAGATAATCTATATCGGCATGGATCTTAACCATATAAATAAATTTATCATCGGTTGGGATGTTTATTAAAAGGGCGGGTTCGGGTCGGTTGCGGGCCGGTACGGGCTGCGGGCGGGTGCTGGTTCGGATCGGGCGGGCTATAAAAAAATGTAAAACCCGTTCTAATCAATCGCGGGCGGGTTTGGGTTTTGAACCCATCATTTTCGAACGGATTTAGAACGTTCATTTTACCCGTCAAAAGTGAGCGAGTTCGAACAGATAACAGATTCAAACCGACCCGGTGAACATCCCTTGTTTTCTATTTGCACAATTACAAAAATAGAGAATCGGGCCCCAAACCTTCCAAAACCTCTGATCCTCCACCTACTTCAAAACCTTCGGTCCTTCTTTTTCTTCTTCTTCGTCCTCCCGCCTCCTCCGCTATTACTTCGCCGCTCCTCCTTCCTCCTCCCTCCACTCCTCCTTCCTCTGCCGCCACTCCACCGCTTCTCCTCCTTGCTCCGCTTTCAGTCGTTGCTCCGCAGATCCTCCTCTCTCCTCCACTCATTCGTTATTTCTATGTCGCTCTTCCTCCCTTCTCTTCTTCCTTCAGCTCTCCGAGATGGTTTCGGCAGAGAAGGAAGTGGCGGTGGTTAGATATTATTAGCAACTGTTTAGACATTACAGATAATTTCTTGGTTACATGCAACCGCTTAGATATTAAATGCAGTATAGATATTATAGACCGATGCTTGGATATTACATACAACTGGTTAGATATTACAGGCAGCTACTTAGATATTACACATAACTGCTTAGATGTTACATGAAAATAGAAAGTTATTTTAGAGGTTTTTAATGGAAAAGAAGTATATTTGACGGGAAATTAGATTTTTAGTAGGCAAAATGAAAACAGAATAGGTTTTACAAGGAAGTCTTTAGATATTACAGAAAAGTCTTAAGATATTACAGGCAAGTCATTTGTATGGTGAGTGGCATGTATAGATTGTCAAAGCACATGAGCAAAGGTATTGTTGGGATATAATATATTATAGGTGGTCAAAAGTATAGTATGGGGTTATAATTGGGCCCAGGTTTATTTTAACAAGAGCAAAAGGTCCAGGAGTTTTTTGACACCACGAAAATTGTGCGGGAGCAAAAGGTCGATTTCCTAAATAAGTTTTACTTTTTCATTTTTCTTTTTTACATACACTTTATCATTTCTATCTAATATTTACCAACCAAATGATTAATCCATTAGTTGCAATTTTTCAGGATCCATTGGATAAAATTCATAATCGACCCGACCTTACAACCGGTGGTGAATTGCATATGTTAGTTATATATATGCCTTAGAGACCATTGTTGTATATATGATATATATTATAGTGGATACTTGGATATATATAGAGAGGACTTTCTTACTCGATATGATAGTATACTATCTGGTTTTACTTTGTCTAAACATATTGACTTGTATTGGTTTACTGTCTTGCTCTCACATGTTGATAAAGCCCTTAGGATATGTACTTGACTACTAGGACTATGATGCAGATCATACTAGTAGAGCCAGGGTAGTCCACGAGTACATCCTATAATTGTTCCTAGTCGAGGGTGTATCGAGACAGAACATCGATACTCCAGAATAGACTAGCGTATTCGCGTCTTGACTCATATGATGGGCGATGGATGATCCCACATCCATTAGTGTTTGACATAAAACATGGTATACGGGTGCTCAGTAGAGACTGTGGACATTGAACGGACTCGCCGAGAACTCCTGGATGATATTATAGCTATCGTCAGATAGCAGTTCTCTGGTGACACTGGTACAGGTTAGTCTGTAGACCCGAGATCGTCATAGAATCTTGTGTGATTCCCACTGTGCTTTGATTTCCACCTTACCACGTTCATGAGAACGTGTAAAACGGTGGCTTTTGGGTACAGTCCCGAATCACATGGAGGCAATGAGCGATAGGATGGGTTTCGTCTCTCCCGGTATTGGGGGTTGATGTTGCGCTGTGTTCGATTGGCTATAACTGGAAGTCCCTGGTTAGGGCTGATTTGGAGATCTACTGGTAAGTGTTATCAGTAGTTTCTCGACCTGTTATGAGCCTCACATCGACACGACTTATCGGTTACTGGGGTCTGACGTTTACCACCCCTAGACTACATATGCGACATATCAGACGAAGAGACCGGACTGTACGGTAGTGTTACTGATTGGATTCACAGGAGTGTAAGCAGACTTACTTGTTGATCTTCTGATCGCTCAATATCCGGATGGCTGTTACGTTTAGCTAACCGCTTGCAGCTTGTAGGTGTTTTGATATGATCATCACCTACTGCCGGCGTATTGACGAGTTTTTAGAGTCATACACAGAGGTTTCCTGGCTCAGGCGAAACGGAGTAGGGGCATATATGTGATATGTGCGGGACCGAGAATAATACGTGTATGTGATACCGTATTCTATTCTCGCGATATATGATATCGGCCGGGTATATGTGATATAACCGGCTTATCGGATCAAGTGTTGATTCGATAAAATGATACATTTAATATTAGTCGGTTATATGTGTTCCCTGATTAAAAAATCAGGAAAAGCTTCAGAAGAGGCATCACGTGCTCACACGTGACCAGTGGTCACGTGTTGGCACGTGATGGTTAAGCAGCGGCAAAGAACAGAGCAAAGAAGAGGAGAAAAATTTCAGGGGGTCACGTGACCGGGGGTCGCGTGCTCACACGTGACCGGGGGGCGCGTGGCCACACGTGACTGGCCTTAAAAGCCTTGCTGTTCAACAGAATTAAATTCTGAATAAGATCATTTAAATCTTTCCAAAATGGAGAAGAATTATGTAAAACCGTTGGATTAAGAATCCGAGGGTGATTAAATATCACCAATTTATGGAAAAATCTTGGACAAGGAAAGATTCCCCCTAAATCTCACCGAAATAACAAAGAAATACCTTTGGATTTAAAATCCAACGGTGAATAAAATTCACCTAATAATCTAAAGGCCCAGATCAATGATGAAAGTAAATCAAATCTCTCAATAAATAAATCAGATCTCTCAATGAGAGATTTACTAAACAGATTGATTCTTTTCCTTCTCCTATAAATAGGAGCCAAGAGTTATAGAGATATATACAGAGAGAGAGATATAGAGCCTTGGAATCCTGAAAATTCAGAATCAAGAATTTGATTCTGTGAAAAGAAAAACCCTAGGTAAGAAAAGAAAGGGGAAAAAGGCTTCAAAAAGAGAATTTAATTCTCAAAAATAAAGAGTTTAACTCTTCTATAAAGAAAAGAACTTAGTTCTTTCTCTGGTGAAGATCTACAAAGTGCACATCTCCCCATAGATTGAGAATTTAATTCTCATTGGGTCGGGATCCTGCCATGCAGATCTAAAACATAGAGGAGGAATTGAATTTTGAGAATTTAATTCTCACAAAGTTATAGGAATTTAATTCCTCCAAGATAAAATTAGGGTTTAACCCTATATGAGAATTCAATTCTCCAAAATTATAGGAATTTAATTCCTTCAAAATGGACAGGACTAGGGTTTAACCCTAATTGAGAACTTATTTCTCTCAAAACTTACAGGAATTTAATTCCCTATGCCAGAACTTAATTCTTCACATATATGGAAATTTAATTCCTACAGAATGTAAATTGGGGTTTAACCCTATCCAAGAATATCATTCTTCAAAAAGAAAGTGGGAATTTAATTCCTCTAAAGTTACAGTTAGGGTTTAACCCTATGAAGAATTTAATTCTTAAAAGACGAACAGATCTCTAAACAAGCAAAGAACCAGGATCACGTGCTACCACGTGACCCCTGTAAAGATCTACAGAAAAAGAATTTTGAGGCAACGTCTCACGTGCCCCCACGTGACAAAGGAGAAAAAGCAAGCGCCGGGCGCCCTCACGTGTCATCACGTGATCTCTAATGAATATGCTAATAAATCAAGGCATGAGCACCCATCACGTGCCCGCACGTGGTGGCTGTGAGAATCAAAAGTGTTACACACTTATCTGCAGAACAAACTGAAGGGGATCTGGCCCCAACTTTTGATGCTATCACGTGCTCCCACGTGCTCCCCCTCTCTTTCTAGTGTTTAACACTAATCTGTTGCCAGTGTTTAACACTGTTATCTGTTAGTGTTTAACACTAATTTGAGAATCACAACTTTTTTTAGTGTTTAAACACTAATTTGCTAATCTTATTCCCAGTGTTCAACACTGTTGGTCTTTAGTGTTTAACACTAGTTTTAGCCCAATTGGCTAAGTTTCTAGAGGCAAAGCCTCCCCTGCAATTGAATATGTCTAATGGACCAACAGAGGGCCAATATTTCAAACATGATTGGACTTAGCCTAAGAAGGCCATAAGTCCTCAATTCAAATTTAACTGAGCCAATGAGCTCATAATATAATTAATTGGTCTTGGTTCCAAATTGGGCTACAGATCATCTAATCTGCCTTAGTTCAAGGGTACATCTCTTCACACTTTTGATATTTGTCGTTGTAATTCCTCAACGTCTTCAAAGAGGTGACGGGTCCCGACAACCACACATTGATACGGACTGTGGGGTTCTTAAACTCATGGAGTATGATGTCCTTAACCTTGACCGGGATGTCTTAAAATTAACTATGGACTGTGGGGTCCTTAAACTCATGGACTAGGATGTCCTTAACCTTGACCGGGATGTCTTAAAACTAACAACGTACTATGACGTCCTTAACCTTGACCGTGATGTCTTAAAACTAACAATGGACTGTGGAGTCCCTAAATCCACGGACTATGATGTCCTTAACCTTGACCGCAACGTCTTAAAACTAATATTGGACCGCAATGTCCTTAAACTACCCATCGACCGCAATGTCATTAAACTAAACAATAGGGCCCCCAATTGCTCTCTTGTTGGATCTAAATGATCCCGTTAAGTCGATCTTAGTCTAAAACTAGACTAACGTCTCCTTAACAAACGTTTGAGTTGATCTTAGTCTCATATGAGGCTAACGTATCCTTAAAACTAAACCCCCAAACTCAAATCTAAGATAATACGGATTTGGACTAGTTCACGCCCTACGGGCGATAACATAACTTAGTCTCCGTATACAATCCACGGGCAACCAAACACAAAACAAATACACACGACAAGAAGTGACCATATGGAGAAGGAGAAAGTTGTTACCGCGATGCGGTAGCATAATTAACTGCAGGGGCTTGCGCCTGCAGGGAAGAGCGTCCCCACAATAAAAAACCCCTCAAGCGAGGGGGAATCTGATGAAGTCTGCTACATCCGCCGCATCCGTTTAAACCTTCGATACATGGTGCCACAAATCAACTTGGCATCTTCGGAGAGATGGACGGATAGCTCCAATTAGCATCTGCCCCGAATTTCAGGCAAGACGTCCCTGTCGCGCCGTCATTCGGAGGGGAACAGATTCTGGCACGCCCGGTGGGACCTTTTCCTCTTTCCACTCCACACTTCGTGTGTCGTGATTCGCGAACCAATTGCGGTTTGCTAATGGTTGCCCTTGGGTCTCGAAGTACTAAGATTTGGCGTTTCGTTTGCTGCAGAAAGCAAAAGGATCAATGGTTGACAACTGCTCGAACTGCTCCAACTGCAAATGCAACCGACGCTCCGCCTCACCTGGAGGTGTGGCCTATGGACCGCAGGCTGCTTCCTTATTCACTATGCCTGTGGAACAAGTGACTCAAGCTACTACCGGTCTGTTCTTTGGGACCATGCTCCCGCCGGTGAACGTTAACATCCCAGTGCCCGTACTGGAAGCTTCAAAGAAGTCGGTCTTTGATCGACTTGCTACTCTCACGGCCCCTCTCAACGGGTCGTCCAACTCCTCGGTCATCACCAGACTGAGCCTGAACTCCAAAGGGCCTGCCAAGAAGCCCATGACACCTGAGGTGGCCATCCCAAAGAAGATAGCTGCTCCCGAAGTCGTCAAGGCGGCTTCTCCTCCCAGAGCGTCGGTCTTCGCGAGACTGACTGCCCCCATTCCCTCTCCCGCTCAGAAATCTGTTTTTGACTGGATGGACGTAGCTTCTCAACGAACGTCAGTCTTCAAGAGGCTGACACCGGCAGCAGCCCCTCCCCAGAACAGGGGGCAAAGCAAAACCGTCGCTGAATCAATCCCAACAACCCGTCATGCCCGACTTCGCCACTGGCGCCGGATAAGGAAGACTGGGGGCAACTCCCCCTCTGGGCTAACTCCACCAGCTCCAACGGTGGAAATTGAGGCGCTGTTCCAACCGGGAATAGCTTTGAGCCGCTAAACAGGGTACGCAGAAATTCACCAACTGCGGTTCTTAAAAGATCCCCTCCACCTGCGGAGAATGTTACAGAAACAAAGCCAGAGCAGCCCCCTCAACGGCTGTCCTCCAAAATTTACAAGGTCTGGCGACGGGTTCAAGACAAAGTAATCATTCGAGATCACTCTCACCGGCAGAAGAAGGTGAAAGTTCAGGAAGAAAAGAACCGTCCTGTCAAACCACAAAGGACGACAACCACTTGGGTGCCCGCTGCAACGGCCCCCTCAATGTCAACTGCCCACAAGAGGAGAAGGCCAGAGAAAGTCCCCACGCCTGCGGCGAATGTCAAGGGTAGTGGACCCAAACGCCCTAAGTCCGGGGGCATTATGGTACACACCGTTTACATGGCGTCTGGAAAAGAGGACAGCCGTACATCTATGGGTCACAGACCGCACATGCGATCGGTGACTAAAGCTCAGGAGCAGCAGCAAAAGCTCCAAGAAATGATGACCGCGATGGCCGCACTCACTGGGCCAAAAGAAAGTCCCGAAGCATCCTCGAATCAACGCCAAGAGCAAGAAACCGACGCCAAATTCCTTCGGAGAATACTGGAAAAGAAGGATAAAGAGGCTGCAGAACAAGCAGCCAATATACAACGAATGGCCCTTCAGTTTCAGGATATGGTAGGTATGATGACCCAACAAGATCACCCTGCTGAAGATCCTCCGATAGTCCTCGAAGATGACAGAGGAGAAACGTCGAGTTCTCCACCGGCTCTGTCAACAGCCAAGGAGGAGACAATTTCCAAGGCTGACCTGGATGAATATATAGCTCAGCAGATACGGGTTCACCAGGCAACTGAGGCAGCTGGCCAAGTCGTCAAGACGGGACGACCATATCCGAGCTGGTACGATTAGATCAAATACCCGCCGGGCTACACGATCCCGAAGTTCCATGTCTACAAGAGGACAGGCAATCCCCATCAACATGTGGCCCAATTTAGGGCACTTTGCGGCAACACTGGTGGTGACGATAAGCTCTTGCTTCGCCAATTCGTCGGCAGCTTGTCAGAGACAGCGTTCGAATGGTACTCTGAACTCCCGAACGACTCCGTCAAGACGTTTGCGGAGATGGAGCTGCTGTTTACATAGAGATTCGCAAGCGCCAGTGAACGCACCCCGATAACAGCGTTGATTAATGCCAGGGTGAAACCGAGTGAGACGTGGGTCCAGTACGCTATACGCTGGCGAAACTTATGGTCGAAATGCGAACAACGCATTGAGAAAGCGCCCGCGGTGGGCATGTTCGTGGGTACCCTAGATCCTCATGCAACTATCTCACAGTTCATGATGTTCTTTAAGCCAACCATGTTCCAGGCTTTGATCGACAAGCTGGCCCAGATGGACCAGATGGGTCACAGACTGCCTCCCCCGAAGCCGGAGTCCCGGAACGACAAAGGGAAAGAGAAGGCAACTTTCGTCGCGAACACCCAACAGCAGCCCAGTGCCCCAAAGCTAGCGGATCAACTAGAGGAGAGACGACGCTATTACAATGAAAAAATGAAGTATCCTTACTCGTTCCGACGGGACAAGACGAAGAAGCTATTCGAGCTGGCCGTGCGCAACAGGCTTATCAACTTACCGAATCCAAGGCGACCGCCACAACCTGGCGAGGTGAATAACCCCAGTTACTGCCCTTACCATCAAACGGTAAGTCACCCGATTGAGGATTGCTTTGTCTTTATAGGATGGATCGAAGATCAGTACCTTCAAGGCAAGTTTGCGCTGTCCGAGAAGTGGAAGGTAAACCCACCACAGCCACACACTCCTAAGAAGACGGACACACTGGGGGCAACTTGTTCTTTCATTGAAGAAGCTCCATGGGAAATCATGCTTTCAGCAAAAACCAAAAGAATGCTGAATGAGCTCCAGACATGCCCGGCAATCAGGTGGAAGAACTCGCTAGAACCCCAGATCATTGAAGGGATGCTGAAGCCGCGCCCAACTCCAAAGATCGGTGATGATGGCCCAAGTACTCACACCCAGCCGTCGAAATATTCAAAGAAGAAGAAGAAGAGATCCAAAAAGCCCGTGAAGCCTGGCGACAAGCACACGGACTTGCAGAAATAGATTGACGCGCTGGAGGAGTACAATCAAAAGGCACGGACTCCCACTACACTCCAAGAGTTCCTCAACCACGTCTTTCAGGAGGAAGATAATGGAGAGAGCTCGTCGGATGAATCCGAGGGATACGTGGCGAGTTGTCATGTGATCTCCCACTCGTTTACGGACGGTGAAAAAACTCCTGGCACTGAGAAACTGGGGGCAGAGCCTAAGCCGGAACTTGTGTGGCCGTCAGACGAAATGATCGATGCTTTTCTGGATGAGATTCGTCTGAAAAGTAAAGCCGATCGGGAGCGTGAGATGGCCGCATCAGAAGAAGCCAAACGCCGGCGACTAGACGAAAGAGTCGAAGCACTCCCGCCGAATCAAAAGACATCCGATGCGGATAAAAACAGATTCAAGACGAGGAAAAGATTTGCTAAAGCCATATCAATGGGAATGAAGCTACCACCTTCGGAAGAGAACACTCGCAACGGAGCGGAGACGCATCCTAATTACTGCTCATATCATCAGAAGATTTCACACCCTACTGAGGGGTGCGACGCTTTTAAGACATGGTGGCAGGGATATGTTGCTCACCGACAGCATTTTAAGCGGATGAAACGCAGAACTCGTCGGGAGCAGAGAGGTACAACCGAAGGTCACAAAAGAGCTACCGGTAACTGTTACACGGTCAACGCTGGAGGATCACAAGTTCTCACCTTTGGGAGCGACTCTGATGAGGAAATGGCTCTGGGCCCTCTCTTTAAAGAATCTATCTTAGGGAAAGAGGAAGAACCAGCGGCCTGCGAAAACATTCAGCTGTGCAATCGCACGCTTCCAGAGAAGAATCTCGGACCCGCAGCTAGAAAAGATAAGGGAAAGGAAAAGGTCGCTGAGGATATCGCCTTAGATAACCAAGTCATGAAAGAGCTGACTGCCAAGGACCCGCCCAAGAAGAGTAAGGTGGACTACAACGTCCTAGCGCACCTGAGGAAGCTACCCTCTCAGCTCAGTATTCTCGATGCCCTCTTATTATCAAAAGAAGCGAGAGATTCATTAATCAAGGCGCTGCAAGAGCCTGGACAATTCCAAGCCTTCCTTGCTGAAGAAAGGATAAAGGATGAGCTGGAAGAAGTGCACACAGCCGATATCACGTTCGGTGATGAAGACCTTCTCCTTGGGACGTGCGACCACAACCGTCCCCTATATGTCTCTGGATACAGCCACGATATCAAGATAGGCAAAATCCTGGTTGATAATGGATACTCCGTCAATCTCCTTAATGTTCGGGTGTTGAAAGAAATCTGCATGAGCGTTCAGCACCTCGCCCGTGATAAAATTACCATCTCCGGTTTCGATTCTCAGTCATCACGGACTCTCGGATCTATAATACTAAAATTACGCTTCGGACTACTCATCACAGATATTAAGTTCCACGTCATTGACGCCAAGACCTGCTACAACGCTTTGCTCGGTCGTCCTTGGTTACACGAGTAGAACATCATCCCTTCTACACAACATCAGTGTATGAAGTATTTCAAGGATGGTCTCGAGTATACCGTAACAGGATAGCTGAACCCATTCTTCGTGAACGAAGTCCGCAAGTACGAAGATGCAAAATACTTTTTGCCAGATTTTGAGGACACGGAGAGGTGTCACGCACCAGAGAATAAAGCCGTCGCCACCATTCCTGTCTTCGGGAGTGATACCGAAGAAGAAGAAGAGATAGTCTACGCTGGGCCGTCTCGATGCAACAACCCGGGACCGTCCGCCCCCATATTGATCTTCGGAAGCGACTCGGAAGATGAGGTGAATGCTGTGTTCTCCAGTCGGCCGTCAGTACAAGCATTCTCTGGTGATGATCAGAGCTTGCAAATTACCATAATTCCCCGGGGGCACTACAAAGATCTTGACGCATTTGAAGTCTACAATATGCAAGACCTGCAGACATTTTACGTCCCTCCCAGGCGAAAAGGTGAAGAAGCGATCCTGTTCTACCTGTCCATGGAAACAAGAGTGGGGAAAGAAATCTGGCACGACGCGGATTCTATACTTGACAGGCTCCAACCCATCCGTTTGCCCAAATATTACACGAATGGACTAAAAAGGCTATTGAAGCGCCAAGGAGTACCCTTAAAACAGACTATTCGACAAGCTCGGTTCTACAACAGGATTTAGGATGTCCCTGGGACTCAGCGCAAGTTGCCCAACAGGAGAATGGAAATGCTTGGGCTTGGATACATGAGATCCGGGAAACGGGAACGAGTCCATGGTAGCTACGTCATATATAACTTTGATGAAGAAGAGGACGCCCTGTCAGAAAATGCTACTCCCGCACCGAAGCAAGATCCTGCCATCAAAATGCCGAGTCCGTCATTTGAAGAACGAATGGACAAGCTTATCAGGAAAGCATGTCAAAAAGCTCGAGACGACCATAATCGCGAAATGGCCATCTACGAGAAAGCCAGGACGCAATGCCTTTTTCAACAGGCTGCAAAAGACGAAAATGCTCCTCCTTGTCAACCTGCCGTGCAAAAGGCCCGACGCAGAGGCAGAAATAATGCAAGGAGCGGAAAAGGCATTCGACAACGACAAAGCGGGACCGGAAAATCACGTAATCGGGAATTGAGCGGTCCGGATTTGTTCCTCATGAAGAAGATGAGTCGAGCATATTCTTTCCCTCAAGACAAGACAAAGAAGATACCTGATCTCGTTTTAAAACATCAAATGATTACACTTCCGGAGTCTAAGCACCCTGAGCAAGCTAACGAGGTCTCTCATCCGGGCTATTGCTCTTATCACCGAGCCATAGGACACCCTATCGAAGACTGCTTCACCTTCAAGAACTGGGTCGAAAACCACTACCAGCAAGGCAAGTTTGCTCTATCCAGCAGCTGGAGGGTAACGCCGCCACAAAAGCACGAACCCAAAGCCACAAGAGCAGAACCAGATCCACATCGGTCTTGGAAGCGAGTTCGTACTTGTCGTATGATAACAATATCAAAAGAAGAGCTCGAGAATATGGATGACCTGCCCTGGTGCTTCGAAAACAATAATGATGAGATGATTGCAGAATTTCCGCCGGCACTGAAAGACATGGAAGATGGAATACATACCACTGCAGATGAGCTCAAGAAAATTGAGCTGGGAACGACAAGCGATCTGTGGCCGACGTTCGTCAGCGAGCTGCTGTCTGAAGAAAAGGTGGCTGCACTAAAAGACGTGCTTATGCAGCATAGGGATTGCTTCGTATGGAATTATTCCGAAATGCCGGGATTAGACCCAGAGATTGCTGTCCACAAACTGGCCATATCTCCAGACGTCAAGCCAGTCAAACAGGCGCCGAGAAGAATGCGGCTTGAGCTTGAGATGAGTATCAATGCCAAGGTTAAGAAGCTAATCAACTCTGGTTTCATCCAAGAGGTTCAGTACCCCGATTGGATTGCCAACATCGTCCCAGTGATGAAGAAGAATGGGACAGTGCGCAGATATGTAGACTTTCGGGATCTCAATAAAGCCTGCCCGAAGGACGACTTCCCAGTATCAGTCACTGAGCTGATGATAGACAACACGTCCACTCACGAAGTCTTCTCTTTCATGGACGGCTCGTCAGGATATAATCAGATAAAGATGCATCCCGAAGACCAGAAGCATACCGCTTTCCGGACCCCTTTGGGTATATTTTGTTACAAGGTGATGCCCTTCGGTCTAAAGAACGCCGGTGTCACCTACCAAAGGGCCATAACGAAGATCTTCGATGACCTTATACATGAAATCGTCGAATACTATATCGATGACCTCGTAGTTAAGAGCAAATCATACGAGGAGCACTTAAAGCATCTAAAGACCGTGTTTCAACGCCTTCGGCAATACAACTTGAAGATGAACCCTCTCAAGTGCGCATTCGGAGTTTCCTCGGGCAAATTCCTGGGATTCATCGTCCGACACCGAGGTATCGAGATAGATCCGTCAAAGATCAAGGCGATCATGGAAATGCCTCCGCCAAGGACTCTCAAGCAATTGCGGTCTCTCTAAGGGAAGCTCGCGTACATCCGGTGATTTATAGCCAACCTTTCAGGCAAGTGTTGCCCTTACAGTCACCTGATGAAGAAGGGAGCCCCTTTCGTTTGGGATCACAAATGCCAGAGCGCGTTGGACGAAATCAAGCAGTACCTGCAGAATCCGCCAGTGCTGGCTGCTCCGATTAAGGAAAAGCCTCTCATCCTTTATACAACAGCCCTCGAAGGTTCCTTAGGCGCATTATGGGCACAAGTGAACGACCAAGGGAAAGAAAGAGCTCTTTATTACTTAAGTCGAGTTCTCCTGGGGACAGAAAGCAACTATTCCCCCATCGAAAAGCACTGCCTGGCATTGATCTTCACGATAACAAAACTCCGGCACTATGCATTGGCGCATGAAGTCCGTCTTATATCAAAGGTGGACCCCCTCAAATATTTGATGTCAAAGGCCATATTGACAGGGAGACTCGCTAAATGGGCCCTGCTCTTGATGGAGTTTTCAATAACCTATCAGCCTCTTAAGGCAGTGAAAGGCCAAGCCATCGCCGACTTCCTCGTTGAGCATCCAATACCTGCCGACTCTCCTTTGAATTGTGAGCTGCCAGACGAACATGCGTTTGACACGATCGACGGAAGTGGTGCCCGGTGGGAACTCTATTTTGACGGAGCGTCTTCCATGAAGAAGCGCAAACAAAACACGCCTAGAATCAAATCAGGGGTAGGCCTCATCTTCGTAACTCCACAAGAAGGGATAATGCACTTTGCTTTCTCCTTGACAGAGCCGAGGACGAACAATGAAGCTAAATACGAAGCTTTGATAGCGGGCCTCGAGATCACCATCGACATGGGGATTGAGAACCTCCTCATATATAGAGACTCCCAACTGGTCGTTGGTCAAGTAAACGGCGACTACCAGATGTGCAAGCCAGAACTGGTGAAATATGGCGAGAGAGTACAGCAACTGTTGACTTAAATTCCCTCCTATATGCTGGAAAACATACCGCGTGCGGAAAATAGCAAAGCAGATGCACTAGCTAAGGTCGCTAAAGAACTGGCCGATGAGAACCTCGATGACGTAAAGATCGTGGTACAAAACCGTCGGGTGCTTGCCCCCGTAGAAATATCTCCGGAATCATCCGAAGAAAAGGGGCTGACTGGGCAAATGGCTATGCAAATAAAAGATCAGGGAAAGGTTGAGAATTGGAGAGAAGTCTTTGTAGACTACTTCAAATCCAATCGAACGCCTGAAGATGCGTCCTCAAGACATCAGCTCGTGAAACGAGCTGTCTTTCGCCTTCGTCAATGATACCCTGTACAAGAGGTCGTTTGATTCTCTGTGGTTGAGATGCCTGGGACCTGACGAAGCGAAAAGAGTCGTTCAGGAAGTTCACGACGGACTCTGCGGTTCTCACCAAGCAGGCCCGAAGATGAAGTTGAAAATTAAACGGATAGGCTACTAATGGCCAAAGATAATTCAGGACTGTCTCGAATATGCGAAGCAATGCCACTCATGCCAGATTCATGGGGACTTTATCCATCAGCATCCAAATCCTTTGCATCCAACAGTGGCTAGCTGGCCGTTCGAAATGTGGGGGACTGACGTAATCGGCCCTATCGAACCAGCATCGTCTACGGGACATCGATTCATCTTGACGACGACTGACTACTTCTCCAAATGTGCAGAAGCAGTACCGCTGAGGGAAGTGAAGACAGATAATATCCTCCATTTCTTCAAGACGCACGTCATTTATCGGTTTGGAACTCCGCGACGGATCGTCTCCGATAACGGGCCAGCCTACAGAAGCCACAAGATCAGCCGCTTCACGCAACAACACAACATAGACTGGAGATATTCCTCAGTTTATAATCCCCGAGCTAACGGTCTAGCTGAAGCCTTCAACAAGACCTTGACGAAGATCGTGAAGAAGACGGTGTCCCGAAATAAGAAGGACTGGTATGAGAGACTGCAAAAAGCTCTCTGGGCGTATCGAACTACGTTCAAAACGGCCACGAACACAACGCCATACGCGTTGGTATTCGGTACAGAAGCAGTACTTCATCTCGAGATAGAGTTACCCTCTCTACGAGTGGCAGTCCACTACGAGCTGACGGACGAAGAAAATGCTCACCTCCAGCTTGAGGAGCTTGATACCCTTGATGAAACCCGGCTCATAGCGCAACAAAATCTATGTTCCCCTCTGAACGGCGGCCAAGACATGCACGTCTTGCCTGAGATTCGGGGCAGATGCTATTTGGTTTTATCCGTCCACCTCTCCGAAGATGCCAAGTTGATTTATGGCACCGTGTATCGGAGGTTTAGACGGATGCGGCCGATATAGCAGACTTCGTCAGATTCCCCCTCGCTTGAGGGGTTTTTAATTGTGGGGACGCTCTTCCCTGTAGGCGCAAGCCCCTGCAGTTAATTACGCTACCGCATCGCGGTAATAACTTTCTCCTTCTCCAGAATTTCACTTCGTGTCGTGGGTGTTTGTTTTGTTTGTGGTTGCCCGTGGATTGTATACGGAGACTAATTTATGTCGTCGCCCGTAGGACGTGGATTGGCCCAAATCTGTATTTTCTTAGATTTAGGTTTGGTGTTTTGGTTTAAGGATACGTTAGCCCTATTTAAGGCTAAGATCAACCTAAACTTTTGTTAAGAATACGTTAGCCTAATCTCCAGACTAAGATCAACTTAACGGGATCGTTTGGATCCGACAAGAGAGAGCAATTGGCTCTATTGTTTAGTTTAATAACATTGCGGTCGATTCCCAGTTTAGGGACATAGTGGTCCATTACATGTATGGCCATCGGGACCCATCACCTCTCTGACGACATTGAAGGATTACAACGACAGATGTCAGAGGAGTTCAGAGATGTACCCTTGAACCAAAGTTGATTGAGGGATCTATAGTCCACTTTGGGACTAAAGTCTGTTTGAAGGTTTAAGGATACGTTAGCCATATTTGAGGCTAAGATCAACTTAAACAGGATCGTTTAGATCCGACAAAAGAGCATTTGGGGGCTCTATTGTTCCAGTTTAGGGACATAGTGGTCCAACATTCCCATTTTGGGGACGGATGTTAGTTTAGGGACGCATTAGTCCATGAGTTTAAGGACGCGTCAGTCCATGAGTTTAAGGACGCGTCAGTCCATGAGTTTAAGGACCCCACAGTCCATATTGATGTGTGGTTGTCGGAACCCGTCACTTCTCCGACGACGTTGAAGGATTACAATGACAGATGTCAGAGGAGTTCGGAGATGTACCCTCGAACCAGGTGTAAATTGATTAAGAGAGCAATCATACTCGGTCAATTTAATTTGAGGACTTACGGCCAGTATTGGGCTAAGTCCAGTTGAAAATGTACAACATTTTATTTGCATTTGGCCTATTAGGCCTTTATTAGGGCTCTGCCCCTGCACTGCATTTTATTCTGGCCTGTTAGGCTTTTTAAATTGGGCCCTGTCCCCTTTTTTATAATGCAGAGCATTTGTTTTGGTCCATTGGGCCTCTTAATTGGGCCCTGCCCTTTAATAATGCGCTGCATTAATTAGTCTGACAAAGCGCCACGTGGATTGTCAGGCGCTTTGCGCCAATTGAGGAGCGTAAGGCGCAAGTCCATGTGGAGGTGACACGTGTCACGCTCTGGTGAGCGCAAGTCTGCTAGCGCAGTGCGCTGCGACAGTGCGCTGCGCTGTTGCGCTGCGCTGTTGCGCTGCTGACACGTGGCGTGCTCTGATGGTTTGCGCCAATTCATGAGAGAGTGCTCTGTTTTAGAAGCGCATAGCGCAGTTCGTTCTGGGGCTGACACATGGCGCTTTATGGTAGCTTGCGCCAACCCAGAAGTGCAACAGTGTAAATTTTACAAGTGCAGGGCACTGTTTAATTTCTTGATCCAATTTTGGATCAAAGAAAAGAATCCAAAGAGGTTTTTTCCTCAAGATTCAAGAACCGAGGGTTCAACAAAAGGCAATGCCTTTATTTAGATCAGAAAGATCTGAAGAAGAAATAAATTACTTCTTTTTATTAATATTATTTTTTATTATTGGAGATCTTTGATCTTGTTCTTAGATCATTGATCTTTATAGAAGAAAATTCTTCTTTTATTAAAGGTTTTTACCTTTCTCTTTTTCTGAAAGTTTTCAGAAGACTTCTCTGAGTTCTCTCTCTGTTTCAATGTCTTTTAGACTTGGAGTCTAGGGGCCTTTTTATAGTACCAATTGATTTGTTAAATCAGTTAAAGAGATATTTCTCTGAGTGATTTAGGGATTTTCCCCCACCGTTGGATCTTTGATCCAAGGGCTCCTGTTTTACAGAAGAGAATTTTATTGTTTTAATAAGATCAGAAAGATCTTTCTGGAATTTTAATTCTGTTTTTAGTGCTGGCACAGCACGTGTCGCGCAGCGCAGAGCAACTGCGCTGCCACGTGTCGCGCAGCGCAGAGCGCAGCGCAACTGCGCTGACACATGTCGCGCAGCGCAGAGCGCAACTTGTCTGAAGCATTGCGTCCTTTATTTTTATTTTAAATAGAGCCTTGCTCTGATTGGATGCGCTGCGCTCCTTGCGCTGATGTGCCTGATTTTGACACGTGGCGCGTTGCGCTTAGCACAAGGAATCTGAAGCGTTGCTTCTTTAATTTTAACTTTAATTTCAAAGCAGAGCTTTGCTTTGATTGGGGGAAACAGAAGCGTTGCTTCATCTCCCACCTTAGAATTTGAACAGAGCTTTGCTCTGATTGGGGGTAAATATCCACCTCAGCATTCGTCTCGATACAACAGACGAGATGTTACCACAGCGTTCTTCCTCCAGCGGATTCAGACACGACAATCCAACAACGGAGCTATGGAGAAGTTCCTAGTTTCAGGTCCCGACAGTTCACCAACAAGCTAGAGACCACCTCGACGTTCGTCTCGATACAGCAGACGCAATGTCACCCCAGCGTTCTTCCCCAACCAGGATTCGGACGCGACATCAACAAAGCGGAACCACGGCAAAGTCTTAGTTTCAAAACTCTAAGGTCCGCAGACGACCTAGAGTCAACCAATGACTTCCCCGCCAGATCAACGCTCCGTCTCGAAAACAAGTTAACCAACCCTAGGAAAATCAGTGTTCTTGGCAAAACCTCTCGATTCAGGGAACTCAGCATCCTTGGCGAGAACCTTTCGATTTGTTAGTGTATATTCCCTAGGGGACATTATTGTATCATACTAGATTGTATATTACTTAATGGAAGATTGGGATATTTACAGTTGTATATACAGTCTTGCTAAAAATGGTAGTATGCTACTTGGTTTGTGTCTACTTTAATATGTGCATATGTTTCTTGTAACGTATCACTTATACATATTAGTAGAGCCCATAGGATCTTTGCTTGATTACCAGCGTTGTGATGGCAGTCACACTAGTGGGGGCTGGGTAGTCTGTAAGCAACATCCTATAACAGGTCCATGGTCGTTGGATTATCGAGATAGGGCATCGATATTCCGGAGTAGACTAAGTATGTACGCTTCTCATCCTAGTTGGGGAGATGGACTGTCCCACAGCCATCAGTACGTCGTGCTGAAGATAGTATACAAGTGCTCGTTAGGTTACGGGTATACCGGACAGGACTCGCAGGGGAACTGATTGGTTGGTATTATACCCGTCGTCAGTTAACAGTTCCCAGATGACATGAGTACAGCATAGTCCGCAGACTTGACACTGCTACTTCGCCTCGAGTGTGTCCCACTGTTCTTAGATTGCTACCCTACCATGGCTCAAAGGAGTCGTACAAACAGGTAGCAGTTGGGTGCAGTCCCGAGCACTTGGAGGCAGTAGTGGTTAGATAGGATTCGTCTCTCCCGGTATTGGGAGATGATCGCGCTGTGTCAGAGAGCCATTACGCAAAGTCCCTGGCCAGGGCAAGCGAGATATACTGGTAGGTTCCAGTAGCTTCTCAGGGTGTAATGGGCTTCGCTCCAACACGACTTATACAGCTATTAGGGGACTGACGCTTGCCGCCCCCTAGGCTTGATATACGATAGTCTTAGACGAACAGACTGGACTGTACGGAGATTGTCACATCAGGCTCAGTGGGAGTTCGGATGATTTTCCTCATCGGCCTTCTTATCGACATCTACCTGGGAACCGTTACGTACAGCTAGTGCCGCTTGCGGTCTGTGGTTAAACCCACTGCCAGCGTAGTGTCGAGTCTTTAGAGTCCCACACAGAGAGTTTCCCTGCTCCAGGCGAAATGATATAGAGGTCGTATGGTTTTACGACAAGGGTTCGGACGCGTACGTGTGTTTACGCACGTACGACTTTTCGGACAGTTTTTACTAGCCGGCTTTGGTTTAAGCCAGATTCTAGTATCGGGTTATTGGATTTATATAGTCTAAAGTTTTTCCGTGTTTTCACGGATTGGAGGGGCGTTCTCGTAATTTGTCGGGAAGCTTCTAGAAGAGTGGTGACTTGGGGGGTAAGGTGGCATTGCATTAAATGAGATTAGTGACTCATTTGTGTGATTCATCCATGTCATTAATGCATCATAAATGCTTAATGACTCATGGAGATGAATCACTCATAGATATTTATGAAGCATGGTTGTTAATTCTATTATTTCATTTTTGGATAAATAAATAATGCTTCATATAAATTATGATACATCATTATCTCATTTCATTCTCATCTTCACCTTCTCTCTCCTCAAGCTCACTCTCTCTTCAAACCCTAAACCTAACCTTTCATGTGTTGAGATCAAGGGTTAGCTAGACTAATACATCCATAACCTCACTCTATATCCCCTAGGTAGCTTAGATTAGCACTTTAAGCAACCTAGTTATCTCAAGTTTGAGATTAAGCTTGGCGTAGGAGCTTTCGGGTGGATCGTCTTTGATTCGAGGAGGCCGTTGAGGTGCCGATGTTCCAAGGAGCCTACGAGGAGTGGAGGACAGCGATGAAGACCCGAAGGACATGTAACGTGAGGTATAACTTCAAATCCGAGTAGTTAAACCTCTAGTAGTTTGTTAGCAATGGTTTAGATAACGATTCATGCGCTCAAGTCCGTGTTACGAAACTTTGATAATCGTTTTTCATATATTCCGCCTCCCCGCAAGTTCGTGGGGTGCGTGACATGGACTTACAGTGGTATCAGAGCCAACTAAACCATTACTGGCTTGTTAGCAACTAGTTAGAAGTTCGATCGACAAAAAACGCAAAAACGAAACCCCGGAAATCCCAAGTTTCTATTAATTTTAAAAGTGTCTGAAAAATTATTTGACATACTTTAAAATTCACAGCAGGGAAATTAATGAATACTCGGAAAATACGAGCCAGTAACTTGGCTAAACGGCCGCGGATCCGCGGCAATAGAGTGCTTCTGCAGCGGATCCGCCGCCGAGTCAACGCCGAGTTGACTCGGAGTTTCACAGTAATTCATAATTTCTGGTTTTTTGTTTTCCTGTATGTTCTTTTTCTATCCAGGTTACTTCAGTGCAGGTTTGCTTTTGGGATAGACACGGAAAAGGGAAGTCGATCGATATTCTGAGATATTTGCTAATTGGGTTTTTATCTGTAATGTTTAATGTGTTCGTAAACCTCCCCTAACTGCTAGTATGTCGGTTGGCAGGGAGTTGCACATTTCTGAAATGTTTACTGTTTGTGTATATGAACTGTATTGGACTGTTGTGATGATTAGCCGGGGTTTGAGATGTGTTTAATATTCATTCATTCAACGTAAATGTAATTTGATGTAATATTCTTTTGCGGGGCACATCCAGGTTGCGGTTGTAGCCACCGTTGTATTATTATTTCTTTTTACTGTTTTTGCTCCTAGGATAGACCCAAGATGGGGTACACAAACTACCGGGTACGTTGAAGTGTTTAGTGGCCTACTCACTTTGTTGAGGGAGACCGCTTCACTTCGGGTACTTGGCGGGTAGTTTGCCATATCCGTAGGGGTCTAGGGTGGGGTAATGGCTATTCATCACAACTGTGTAATCCGTCTTTTATTGCAGGCTCAAAGCAAATGCGGATTGCTAGTAAATCCAATAACGTTTATCTGTGATCTGGAATGCTTATTATTGCGTCTGACGAATGTACAATATCTATATATGATAGCTATTAGACGTCACTTATGTTTTACACCCGCGCTAGCCCAGCCCCGCTCTGTCGTTAGTTAAGTAACCTAACGGGTGATGACGGGACCCAGTGGCAAATGCGGATGGCATAAGAGGACGTGGTATTTTCGTTGTTTTCTGCAATAATAGGATTAAAGATGGGACGCATTATTATAATGCAAAGAAAATAAACCAAAGTTTAATCGTTGGAACAAATTTAAAAGAAACCACTCGGTTATTTTAAAGGATCAGAATTTTTAATTGCGGAGCTTTAACCACTCCTTTTAAAAAGTATCAGGTTCCTTTGATTATATTAAGTTCATTACGTTCACGGTTTTGCCAAAACCATTCGTAGCCCTCCGTCATTTCACTTAGGTATTCAGTAGTATTCAAGCTATGTATTTTGACCTAACGCCAAGGCATAATGTTTGGTAGCTGCTGGGTATTCATTTGTTGCATACATAGATGTGTTAGTTTGGAACAGTCGTATTATCATTTTGGCCTAACGTCAAGGATATGTACGGATGGGTTCAAATTAACAAGGACAATGATGGGTAGAACTTGACATGTGACTTATGACATTTTGACCTAACGCCAAGGTCATAAGAGCATGGGGCAAAAATATATACATCGGGAATTTCTAAAGAAACTGAAATTTGCAGAGAGATGCATACCATTTTGGAGTTTGATGAATGTTGGTAGGATTCCTTCAACATTATCATACGATGATATTTTGGATCCCGATCCTACTGTGAGTATATACTACTTATCAGGAGATTTGTCACTTAACGATCAATGCTATAAACCAAGTAGGTGCCTAGAAAGGTGTCAGCGGGGTTACGCCCCCAGAGAAAAGAGGTTATTTAATTAAGGAAGTTCGCGAAAGCGTTGGAAAACCTCCCTCGAAGTATCGACACTAGCCTGGCTGAACGGTTAAGCAAGTATTGTACGGTGAGAATAGTCCTGGCTAATTCTTCTTTTATGGTTTGAGAAAGGATTCGAGAAACAGTGGGAGCCATCCTGTTTAGATAAATTAAAAACCACTCTAAACTTGCAAGAGCATCATGCTAATAGTATTTTCTTCTCTCTCTCTTAATTGCAGCGACCTTGTGACCACACATAGCTTACATCTAGATAACAATTTGACTGAATCTGACTTATATGACTGGCAAAGGTCTATCCAGATGTCCATTTCCTATGACAAGCTGGACCACCCTATTACTACTCAAGAACCCGCCGTCCCAGGTCCAGTTTCCACTGTCGCGGATATGGATATCCGTCAGACAAGGGAAAAACATAAAGCGAAAGCTAAGTGCCTCGTGTTAGCTTCAGTTGATGGTGTATACCAGAAGCAGCACGAGAAGATGGACTTAGTTTCCATCTTTCTCCATAACAAAGATTCATATGGAGAGCAATCTCATATCACTAGATATGAAACCTCGAACGAATTAATTCAAGCGAGGTTGGCTGACGGGTCATCTGTAGGGGACAGCGTCCTTATAATGACTAGCTGCATTGATGAGCTCCAGGACCTGGAGACCGCGTTGGGAAACAAGTCAAATACTGACTTGGTTCTACAGTCTCTGCCTCCTACCCTAAAGGAAACCAGGGAAGTGGAAGAAAAGAGAAGGGCAAAAGTTTCGGGACTGGATATAGTAAAAGAGGGACGTTCCTATTGTTACAGGAATGAACATTGGCAGAATGATTGCAGGGCTAGCAAAGCCAGTAGCCAGGATTTGAAGCATGTTTTGGCTTCAGCCTCAAATGTGTTTGTAATTGAGAACTATATGTCAGTTAACCCTACTTCCTGGGTATTAGATACCGGGTCAGGAACTCACATCTGTAATTCTTTACAGGCTCTAAAAAACCGTAGGGTTATCAGGATAGGTGACATGACCCTCACGGTTGCTAACGGAATGAGCATGAATGCTGAATCCGTAGGGGAATATCATCTTGGACTGACAACTGGGCAGATATTGATTCTGCGTAACTGTTTTTATGTACCAGGTACGACTTGTAATATCATATCTGTATCCTTACTTTCTAAAGAAAGATATGACTTTACATTCGTAAGTGATGTAGTTCACATCCACCTAAATCAAGTTCTGATTGGGTCAGGTACATTAAAAAACGGGATATACGTATTAAATCAAGCTCAGATTTTCAGTGTCCAGAACACACTTAAAAGAAAGTCTCCGGAATTAAATCAGGCTTTCTTATGGCATTGTAGACTAGGTCACATCAATGAGAGAAGATTAACTAAATTACATAGAGAAGGATATTTGAACCCGTTCGAATATCAATCTTATGCTACTTGTGAATCTTGTCTCATAGGAAAGATGACAAAAACTCCATTTACTGGACACGGAGTAAGAGCAAGCGAGCTCTTAGGACTCGTACACAGTGACGTGTGCGGTCCAATGTCTACACATGCGCGAGGTGGTTATTCCTACTTCATTACTTTTACGGATGATTTCTCTAGGTATGGATATGTCTTCTTAATGAAGCATAAATCCGAGGCCTTTGAAAAATTCCAAGAATACAAGAAAGAAGTGGAAAAACAAACCGGCAAAAGTATCAAGACACTGAGATCTGATCGAGGTGGTGAATACTTAAATGCCGAGTTCCTAGGTTACTTAAAAGAGAATGTAATTCTCTCTCAGCTTACTCCTCCATACACACCACAGCATAACGGTGTATCAGAAAGGAGGAATCGAACCCTATTAGATATGGTTCGTTCCATGATGAGTAAGGCTGAGTTACCGCGATCTTTTTGGGGTTATGCGCTAGAATCAGCAGCGTATCTTTTGAACATAGTTCCTACTAAGATTGTGCCTACCACACCATATCAGATGTGGAGTGGAAAGAAACCCTATCTTCAGTATCTGAAGATTTGGGGATGTCCGGCTTTTGTTAAAAAGCAGCATGCGGACAAGCTCGAGGCACGATCAGTACAGTGTAAGTTTGTGGGATATCCAAAGAACTCCAGGGGATATCTATTCTATTACGCAGAGGAACAAAAAGTTTTTGTTTCTCGTAATACCCATTTTCTAGAACATGAGTTTTTAGAAAAGGAAACAAATGGGAGCGAAATAGAGCTGGAAGAAATTCCAGAACCACAAACTACAACTGAAAGTATGGTAGAACCAGAGGTTTCAGAAGAAAGGGACATACCAGCGCCTATCCGCGGGAGTAGTAGGCAATCTCATCCGTCCGAGAGATACTACGGTTTTCTCATAGACGGGGATAGAGAGGATTGCACTATTGACTATGATGAGCCTACTAGCTTCCAGCAAGCCATTCAGAGCGGTGACTCGGTAAAATGGCTGGATGCAATGCGGACCGAAATGGAGTCCATGTACACTAACAAAGTATGAACTTTGGACATTGCTCCAGATAGGATAAAACCCGTAGGATACAAATGGATCTTCAAAAGGAAGATTGGTGTAGATAGACAGGTTGAAACCTATAAGGCTAGACTTGATGCAAATGGTTTTCGTCAAAGACCTGGTTTGGACTATGATGAAACCTTTTCTCTAGTGGCTATGCTTAAATCTATTCGGGTCCTTCTTGCTATTGCTGCCTTCCACGATTATGAGATCTGGCAGATGGACATAAAAACGGCTTTTCTAAATGGTAATTTGGAAGAAAGCGTCTATATGGATCAGCCAGAGGGATTCATTCAGAGTGGGAGCAGCGGTAAAGTATGCAAGTTGCTTAAGTCCATTTATGGACTAAAGCAGGCATCGCGGAGTTGGAACATCTGTTTTGATGATGCTGTCAAAGAATTCGACTTTATCAAAAATCCAGATGAACCATGCATATACAGTAAGATTGTAGGGAGAGCTGTAGTATTCCTCGTCTTATACGTGGATGACATTCTCCTAATAGGAAATGGTATTCCTATGTTACAGTCAGTAAAAAGATTCTTGTCACATAAATTCTCTATGAAAGACCTGGGTGATGCCACCTACATTCTGGAAATCCGGATCTATCGTGACAGATCAAAGAGGATGTTGGGACTTTCGCAGTCCAGGTACATAGACACCATAGTGAAGAGATTCAGTATGGATGATTCTAAACGCGGTAACCTACCAGCTTGTCACGGAATCACCCTCTCCAAAAAGATGTCTCCCAAGACTGATTTGGAAAAGGATCGCATGTCGATTATACCCTACGCTTCTGCGGTAGGCTCTATAATGTATGCGATGTTATGTACTGTAAGTCCGCGGGGGCGCCCCGGCCGTCGATCCGACGCCGGAAACGCGGAAACAAAAAACTTTGCAAAACTTGCAACCGGCACCACCGCGCACTTTTCACCCGGATCGGGCCATTAACCTAGCAACTAGCAAAGTAAAAGATGGGTAGAGAAGTATACCAAGCGATCCGTGTCCTTCGGTCTTCGTCTCCACTCCGATCTCCCGCGGAATCTCCATCCGTCACGTCCTCGTCGAAACGGGCACCACATCGCCAAAGTCTTTTACGGGCTCCCACCTCTTTACCGAGGCAACTCGGGCGCGAAGTTGGCTAGCCGACGCGTCCAAAGGATGCTGTAGAATAGTGTAGTAGCCATGTCTCTTTGGGGTTTATGAGGTTGCCATTTATGGAGGAATTTGTGCACAAGAATTTTCATGGATGCTTGAGGGAAAAATGGAGCATCCAAGGAAATGAGCTCGGCCAAAAGAATTTTTTGTGCTCCCTGGAAATATGTGGGTTGAGTGTATACATATTAAAACCATGCAAAAGGAAATTTTCCCTCACCACTAAAACAATCAGCACACTCACAAATGGGGGGGACCCACGAAATTGCATGAAGGAATTTTCCCACCAAAAATTAAACCTCTCTCTCCACTCATTAACAGTGGCCGGCCCCTTCACAAAATGGTGGGGTAAAAAGAAAAGATTAAATCAAGAGGAGAATAATAAATAGATAATTATCAAAAGGTCACCCTCATCTCACTAATCAATCTCTTTTTCAAACCATCATGAAAAGCAATGAGTAAGACAAGAATGGAATCTCATGATGAAGAGGCTACAATTATGCAAGAAACTCCTCCACAAAATGTTATTTGCAAATGTGCAAATAACACCCTCCAACGGATAGTCCGGCCGTGAAGGAATAAAAGAAAACCGGCCGGAACGGAATGCAAACTGGCAACCCCAGAAAACCGATCCCGTAATAAATTACAGGAAAACCCCGCTACTGCAAATACATGCCCGCATTTGTATTCCCACTGAACACAAAAGCAAAGAGACAAAATCTACACTGTCTAATACTAGGATCCGGCTTAAGCCAAAGCCGGCTAGTAAAATCCGTCCGATCATGATCCGTGCAATACCGCACGTATCTGATCGAACCCTGCCATATCTCCATACGGCCTCTACAGAGTTTCGCCCGAAACTTGAGTAACTGAGTGTGGTGGACTCTAAAGACTCGTCAATACTATGGCTGTGGATTTAACCACCAGCACGTCAGAGGTATAAGCCAATACGTAACGGGCTACCAGGTATTGACCAAAAGGGACGTCGATGAGCAAACTCATCCTGACACCCTACTGAGCCTGTCAGTGACAATATCCATACAGTCCGGTCCGTTCGTCTATGAGCATCGCATGGCGGGCCTAGGGGATTGGTAAAAGTCAGACCCCCAAAAGCGGTACAAGTTGTATCGGAGTGTAGCCCAGAACACCCTGAGATACTACTGGAATACCTACCAGCAAATCTCCTGCCTTGGCCAAGGACTTTTCATGTTCTGGCTCTCCTAGACACAGCGCGACCTCACCCCCAATACCGGGAGAGACGAACCCCTGCAGATCCGCTCACTGCCTCCATGTGGCTCGGGACTGTACCCAACTAAAACCTGTTTGCACGACTCCTTTGAGCCGTGGTAGGGTAGTAATCAAAGCACAGTGGGAACTCACACGAGACAAATGACGATCTCAGGTCGATGAACTAACCTGTACACATGTCACCAGGGAACTGCTATATGACGTCTGGTATAATCCCAACTAGCAGGTTCCCGGCGAGTCCTGTCCGGTGTACTCATAACCCAATGAGCACCTGTATACATCTTAGGTGAACCAACTGACACCAGTGGCTTGTGAGACCGGCCACCGCCCCCCGTCGGGGTCTCGACTGTATACACTAGTCTACTCTGGAGAATCGATGCCCTGTCTCGAAACTCCCACGACTAGGGACCTTTTAAGGATGTGCTTATAGACTCCAGCTCTCACTTATATGATCGCCTTCATACTGCTGGTAGTCAAGCAAGAATCCTAGGGGCTCTATCAACGTGTAATAGCGACTCATAAGGTCGCCTAAAGCAGTACACGATGATAAAGATAAACCAGATAGTATACTATCATCTCGAGTAAGACTGTCCTACCGGGACAGGTCCTCCCTCAATCATTGCAATCACGTGCCTGTGATCCAATAATTGACTCTGAGGGCACTATCTCCAACAATCTCCCACTTGCACTCAAGGCTAATTATTGCGATGTCGCATACTCACAGCCCGTGTGATACCGAACACCCAACTCCTCTACTAGTCAGTCTCACAAAGCTCGTTTGCGAAACTATGGCGTTCGAGGAATAGCCTCAGTGAGTGGATCCGCTCTGGGGTTTCTTTCTATGTCTCTCTTTATCTCAAGTTCGCGGAGAAAGCCATCTCCCGAAATGAGCAATACCTGTCTTAGAATGTGTCTGGATGTCTGATGGGACCTAGCTCATAAATGAACTCCAAATCCAAACATCTTAGACTGTATCGTCAACTGAACTTAATCAGTATCCTGCACCATGCCTTCCCTCAGTATCCTCCTGGACCACCTATCCAAAATACTGCCCCTCGTCAGAGGGAAAACTATAACTCTGACAGCCACTCTGCCATCCATGTCACCTTGGAAGCCTGGAATGATAACCGTCTCCTAAAGGAGGCTGCCGTTATCAATTCCCTAGAATATCAACTTATGTTCTAAAACTGCTTCCGATTGTTATGACCAAAGTATAACCGATCGTAGTATAGGAATATCACTTCCTACTCTGTGTATGTCATCAAATACCAGGACATCACACTCTACTACCTTCTTAACAGATCCATCCCCTATTCTGATGAAGTCAAACCTATGACTGTCACATCAGAAATAGATGATCTATCTCCGCTATATCTGCTTTAGTCTATAAATAGACATAAGCCTGATGTCCACCAATGCTTCCGCTGCTCCCACTGACTACGACAACCCTCTGGCAGAGTCATACACACGTGCACTTCTAAAGCCAGTTTAGAACGACGCTATACTCATCCTCCTGCCGGGTCTCATAGTCTGGAACAACAGCAATGGCAAGTCTGGGTAAACAAGAACCTCCCTGCCACCGTCCTTGAGCATACCGAAGTACCTCTCGGGTGCCTGAGGTTACCCACCATATCTGCGGAGTGGCCAATAGAATGTCAAACCAGATTGAATCTTTAGGTTCTTATCAAATCTTCAGTAATCGTTTGCGGTTCTGGAATCACTTCCAGTTCTACCATACTCCCACTACTGTTTTCTGAAAAAATCCATTTTTATTAAAACTGTGGCGAGTCAAGAACAATATCACTATTGATCTTCCAGATGGTAGAAAATCAATCCTCGTCATAGCCCGGGTCAATCCCACAAACAGCCATTACAGAAACGTGCCTTGAGTTGTCCAGAGTCTGGTTTTAAGCATAAGCCGGACAACTCCCCGTATCTTAACAATGTCAAGATATGAACTGTTCTATATCCAAGAAACAGAGGCACTGATTTAATTAAACCAGATTCAAATCATGCAGCTGTCTCCAGTGCATGTCAGCTAAATGGAAGAGAGGCCGATCAGCGTTACTCAACTTAGGAGTACTTCCAATTATGAGTAATCTGAAAGAGAAGCTAGTTCTCTTAACCATTACTATCAACTGAATACCATATACAAGTATCTACATCTTCGATCAGCTTGAAGAATCCCGATACTTGCAATACCTGGTTCTCTACTTTATTCTTATACCTATAACTTCTCAAAACTTCGACCATGTGTTTCTACGAAACACTTGTCTAAGAACTAGAGAAGTTATAAGTAAACCGAATATAGTACGAGGACCAACCCCTCTGTCCTAATGGACACTGGACAATATACAATACTCTGTATAAGTCCCTTAAGTCTAATAACTCATTCACTGTGTGTCGTATGTTGAAAACTGTACTTATGGTTAAGAAGAATTACACCGCCGTTTAATGCTCCTTACCTAACCATCCACTGATATAGGTAAATGTCATAGACATAATTTCAAAAAGGTACATCTCACTCTATAAAAATAGACGTACAGATATATCAATTTGAAATTGGTGCATAACAACGAATATTCAAAACCAAATATTTGCCGACCGGCAAACAACCCAGGTGATTTCCTCAAATATCACCAATTACAATGAATCCCGATATAATGAGGATGATCACCTAATTCCCAATAACTTACTCCCACTCATCATCTGTAAAACCATACAGATGTGAGAATCCAACCTGGTAAATACATACCCTGGAGCAAGTGTCTAATTGGGAAATCAGTTTTCTTTTAACAGTACACAGTGAAACTGAAACATTGAAATGTTTCGATGGGGTATCCTGGTATTCCTACTAATGCCTCTTACATTGTCCAGATTCACAACTGCAACCTTATAATTCTTTGCCACCTCTCTAAATTCCTTTATATGTCTTTAGTCATTACCTTCTGTACACCCCTTTAGGCCAAATGGTTTTCTTCCTTCCCTACCGTTTGGAACCAGCCTATGGTTTGGAAGAAGACTATCCAATAAGCATAATGGGTGTACTGTCCTAATCCTAGGAGCACTCGCAATGCGAGAGAAGGTGAGGATAAAAGACACCTGAATGAACCTTATTCCTATTTCTCCTGAACCAGGATCCATCCCCGAACTGGAACAAGTTCCTTTCGAGTTCGTATATAACCATACGATGGATTATCCAATAAACTGGGATCTTCGCAGTGATGCAGAGTGTCCTGGAGAAATACAAAGGTGATTTAGGATTGGCGAAGAAATACTTGGTTTGGTCGTGAATAGCAGTCGCAATTTACTTTGCCCTCTTACTAATCCCTTGCTTTGTCTTAACTTAATACCTTCTGCACACCGTTTAGGCTAATTGGTTTTCTTCATTCCCTACCGGTCGGCACCTGCCTATGGTTTGGAAGAAGACTATCCAATTTGCGTAATAGGTGTACTATCTCCTAAACCAAGGAGTACTCGCAATCTGAGAGAGAAGGTAAAAGGAAAAGACAACTGAATAGTCCTATTCGTTTTCTCCAGAACCAGAAACCATTCTCAAATTCCTTCGAGTTCGTATATAACCATACGATGGTTTTGTCCAATGGAAGTGGACGTTCGTAGTAATACGGGGTGTCCCGGAGAAAAGGGTAAAAGTAGGAGTGGCAATGAGGTTTGCAACTCTGACAATCCAAAAGCCAGTGTTAAGAAGGTTCGGTGAACTTGGTCACTGAGTCATAGTCTAGGGTCGGGTCAACGGTCGCTGCCAAAGAGAGAGAGAAAAGAAACACTCATCGTGCACTCTAACCTAGATCAGAATGGTTATCACTTTATCTAATCTGGAAACCTCCCACTGTAACGTCAAATTCTTCCCCAAACCTGAAAGAAGAATTAGCCGGGATCACCCGAGGAGTAAACCAACTCATCAGTGGGAATCGGGATCCAACTATCATCGCATGATAACGTGACGGAATCCACTCACGTTATCACACTCCAGAAGGTATGCGCATATCTGGCAAGTTTCAGTTCTTTTGAAACTCCCGATGTGGATTTCTACCCCATGCTCTTATGACCTTGACTTTGGCCAACATATCATAAGTCACATGTCAAGTTCTACCCGTCATTATCCAGGTTAATTTGAACCCACCCGTACCTACCCTTGACTTTGGCCAAAATGGCAGTACGACTGTCCCAAACCAACGCATCTATCTATGCTGCATATGAATACCCAATAGCTACCAAACACTGTGCCTTGACTTTGGCCAACATACACAGCTTGAATACTATTGACTATCCATATGAAACGACGGAGGGCTACGAATGGTTTCTGGCGAAAACCTTTAACGTAATGAACTTGATATCGTTGAAGGAACTGATAGCTTTATAAAAATATAGTGACGAAAACCTTTGCTAAAGAGGTCACTCCCGGTGAAGGGATCTCGGCTCTTTCCCCGTAGAATGAGGTGCAGGATATTCCAACTGAATACCACGGTGCAAAGCAAAAGTAATCGGCTATAGTGAAGTTATTGCCCTGACGCAAACTTTTGTCCAAGGGGTCACTCCCGGTGAAGGGATCTCGGCCCTTGCCTCGTCGACTGAGGAGCAGGATATTCCAACTGAATACCACTGTGCAAAACAAAAGAGAACGCCCTTGCAATAACAGCTTTTTGAAAAAGTGTTCCAACAACATCAAAATAGGTTTGTTTAGCTTGCATTGATCCGAATCAACGCAGTCCCATCAATTGATCACACCACAAAGAACGAAAATATACTGACGTACGTATATGCCATCCGCATTCGCCACCGGGTCCCGTCATCACCCGTTAGGTTAGCTAACTAACGACAGAGCGGGGACTGGACTAGTGCGGATGCAAAACATATACAACATCTACTAATATATATAAAATATATAATTTTCGCTCAAGGCGTGATAAAAAAGCAGCAGCACAGAAAAGTACAGCAACACAGAACAATACAGATATCTGGGATCCCCGGGTTTCACAGAGCCGCTACTGAAACCCGACGTTCCCCTGGTCGTGTGGATAGCCTGTGCAATGAAAACCTCGACCCCTACGGGCGCGGCAAGTTACCCGCCAAAACCTGAAGCGAGGCCGCCCCCTTCAGCAACGTGAATGGACCACCCAGCACTTCACGGAATCCGGTAACTTGGGCACCCCTCCTGGGTCAACCTATACCCCCTACGAGTGCGGCGAATAGCCCGCCAATTCTAGAGTGAAACCCCCTCCGTCTCAATGCCATGAGATGCGGGTTCGTTGCCCTCTAGAACCCGGCTATCCGTGCACCCTTCCGCGGGGTAATCCTAGTACAGAAAGTAAAATATACATACAACGGGTACATCGACCGCAACCTGGTCGTGCCCCAAAAGAATAATACAAACAGGCAGTGACGGCAGTCCACATGTCGGACGCTCGCCCCGCAATATCAAATGTACATATAAAATAGAACTGTACAAACATTGCATCCAGGCTATCCCCCACGACCGATCCGCAACATCACAGCACAACACAGAACATCAACGTGAATGTCACGTTCGTAAATCCGTCTAAAAGGGCTATAGCAGATAGACGGGATTTACCGATCGAGTGACATTCACGGTCGCGGATATAATGTAAATACTGTGAACTAGCATGTTTAAAATATCCGATCGAACAAATTTATCGAAGTGGGCCCCAAACAGTACTAAAGCAGTTACAGAAAATCTGGGCCCAAAAATAATATCCCAAAACCCCTATTTCCTATTCAAAAGCCCTCTGGAAAAATTTGGCCCAATAAGGACACTTTATCACCGCGGAACCGCGGCCAAACCAGGGGTTTGGCCGCGTTTCCGCGGTCGTACTAACGAATCATTGGATCAAATTTTCCCAGAATTCTTATAATTTCCTGCTTGTGTTTCTGCAATGACCTGAAAAATTTTTTGGAGCAGAAAAAAATTTCGACAGAAAACACAATGCATTGAAAATACGGTTTTTGGGGATTTTGTTCGATCGGGTTTCAAACACACTAGAGCAAGCTAGGCATGGTTAATGGCGTGGCTCTGATACCAATGTAAGTCCGCGGGGGCGCCCCTGCCGTCGATCCGACGCTGGAAACGCGGAAACAAAAAACTTTGCAAAACTTGCAACCGGCACCACCGCGCACTTTTCACCCGGATCGGGCCATTAACCTAGCAACTAGCAAAGTAAAAGATGGGTGGAGAAGTATACCAAGCGATCCGTGTCCTTCGGTCTTCGTCTCCACTCCGATCTCCCGCGGACTCTCCGTCCGTCACGTCCTCGTCGAAACGGGCACCACATCGCCAAAGTCTTTTACGGGCTCCCACCTCTTTACCGAGGCAACTCGGGCGCGAAGTTGGCTAGCCGATGCGTCCAAGGGATGCTGTAGAATAGTGTAGTAGCCATGTCTCTTTGGGGTTTATGAGGTTGCCATTTATGGAGGAATTTGTGCACAAGAATTTTCATGGATGCTTGAGGGAAAAATGGAGCATCCAAGGAAATGAGCTCGGCCAAAAGAATTTTTTGTGCTCCCTGGAAATATGTGGGTTGAGTGTATACATATTAAAACCATGCAAAAGGAAATTTTCCCTCACCACTAAAACAATCAGCACACTCACAAATGGGGGGGACCCACGAAATTGCATGAAGGAATTTTCCCACCAAAAATTAAACCTCTCTCTCCACTCATTAACAGTGGCCGGCCCCTTCACAAAATGGTGGGGTAAAAAGAAAAGATTAAATCAAGAGGAGAATAATAAATAGATAATTATCAAAAGGTCACCCTCATCTCACTAATCAATCTCTTTTTCAAACCATCATGAAAAGCAATGAGTAAGACAAGAATGGAATCTCATGATGAAGAGGCTACAATTATGCAAGAAACTCCTCCACAAAATGTTATTTTCAAATGTGCAAATAACACCCTCCAACGGATAGTCCGGCCGTGAAGGAATAAAAGAAAACCGGCCGGAACGGAATGCAAACTGGCAACCCCAGAAAACCGATCCCGTAATAAATTACAGGAAAACCCCGCTACTGCAAATACATGCCCGCATTTGTATTCCCACTGAACACAAAAGCAAAGAGACAAAATCTACACTGTCTAATACTAGGATCCGGCTTAAGCCAAAGCCGGCTAGTAAAATCCGTCCGATCATGATCCGTGCAATACCGCACGTATCTGATCGAACCCTGCCATATCTCCATACGGCCTCTACAGCGTTTCGCCCGAAACTTGAGTAACTGAGTGTGGTGGACTCTAAAGACTCGTCAATACTATGGCTGTGGATTTAACCACCAGCACGTCAGAGGTATAAGCCAATACGTAACGGGCTACCAGGTATTGACCAAAAGGAACGTCGATGAGCGAACTCATCCTGACACCCTACTGAGCCTGTCAGTGACAATATCCGTACAGTCCGGTCCGTTCGTCTATGAGCATCGCATGGCGGGCCTAGGGGGTTGGTAAAAGTCAGACCCCCAAAAGCGGTACAAGTCGTGTCGGAGTGTAGCCCAGAACACCCTGAGATACTACTGGAATACCTACCAGCAAATCTCCTGCCTTGGCCAAGGATTTTTCATGTTCTGGCTCTCCTAGACACAGCGCGACCTCACCCCCAATACCGGGAGAGACGAACCTCTGCAGATCCGCTCACTGCCTCCATGTGGCTCGGGACTGTACCCAACTAAAACCTGTTTGCACGACTCCTTTGAGCCGTGGTAGGGTAGTAATCAAAGCACAGTGGGAACTCACACGAGACAAATGACGATCTCAGGTCGATGAACTAACCTGTACACATGTCACCAGGGAACTGCTATCTGATGTCTGGTATAATCCCAACTAGCAGGCTCCCGGCGAGTCCTGTCCGGTGTACTCATAACCCAATGAGCACCTGTATACATCTTAGGTGAACCAACTGACACCAGTGGCTTGTGAGACCGGCCACCGCCCCTCGTCGGGGTCTCGACTGTATACACTAGTCTACTCTAGAGAATCGATGCCCTGTCTCGAAACTCCCACGACTAGGGACCTTTTAAGGATGTGCTTATAGACTCCAGCTCTCACTTATATGATCGTCCTCATACTGCTGGTAGTCAAGCAAGAATCCTAGGGGCTCTATCAACGTGTAATAGCGACTCATAAGGTCGCCTAAAGCAGTACACGATGATAAAGATAAACCAGATAGCATACTATCATCTCGAGTAAGACTGTCCTACCGGGACAGGTCCTCCCTCAATCATTGCAATCACGTGCCTGTGATCCAATAATTGACTCTGAGGGCACTATCTCCAACATGTACCAGACCAGATGTGGCATACGCATTGAGCATAGTAAGCCGGTATCAAGCAAACCCAGGGGAGAAGCACTGGATAGCAGTGAAGAACATTCTCAAGTACCTGAGGAGGACTAAGGAGATGTTCTTAGTGTATGGCGGAAAAGACCTCCAGATGGAGGCCTTTGCCGACTCAGGCTTCCAGAGTGACAAAGATGACTCCAACTCCATGTCGGGTTATGTCTTTACCCTCAATAGAGGGGCGGTCTGTTGGAAGAGTTCCAAGCAGGAGACCGTTGCTGACTCAACAATGGAAGCGGAGTACATAGCTGCTTGCGATGCCGCAAAAGAAGCAGTCTGGATGAAGAAGTTCCTCACAGAACTTCAGGTGGTTCCTACCAGTGTTGGTCCAATACCTCTGTATTGTGACAACAATGGCGCTATAGCTTTAGCGAAGGAACCCAGGTCCCATCAGAAGTCCAGACACATCTTAAGGCGGTATCACCTGATCAGGGAGATCGTAGATCGCCGGGAGATCGGGGTGAAGAGAGTAGAGACGGAGAATAACATTGCTGATCCATTCATAAAGGCCCTTCCTCAGACACAGTTCGAGAGGCTATTCGAGATGATAGGTCTACGATATGCCAGCTCATGGCCCTAGTGTAAGTGGGAGATTGTTAGTGTATATGCCTTAGGGGCCATTATTGTATCATACTAGATTGTATATTACTTAATGGAAGCTTGGGATATTCACAGTTGTATATACAGTCTTGCTAAAAATGGTAGTATGCTACTTGGTTTGTGTCTACTTTAATATGTGCATATGTTTCTTGTAACGTATCACTTATACATATTAGTAGAGCCCATAGGATCTTTGCTTGATTGCCAGCGTTGTGATGGCAGTCACACTAGTAGGGGCTGGGTAGTCTGTAAGCAACATCCTATAAAAAGTCCCTGGTCGTTGGATTATCGAGATAGGGCATCGATATTCCGGAGTAGATTAAGTGTGTACGCTTCTCATCCCAGTTGGGGAGATGGTCTGTCCCATAGCCATCAGTACGTCGTACTGGAGATAGTATACAGGTGCTCGTTAGGTTACGGGTATACCGGACAGGACTCGCAGGGGAACTGATTGGTTGGTATTATACCCGTCGTCAGTTAACAGTTCCCAGATGACATGAGTATAGCATAGTCCGCAGACTTGACACTGCTACTTCGCCTCGAGTGTGTCCCACTGTTCTTAGATTGCTACCCTACCACGGCTCAAAGGAGTCGTGCAAACAGGTAGCAGTTGGGTGCAGTCCCGAGCACATGGAGGCAGTAGTGGTTAGATAGGATTCGTCTCTCCCGGTATTGGGAGATGATATCGCGCTGTGTCAGAGAGCCATTACGCAAAGTCCCTGGCCAGGGCAAGCGAGATATACTGGTAGGTTCCAGTAGCTTCTTAGGGTGTAATGGGCTTCGCTCCGACACGACTTATACAGCTGTTAGGGGACTGACGCTTGCCGCCCCCTAAGCTTGATATGCGATAGTCTTAGACGAACAGACCGGACTGTACGGAGATTGTCACATCAGGCTCAGTGGGAGTTCGGATGATTTTCCTCATCGGCCTTCTTATCGACATCTACCTGGGGACCGTTACGTACAGCTAGTGCCGCTTGCGGTCTGTGGTTAAACCCACTGCTAGCGTAGTGTCGAGTCTTTAGAGTCCCACACAGAGAGTTTCCCTGCTCTAGGCGAAACGATATAGAGGTCGTATGGTTTTATGACAAGGGTTCGGACGCGTACGTGTGTTTACGCACGTACGACTTTTCGGACAGTTTTTACTAGCCGGCTTTGGTTTAAGCCAGATTCTAGTATCGGGTTATTGGATTTATACAGTCTAATGTTTTTCCGTGTTTTCACGGATTGGAGGGGCGTTCTTGTAATTTGTCGGGAAGCTTCTAAAAGAGTGGTGACTTGGGGGTAAGGTGGCATTGCATTAAATGAGATTAATGACTCATTTGTGTGATTCATCCATGTCATTAATGCATCATAAATGCTTAATGACTCATGGAGATGAATCACTCATAGATATTTATGAAGCATGGTTGTTAATTCTATTATTTCATTTTTGGATAAATAAATAATACTTCATATATATTATGATACATCATTATCTCATTTCATTCTCATCTTCACCTTCTTTCTCCTCAAGCTCACTCTCTCTTCAAACCCTAACCCTAACCTCTCATGTGTTGAGATCAAGGGTTAGCTAGACTAATACATCCATAACCTCACTCTATATCCCCTAGGTAGCTTAGATTAGCACTTTAAGCAACCTAGTTATCTCAAGTTTGAGATTAAGCTTGGCGTAGGAGCTTTCGGGTGGATCGTCTTTGATTCGAGGAGGCCGTTGAGGTGCCGATGTTCTAAGGAGCCTACGAGGAGTGGAGGACAGCGATGAAGACCCGAAGGACATGTAACGTGAGGTATAACTTCAAATCCGAGTAGTTAAACCTCTAGTAGTTTGTTAGCAATGGTTTAGATAACGATTCATGCGCTCAAGTCTGTGTTACGAAGCTTTGATAATCGTTTTTCATATATTCCGCCTCCCCGCAAGTTCGTGGGGTGCGTGACATGGACTTACACGATTCGCGTCGACCCACAAGGAAATCATTGTCTTTGCAGGAATCTCTCGATTCGTCTCGACTCCGGGGAAATCAGTGTCCTTGGCAAAATCTCTTGATTCAGGGAACTCAGCATCCTTGGCGATAACCTTTTGATTCGCGTCGACCCGCAAGGAAATCAGTGTCTTTGCAGGAATCTCTCGATTCGTCTCGACTCCGGAGAAATCCGTATCCTTGGCAAAACCTCTCGATTCAGGGAAATCAACATCGTTGGCGAGAACCTTTTGATTCGCGTCGACCCGCAAGGAAATCAGTGTCTTTGCAGGAATCTCTCGATTCGTCTCGACTCCGGGGAAATCAGTGTCCTTGGCAAAATCTCGATTCAGGGAAATCAGCGTCCTTGGCGAGAACCTCTCAATTCGCGTTGACCCGTAGAGAAATCAGTGTCTCTGCAGGAATATACGATGTCAGGAAAACGGAGCCATGGCAAAGTCCCTAGTTCCAGGTCCCGATGGTTCACCAACAACTTAAAGACAAACCGTGGCATTCGTCTCGATACAGCAGACGCAATGCCACCAAATGAAGCGAAGGCAATATTCTTAGCTTCACGGTCTTGATGGCAACTCATATAAAACCTGAAAAACTACCGGAGATCATCCCACACCAGCGCGGAGTGGTTATGACACATCGGGGCTCCCAAACTGAGCCTAACCTCAAGTAAAAAGCGACATGGAATATCCCTAACGCTTGCTCTTTCGACGGTAATATCACCTGGAAGATTGCTTGAAGACGTCTTGTCCAGCCCCCAAAGGGATCAGAGACACGACAGTCGCGGGGCTACTCGAACAGCAAGATTATGCGTCGAGGAATACACCAGCCAACGCGACCGTACGACGGGTAAAAAACCCTAGTACCACAGGCCCTAACGAACTTCTATTAGCAGGAGTTAACTGTGACGTTAGGAAATCCTTGCGGGAACTTCTCGATTCGTCTCGACTCGTGGGGAAAATAATGTTCCTGCGAGAACTTCTCGACTCATCTCGACACGTAGGGAAAAGCCTTAGGCAATGGGGATAAGGACCTGTTTCTTAAGCACTGGGCCCTGCAGGTCAGTACAAAATGGACTCTTGCATACTATTCACGGGCCACACTCTCCAAAGTCGAATCTCGACAAGGAGGGAAATAACCACTTACGGGTCCTCTCGACTTGTAAGAGGGAAAATTCTCTTGTGAGATCCTTAAAACTCTCAAGAGAAAACGCGCTTAGGAATCCTCACGATTCCTAAGGAGAAAATACACCTACGAGATCCTCTCGACTCATAGGGAGAAAAGTCTTTATGAGACCCTCACGGCTCATGAAGCTGAAAAGCCTTAGGCAACAGATCTGAACCTGCTTCCTAAGCGACCGCTACCTCTCGAAGAATTCAAAACGGAATGCTCTCTCGATTATCTACAGGCTACGCTTACTAAAGTAATATGCCAACAACAAAGCAGAAAATAAAGGAAGGAAAGCGAAAAATTTGTCATTCATACTTCGGAAAATTCTTACATCTATAAAGACAATAAACAAAAGATGCATCGAAATGTTTACAATGGTAAAACCTCATATCCAGGGCATGGATTGAGGAATTCGAAAGTAAGGTCGTCTAGAATCTTTCTAGCCTTTCTGACCATTCTCGTGTGCATCCTCTCGCGATCGCGGGTGTCGAGATCGTCACCAATGCCCTCCTCCCTTTGATATGAAGCAATTATCGTCGTCTGCTGGAAAGTTTGATGCAGAATATCAATGAGGTTATCTCGACGCTTCTTTGAGATCAGGCCAGACAGGTACACCGAGTGCACTTTGTCTTCAACATCATCCAGCGCATTTAGCGGCATGGCTTCGTAAAACCCAGGAAGTGCTCCCCAAATTGCTCCCACTACGATCTTCAAAAGAGCGGAGCGACGAGGAAGCAGTCGACCATTGTGTGTGTATAGACGAGCCATAATCTCCGCATATTGGGCATCTGTAAACTCTTGGTTCTAGCGACGACCCTGTACGGGAATATCCTCATAAGAGATAAACTCGTTCAGACTATATAAATGAACAGCTATAGTGCCTGAAAAGAAACATCATTAAAAGATTAGTAATGAGGAAATCCTCAAGAAATTCTCATTAAATGAGAAATCTCTCGGTCAGAGGAGTAAATCTCTCTTCGAGAGCAATACTCTGTGACAGAGTGACACTTGTCAAACTCTGATCATGAAGGAATAAAATTCCTCAAGAGCTTTGCTCTGGGAAAAAAATAATAATGATGAAATAATCCATCAGAAAAATTGAAATCAATTTTTATGAATTAAAAATTCTGGGATCTTCAAGATCCATGAATAAACTCTTAAGAGTTCTTCATAAGAGATTAAAAAATTTACATGTTATCAAGAGAGCAAAAGCTCTCTTAATGAAACCCTAAAAGGGTTTTCTTTAGATCAAAGATCTATGAAGAGGAAGGCTCTGTTAATGGGTAAAACCCTAGATTATTAAAAGATTTAATCTTTACCTAAGTTTTGACAGAGTTTTGACTCTTAAAATCTCTTAAGATGAAGAGCTATGCTCTGAATAAAAATTCTCAAAGAAAGGAGATGAACAGAATCATCTAAACGACCAAAGGTTCTATTTATAGGCATTGAAATGCCTCTTCAACTTCTGAGTTGATCCAAGGGCGCAAATGCTGCCACCGCTGCACTCACATGTGGGCCACGTGAGCGCAACGGTGGGAGGACATTTGTTTCCCCCAATCTGAGCAAAGCTCTGTTTGAAATTCGAATTTCAAAAATTAAAGCAACGCTTCAGATCCAGCGCCAGGTGCGCTGCGCCCTAGGCAGCGCACCGCAGCGCACCATGTGTGCGCTAGCACTAGGCACGCTGCGCGCCACGTGTCAAACATGGGTGCACTAGCGCAGGACGCGCTGCGCTCTGAACAGCGCGCCACGTGTCAAACACAGGTGCGCTAGCGCAAAGTGCGCTGCGCTCTGAGCTGCGTGCCACGTGCAAAGCACGGGTGCGCTAGCACTGGAATTAAAAATTCCCCATCCTTAGATCAAAAGATCTAATAATAATGATAAATCATTAATTAACCAGAATTAAATTCTGTTATGGAAAGATTTTTCAATCTTGTTAAAGACAATAAGATTGCCTTCTGTAAAACAGAAGCCCTAGGATCAAAGATCCAATGGTAGGGAAACGTCCCCAAGTCAACCAGAGAAAGATCTCTTTAACTGATTCAACAAATCAGCTTGCCCTATATAAAAGCCCCAAGACTTCAAGTCTGATATAGAGAAACCCCTCCATAAACTTTGAAAAATTAAAAGAAAAAGAGCAAGCTCTTGCAAGAAGATACTTCTTCAAGGTAAAAATGATGGATGATGAACACAGCGATGAAATCATCTCATAGAAAGAAAAATTTATTTCTTTAGACAGATCATAGATCTACAAGACAAAAAAATCTTTCACAAAAGAGATCAAAAGATCTCATCATAAAATAAAAGAAGAACACAATTCTTCTCACAGATCATGGATCTATAAAGGCAAAGCCTTTCATCAAAATAAGAGATTGAAAATCTTTCCTGCAAAATAAGAACTGTTGTTCTTAAATCTTGAGACAAAGCCTCATTTAAAAGAACATAAATTTGTTTGCAGATCATAAAATTGATCAAATGCGCTTTGCGCTCTTGAAATGCGCTTTGCGCTCATGAAATGCGCCTTGCGCTCTTGAACAACGCTTCTGCGCTCTCTGGACCGGCGCTAAGCACCAAATGTGCCACGTGTCAACCACGTATACGCCAATTAACAACTTGCGCTTTGCGCTTCTGAAATAGCGCACTGCGCTCATGGGCCGGCGCTCAGCGCCAAGCGCACCACGTGTCACTCACGTGTGCGCTACTAAACTAGCGCTCTACGCTCATAAATTGGCATCATGCGCTCATCATCTGGTGCAAAGCGCCAAGCGCGACACGTGTCAACCATGTGTGCGCTACTTGGAAGAAGCGCATTACGCTCTTTAACTGGCGCCAAGCGCGACACGTGTCCCTTACATGTGCGCCACGTGGCAGAAGTGCACTGCACTCTTTGACTGGCGCAAAGCGCCTGGCGCGCCACGTGTTGCGCTGACAGAACATAAATTGTTCTTTAATAAGCCCAGAGCTCTGGCGAATGCTCAGCATTCAATAAAAGACAAAAATATTGTCAGAAGGGCCAAGCCCAAATAAAGGCTCAATAGCCCAAAATAAAATGTTAAACATTTATTGGACTTAGCCCAAAATTGGCCATAAGTCCTCAACTCATATTAATTGAGCCCATCTGCTCATGAATATTTTAACAGATTTTAGTCCCAAATTGGACTACAGATCTTCCAACCAACTCATACCGGTTCGAGGGTATATCTCTTTACTCCTCTGATATTTGTCGTTGTAATCCTTCAACGTCTTCAGAGAGGTGACAGGTCTCGACAACCACACATTTCTACGGACTGTGGAGTCCTTAAACTCACGGACTACGATGTCCTTAATCTCGGACTATGGGGTCCTTTAAAACCCATGGACTATGATGTCCTTAACCTGGACCGAGATGTCCTTAAACTAACATTGGACCGTAATGTCCTTAAACTAATCGACCGCAATGTCCCTAAACTAAATAATAGAGTCCAAATGCTCTTTTGTTGGATCTAAATGATCCCGTTAAGTTGATCTTAGTCTAAAAATCAGACTAACGTATCCTTAACAAACGTTTAAGTTGATCTTAGTCTCAAATGAGGCTAACGTATCCTTAAACCCAACCCCCAAACCCAAATCTAAGAAGATTCGGATTTGGACTAATCCACGCCCTACGGGCGACAACATAAATTAGTCTCCATATACAATCCATGGACAATCAAAAACAAAACAAACACCCACGACACGAAGTGACCATCTTGAGAAGGAGAAAGTTGTTACCGCGATGCAGTAGCGTAATTAACTGCAGAGGCTTGCGCCTGCAGGAAAGAGCGTCCCCACAATCAAAAACCTCTCAAATGAGGGGGAATCTGACGAAGTCTGCTATATCGGTCGCATCCGTTTAAACCTTCGATACACGGTGCCATAAATCAACTTGGCATCTTCGGAGAGGTGGACAGATCGCACCAATTAACATCTGCCCTCGGAATTCAAGCCCGGACGTCCTAACGTCCCGGTCGCGTCCTTCGGTGGGGAACACCAGAGATCAGAACACTGTACAAATTTCACCCAAAAATACCAACACAGAACCGAGATCGCCGGCCATATTACCAAAGTGCTCGGCCAAAATCCGAGGGTAGGTGTTGAAATTTGTACGGTGTTCATATTGTATCACATACAACATTCTGCAACTGTTTGAAATTTTTTTTGACTCTCTGGAAAAATGTACAGAAACTATGGTTTGATGTCGGGTGTTGCGGAGTGTTCTCCGCCGAAAACAGAGACCGGGACGTTGGGACGTCCGGCCTGAATTTTAGGGGCAGATACTATTTGGTTTTATCCGTCCACCTCTCCGAAAATTTCAAGTTGATTTATGGCACCGTATTCAGAGGTTTAAACGGATGCGGACGTTGTAGCATATTTCGTCAGATTCCCCCTCGTTTACGAGGGGTTTTTTATTATGGGGACGCCCTTCCTTGCAGGTGCAAAACCCTGCAGTTAATTACGCTACCGCATAGCGGTAACCACTTTCTCCTTCTCCAGATGGTCACTTCGTGTCGTGTGTGTTTGTTTTATTTTTGGTTGCCCGTGGATTATATACGGAGACTAATTTATGTTGTCGTCCGTAGGGCGTGGATTAGTTCAAATCCGTATTTTCTTAGATTTGGGTTTGATTTGGGTTTAAAGATCGTTAATCTCATTGAGATTAAAATCAATTTAAACGTTTGTTGATGATACATTAGTCTAATTTTAGACTAAGATCTACTCAACAGGATTTTGGGATCATTTAGATCCAACGAAAGAGTATTTGGACTCTATCGTTTTAGTTTAGAGACATTGCAGTCCACTGTTTAAGGACATCATAGTCCATGAGTTTAAGGACCTCATAGTCTGTAAAGTTTAAGGACGTCATACTCCATGAGTTTAGGGACGTCATGGTCCACTAGGTTTAAGAACATCATAGTCCGTAAAGTTGAAGGACGTCATAGTCCATGAGTTTAAGGACGTCATAGTCCGTAAAGTTTAAGGACGTCATAGTCCGTAAAGGTTAAGGACCTCATAGTCCAGTTTAAAGACATCATACTCTGGTTTAAAGACATCATAGTCTGTAAGGTTTTGATTTAACCATTTAGAGATGCACCAAAAGTTATTGGTTATTAGGACCCTTCATCTCTCTGAAGACGCTGAAGAATTACAGCGACGTGTATCAGAGGTATGAAGAGATGTACCCTTGAACCGATGTTGGTTGAGAGATCTGTAGTCAAGATTTAGGACTAAGACCAATTAAAGAGATTGTGAGCACATGGGCTCAGTTAATCTGAATTGAGGACTTATGGCCAACTTGGGCTCAGTCCACTCAGATTTGAATAAAGTGTTGAATATTTGTTTGGGCTCAGTCCCTTTTGGTTCAATAATACTGAACATTAATTTTGGTTCCGACACCCCTCTTTTTTTTGTTTTTTATTGGGTGTTGAACACTCTTTACGGTGCAGAGCGCTTTATGTAAAGAACACTTTGTGTTCCCTCAGCGCATACGTGAGGAGCACGTAGTGCGCTTGGCGTTGAGCGCCACACCTAGAGTGCTGAAGCGCTTCTTATGGAATAGCGCACACGTGAGGAGCACGTGGGGCGCTTGGCGCTGAGTGCCAGACCTGGAGCGCTGAAGCGTTTCTAATGAAATAATGCACACATGAGGAGCATGCGGTGCGCTTGGCGCTGAGCGCCAGTCAATGAATGCGGAGCGCTCTTCTAAAATAGTGCCCACGTGAGGAACACGTGGAGCGCTTGGTGCTGATCGCCGGACTTGGAGCGCTAAGACGTTTCTTGTAAAATAGCGCACACGTGAAGAGCACGTGGTGCGCTTGGCGCTGAACGCCAGACCTGGAGCGCTAAAGCGCTTATTTTGAAATAGCGCACACGTGAGGAACACGTGGTGCGCTTGGCACTGAGCGCCAGACTTGGACCGCTGAAGCGCTTCTTTGGCAGTTCTGATCAGTTCTGTGCTCTGAGAATTAAATTCTCATTTATAAGAGACTTTGTCTCATGGATCTAAAAACTAAGTTCTTCTTTTTATGAAGAGATACTATGATCTCTTCTGTTTTTGTGAGAGACTTTGTCTTATAAATTTGTGATCTAGAAAAGAACTATGTTCTTATGATGTGAGAGTTAAACTCTTAAATATGGAGAAGATGTTATGATCTCTTTTCTTTTTCCTCACCTTGAAAGGGGTTCTTCTTCTTAGAGCTTGTTCTTCTCTTTTTCTTTTCTGAGAATTTGAAGTTTAGGGGGGTTCCTCTCTATTCTTCTTCTTTCAATTTGAGAACTTATGGGGAGGTCTTTCCCTCTGCAAGACTTGAAGTCTTGGGTTCTTTATATAGGGGAGGCTGATTTGTTGAATCAGTTAAGGAAATCTTTCTCTGATTAATTTGGGGATATTTTCCCACCATTGGATTTTTGATCTTAAGGCTTCTGTTTTACAGAAGATAATTTTCTTGTTTTTAACAAGATTGGAAAAATATTTTTCCATACAGAACTTATTCTGTATCTTGGTGATTGTTAATCACCATTGGATCTTTGATCCAACGGTGCTCTGATTTACAGAGCACAATCTTTCCTGTTTGGAAAGATTTGAGGAGTATTTTCTCAACAAAATTTTATTCTGTAATTTGATAATTTATTCATCTCAGTTGGATCTTTGATCCAATGGTAGAGAGCATTTAGTTCTAGTGCTGGCGCTCTCATGCTTTCCATGTGAGGCGTTGCCTCAGAGTCTTGGACTCTTAGCGCTAGCACTCTCGTGCTTTGCATGCGAGGCGCTACCTTAGAGTCCTTGACTCTTGGCGCTAGCGCACATAACATTAGTGTTCTCATGCTTTGCACATGAGTGATGCCTCAGAATCTTTGACTCCTAGCTCTGGCACTTTTATGAGGCGCTGCCTCATTTCAAATTTCAAATTTTGAAATTTGAAATAGAGCTTTGCTCTCTGATTGGGGGAAACACGGAGTTGTTTCGGTTTCATAATCCTACATTAATCCGTCTAATTCTTTAGCTAGGCTCTGATACCACTGAAGGGTTCCTAAACACGGCAGCAAGGTTTCGGATAGCATCATCCATGCCAAGTTTAAATTTTTGCCATGTTTAAACAACCCAAGACAAGATCTTTAATTAGAGAATCAAACTATAACATCAAGTAAACTATTTTACTTCCAAATGATAGGGATTAAAACCTTTGTAGTCCGTTCCTTCGCTTCATAAGCTCCGAGTTGTAGTCCCTTCGTTGCGATCATCACGTTCCTGGACTTTAGAGAGGCTCCATGAGGAAAATGATCCATGGTAGCTTGAAGTCTTCACAATCAAAGATGATCTACCTTGAGGAATCACAAACCCAAACTATTATTTCACTAATTAAAGATTAGTGAAGCTAACACACTAATCTATATGGCTTGTTTAGAAGAGGATGATGAAGTAGGAATTTTGCTCTCTTTAGTTTTCTATTTCTCACAGTTTTTCATCACTTGAAAAATCAAGCAAGCTCTTTTGTGAAGAAGAAGAAGAAGAAAAAAGTGATGAAAGAAAATAAAATTTTTGTTGAGGTTAGAAATGCAACCAAGGGTTAAGCATGTCATGCTTAACCCTTGTAGAGAATTAACCATGGCAAAATGGTTAGGGTTAGCTTAACAAATATCTTAGAAATATCAAGAGAGTGGACTAAGTCAATAAGGAAAATATCGCATGCATTAATCTACAAATTTGAATTATCTAAAATAAATAAAACCTAACCCTAATTACAAAACATGGTGTGGTTCCCTTAAACCCTAGTTGCATGTGTAACCCTAGCATGTTACAATATCACATATCACATATATAATATTTTGTAACAAAAGAAAAGAATATTTTAAACATATATCACATATATGTTAAAAGTATCCAAATATAAGAAAATGAAATACTTAAGTGAGCAATATATTAGTTAATGTAATTTAATATATCTAATATATAATTCTACATTAAATTATTAAATCAACATTTGATTTAATAATCCGGCTATATTACATATTGTTCCCCTCCGAATGACGGCGCGACAAGGACGTCTTGCCTGAAATTCGGGGCAGATGCTAATTGGAGCTATCCGTCCACCTCTCCGAAGATGCCAAGTTGATTTATGGCACCATATATCGAAGGTTTAAACGGATGCGGCCGATATAGCAGACTTCGTCAGATTCCCCCTCGCTTGAGGGGTTTTTGATTGTGGGGACGCTCTTCCCTGCAGGCGCAAGCCCCTGCAGTTAATTACGCTACCGCATCGCAGTAACAACTTTCTCCTTCTCCATATGGTCACTTCATGTCGTGTGTGTTTGTTTTGTGTTTGGTTGCCCGTGGATTGTATACGGAGACTAGGTTATGTTGTCGCCCGTAGGGCGTGGACTAGTCCAAATCCGTATTATCTTAGATTTGGGTTTGGGGGTTTGGGTTTAAGGATACGTTAGCCTCATATGAGACTAAGATCAACTCAAACGTTTGTTAAGGAGACGTTAGTCTAGTTTTAGACTAAGATCGACTTAACGGGATCGTTTAGATCCAACAAGAAAGCAATTGAGGTCCCTATTGTTTAGTTTAATGACATTGCGGTCGATAGGTAGTTTAAGGACATTGCGGTCCAATGTTAGTTTTAAGACGTTGCGGTCAAGGTTAAGGACATCATAGTCCGTGGATTTAGGGATTCCACAGTCCATCGTTAGTTTTAAGACATCACGGTCAAGGTTAAGGACGTCATAGTCCGTTGTTAGTTTTAAGACATCCTGGTCAAGGTTAAGGACATCATAGTCCATGAGTTTAAGGACCCTACAGTCCATTGTTAGTCTTAAGACATCCCGGTCAAGGTTAAGGACATCATAGTCCATGTGTTTAAGGACCCCACAGTCCGTATCAATGTGTGGTTGTGGGACCCGTCACCTCTTTGAAGACGTTGAGGAACTACAACGACAAATATCAAAGGAATGAAGAGATGTACCCTTGAACCAAGGCAGATTAGATGATCTGTAGCCCAATATGGAACCAAGACCAATTAATTATATTATGAGCCCATTGACTCAGTTAAATTTGAATTGAGGACTTATGGCCTTCTTGGGCTAAGTCCAATCATGTTTGAAATATTGGCCCTCTGTTGGTCCATTAGACATATTCAATTGCAAGGGAGGCTTTGCCTCTAGAAACTTAGCCAATTGGGCTAAAACTAGTGTTAAACACTAAAGACCAACAGTGTTGAACACTGGGAATAAGATTAGCAAATTAGTGTTTAAACACTAAAAAAAGTTGTGATTCTCAAATTAGTGTTAAACACTAACAGATAACTGTGTTAAACACTGGCAACAGATTAGTGTTAAACACTAGAAAGAGCGGGATCACGTGGGAGCATGTGATAGCATCAAAAGGTGGGGCCAGATCCCCATCAGTTTGTTCTGCAGATAAGTGTGTAACACTTTTGATTCTCACAGCCACTACGTGCGGGCACATGATGGGTGCTCATGCCTTGATTTATTAGCATATTCATTAGAGATCACGTGATGACACATGAGGGCGTCCAGCGCTTGCTTTTTCTCCTTTGTCATGTGGGGGGACGTGAGGCGTTGCCTCAAAGTTCTTTTTCTGTGGATCTTTACAGGGGTCACGTGGTAGCACGTGACCCTGGTTCTTTGCTTGTTTAGAGATCTGTTCATCTTTTAAAAATTAAATTCTTCATAGGGTTAAACCCTAGCTATAACTTTAGAGGAATTAAATTCCCACTTTCTTTTTGAAGAATGATATTCTTGGATAGGGTTAAACCCCAATTTACATTCTGTAGGAATTAAATTCCCATATATGTGAAGAATTAAGTTCTGGCATAGGGAATTAAATTCCTATAAATTTTGAGAGAAATAAGTTCTCAATTAGGGTTAAACCCTAGTCCTGTCCATTTTGAAGGAATTAAATTCCAATAATTTTGGAGAATTGAATTCTCATATAGGGTTAAACCCTAATTTTATCTTGGAGGAATTAAATTCCTATAACGTTGTGAGAATTAAATTCTCAGAACTCAATTCCTCCTCTATATTTTAGATCTGCATGGCAGGATCTCGACCCAATGAGAATTAAATTCTCAATCTATGGGGAGATGTGCACTTTGCAGATCTTCACCAGAGAAAGAACTAAGTTCTTTTCTTTATAGAAGAGTTAAACTCTTTATTTTTAAGAATTAAATTCTTTTTTTGAAGCCTTTTTCCCCTTTCTTTTCTTACCTACGGTTTTTCTTTTCAGAGAATCAAATTCTTCCTTCTGAATTTTTAGGATTCCAAGGCTCTATATCTCTCTCTCTCTGTATATATCTCTATAACTCTTGGCTCCTATTTATATAAGAAGGAAAAGAATCAATCTGTTTAGTAAATCTCTTATTGAGAGATCTGATTTATTTATTGAGAGATTTGATTTACTTTCATCATTGATCCGGGCCTTTAGATTATTAGGTGAATTTTATTCACCGTTAGATTTTAAATCCAAAGATATTTCTTTGTTATTTCGGTGATATTTAGGGGGAATCTTTCCTTGTCCAAGATTTTTCCATAAATTGGTGATATTTAATCACCCTCGGATTCTTAATCCAACGGTTTTACATAATTCTTCTCCATTTTGGAAAGATTTAAATGATCTTATTCAGAATTTAATTCTGTTGAACAGCAAGGCTTTTAAGGCCAGTCACGTGTGGCCACGCGACCCCCGGTCACGTGTGAGCACGCGACCCCCGGTCACGTGTGAGCAAGTGACCCCCTGAACTTTTTTTCCTCTTCTTTGCTCTGTTCTTTGCCGCTGCTTAACCATCACGTGCCAACACGTGACCACTGGTCACGTGTGAGCACGTGATGCCTCTTCTGAAGCTTTTCCTGATTTTTTAATCAGGGAACAAATGCCCCCACAGCGTTGCTCTCACGTGTCTGCACGTGAGTGCAACGCTGTCACTTTTGTGACCGTTGGATCTGCCTTAGGAGTAGGGTAGATGAAACGTTTTCCATCCCATCCTATGAATGCCCATGTCTTTCAGAAGCGCCTCCACTTCACTCATCTTCCTCCTTTGCTAACTTTCTTCTTTTTGAGAATTTAATTCTCCTTTTCCAGAGCTTAGTTCTCTGCTTCAAACCTTTTCCAGAGTTTAACTCTGTTCCAAGAAGACCCTTTCTTCAGGTAATGATCTTTGAACGATCGGAGAACTTTCCCAGCAATCACCACGGGATTTTAAATCCAGATCAAGGGTTTTTCCTTTGACAAGAACACACATTTCTTTTTATTTTAAGTTCTTCCACAAGAACAGAAAACCATCTAATTTTTAAACTGTACATCTCTTAGGGTCTGTTCGCCGCCAAAAGACGCGACTGAGACGTTGGGATGTCTGGCCTGAATTTTGGGGGCAGATGCTATTTGGTTTTATCCGTCCACCTCTCCGAAGATGCCAAGTTGATTTATGGCACCGTGTATCGGAGGTTTAGACGGATGCGGCCGATATAGCAGACTTCGTCAGATTCCCCCTCGCTTGAGGGGTTTTTGATTGTGGGGACGCTCTTCCCTGCAGGCGCAAGCCCCTGCAGTTAATTACGCTACCGCATCGCGGCAGCAACTTTCTCCTTCTCCAGAATTTCACTTCGTGTCGTGTGTGTTTGTTTTGTTTGTGGTTGCCCGTGGATTGTATACGGAGACTGAATAATGCCGTCGCCCGTAGGACGTGGATTAGTCCAAATCCGTATTTACTTAGATTTGGATTTGGTGTTTTTAGTTTAAGGATGCATTAGTCGCGTTGCGGCTAAGATCAACTTAAACGTTCGTTAAGGATACGATAGTCCTGTTTGAGACTAAGATCTACTTAACGTGATAATCCATTTAATATCTGGCCATCGGGACTCGTCACCTCTCTAACGTCGTTGAAGGATTACAATGGCAGATGTCAGAGGAGTTCAGAGATGTACCCTTGAACCAAGATTGATTTGGAGTTTTATAGTCCGCTTGAATGTTTAAAGATACGTTAGCCGTGTTTGGGGGCTAAGATCAACTTAAACGGGATCATTTAGATCCGGCAAAAGAGCATTTGGAGGCTCTATTGTTCCAGTTTAGGGACGTAGTGGTCCATATTCCAGTTTAGGGACATGGTGGTCTATGTTCCAGTTTAGGGACGTGGTGGTCTATGTTCCAGTTTAGGGACGTGGTGGTCCATGTTCCAGTTTAGGGACGTCGTGGTCCGCTATTAGTTTAAGGACATTTCAGTCCGAAATTAGTTTAAGGACGTTTCGGTCCACGAGTTTAGGGACCCCGCAGTCCGTATCGATGTGTGGTCATCGGGACCCGTTACCTCTCTGACGTCGTTGAAGGATTACAACGATGGGTGTCAGAGGAGTTCGGAGATGTACCCTCGAACCGGAGGTAAATTGATTTGAGAGAGTATTTGTGCTCAGTTAAATTTAATTTAAGGACTTACGGCCAGAATTGGACTAAGTCCAGTTGAAAATGTTCAACATTTTATTTGCATTTGGCCTGTTAGGCCTTTACTGGGACTCTGCTCCTATTTAATAATGCATGGCATTTTTGTTTGGTCTATTAGACCTTTATTTGGGCTCTGCCCTTTTATAAATGATGCACAGCATCTGTTTTTTATTTGGGCTCTGCCCCTTTTTTTTAAAGTAATGCATTGCATTTAATTTGGCCTGTTAGGCCCTTTTTAATTGGGCTTGGCCCTTCTGTAAATAATGCAGTGCATTAATTATCTGATAGTGGCTTGTCAGGCGCTTTGCGCCAATTATTGAGCGCAAGCGCATGTGGAGGTGACACGCGTCACATTCTGATGAGCGCAAGCGCAGTTGGCGCAGTGCGCAGTTGGCGCAGTGCGCTGCCACAGTGCGCTGCGCCGTTGCGCCGCTGACACGTGGCGCGCTCTGGTGAGTTGCGCCAAATTCAGAGAGCAAAGCTCTATTTCAAAAGCGCGTAGCGCAAGTTGTTCTGTAGCTGACACGTGGCGCTCTCCCAAGAGCGCAACAGAGCAGTTTGGAAGTGCAAAGCACTAAGAATTTTTTAGATTTAAGAACAGAAGTGCAAATCACTATTTGATTTCTTGATCTAATTTAGATCAAAGAAAATATAAGTTTTTCTTGTTTTTCTTATCTCAAAGAACCAAAGGTTCATAAAAGTGCAAAGCACTATTTTATTATTATATTTATATATATATATATATTTTAAAGATCATTGATCTTGTTTTTAGATCTATGATCTGTTCATAAGAGAACTTTCTCTTTCTTCTAAAGGTTTTTTTACCTTTTTGTTCTTGACGAGTTCTTCAGAGTTCTCTTTCCCTTCTCTTTTTTTTTAGAAAGTGTTGATGCCTTTGAATTGAGGCCTAGGGTCCTTTTTATAGTGCCCATAAATTAGTTAAATTTGTTAAAGAGATCTTTTTCTGAGTGATTTGGGGAATTTTCCCCACCGTTGGATCTTTGATCCAAGGGTCCCTGTTTTACAGAAGAAAATCTTCTTGTTTTAACAAGAACAGAAAAGATTTCTTTAGAATTTTAATTCTGTTTGGCGCAAATACCTCAGCGCGTGACACGTATCGCGCAGCGCACAGCGCAGCGCAACTGCGCTAGCGCATCTGCGCTAGCGCATCTGCGCTGACACGTGTCGCGCAGTGCAGTGCTTGCGCAACTGAAGCGTTGCTTCCTTTAATTTTGCTTAAAATAGAGCTTTGCTCTGATTGGGCGCGCCTTCTTGGGCGCTGCGCTGATACATCTGCGCCTGACACGTGGCGCGTTGCACGCAGCGCAAAGAATTTGAAGCGTTGCTTCATTTATTAAAGTTTAAATTTTCAAAGCAGAGCTTTGCTCTGATTGGGGTAAACAAATGCTCCCCCACCGTTGCGCTTACGTGGCCCCAAACGTGAGCGCAACGGTGGCGGAATTCCAACCGCCGTGACAACTTTTGGAAGTTGAAGAGGCACTTGATGCCTATAAATAGGACCTTTGGTCCCCCACAGATGCTTATCATCTTTCAGATTTTTATTTTCAAAAAAACTTCAGAGCTTTGCTCTTGCCTTCAAGAACACCAGAGCCTTGCTCTCCTTTCCAAAGTTTTTAGAAAAACTTTAGGTAAAATTGATTCTTAGATTAAATTAATTTTTATTAATCTTAACCAACAGAGCTTTGCTCTCACAGATCTTTTGATCTAAAGATATCCCTTCGGGGTTTCACCAGCAGAGCTTTGCTCATTTTCAAAGTTAGAAACTTTAGGTAAAATTAATGTAAATCAAATTAATTTAAATTAATCTCAACCAAAGAGGTTTGCTCTCACAGATCTTTTGATCTAAAGAGATCCCCATTGGGGTTTCATAAACAGAGCTTCACTCTAAAAAAACTTATAGATCTGCAGAGCTTTTGTTCATGGGTTCTAATCCCTGAACAGAGCTTTGCTCTCGAGGAATTTAGCCCTCTGTGTATATTATTATTATTATTATTATTTTTCTATCGCTAATCTTCCTGTGGTATTTCCTCCAGGCATAATGGCGGTGCGTCTATACAGTTTGCACGAGTTCATCACCTATGACGATATCCGCGCACAGGGTCGTCAACAAAACCAGGAGTTTACAGACGCTCAATGTGCAGAGGTCATGGGTCGTTTGAACGCAAGCGGTGGTTGGCTGCTTTCTCGTCGTCCGGCTCTCTTGAAAGTCGTGCTGGGAGCAATATGGAGAGCACTTCCGGGTCTTCACGAGGCTCTACCGCTCAACGCGCTGGATGATGCCGAAGACAAGGTGCATTCAGTATACCTGACGGGGCTGATCTCGAAGAAACGGCGGGACAGCCTCATTGACATCCTACATCAAATTTTTCAGCAGACGACGATAGTTGCTGCTTACCGAAGGCCGGATGGGCTTGCCGAGGATCTTGACACACAGGAGCGCGAGAGGCTGCGCACAAGAATAATCAGAAAGGCTAAAAGAACTCTGGATGGCTTTACTTTTGAATTCCTCAATCCGTGCCCCGGATCCGAGGTTATACCTTTGTAAACATTTTAATAATGTTATTATTTGTTTCTCCGTGATTGTAAGAACCCCTTTTTATGATGTGAATAGAAAATTTCCATTTCAGCTTGTCTTATTCCTCGTTCTGAACCGTTTGCACATACATGAATGAGTATGTCTTAAACACTTGATCAAATGTAAATCGGATGTTCTTTCTGTCACTCTCTTATTATCAGCATGCTGTCTTGATAAACTTAATTTCTCCAAGAGATAGCGATGGCTTAGACCGCAGGTTCAGATCTACCGCCTAAGACTTTTCAATTCTATGAGCCGTGAGGGTCTCATAGAGACTTTTCTCCCTACGGATCGAGAGGATCTCGTAGGTGGGTTTTCTCCTTAGGAATCATGAGGATTCCTAAGTGTGTTTTCTCTTATAAGTCGTAAGGATCCTATAAGAGAATTTTCCCTCTTACGAGTTGAGAGGACCTGTAAGTGGTTGTTTCCCTCCTTGTCGAAATTCGATGTTGGAGAGTGAGACCCGTGGATGGTATGCAAGAGACCGTTTTGGGCCAACTTGCAGGGTCCCAGTGCTTAGGAAACAGGCTTCTTTTATGCTCATTGCTTAAGGCTTTATCTCACGATTCGATCCGCCTCAACAATTTCTTCACACGTCGAGACGAATCGAGCGTTTCTCGCAAGAACATCTTAACGTCGCATTTAACCTCTGCTCTTTACGACAGAAGCCCGTTAAGGTTGGTGGTACTTAGGGTTTTGGCCATCGTACCGTCGCATAAGCTGATATAGTCCTCGATAGGCAATCGTGCTGTTCGAGTAGCCCTGCGACTGCCGTGTCTCTGATCCCTTCGGGGGCTGGACAAGACGTCTTCAAGCAATCTTCCTAGGCAGTTTGACCGTCGGAAGAGCAAGCATTAGGGATTTGCCATGCCGCTTTTTACTTGAGGTTAGGCTCATTTTGGCGAGCCCCGATGAGTCATAACCACTCCGCGCTGGTGTGGGATGATCTCCGATAGTCTTTCAGGTTTTATGTGAGTTGCCGTCAAAACCCTGAAGCTAGGAATTTGGCCTTTGCTTTGTTTTGCTGGCATCGCGTCTGCTGTATCGAGATGAATGTCGCGGTTGTTTTTAGTTTGCTGATGAATCCTCGAGGTTTGGAACTAGGGATTTTGCCATGGCTCCGTTTGTTTGATTGTTGCGTCCGAATCCCGCTGGAGGAAGAACGCTGGGGTGACAACTCGTCTGCTGTATCGAAACGAACGTCGGGGTGGAGCTGGGATTTTGCCGTGGCTCCGTTTGTTTGATTGTTGCGTCTGATCCTTGCTGGAGGAAGAACGCTAGGGTGACAACTCGTCTGCTGTATCGAAACGAACGCCGAGGTGGAGCTGGGATTTTGCCTTGGCTCCGTTTGTTTGATTGTTGCGTCTGATCCTTGCTGGAAGAAGAACGCTAGGGTGACAACTCGTCTGCTGTATCGAAACGAACGTCGAGGTGGAGCTGGAATTTTGCCGTGACTCCGTTTGTTTGATTGTTGCGTCTGATCCTTGCTGGAGGAAGAACGCTGGGGTGACAACTCGTCTGCTGTATCGAAACGAACGTCGAGGTGGAGCTGGGATTTTGCCGTGACTTCGTTTGTTTGATTGTTGCGTCTGCTGTGTCGAGACGAACGTCGAGGTGGTGACCATTCCACACTGGTGTGAGACGATCTCCAGTTGTCTTTCTAGCTTTATATGGGTTGCCGTCAAGACCTTGAAGCTAGGAATTTAGCCTTTGCTTCGTTTGCTTTGTCATGTTCGAAGCTTGTTGGAGGAAGAACGTTATTGTTGACATTGCGTCTACTGTATCGAGGCGAATGTCACGGTTGTCTCTAGGTTGTTGTTGAACCGTCGAGATTTGGCTTCGCTTTTTGGCGGAGCCTGTCGGGAAGGTATGGTTCCCTCTTTGTTTGTGCCCCTGGATTGTATACAGGGATTGCTGTGCTATCGTCTGTAGGACATGAATTTCGTTGCATATATATATTTTTTATTTTATTTCTTCCCGCGATGCTCTATCACTTCAGCTTTTATATCGCGAAGGTCGCGATTGCCCAATCATTTCGGCTATTTTTCACGGTGCCCAATCATTTCGGCTGTTTACTTCATTTTTACTCGCTGCTTTTTATTACGAGTTGCCCCCATCATTTCGGCTATTTCATATGCATGTGCAGCCTACTGGTTTTTCGTCGTAAACCTGAAACTGGACACCGATTTCGGCATCAGCACCGCTACAACCGGGATACTGCCAGGAGCGAATCATCATCTGCCTCTGTCGATGTCGAACAAAGGTGGCTTAACGACCAGGGTTAGGGTCATGTCGACTAAGGCTTTTGACTTCATGAGCCATAAGGGTCTCACAAAGGTATTTCTCCCTGTAAGTCGTGAGGATCTTGTAGGTACATTTTCTCCTTAGGAATCGTGAGGATTCCTAAGTGTTTATTTCCTCTGTACGTCGTAAGGATCCTACAAGAGGATTTTCTCCTCGTAAATCGAGAGGATTTATAAGGGTTGTTCACCATGCTAACATATCCCCAGTCTCGGATGGGACTTAGTTAGGGAAATGTTTATTCGCGCCCGTGGATTGTATACAAGAGCCAGTATTGAGCCACTTGTAGGGCAATATCGAAAGTTGTGGAGGTTGCTTAAGCACAGGTTTAGGTCTCTGTAACTTAAGACTTTCAAATCTTATGAGCCGTGAGGGTCCCATAAGAGAGTTCTCTTTACGAGTCGTGAGGATCTCGCAAGTGCATTTTCTCCTTAGGAATCGTGGGGATCCCTAAGTGTGTTGCTCCCTTATGAGTCGTAAGGATCTCACGCGGGTGGTTTCTCCTTACAAGGTCGAGAGGACCCTATAAGTGTCTGTTAACGAGGTTGCGCCCTTTCGGGTTTTCACAAACACTCGCCGGTAGCCCCGCTGTTTTTACTCACGGAGCCCTTTCGGGTTTTCATCCGTGCCCACTTTGCTTATGGACATACCGTTCTTTTGATTTTTGATTTTATTTTTTATTTTTTTTTATTATTATTTTTTTAAACGAGGTCGCGCCCTTTCGGGTTTTCACGAACACTCGCCGGTAGCCCTGCTGTTTTTACTCACGGAGCCCTTTCGGGTTTTCATCCGTGCCCATTTTGCTTGTGTACGTACCGTTTTTTTTTAATGCCACGTCAGCCTGAAGATACTGCGGGTTGGGAGTAGTTTAACGACGTTTCGGTCATTTGCAAGTTTTAGGACATTGCGGTCTGTCGTTAGTTTAAGGACGTTTCGGTCCATATCCAGTTTTAGGACGTAGTGGTCCGCTGTTAGTTTAACGACATTTCGATCTATGGGTCCTTCCCCATGACTGACCATGATGCCCCCGGCGTATCCATCTTTCTCGGAGCATGCGGTTGTGGCGGGTTCACCTTCCAATTTTCGGACAACGCGAACTTGCCCTGTTAGTATTGGTCTTCAACCCAGTTCTTGAAGACGTAGCAATCCTCGATCAGATGACCTACCGTTTGGTGGTAAGGGCAATAATTAGGATTATAAACATCGCCTGGCCGCAACGGACGTTTTGGACTCGGCAGATTGATGAGTCTGTCGCATACTGCCAGCTCGAACAGTCCCCTTGTTTTATCTTGCGGAAACGAATAAGGACGTTTCAACTTTTCCTGGAGGGGTTGCCGCTTGTTGCTTTGGCGAGCAACCGGTCTAGGGTCACCTGATTGTTGTTGAGCGCTGGCGACGAGGGCCGTTTTTCCTTTTCCTTTATCCTTTTTGTTCGATCCTTTGTTTACGGGGCCGAGATTTTTTTTCCGAGTAGCATGCGATTGTATGGCTGAACGTTCTCGCAGCTTCTCAATTCCTTTATTTTTGAAATAGATTCCCCGAGGGAAGAGTTGGGGGGTAGCTTCTTCGTCAGAGTCGCTTCCAAAGGTGATAATTTGCGATCCCTTGAAGTCGGCTATATGACAGTCGTCGGCGGCTCTTTTGCGCTCATCTATCGCATTTTTCCGATGTCCGCAAGCTTCACACTTTGTCCTGTCGAAGTGTTGCTTTTGAGCGACATACCCTTGCCACCAACAGTTAAAGGATTCGCAGTCTTCGGTAGGATGTATGATCTTCTGATGATATAAACAGAAGTTAGGGTGCATCTCTACCTCAGCGAGAGTATTTTCTTCAGAGGGCGGTAGCTTCATTCCTACTGATAGAGCTTTGGCGAACCTTTTCCTCGTCTTGAATTTGTTTTTATCCGCAGTGGATGGCTTTTGATTTGACGGGAATGCCTTGGCTCTTTCCAGTATGGCCACCTCACACTCTTGATCGACTTTTACTTTCAGACGAATTTCATTTAGGAAGACATCGATCAGCTCGTCTGGTGGCTGTAGAATTTCCGGTTCGGGGTTCGCCATTGGTTTCTCGGTGCAAGAAGCCTCTTCATCATCTGCCAGTGAGTGAGAAATCACATGACAAGTCGCTACGTAGTCTTCGGATTCATCTGATGAGTTTTCTCCATCGTTTTCATCCTTGACTAAAGAACAAGCTGCCCCCGGCGTGTCCGTCTTCTTTGGAGAGTGCGGCTGTGGTGGGTTTACCTTCCAGTTTTCCGACAGCGCGAACTTGCCTTGTAGGTACTGATCCTCGATCCATCCCTTAAAGACGAAACAATCCTCAATCGGGTGACTTACCGTTTGGTGGTAAGGGCAATAATTGGGATTATTAAGATCGCCTGGCTGCGACAGACGCTTTGGACTCGGCAGATTAATGAGTCTGTTGCGCACTGCCAGCTCAAACAGTCTTCTCGTTTTATTCTGAGGAAACGAGTAAGGACGTACTAGCCTCTCTTCGAGGGATGGGCGTGGACGCACGTTGTTTTGGCGAACGACCGGCTTTGAGTTGTTCGACTGTTGCTGAGCATTGGCGACGACGATCGCTTTCCCTTTTCCTCTCTCATTTCGGGAATCTGGTTTTGGAGGAGACGGTCTATGGCCCATCTGGTCCATTTGGGCTAATTTGTCAATCAAGGCCTGGAAGGTGGTCGGCCTGAAGAACATCATGAATTGCGAGATGGTCGCCTGCGGATCGAGAGTGCCCACAAACATGTCTACCGCAGGTGCCTCTTCTATGCGTTGTTCGCATTTCGACCATAGGTTTCGCCATCGTGTTGCGTATTGGACCCACGTTTAGCCTGGCCTTATTCTGGCATTTATTAGTTCTGTTATCGGGGTGCGTTCACTAGCACTCGCGAATCTTTGTGTAAAAAGCAGCTCCATCTCTACAAATGTCTTGACAAAGTCGTTAGGTAGCTCCGAATACCATTCAAAGGCTGTTTCTGCTAAGCTGCCGACGAATTGACGTAGCAACAATTTGTCATCGCCTCCAGTATTGCTGCATAAGGCCCTGAATTGAGCGACATGCTGATGCGGATTCCCTGTCCCTTTATATACGTAGAACTTAGGGATCGTATATCCCGGCGGGTAACTGATTTGGTCATACCAGCCCGGATAGGGTCGTCCAGTTCTAACAATTTGCGCAGCCTCTTCATTCACTTGATGCGCCCGTATTTGATGAGCTATATAGTCATCCAGCGCAGCCTTGGAAATGGTTTCATCTTTGGCTGTTGAAAGAGTCAGAGGAGGATTAGATGTCTCTCTTCTATCGTCTTTAAGGACAATCGGAGGATCTTCAGTAGGAGGATCTTGCTGGATCATCATCCCTACCATATCTTGGAAGAGAAGCGCCATTTGTTTTATATTAGCCGCTTGCTCTGCGGTTTCTTTGTCCTTTTTTTCGAGGACTCTGCGTAGGTAGTCAACGTCAGTTTCTTGTTCATGACGCTGCTCTGATGTTGCCTCCGGGCTTTCTTTTGGCCCGGTAAGTGCGTCCATTGCAGTCATCATTTCCTGAAGCTTCTGTTGTTGCTCCTGGGCTTTTGTCACAGATCGGGTAAGCGGTCGGTGACCCGTCGAAGCGCGGCTATCCTCCTTTCCGGAAGCCATATAAACGGTGTGCACCACCATGCCCCCAGACTTGGGGCGTTTGGCCTTAGCGTCTTTGTAGTCTGCCATGTTCACAGGGGCTTTTTGCGGCCTCCTTTTCTTTTGAGTGATTGGAGTTAAGGGAGCTGTTGCGATGGGGATCCATCCAGCTGTTGCTTTTTGTGGCTTGACGGAGTAATCCTTCTCCTGCTGAACCTTCATCTTTTTCTGTTGGCGGAGATAGTTTTCATCAATCACCGACTCCTGGACCTGTCGCCAGACCCCGTAAATTTTAGAGGACAGCCACTGAGGGGGCTGCTCTAGCTTTTTCTCTGGAGTACTCTTCGCAGCTGAAGGAGTTCGTTTCAACATTGCAGTAGAAGAGTTTCTGCGCACCGTGTTCAGCAATTCAAAACTGTTCCAGGTTGGAACAGTAACATCGATCCCCGCCGTTGGAGCTGGCGGAGTTATCTCAGAGGGGGAGTTGCCCCCAGCCTTCCTCACTCGGCGCCAGTGGCGACGTCGAGGATGTCGTGTGGATGAGATCACCTCCGTTGTTGGATAAGCTTCTTCATGCCCCCTGCTTTGAGGAGAGACTGTTATTGGTGCTAGCCTATCAAAGACTGACGCCCGTTGAGAAGCAATGTCTAATCTGTCAAAGACAGACCTCTGAGCAGGGGAAGCAGCTTTGAGGACCTCACCTGGAGCAGCAACAGGAATGGCCAGCCTTGTAAAAACTGACTTCTTGGAAGGAGGAGCCTTTCCAATGATTTCGTCCGCTTGAGCCGGGATGGCTATCCGCTTTGGGATGGCAGCTTCGGGTATCGCGGGTTTGCAGACGTTCTGGCCCAGTCTGTTGAAAACTGAGATAGTGGAGTTGGGCGACCCGTTGAGAGGGGTCGCGGCAGTGGTAAGTCGATCGAAGACCGACTTCTTTGGAGCTTCTTGTGACGACATTGGGGCATTGAAGCTCATTGGCGGGAGCATTGTCCCGAAGAATAGTCCAGCGGTGGCTTGAGTTACCTGCTCCAGTGGCATCTTGAAAAGGGAGGCCGCTTAGGGCCCATAAGTCACTCCTCCAGCAATGACGGAGCGAGAGTTGCAGCTGCAGACGGTGCAGTTCGAAGCCATCGATCTTCTGTTTTCTGCACGGAGCAAGACACCAAATCTTAGTACCTTGAATCCACAGGCAACCACAGCAATTCACGATTTGCTCGCGAACACGACACACGAAGTGTGGAGTGGAAAGAGGAAAAGGTCCCACCGGGCGTGCCAGAATCTGTTCGCCGCCAAAAGACGCGACTGAGATGTTGGGACGTCTGGTCTGAATTTTGGGGGCAGATGCTATTTGGTTTTATCCGTCCACCTCTCCGAAGATGCCAAGTTGATTTATGGCACCGTGTATCGGAAGTTTAGACGGATGCGGCCGATATAGCAGACTTCGTCAGACTCCCCCTCGCTTGAAGGGTTTTTGATTGTAGGGACGCTCTTCCCTGCAGGCGCAAGCCCCTGCAGTTAATTACGCTACCGCATCGCGGCAGCAACTTTCTCCTTCTCCAGAATTTCACTTCGTGTCGTGTGTATTTGTTTTGTTTGTGGTTGCCCGTGGATTGTATACGGAGACTGAATAATGCCGTCGCCCGTAGGACGTGGATTAGTCCAAATCCGTATTTACTTAGATTTGGGTTTGGTGTTTTTAGTTTAAGGATGCATTAGTCGCGTTGCGGCTAAGATCAACTTAAACGTTCGTTAAGGATACGATAGTCCTGTTTGAGACTAAGATCAACTTAACGTGATAATCCATTTAATATCTGGCCATCGGAACTCGTCACCTCTCTAACGTCGTTGAAGGATTACAACGGCAGATGTCAGAGGAGTTCAGAGATGTACCCTTGAACCAAGGTTGATTTGGAGTTTTATAGTCCGCTTGAATGTTTAAGGATACGTTAGCCGTGTTTGGGGGCTAAGATCAACTTAAACGGGATCGTTTAGATCCGGCAAAAGAGCATTTGGAGGCTCTATTGTTCCAGTTTAGGGACGTAGTGGTCCATGTTCCAGTTTAGGGACGTGGTGGTCTATGTTCCAGTTTAGGGACGTGGTGGTCCATATTCCAGTTTAGGGACGTGGTGGTCCGCTATTAGTTTAAGGACGTTTCGGTTCGACATTAGTTTAAGGACGTTTCGGTCCACGAGTTTAGGGACCCCGCAGTCCGTATCGATGTGTGGTCGTCGGGACCCGTCACCTCTCTGACGTCGTTGAGGGATTACAACGATGGGTGTCAGAGGAGTTCGGAAATGTACCCTCGAACCAGAGGTAAATTGATTTGAGAGAGCATTTGTGCTCAGTTCAATTTAATTTAAGGACTTACGGTCAGAATTGGACTAAGTCCAGTTGAAAATGTTCAACATTTTATTTGCATTTGGCCTGTTAGGCCTTTACTGGGACTCTGCTCCTGTTTAATAATGCATGGCATTTTTGTTTGGTCTATTAGACCTTTATTTGGGCTCTGCCCTTTTATAAATGATGCACAGCATCTGTTTTTTATTTGGGCTCTGCTCTTTTTTTTTTAAAGTAATGCATTGCATTTAATTTGGCATGTTAGGCCCTTTTTAATTGGGCTTGGCCCTTCTGTAAATAATGCAGTGCATTAATTATCTGATAGTGGCTTGTCAGGCGCTTTGCGCCAATTATTGAGCGCAAGCGCATGTGGAGGTGACACGCATCACGTTCTGGTGAGCGCAAGCGCAGTTGGCGCAGTGCGCTGCCCCAGTGCGCTACGCCGTTACGCCGCTGACACGTGGCGCGCTCTGGTGAGTTGCGCCAAATTCAGAGAGCAAAGCTCTATTTCAAAAGCGCGTAGCGCAAGTTGTTCTGTAGCTGACACGTGGCGCTCTCCCAAGAGCGCAACAGCGCAGTTTGGAAGTGCAAAGCACTAAGAATCTTTTAGATTCAAGAACAGAAGTGCAAAGCACTATTTGATTTCTTGATCTAATTTAGATCAAAGAAAAGATAAGTTTTTCTTGTTTTTCTTATCTCAAAGAACCAAAGGTTCATAAAAGTGCAAAGCACTATTTTATTATTATATTTTTTTTATATATTTTTTTTAAAGATCATTGATCTTGTTTTTAGATCTATGATCTGTTTATAAGAGAACTTTCTCTTTCTTCTAAAGGTTTTTTACCTTTTTGTTCTTGACGAGTTCTTCAGAGTTCTCTTCCCCTTCTCTCTTTTTTTTAGAAAGTGTTGATGCCTTTGAATTGAGGCCTAGGGTCCTTTTTATAGTGCCCATAAATTAGTTAAATTTGTTAAAGAGATCTTTTTCTGAGAGATTTGGGGAATTTTCCCCACCGTTGGATTTTTGATCCAAGAGCCCCTGTTTTACAGAAGAAAATCTTCTTGTTTTAACAAGAACAGAAAAGATTTCTTTAGAATTTTAATTCTGTTTGGCGCAAATGCCTCAGCGCGTGACACGTGTCGCGCAGCGCACAGCGCAGCGCAACTGCGCTGACACGTGTCGCACAGCGCAGCGCCACTGCGTTGACACGTGTCGCGCAGCGCAGTGCTTGCGCAACTGAAGCGTTGCTTCCTTTAATTTTGCTTAAAATAGAGTTTTGCTCTGATTGGGCGCGCCTTCTTGGGCGCTGCGCTGATGCATCTGCGCCTAACACGTGGCGCGTTGCACGCTGCGCAAAGAATTTGAAGCGTTGCTTCATTTATTAAAATTTAAATTTTCAAAGTAGAGCTTTCCTCTGATTGGGATAAACATGGTCTCTTTAACCTTTAGGGGGATGATGGTGTCGGTTATCCCTTCCATGGAATTTAATTCCATCCCCAAGGAGCTCTGGCTCTGGAATCACATTTTCTGGGAATTTAATTCCTTTTTCAAAAAGGAATTTATTTCCTATGTAGAACTAAGTTCCTCCTAGAGACCTTCATGGGTTTTCTTGCCTTGAGTCATCTTCTTCACAATCCAGAAGAAGTTTGCACTGTTGGTCTTTGGGAATTTAATTCTCTTAATTCTGTTTGATTTATCACGGAGTCCAAGATGGATCTGTCTTTTAGGGGAATGTGTAGGGTCACTTGAAACCCACTGCCTATTTAATAAGAATATTCCCTTTGTCTCATTATAATTGCTGTGCCTCATCATTAGCCAACCGCCATCTTGATTTCGTAGGACCCACATGTTTTGTAACTAATGGTCCCACCAAACAAGTCCTCTGTCACTTTCTTCCACTGTCTTTTTATATATATGCATTCATAACCACACACACACACACACACACACACACATTGTCAGCCTCGCTTTAACAGTTTCTCCTTATTCTATTTCAGGTGCGATGGCTTCCGTTCCGTACTTTCCTTTCACTCGCTTGGAGGCCGCTTTTCCTCAGTCACCATCGGATGAGGAAGCGATGGCGATGATCTGGGCTCATGACCCGAACTGCACCAACTTACTTCTATAGGGAACTTGGTACAGCCATATCATCCGGGGACACCGGAGTTTCCTCTGCGAAGTGCCGACAGAGCCCACTTTCCCGTTCTTGCCGATGGACCCTCCGAAGATGGTTTTCGCTGTGGAGATGCCAAACTGGACTCCAACGGGGCGGCTCGAGCCTTCGACAACCGGTATCCCGAACCATCCGATCCCAGCTATAGATATCCTGGGACGACGTATCTGCCAGGGTGAGGCCCACCCATAGGGACAGATCTATAAGATAGGGCTCACTCCTCGACACCCCACGGGCTACCTCCTCTGGGCTTGCTATATCCTTTCTGCCCATCGTGCGCGGCTACAAAAGGTCGGGCTTTACCAGGCAATATATGCGTTGCTCTTCCACTATCAATCCCCACATGTCTGGTGGGTTAAGGCGTTCTTGAATCAATGGAATCTCCCCACCAACACTTTTCTTCTGGGGGACAGAGAGGTTTCGATCTCTTTGGAAGAATTTTATGAGATCTCAGGGTTATCAATTCGGGGGACATTTTACGAGGAGTTGCTGCCTTCCGATGAATACGTCTTTGAACCCGAGCCCGCACCGCTTGACGGCTTGTCTGCTGAGAACGCCGTCTGCCACAAGCGTCCCAGCTTAATCAAGGCGCTAGGCATCTTTGACCGACTGTTCACCGAATCTGAGGAGCAGGGCGTCACTTTTAAGTGCTTCATTGCCTGCTTCCTTCACGAGGGCGTCTTGTCGAAGACAGCTCCGAAGTTCACAAATATCAAAGACCCCTTTGGGTTTGGTCCGAAGAAGCTGCCGACCAATGAATCGGATCTACCGCAGTACTACATCCCCATTATGTCGCCGATGTCTTTCGAATCCATTGTAGCTCCCGGCATGGATGAGGAGACATTCTTCGTGGGCTTTGTCAGTGTCTGGCTCAGCTGGTTTGTCATCCCTATGCATCGCCGCTTTATGAGAGCCTCGGTTATCTACCCGGCCCATCGTATCGCTGAGGGGGCGCGGTTGGCCATTGGCGTCCCGGCGCTGGCGCATCTATATCATGGGTTAGGCGCTGCGGCTAATACCTCGACTCCTGGCGTGAATCTAGTAAACTTTTCTCTCCATTATTTCACGTCTTGGATCGAGATGCATGTGTTGGGGGCTTTTGCTATACATCAGAGGCCTGCATTTTATAATGCTTACACCTTTCCGCGACTTATGCGATTGGTGGATGCTTCTGCCGCTGATCCGACTCAATTCGGGGCTATTCGGGCGTTGATTTCTCCTTATGCTACTGCTGGCGGGTTGGTATTCACTGATCGGGTCTTATCTTCTCCTTCGGGTTCAGCTCAGCCGCTTTGGGACCGGTCAAAAGATAACGTGCCCTTTTTGAGGCCCCGGGAGGCCGCGCACTTATACGCAATCAGACCGGGCTACCTGGTATTTCGTCAGGATAGCGCGGCCCTCTTCATGCGGTACAATCCGCATCGCTTTGCCCGGCAGCTTGGCTATGATCAAGGCGTCCCTTTTGAGGCTTTCATAGTCGCGCCGGTTCCTTCGCCCGAAGCCGTTCGAGATGCCGCCCATCATTTTGTAAGGCTGAACACCGGTTCCCAGTTCACGATCCCCGATGCTGATTACATGCCCCGATGCGTGGGGTCGTTTACGGGCTGGTATCTCCATTGGGTCAACCCGATTATTATTGAGGAAAGAAGAGTACTTCTTGGCCACGGTGCCCCTACTCAGGTTCCGGTCCCAGGAGCTACGCTGCGACCGCGCGCCCCGGTCCGCTTTCCTCTGAGGGATACCGGCATCGCGCTTATTCCGGGAGAGTCGGGAGTGGATCTTACCCCAACAGCTGGTATGCCATTAGGTACCCGGTCGCGGGGTAAATGGGCCCCGGTAGTAGCACCACTACCCGCGGCAGCACTGCCCCCCGTGGCATCGACAATGGTGGTGTCATCCTCGGTTGTGGCGCCAAGCGAGGGTGATAGGGACGAGGGTGTTGAAGGTGACGTGGGCCGGCGCCGCACTAAGGCTTCACGGGGGAAGAAACGGTCGTCTTCGGCGGTCGGTTCTGGATCTAAGAGGAGGAGGAGAGTGGCCACTAACTTGCTTAATTCTTTGGCGGAGTCTGAGCTCATACTTTCAGATGAGCCGTTGGTCTTGCAAGAGTCGGATGCTGGTCTTCTTTTCCCAGGTTCGGCTGCCGAGGAAGCCGCACAATTGGCCGAGGCCATACGACGTTCTAAAGATGCGTCTCAGAACGTAAGGGTTCCGAAGAAACCCTATCCTACCGTAATCTTCTATGAAGACCCCTCATGGATCCGACGGCAGTTTATTGGCCCTTTGGAGGAATGGGGAGAAAGGGCCCTGAAGCAGACCGCTTCAGAAGATGCTGCGGACGCGCTTTCTTTATGGACCGGCGGCCATGAGTCCACCCTCGAACCCCGACGAGCACGCCTCCTTGAAAAGGAGCATCGGCTTGAAGAAGCCATATTGAAGGCTTCCTTACACATTGGTATGTTTTTATACTCCTTTGTAGCACTTCAGATTTGTTTACACCTGTATGTATGTATCTTTATTCTTGCGTGAATTGTGCAGAGTCTTCAGCGATGGGGGAGGTCCCTACGGGCTTGTTGAAGATAAAGCCTGTTGACGTCCCCAATGAAGCATTGCTCGATGTGGAGGGGGTCGATGACGCTGCGCTTCTCACGATAGAGCCTCCTGTGGCGGTTGTTGATCCTGGAGCACTTGCTCCTTTGGGGGAGGCACCTTTGGTAGTCGTCGTCCCACCGGCTCTTCCTGAGGGTGTTCCCAAGGCTGGGGTGGAGGTAGTCAGGACCATCCTCCCTTCGTTGGAACCCGAGGCCACGGCGGAGGCCGCTGAAGCTGCTATCCCCCCGGCTCAGAATGGGAGGAGTGTCGAAGGTAACCTTCTACATTTTAACTTAGCGATCTTTCTGTTATCTGAACTCTTTTGTTTTTTCAGAATTGCGCGGACTAGCGGCCTCTATTGCCGCTCTGTCTCCCCGGCAATCCTTTCAGCGTCTGCTGGAGATGGCCGCTCCGCAGGCGATATCTCCTCAATGCATTGTCCTCTCATCTGGACAAGGTTAGCGTCGTTCTCCATTTTTTATTATATCATCGTTGTTATTTTGCGGAATGACATTGATGTCTTTTACAGTTTTGGAAGCCGATGACGAGGTCGAGGTTATTGAAGGGCCAGGGGAATCTTTAGCTCCTACTTGCATGACCGTAGGTAAGTGACGTTTCAATGTGGTCCCACTTGTTCCTTTGCTTAAGAGTTTCACTAGCATTCTTCAAATCTGAACAGCCTTGCCAGCTCCTGCAGCGCTGGAATCGCGTATCGCCATGCCGCCCGGCCCTTATGCTTTGCGAGCTTCAGAACGCTTGGCCCAATTAAGCCTTGTCTCCCTATCATCTTTGATCGAGGAGCTCCGTGCTGGCAGCGCAACCACAGCTGAAGCATTTGCTGCTGAAGCTAATGGTTCTCTTCCTTTTCTTGCCACCTACCATAGCGAGGCGGTGGTGTGAGTCTGGGTGGAGTTCTGTCAGCAGGTGGAGGCTTACTTGCATGCACTTGAGTGTTCCCGCCTCTCTTCGGAGGCCGTGGATGCAAAGACGGACCTGCGGAAGCTGATAGAGCGGTATGCGGCAAACATGGTATCATGCGAGAAGAGGCTCGGCCGCAAGTTCTCGGAGAGGGAGCTGGCCTCTAAACCACTGAGCGAGCTCCAAACCAGCCTTACAGCCAAAGCCAACAAGGCGTATGACCTCAGGCGAGTGCTTCAGGAGTCTATCAAAGAGGTGGTGGCCTTCGATAAGGCTGTCGTGTTCACCCACGAAAGGGTCGAGGCTCACAAGGCCACCAAAAAAGAGCTCGAAGGCCGGCTTGCCTCGTATCAGGCCCAGCAGGCTCAGGCGGAGGCCCATCTTCTGACGATACTGAATCACGAAGCCGTGACTCAGCAAAAGAAGGATGAGCTGGTAAAATTGCTAAATCGCCCGCCGGCTTGAAGACTTGTATCTTTTCCTTTCTTTTTGTACATACTCCCGAATGAGAGTATACTCTTTTTGTTTTTTCATGAATTGTACTTTGTATTCATTTTGGTTTATGAATAAAGACATATTTTTTCTTCTCAATGGTGTGTCTCTTTTTATTGAATGTGTTCTGCGGACAATTTATCTTGGTCTCCTTGCAGGGTAGCGATGGCTTAGGATTCAGGGTTAAGATCTGCCTCCTAAGACTTTTGAGCTTTATGAGCCGTGAGGGTCTCATAAAGAGTTTTTCTCCCTACAGGTCGAGAGGATCCCGTAGGTGTAAGTTCTCCTTAAGAATCATGAGGATTCTTAAGCGGGTTTTCCCTTGGGAGTCGTAAGGATCTCACAAGAGAGTTTTCTTTCCTGCAGGTCGTGAGGACCCGCAAGTGCTGGGTGCGGTCGCCCTTGTCCGTATTTCACGGGGTCAGGGGTTGCTTTGGAATGTTTTCCAGGGTACCGTAGTTTAAAGACATCGCGGTCAAGGTTAAGGACATCATAGTCCGTGGGTTTAAGGACTCCACAGTCCAATGTTAGTTTTAAGACATCACGGTCAAGGTTAAGGACGTCATAGTCCGTGGATTTAAGGACTCCACAGTCCGATGTTAGTTTTAAGACATCACGGTCAAGGTTAAGGACGTCATAGTCCGTAGATTTAAGGACCCCACAGTCCGATGTTAGTTTTAAGACATCACGGTCAAGGTTAAGGACGTCATAGTCCGTGGATTTAAAGACTCCACAGTCCGATGTTAGTTTTAAGACATCACGGTCAAGGTTAAGGACATCATAGTCCGTGGATTTAAGGACCCCACAGTCCGATGTTAGTTTTAAGACATCACGGTCAAGGTTAAGGACGTCATAGTCCGTGGATTTAAAGACTCCACAGTCCGATGTTAGTTTTAAGACATCACGGTCAAGGTTAAGGACATCATAGTCCGTGGATTTAAGGACTCCACCGTCTACGAAACGTGTGGTTACTGGGACCCGTCACCTCTTTGAAGACGTTGAGGAATTACAACGCCAAATATCAAAGGAGTGAAGAGATGTACCCTTTAACCAAGGTAAAATCAGTCTAGAATCATCATGGTTGATCGTTAGTTTCAAGACATTACGGTCGAGGTTAAGGACATCATAGTCCGTGGATTTTAAGGACTCCACAGTCCAATGTTTGCTCTGGATGCTTCACACGGGTTCACTGCCGTGCTCTGCGAGGACCAGGCTCCGCTCTGGACGTTTTCCGCGGGGTCAAAGAGTGACGTTATCCGCGTTCCACGTGACCAGGAATTTTGCTCTGGATGCTTCCCACGGGTTCACTGCCGTGTTCGGTGAGGACCAGGCTCCGCTCTGGACGTTTTCCATGGGGTCAAAGAGTGACGTTATCCGCGTTCCACGTGACCAGGAATTTTGCGCTAGATGCTTCACACGGGTTCACTGCCGTGTTCGGCGAGGACTAGGCTCCGCTCTGGATACTTCGCACGGGTTCACTGCCGTGCTCTGCGAGGACCAGGATCCGCTCTGGACGTTTTCCACGGGGTCAAAGAGTGACGTTATCCGCGTTCCACGTGACCAGGAATTTTGCTCTGGATGCTTCCCACGGGTTCACTGCCGTGTTCGGCGAGGACCAGGCTCCGCTCTGGATGCTTCACACGGGGTCAAAGAGTGACGTTATCCGCGTTCCACTTGACCAGGAATTTTTCTCTGGATGCTTCCCACGGGTTCACTGCCGTGTTCGGCGAGGACCAGGCTCCGCTCTGGATGCTTCACACCGGTTCATTGCCATGCTCTGCGAGGACCAGGATCTGCTCTGGACGTTTTCCACGGGGTCAAAGAGTGACGTTATCCGCGTTCCACGTGACCAGGAATTTTGCGCTAGATGCTTCACATGGGTTCACTGCCGTGTTCGGCGAGGACTAGGCTCCGCTCTGGACGTTTTCCACGGGGTCAAAGAGTGACGTTATCCGCGTTCCACGTAACCAGGAATTTTGCGCTGGATGCTTCCCACGGGTTCACTGCCGTGTTTGGCGAGGACCAGCTCCGCTCTGAACGTTTTCCATGGGGTCAAAGAGTGACGTTATCCGCGTTCCACGTGACCAGGAATTTTGACTTTGTCCGTATTTCACGAAGTCGGAATTTGACTCTCGGTCAGCTGTACACCGCCGAGTCATGAAACTGGGAGTTGCCGCTGTTCCGATTTGCTTGATGTTGTGTCTGTTGTAATGAGACGAGTGTTGAGAGGATCTCTAGGCTGTCTGTGAACTATCGAGATTTGGCTTCTTCTTCTGATGAAATCTGGGGAGGAGGAGTGTGATTCCTTCTTTGTTTGCGCCCCTGGATTGTATACAGGGATTGATGTAGCATCACCTGTAGGGCAAAAATTTCATTTTTATTTTTTTTTCCAGCGATGCTCTATCATTTCAGCTTTTATATCGCGAAGGTCGCGATTGCCCCATCATTTCGGCTATTTTTCGCGGGGCCCAATCGTTTCGGCTATTTATTTTATTTTTACTCGCTGCTTTTTATTGCGAGTTGCCCAATCATTTCGTCCATTTTTTTATGCATATATTTTTACTTGCTGCTTTTTATTGCAAGTTGCCCCATCATTTCGGCTATTTCATATGCATTTTAGCTCGTCGATTTTTTTCATCGCGAGTGTAGAACTTGGAATCTAGTGTCAATCTCAGCATCAGCATCGCTACAACTGGAATATTGTCAGGAGCGAATCATCATTTGCCATGAGAGGACTCGGAATTTGATACCGTTTCAGGCATCAGCATCGCTACAACTGGGATATTGCCAGGAGCGAATCATCATTTGCCATGAAAGGACTTGGAATTTGATACCGTTTCAGGCATCAGCATCGCTACAACTGGGATATTGCCAGGAGCGAATCATCATTTGCCTCTGTCGATGCCGAACAAAGGTGGCTTAGTAAACAGGGTTAGGGTCCTGTCGACTAAGGCTTTTGACTTCATGAGCCGTAAGGGTCTCATAAAGGTATTTCTCCCTACAAGTCGTGAGGATCTCGTAGGTGTGTTTTCTCCTTGGGAATCGTGAGGATTCCTAAGTGCGTGTTCCCCTGTAAGTCGTAAGGATCTTACAAAAGGAGTTTCTCCTTATAAGTCGAGAGGACTCACAAGGGTTGTTCACCGTACGAACATATCCCCAGTCACGGATGGGACTCAGTTAAGGAAATATTTATTCGTGCCCGTGAATTGTATACAAGGGTCAGTATGAGCCGCTTGTAGGGCAATATTGAAGGTTGTGGGGGTTGCTTAAGAACAGGTTAAGGTCTCTGTAACTTAAGACTTTCAAATCTTATAAGCCGTGAGGGTCCCATAAGAGAGTTCTCCTTACGATTCGTGAGGATCTCGCAAGTGTAATTTATCCTTAGGAATCGTGAGGGTCCCTAAGTGTGTTGCTCCCTTGTGAGTCGTAAGGATCTCACGCGGGTGGTTTCTCCTTACAAGGTCGAGAGGACCCCGTAAGCGTTCTTTTAACGAGGTTGCGCCCTTTCGGGTTTTCACAAACACTCGCCGGTAGTCCTGCTGTTTTTACTCACGGAGCCCTTTCGGGTTTTTATCCGTGCCCATTTTACTTATGGACATACCGTCTTTCTTCTCTCTTTTTTTTTATTCTTTTTATTTTGATAACGAGCTTGCGCCCTTTCAGGTTTTCACAAACACTCGCCAGTAGCTCTGCTGTTTTTACTCACGGAGCCCTTTCGGGTTTTCATCCGTGCCCATTTTGCTTATGGACATACCATTTTTATTTTTATTTATTTTTTATTCTTTTTTTTTGTATCGGTTTTGAGATGTTGCAACCCACCGTAGTTTATCGACATCTCGGTCAACGACTAGTTTTAGGACATAGTGGTTCGTTGTTAGGTTAAGGACGTTTCGGTCCATTGTTGAAGCAGGCCGGTTACTACTTACAGAGTTTGGGCTTAGGAAGATAGCGAGCGGACATAGTCGTCGTCATCTATCATTGACCTAGGCCGTGACTCATTAAGCGTAGTATTCTTTTAGGAAGTGACCGTTTATTGGCCTGAAAGGCCTTTCACCGTGCATATCCATGAGTAGATAGGCTCCACCCTGGTAGACCTTGTCTATAATATACGGCCTTCATAGTTTGGCTCGAATTTTCCCCGCTTGGCGCGATTGGGGATCATAGGTCTTTTGACCACTAGCACGAGTTCGCCTTGGCGGAATGTCCTCAGCCTGGTCAATCTTTCATATGAGCGCGTCATCTTTGCATTATAAGCCTCCAGATTGTTTACCCCCAATCAGAGCAAAACTCTGTTCAAATTCCAAGGTGGGAGATGAAGCAACGCTTCTGTTTCTCCCAATCAGAGCAAAGCAATGCTTTGAAATTAAAGTTAAAATTAAAGAAGCAACGCTTCAGATTCCTTGCGCTGGGCGCAGCGCGCCACGTGTCAAAATCAGGCACGCCAGCGCAAGGAGCGCAGCGCATCCAATCAGATCAAGGCTCTATTTAAAATAAAAATAAAGGAAGCAATGCTTCAGACAAGTTGCGCTCTGCGCTGCGCGACACGTGTCAGCGCAGTTGCGCTGCGCTCTGCGCTGCGCGACACGTGGCAGCGCAGTTGCACTGCGCTGCGCGACACGTGTCAAGCGCAGGTGCGCTTGCGCCAACTGTGCCAACACTAAAAACAGAATTAAAATTCCAGAAAGATCTTTCTGATCTTATTAAAACAATAAGATTCTCTTGTGTAAAACAGGAGCCCTTGGATCAAAGATCCAACAGTGGGGAAAAATCCTTAAATCACTCAGAGAAAGATCTTTTTAACCGATTTAACAAATCAATTGGCACTATAAAAAGGCCACTAGACTCCAAGTCTAAAAGACATTGAAACAGAGAGAGAACTCAGAGAAGTCTTCTGAAAACTTTCAGAAAAAGAGAAAGGTAAAAACCTTTAATAAAAGAAGAATTTTCTTCTATAAAGATCAATGATCTAAGAACAAGATCAAAGATCTCCAATAATAAAAAATAATATTAATAAAAAGAAGTGATTTACTTCTTCATTAGATCTTTCTGATCTAAATAAAGGCATTGCCTTTTGTTGAGCCCTCGGTTCTTGAATCTTAAGGAAAAAACCTCTTTGGATTCTTTTCTTTGATCCAAAATTGGATCAAGAAATTAAACAGTGCCCTGCACTTGTAAAATTTACACTGTTGCGCTTCTGGGTTGGCGCAAGCCACTAGAAAGCGCCACGTGTCAGCCCCAGAACGAACTGCGCTATGCGCTTCTAAAACAGAGCACTGCTCTCATGAATTGGCGCAAGCCATCAGAGCACGCTACGTGTCAGCAGCGCAACAGCGCAGCGCACTGTCGCAGCGCACTGCGCTAGCAGACTTGCGCTCACCAGAGCGTGACACGTGTCACTTCCACATGGACTTGCGCCTTACGCTCCTCAATTGACGCAAAGTGCCTGACAAGCCACATGGCGCTTTGTCAGACTAATTAATGCAGCGCATTATTAAAGGGCAGAGCCCAATTAAGAGGCCCAATGGACCAAAACAAATGCTCTGCATTATAAAAAAAGGGGACAGAGCCCAATTTGAAAAGCCTAACAGGCCAGAATAAAATGCAGTGCAGGGGCAGAGCCCTAATAAAGGCCTAATAGGCCAAATGCAAATAAAATGTTGCACATTTTCAATTGGACTTAGCCCAATACTGGCCGTAAGTCTTCAAATTAAATTGACTGTGTAGGGTTCCTAGGCACTCTAACAAGGTTCTATAAGGCATCAATCATACCCGATTCAAAAAAAATTAGCCGTGCCGAACAACCCTAACCAAGATCGTATACTAGAGATTATGCGAAAACTAGCAAGTAAAACATTTTAACTACAAGTGAAAGGGATTACAACCTTTGTAGATCCGGTCCTTCACTTCTAAAGCTCCGTGTTGACGTCCCTTCGCTGCGATCATCGGGATCCCGGACTCTAGCGATGGTTTCTTCGGAGAAATGAGCGGGCTAGGTCGTTGATTTCGAGGCCGAAGATGATCTACGTCGAGAAGACTCAAACTCAAGCTCCATCTTCACTAGGTCAAGAACTTTGTGAAGAGAACACCCTAAACTAAATGGCAAGTAGTAAAGGATGATGAAATAGGAAATGGGTTCACTTTAGATTTGGATTTCTCACTCTAAATCTTCACTTGAAAATTTTTCTAGCAAGCTTTCTTCTTCTTGAAGAAGAAGAAGAAGAAAAGAATAATAATGAATTATATAAAATGAATAATCAAGTGAAGTCTATCATCATGCAACCATGGGTGAGCTAACCTATGTAGAGACTAAACCATAGTTAATTATAATGGTTTGGTTAATGAATATCTTAATCAAGACAAAATGAGTGGACTTTGTCAAAGTTGCTTCAAGCTTCATGAAGCTTCAAGCCATGACAAAAGAAGCCACCATTTTGAATAATTAAGATAAATAAAAACCTAAATTATAATTAACATGGTGTATGTCACACACCAACCCATGTTTGCATGTATCATCAATCATGATACAAACTAGTGCACAAACATATATCACATATACAACTTGTGCACATCAAGTGAGAAAATCAATCTTAAGTGAACCAATACTAGTTAATGTAAAGTAATATATCAAATATATAATTATATATTAAATCATTAAATCAACACTTTATTTAATGATCCGGTCATATCGCATATAACCGACTAATATCTAGTGTATCAATGTATCGAATCAACACTTGATTCGGTAACCCGGCTATATCTCATATAACCGTCCGATGATACAAATCGCGAGAATAGAATACAGTATCACATACTGGTATTATTCTTGGTTCCGCACATATCTCATATGCGCTCCTATTTCATTTCGCTTGAGCCAGGAAACCTCTGTGTAGGACTCTAAAGACTCGTCAATACGCCGGCAGTAGGTGGTAATCATATCAATCACCCACAAGCCGCAAGCGGTCTGCTAAACGTAACGGCCATCCGGGTATTGAGCGATCAGAAGATCAACGAGCAAGCCTGCTCACACTCCTGCGAATCCAATCAGTAACACTTATCGCACAGTCCGGTCTGTTCGTCTGATATGTCGCATATCTTGCTTAGGGGTGGTAAACGTCAGACCCTAGCAGCTTGATAAGTCATGCCGATGTAAGGTCCATAATAAGCATGAAACTACTGGTAACACTTACCAGTAAATCAGTGCAACCCTGGCCAGGGATTTCCAGTTATGGCCAGTCGAGCATAGCGCAACATCAACCCCCAATACCGGGAGAGACGAATCCCCTCCTATCGCTCATTGCCTCCATGTGAATCGGGACTGTACCCAAAAACCACCTGTTTGCATGACTCAGTAGAGCCGTGGTAGGGTGGAAATCAAAGCACAGTGGGAGACACACAAGACTTTATGACGATCTCGGGTCAACAGACTAAGCTGTACCAGTGTCACCAGAGAACTGCCATCTGACGTGAGGTATAATACCATCTGGGAGTTCTCGGCGAGTCCGTTCAGTGTACCCAGTCTCCACTGAGCACCCGCATACCGTCTCTGATGTCAAACACCAATGGATATGGGATCATCCATCGCCCATCACATGGGTCGAGAAGATATATGCTAGTCTACTCTGGAATATCGATGCCCCGTCTCGATATTCCCATGACTAGGAACATTGAAGAATGTACTCATGGACTACCCAGGCCCCACTAGTATGATCTGCATCATAGTCCTGCAAGTCGAGTACACATCCTAAGGGCTTTATCAACATGTAACAGAGAGACAGAAAGTATACATGTTAAGATAAAGAGCAACCAGATAGCGTACCATCATGTCGAGCAAGAAAGTCCTATCTATATATGTCCCAGCATCCACTACAATATACATCTCATGTACAGTAATGGTCTCTAGGGCATACATATAACTAACAATCTCCCACTTACACTAGGGCCATCTGTAGCAGTGGTTGTAGTATCTCATACTCAACCATCCCATAAAAGTCTCTCTCTAGGAAAAGGCCTTTGTGAGTGGATCCGCCGTGTTGTCCTCTGAGTATACTCTCCTAACGTCGACCACCCTGGAGATCTACTATCTCCATGATCAGGTGATACTGCCTTGGAATATGTCTGGGTCACTGATGGGACCGGGGTTCCTGGGCCAAAGCCACACTTCCATTGTCACACAATGGTAGAAACCTAGTTCATCTCATGAACCAATATACACCCAAACTGCCTCTTTGGTAATATCTTTGATAGCGATGTCACCTGTCTTTATCGTCTAGTTTGCCACAGTATCTCTCTTGGAACTCTTCCAACATACCGTCCCTCCACTGAGGGTAAAGACAATGCATGCGACTGATATTCAGTCGTCCTTATCACCCTGGAACTTTTCCAGTGATTCTCCCCAGGATCAACTGATACCATTTCACTACAACTAGTGAGAATCCTAACATCCAATTAGATCTATCTCATAGATCCAAAACCCAGGATTTAGGAGGTATCACTTTGATCCTATATGGAGAATCCATGTGATAAGAGGAGATTGACCGAGCGTAGCATAGGAAATTCTTTTCCTATCAAGAGTATGTTGTCCATATACAATACGAGTATGACCACCTTACTCTCTACTACCTTTTTGTATATACAAGGTTCATCTACTATTTTGATGAAGTCAAACTCTTTGACTACCACATCAAAACGGATGTTCTAACTCCGCGATGCCTGCTTTATCACACAAAGCATCTTGCACACGTTTCCGCTGCTCCCACTGTTTACGAAGCCCTCTGGATGTGTTCTTACAGACGCTCTCTTCTAAATCAATATTTAGAAAAGCGGTCATGACACCCAACCACCAGATATCGTAATCATGGTATGTAGCAATGGCAAGTAGGATCCGGATGGACTTAAGCACAGCCACTGGAAAAGGTTTCATCATTATCCACGCCTGGTTGATGACGAAAACCTTTAACAAGTCTAGCTTTGAAAGACTCAACTTTTCCATCTACACCAAGTAATCTTCTCAAGATATATTTGCTCCTGATGGGGATTTAACCCTTCAGATATAGCATCCAAAGTCCATACTTTGTTGGTGTACATGGATTCTATCTCAGATCGCAAAGCATCCAGCCATTCTTACAGAGTCCCCACTCTTGATGGCCTGCTTGAAACTAGTTGGGTCATCATCTTATGATGCAATTCTCGCTCCCACTGTCATCGAGAAACCGAAGTATCTCTCAGGCGGATGAGGAACCCTGCTAGATCGGCGGAGAGGCTGAGGTTTGTCGGAATCTATTGAATCCTTTGGTTCTACCAAATCATCTGCTGTAGTTTGTATAGCTGGAACTCCTTCCAGTTCTACAGAACTAACTTTGCCTCGAGCTTGTCCGGATTTTGCTTTTAGACATAGGCCGGATAACCCTAAATCTTAACAAACTTAAGATATGGGCTCTTTCCATTCTATATCACATATGAAGTGGTAGGCAATGGATTTGATTGGAACCCAATTCAATAAGTATGCAGCTTCTCAAGTGCATAACCCCAAAAAGAAACAGGAAACTCAGTAGTACTCATCATAGAGCGCACCATATCACATAGGGTGTGATTGCACCACCCCGATACACCGACGTGCTGTGGTGTATACGGAGGAGTAATGCTGAGAGAGAATCTTATTCTCCTTTAGAATAGTCCAGGAATCCCGTGCCCAAGTATTCTCCTCCCTGATCACATCAAAGGACATAATACTTATACCCGTTTTTGGTTCTCTACTTCTAACTTATATTCGGTGATTATCTTAAAAGTTTCGGACTTGTGTTTCAACAGGAACATATGTCTGAATCTAGAGAGATCATCAGTGAATATAATGAAGTACAAAGAACCAGTCCTGGCATATGTAGACTGGGGACCTTCATACATCACTATGTATCAGTCTCAAGAGTTCACTAACTCTTTCTCTGTTTCCAGTAAACGGAGCTATAGTCATCTTATCTTTGTGACATGACTGGCAAGTTTCATAAGATGTAAATTTAAACTGATTTAAATATATATCTAAATGTAACTTAGCTAGTCGGGTCGCATTGATATGACCCAGTCTATAATGCCTTAAGAAGAATTCGTTCATTTCTGAACTCTTCCTCTTGTGTGTGTTCTGTACATTAAGAACTGTAGTTTGATTTAGAACGTCAATGCTTTTAGATAACGTGCCTGAACCGATCAACTCTTGATATAGGAAATGTTCAAAACATTATCCAACAATACAAAATTATATCATTTCTTTACTTTTAAAGAGACTGATATGATGTTGTATATCAGGTTCGGTATCTAATAACATTCGTTCAGAATCAATGTATTCTGGTAATACAGGGTGATAGTGACCAACAGACTTGGCTGCAACACTTGCACCGTTTTCTGTCTCATGAAACTTATCACCCGTTCTCAGTTCTCTACCTATCTGTAGCCCATGTAACAAATTACATATGTGGGATCCTGATCCGGTATCTCATACCCAGGACGTAAAGGATACTGAGAAACAGTTCTCTGTAATGAACACACCCGAAGAAGATGCATCATCATGCACTTTCTTCGTTTGAGCGGCACGGGAATTCTGGTAATCCCCAATTTCCTGCTCTGTCTTATAACAATTATAAGTTGGAGCGGGACCAACGTTTCCCAGCTCAGTATAACAAGCGGGTTCGGTCAATACATCCATATTATTATCTTGATTAAGGCGTGTCATGGTCACTACCTGGAGAGAGAGAAAAGAAAACACTCTGCGTGCGCTCTTGCAAGATTAGATTGGTTATATATTTTATCTAATCAGGATGGCTCCCACTGTTTTTATCAAATCCTCCTTCAAACCCTAAAAGGAAAGACTAGCCGGGATTAATTACACTCTACAAGTTCGCCAATCTTTCGGCCAGGCCAGTGCCGGTACTTTGAGGGAGGTTTCCCGTGCTTTCGCACGGACCTAATTAAAATAAACCTCGTTTTCCCATGGGCGTAACCCCGTTGACACCTTTCTAGACACCTACTTGGTCGGCTAATTGTAAAGTGCAAAACTCTCCCAGGAGTAACAATTACTCGCAGTGGGTATCAGGATCCAACTATCATATAGAAGGTATGCAATCTCAATGCAAATTTCAACACTTGAAACTCTCGATAAAGGTTTTTACCCCTAGCACTTATGACCTTAACTATGGTCAACAAATTATAAGCACTAGTCAAGCTCTACCCGTCATTTCGTGATTAATTAGACCCACCCACATGACCCTTAACTAAGGTCAACAAAGTCACGCGACTGTCCTAACTAATCGCATCATATGCTATGTAGGAAGACATCACTTAGCTACCGTACACTGTGCCTTGACTATGGTCAACAAACACAGCACGAATACTAAGTACTCTACTTCCTAAAATGACGGAGGGTTGCGGATGGTTTTTAAGAAAACCTTTAACGCTTTGAACTTGATCTCGTTGCAGAATCAAATGGTTTTTAAATGGAGCGTTTTTTAGGCTTTTGCTAGTTTCGCTAAAGAGGTCACTCCCGGTGAAGCGATCTCGGCTCTTTCCTCGTCGAATGAGGTGCAGGATATTCAAAATACCACTATGCAAAGCAAGAACTAGAAAAGCAGTCAAAAGACAAACCGAAGGTTGTAGCATCTGCTAGTCATTGCTAAAGAGGTCACTCCCGGTGAAGGGATCTCGGCTCTTTCCTTATCGAATAAGGTGCTGGATGTTCTACAAGGAACACCGCTATGCAAAGCAACAACTAGAGCTACCTGATTTTTGAAATTCGATTCCACAACATCATTTTAGGTTTATTTTCTTTCATTAATCTCATTAATGAATGTCCCATCATTTAAGTCCACCTAAACATCACAGATAAATACAACATACATTTATGCCATCCGTATTCGCCTCGATGTCCCGTCTGCACCGTAAGGTTAGGTAACTAACGGCAGAGCGGGGCAGGGCTAGCGCGGGTGTAAAACATAAGCAACATCTATATAATATATCATATATACTATATACAGTATCTATCTGAACATATCACATGATCACATCACAGATAACGCAGCAGAAAATATCATATGAAATATTGGATATACTAGGACGTCCGTGTTTTATTTTGAGCCTATATAAAACACGGATTCCACGATCGTGATGAATAGCCAATCCCACACCCCTAGACCCCTACGAGAGCGGCAAGCAACCCTACCAATTCTAGAGTTAGGAGACCCGGACTCGACTCTGTAAGTCCACGGTAGCGCCCCGGCCGTCTAACAGACGCCAAATGCAGAACAAAAACTTTTTACAAACTGGCGCTATCGTGTACCGTAACCTGGATCTGCCATTAAAGCTAAACTAACAAATTACAAAATGGGTAGAAATGTTATACCGAACGATCCGAGTCCTTCGGTCTTCAACCATCATCCCACGCTTGTTGCGGCTGCTCCGATCTCCAGAATCTCCATTCATCTCGTCCAGGTGGCACCACGTCGACGGATCTTTAAACGGGCTCCCGCCTCTGAACCGAGGCAACTCAGTCGTCAAGTTTGCTAAAAGAGACGACCAAGATGATGTAGAGAATGAGTAGAACACTTTGTCTCGTTACGTCCAAAGCTATGGACGAACGGTTAATGAAGTTGCCTTTTGGATCGATATGAAAATGAGATATGAATATGTTAATTTCCATACATCCAAAACTCTATCTTTTTTCCAACAACCATTATCCTTTCTCAAGGGGAGGGGCCGGCCAATATATAACAAGAAGGAGGTGAGGGTAGGAGCAAAGAGGGTGACCACAAGGATAAATATCAAGAGGAAATATCCTAAGGTTAACAAGAATCATTAAAGCTAAAGCATGAGTATTAATCCTAGTCACCACCTTCTAGATGATTCTAGAACCTTCCACACTCATCTCAAGAAAAGATAAATCCGTATTTAACCAAATGTTAAATACGGGTGATAGAAAACTGGAAACTGGCAACTTCCAAAAGCGATCCTGAAACGAATTTCAGGATAACCCCGTATCAGTATAATCATACTAGCATTTGTATTACGACCGAATATAAATGCATCCGAGACAAAGATATTATATCTACACAGTATAATACTCGGATCCGGCTTAAACCAAAGCCGACCAGTATTATCTGTCCGAAAAATGACACGTGCGAAAACGCACGTGCATTTTCCGAACACTGCCATAAAACCATACGGCCTCTACAACGTTTCGCCCGAACTTGGGAAAGTGTCTGTGGGGGACTCTAATGACTCATCAACACACTGGCACTGGGTATAAGCTCTAGCACGTCAGAGGTACAAGCTGTACGTAACGGTTTCCCTATGTATTGATTGGAAGGGAAGCTGACGAGCGAACTCATCTATAAACCCTACTGAGCCTAACAGTGACAATATACATACAGTCCGGTCCGTTCGTCTAAAGAGTATCGCATATCGAGTCTAAGGGGGTGGATAAAGTCAGGCCCCTAATAACGCGATAATTCGTGTCGGTATGAAGCCCATCACCACCTGAGAAACTACTGATCCAAATCAGTAATTCTCCACTACCTTGGCCAAGGATTTCTAGTGATGGCCACCCGTGCACTACGCGACATCAACCCCCAATACCGGGAGAGACGAATCCCCGACGATCCGCTCACTACCTCCATGTGGCTCGGGACTGTACCCAAAAAATACCTGTTTGCACAACTCCTTTGAGCGTGGTAGGGTAGGAATCAAAGCACAGTGGGAACTCACACGAGACAAATGACGATCTCAGGTCGACAAACTAACCTGTACACCCACCAGGGAACTGCTATCTGACGATATGTATAATACCAACTAGCATGTTCCCGGGGTATCCTGTCCGGTGTACTTATAACCCAATAAGCACTTGTATACATCTTAGGTGATCCAACTGACACCAATGGCTTGTGAGACCGGCCATCGCCCCTCGTCGGGGTCTCGACTGTATACACTAGTCTACTCTGGAGTATCGATGCCCTGTCTCGAAACTCCCACGACTAGGGACACGTTTAAGGATGTGCTTACAGACCCCAGCTCCCATGTATATGATCGCCATCATACTGCTGGTAGTCAAGCAAGAATCTTATGGGCTCTATCAATATGCAATAGCGAACTAAAGCATGTATACGATGATAAAGACAAACCAGATAGCATACTATCATCTCGAGCAAGACTGTCATATCGGTATAGGTCCTTCCTCAATCATTGCAATCACGTACCTGCAATCCAATAATTGACTTTGAGGGCACTATTTCCAACAGACTCCTCGAGATGGTCTCCCACTGGACCCTAGAACCCGGTTACTTGTGCTCCCCTCCTTGGGTCTATCCTAATGCGGAAAAGTAAATAATATACAATGGTGACATCATCCTCAGCCCGGAAGTGCCCCAATAAAAGAATATTACATACAAGTTTTTACATGAATGAAAAAGAAAAACACTCATCTCACATAAAAAAAACCCGGCTATTCAAACACGACGATCCAATATAACATATCCAGCAACACATAACATCACATGTCATCAACGTAAGTAAATATGCCCATCCCAATTGTCGTTGACATATAGCAACGAAATCGGCGATATCACATATTACACTTACGGTCGCAGAAAAGAAAGTGTAAAACTATAACAGTTGGAATCCACAAGCTCTTTAGACATCGCATGCTTAACTATATGAATTCCTAAGACATCGCATGCCTAACTATTATAAACCTCGCATTTTAGTCTTATCATCGAAAACACTTTTCAATATCAAGTCGGGCAATTCAACAAGATTCCCGACATCCAGATCAAATGCTCGTCGCAAACTTTAGTAGACGGCCGTACCCCCGGATGCCGTCGACGAAGTGCACTAAGGCGGAACACCGCTGTCGCGAGCACCCGAACGGATGCTTTTAGCTACGGGGTTCTCCTACAGTCACTTGGTCGGGGTTATGGGGCGTGGCTATCTATTAAGTTTACCCGGCGAGTATCCGCGTACTTTACGTGATTGCGACGGACTTTTGATCGCATCAAAATCCCGTGGCAACCGATCAAATGAGACTAAACTGCTATGTTTATAACATTCAAATTAGTTATCTCATAACTACTTGTGGATTCCAAATATTGTATCACATTCCAGATAAATAGACAATGTTAAACTTTCCGATCGAATAATCAAACACCCAAGTTTTCCCAAATAGCTCAACACTTGAAATAAGTTTAAAAACATCCATTTCATGCAACAGCACCAACGGTCTAGCCGTAGAAGGGTCAAGCCAACGCCTCACATGTGGCACGCCGTACTCCCCCAAACCCTAAGGTTCAAAAGGCAGTTCAAGACGGTCACATAATCGAGTTAAGGTTTGTTGTCTTCTAGAGGGTCCATCGCGTTACTTGCACGACTTAGAACGTTCTTAAACTTCGGAAAAATCCAACACTTGGAAATTTTCCGGCAGGGGAAAAAGTGAGTTATTGATATCCGGTCGAACTTTTTAACACGATCTAAAAATTACCCGGACAAACTAAAAAAAGTTAAATTATCCGATCGAATAAACGAGTCCCCAATACAACCCTAAGAAAACTTAACACTTGAGTGGAATTAAAAAATTCCCAGAAAAAATTGACAAGAAAGGACCTAAGAATAAATATATGAAGTATGAGGGACTAAGTCATAATTTGGGCCGCGGAACCCTTGGTTTGGCCGTGGTTCCACGGTCATATAGATGAATCAGTGGGCTGTACTTCACAGTAATTCTTAGTTTTTCCTGCTTAATTTTCTGAGCATTTTTAATTCATAAAAAATCACGATTTCAAAAAATGTACAGAGAAGGGTATTCGTCGGGGTTTACGGGTTCGATCGGACTTCAAACTTCGTCTAGACTTCGTGTAAAGCTTTAGCTTGGCTCTGATACCACTGTAGGGTTCTTAGGCACTCTAACAAGGTTCTACAAGGTATCAACCATGCCCGATTCAAAAAAAATTAGCCGTGCCAAACAACCCTAACCAAGATCGTATACTAGAGATTATGCGAAAACTAGCAAGTAAAACATTTTAACTACAAGTGAAAGGGATTACAACCTTTGTAGATCCGGTCCTTCACTTCTAAAGCTCCGTGTTGACGTCCCTTCGCTGCGATCATCGGGATCCCGGACTCTAGCGATGGTTTCTTCGGAGAAATGAGCAGGCTAGGTCGTTGACTTCGAGGCCGAAAATGATCTACGTCGAGGAGACTCAAACTCAAGCTCCATCTTCACTAGGTCAAAAACTTTGTGAAGAGAACACCCTAAACTAAATGGCAAGTAGTAGAGGATGATGAAATAGGAAATGGGTTCACTTTAGATTTGGATTTCTCACTCTAAATCTTCACTTGAAAATTTTTCTAGCAAGCTTTCTTCTTCTTGAAGAAGAAGAAGAAGAAAAGAATAATAATGAATTATATAAAATGAATAATCAAGTGAAGTCTATCATCATGTAACCATGGGTGAGCTAACCTATGTAGAGTCTAAACCATAGTTAATTATAATGGTTTGGTTAATGAATATCTTAATCAAGACAAAATGAGTGGACTTTGTCAAAGTTGCTTCAAGCTTCATGAAGCATCAAGCCATGACAAAAGAAGCCACCATTTTGAATAATTAAGATAAATAAAAACCTAAATTACAATTAACATGGTGTATGTTACACACCCACCCATGTTTGCATGTATCATCAATCATGATACAAACTAGTGCACAAACATATATCACATATACAACTTGTGCACATCAAGTGAGAAAATCAATCTTAAGTGAACCAATACTAGTTAATGTAAAGTAATATATCAAATATATAATTATACATTAAATCATTAAATCAACACTTTATTTAATGATCCGGTCATATCGCATATAACCGACTAATATCTAGTGTATCAATGTATCGAATCAACACTTGATTCGGTAACCCGGCTATATCTCATATAACCGTCCGATGATACAAATCGCGAGAATAGAATACAGTATCACATACTAGTATTATTCTCGGTCCCGCACATATCTCATATGCGCTCCTATTTCGTTTCGCTTGAGCCAGGAAACCTCTGTGTAGGACTCTAAAGACTCGTCAATACGCCGGCAGTAGGTGGTGATCATATCAATCACCCACAAGCCGCAAGCGGTCTGCTAAACGTAACGGCGACCCGGGTATTGAGCGATCAGAAGATCAACGAGCAAGCCTGTTCACACTCCTGCGAATCCAATCAATAACACTTACCGCACAGTCCGGTCGGTTCGTCTGATATGTCGCATATCTTGTCTAGAGGTGGTAAACGTCAGACCCCAGCAGCTTGATAAGTCATGCCGATGTAAGGTCCATAACAAGCATGAAACTACTGGTAACACTTACCAGTAAATCAGTGCAACCCTGGCCAGGGATTTTCAGTTATGGCCAGTCGAGCATAGCGCAACATCAACCCCCAATACCGGGAGAGACGAATCCCCTCCTATCGCTCATTGCCTCCATGTGAATCGGGACTGTACCCAAAAACCACCTGTTTGCATGACTCAGTAGAGCCGTGGTAGGGTGGAAATCAAAGCACAGTGGGAGACACACAAGACTCTATGACGATCTCGGGTCAACAGACTAAGCCGTACCAGTGTCACCAGAGAACTGCCATCTGACGTGAGGTATAATACCATCTGGGAGTTCTCGGCGAGTCCGTTCAGTGTACCCAGTCTCCACTGAGCACCCGCATACCGTCTCTGATGTCAAACACCAATGGATATGGGATCATCCATCGCCCATCACATGGGTCGAGAAGATATACGCTAGTCTACTCTGGAATATCGATGCCCCGTCTCGATATTCCCACGACTAGGAACCTTGATGGATGTACTCATGGACTACCCAGGCCCGACCAGTATGATCTGCATCAAAGTCCTGCAAGTCGAGTACACATCCTAAGGGCTTTATCAACATGTAACAGAGAGACAGAAAGTATACATGTTAAGATAATGAGCAACCAGATAGCGTACTATCATGTCGAGCAAGAAAGTCCTACCTATATATGTCCCAGCATCCACTATAATATACATCTCATGTACAGTAATGGCCTTTAGGGCATATATATAACTAACAGACTGAGTATGATTGCTCTCTTAATCAATTTACACCTGGTTCGAGAGTACATCTCCGACCTCCTCTGATATCTGTCGTTGTAATCCTTCAACATCGTCAGAGAGGTGACGGGTCCCGACAACCACACATCAATATGGACTGTGGGGTCCTTAAACTCATGGACTGACGCATCCTTAAACTCATGGACTGACGCGTCCTTAAACTCATGGACTAATGCGTCCCTAAACTAACATCCGTCCCCAAAATGGGAATGTTGGATCACTATATCCCTAAACTGGAACAATAGAGCCCCCAAATGCTCTTTTGTCGGATCTAAACGATCCCGTTTAAATTGATCTTAGCCTCAAATATGGCTAACGTATCCTTAAACCTTCAAACAGACTTTAGTCCTAAATTGGACTATAGATCCCCCAATCAACTTTGGTTCAAGGGTACATCTCTGAACTCCTCTGACATCTGTCGTTGTAATCCTTCAATGTCGTCAGAGAGGTGATGGGTCCCGATGGCCATACATGTAATGGACCACCATGTCCCTAAACTGGGAATCGACCGCAATGTCATTAAACTAAACAATAGACCCAATTGCTCTCTCTTATCGGATCCAAACGATCCCGTTAAGTTGATCTTAGTCTGGAGATTAGGCTAACGTATCCTTAACAAAAGTTTAAGTTGATCCTAACCTTAAATAGGTCTAACGTATCCTTAAACCAAAACACCAAACCCAAATCTAAGAAAATACGGATTTGGACTAATCCACGTCCTACGGGCGACGACATAAATTAGTCTCCGTATACAATCCACGGGCAACCACAAACAAAACAAACACCCACGACACGAAGTAAAATTCTGGAGAAGGAGAAAGTTGTTACCGCGATGCAGTAGCGTAATTAACTGCAGGGGCTTGCGCCTGCAGGGAAGAGCGTCCCCACAATCAAAAACCCCTCAAGCGAGGGGGAATCTGACGAAGTATGCTACATCGGCCGCATCCTTCTAAACCTCCGATACACGGTGCCATAAATCAACTTGGTATCTTCGGAGAGGTGGACGGATAAAACCAAATAGCATTTGCTCCGAATCCCAGGCAAGACGTCCATATCTTGGCCGCCGTTCGGAGGGGAACAGTGGAGCTGGGATTTTGCCGTCACTCCGCTTTGTTTCGACCATTGGGTCTTTGTTGACGTCACGTCTGCATCCTACTGGAGTAAGGAGAAACACCGTTGTTGATCTCTAAGTTGTCGATGTTGACGTCGAGACCCTGAAGCTAGGGATCTTCCTTCGCTTCGTTTGTTGACATTGCGTTTGCAATATTGCGACGAATGTCAAGATTGTCTCTAGGTTGTCTATGAATCGTCGAGATTTGGCTTCACTTCGACGAAGCCTGGTGAGACGATATGATTCCCTTCTTGTTTGTGCCCATGGATTGTATACAGGGGTCAATGTGACCTCACCTGCAGGGCAAAAAGTTTCATTTCATTTCATCATTTTTTTATTCTTTCCGCGATACTCTATCATTTCAGCTTTTTATATCGCGAAGGTCGCGATTGCCTAATCATTTCGGCTATTTTTCGCGGCGCCCAATCATTTCGGCTTATTCGTGGTCTAATTAGACAACATATTGCTTCTAACATAAGGATTGCGAAAAGTAAAATTCGGGAAAAAGAACCGATTGAATGGGAAATACTTCAAGAAGTTATGCAAGGGCATCCAGTATTGTTGAATATTTATTTTATTTTTACTCGCTGTTTTTTATTGCGAGTTGCCCAATCATTTCGGCTATTTTGCATGTATACATTTTTACTTGCTGATTTTGTTGCAAGTTGCCCCATCATTTCGGCTATTTCGTATGCATTTTTGGCTCGCTGATTTTTTATCGCGAGTGTGAAACTTGAAATCTGGTGCCAATCTCAGCATCAGTATCGCTGCGACCGGAATATTGCCAGGAGTGAATCATCATTTGCCGTGAAAGGACTTGGAACTTGATACCGATTTAGGTATCAGTATCGCTACAACCGGGATATTGCCAGGAGCGAATCATCATTTGCCTCTGTCGATGTCGAACAAAGGTGGCTTAGCAAACAGGGTTAGGATCCCGTCGACTAAGGCTTTAGACTTCATGAGCCGTAAGGGTCTCATAAAGGTGTTTCTCCCTACGAGTCATGAGGATCTCGTAGGTGCGTTTTCTTCTTAGGAATCGTGAGGATTACTAAGTGTGTGGTTTCTTATAAGTCGTAAGGATTTTACAAGAGTGCTTTCTCCTTATAAGTCGGGAGGACTTATAAGGGCTATTCACTGTGCAAACATATCCTTAGTCACGGATGGGAGTTTGTTAGGGAAATATTTATTCACGTCCGTGGATTGTATACAAGGGTCAGCATTGAGCCGCTTGTAGGGCAGTATTGCAGGTTGTGGTGGCCGCTTAAGAACGGGTTCAGATCCCTGTAGCTTAAGACTTTTGAATCTTATGATCCGTGAGGGTCCCATAAGAGGGTTCTCCTTACGAGTCATGAGGATCTCGCAAGTGTAATTTCTCCTTAGGAGTCGTGGGGATCCCTAAGTGTGTTGCTCCCTTATGAGTCGTAAGGATCTCACGCAGGTGGTTTCTCCTCACAAGGTCGAGAGGACCTTGCAAGTGTCTTTTAACGAGATTGCGTCCTTTCGGGTTTTCACAAAACTCGCCGGTAGCCCTGCTGTTTTTACTCACGGAGCCCTTTCGGGTTTTCATCCGTGCCCGTTTTGCTTATGGACATACCGTTTTCTTTTTTTCTTTCTTCTTCTTTTTTTTTATTCTTTTCTCTTTTTTGTGTCAGCCTTGGGATGCTGCAATCTACAGTAATTTATCAACGTCTCGGTCAACAGCTAGTTTTAGGACATAGTGGTCCATCGTTAGTTTAAGGACGTTCGGTCCGTTGTTCATAGGTCGGGCATATTTGAAGATCTTTCAGCATTCTTTTAGTTTTTGCCGAAAGAACAATTTCTCATGGAGCTTCCCCTATAAAAGAGCATGATGCCCCCGGCGTGTCCATCTTTTTCTGAGCATGTGGTTGTGGCGGGTTCACCTTCCAGTTATCAGACAACGCGAATTTGCCCTGTTGGTATTCATCCTCAATCCAGCCTTCGAAGACGTAGCAATCTTCGAGTGGGTGACCCATTACTCTGTGGTAGGGACAATAGTTAGGATGGTTAACGTCACCCGGTTGCGACGGATGTTTTGGATCTGGCAGAGTGATGAGCTCGTTGCGTACTGCCAGTTCGAACAGTCTCCTTGTTTTATCCCTGGGAAATGAGTAAGGACGTTTCAACTTCTCATCGAGGGATCGCGGCTTGTTGCTTTGACGAACATACGGTCTCGGGTTACTCGGCTGTCGCTGAGCGTTGGCGACAAAGGTCGCTTTCCCGTTGCCTTTTTCATTTCGAAAACCCACTTTTGAAGGGAAAGGCCTATGACCCATCTGGTCCATTTAGGCCAGCTTGTCGATCAAGGCCTGGAAGGTGGTCGGTTTGAAGAACATCAAGAATTGGGAGATAGTCGACTGAGGGTCAAGGGTCCACATGAACATGCCCACGGCAGGAGCTTCTTCTATGCGTTGTTCGCATCTCGACCATATGTTCCACTACCGGATTGCATACTGCACCCATGTCTCTCCCGGCTTTACTCTGACATTGATCAATGCCGTGATCGGGGTGCGTTCGCTGGCGCTTGCGAACCACTGAGTGAATAGCAACTCCATTTCTGTAAACGTTTTGACGGAGTCGTCGGGAAGCTCCGAGTACCATTCAAAAGCTATCTCTGCTAAACTACCGACGAACTGGCGAAGTAGAAGTTTATCATCACCTCCAGTATTGCCGCAAAGAGCCCTGAACTGAGCGACATGCTGATGGGGATTGCCTGTCCCTTTGTACACATGGAATTTGGGGATCGTGTATCCCGGCGGGTACTTTATTTGGTCATACCATCCTGGATAAGGTCGCCCAGTTTTAACAACTTGGCCGGCCGCTTCATTCGCCTGGTGAGCTCGTATTTGCTGAGCAATGTAGTCATCCAGAGCGGCCTTGGAGATGGTCTCTTCCTTGGCTACTGAAAGAGCCTGAGGAGGGTTCGATGTCTCCCCTCTGTCGTCTTCAATGATGATCGAAGGGTCTTCAGTTGGAGGTTCCGGCTATGACATCATCCCAGCCATGTCTTGGAACAAGAGAGCCATTCGTTTTATATTGGCTGCCTGTTCCGCAGCCTCTTTTTCTTTCCTCTCGAGCATTCTTCGGAAGAACTCGGTGTCAGATTCTTGTTCCCGGCACTGCTCCGAGGTCTCTGGATTTTCTTTTGGCTCAGTGAGTGCGGCCATTGCAGTCAGCATCTCTTGAAGCTTTTGCTGTTGTTGTTCCTGAGCCCTTGTTATTGACCGGGTAAGCGGTCGATGACCCGTAGAAGCACGGCTTTCCTCTTTTCCGGAAGCCATATAAACGGTATGTACCATCATAACCCCAGACTTGGGGCTTTTAGATTCAGCGCTTTTACGGTTTGCCACGTTCACAGGGGCTTTCTCTGGTCTCCTTCTCTTTTGAGCAGTTGAAGTCGAGGGGGCCGTTGCTGCGGGCACCCAGGTAGCTGTCGTCTTTTGTGGCTTGACAGGACGGTTCTCTTCTTGTTGAAGTTTCACTTTTTTCTGTCGGCGAGAGTAATCTTGATCAATTACTGAGTCCTGAACCTGTCGCCAGACTTTATAAATTTTGGCGGACAGCCGCTGAGGGGGCTGTTCCAGCTTCTTCTCTGAAGCATTCTCCATAGATGGAGGAGATCTTTTCAGTACGGCGGTGGATGAATTCCTGCGCACCCTGTTAAGCAGCTCGAAGCTGTTCCCAGTTGGAACAGCAGCATTGACTTCCACCGTTGGGGCTGGTGGAGTTAGCCCAGAGGGGGAGTTGCCCCCAGCCTTCTTTACTCGGCGCCAGTGGCGACATCGAGCGTGTCGAGCCGTTGGGATTGGTTCAGCTATGGCTTCATCATGCCCCCTGTTCTGGTGAGGCGCTGCTAATACCAGCCTCTTGAAGACCGACGTCCATTGAGACACAACGTCCAATCTGTCAAAGACAGACCTCTGGGCAAGGGAAACAACCTTGACGATTTCGCCTGGAACAGGAGCTGAAATAGTCAGTCTTGTGAAGACCGACCCTTTGTCAGGAGAAGCCGCCTTGACGACTTCGGGAGAAGGGATGGCTATCCTTTTTAGGACAACCCTTTCTGGTATCGCGGGCTTCTTCATGGGCCCAACTGAGCTTTGGCCTAGTCTGTCAAAGATTATGGCGTTGGAGCTGGGCGACCCGTTGAGAGGGGCCGCAGTAGTTGTAAGCCGATCAAAGACCGACTTCTTCTGAGCTTCTTATGTTGATACAGGAGCACTGAAGCTCGTTAGCGGGAGCATGGTCCCGAAGAATAATCCAGTAGTGGCCTGAGTGACCTGTTCCACCGGCATAGCGAAGATGGAGGCTGCTTGGGGCCCATAAGTCACTCCTCCGGACGGTACGGGGCGAGAGTTGCAGCTGCAGTTAGTGCAGGTTGAAGCCATTGATCTTCTGTTTTCTGCACGGAGCAAGACACCAAATCTTAGTACCTCGAATCCAAGAGCAACCATATCAAACCGCGATTCGTTCGTGAACACGACACACGAAGTGTGGAGTGGAAAGAAGAAAAGCAGTCCCGCCGGGCGTGCCAGAATCTGTTCCCCGCCGAAGGACGCGACCGGGATGTTAGGACGTCCGGGCCTGAATTCCGAGGGTAGATGCTAATTGGTGCTATCCGTCGACCTCTCCGAAGATGCCAAGTTGATTTATGGCACCGTGTATCGAAGGTTTAAACGGATGCGACCGATATAGCAGACTTCGTCAGATTCCCCCTCATTTGAGGGGTTTTTGATTGTAGAAACATTCTTCCCTGCAGGCGCAAGCCCCTGCAGTTAATTACGCTACCGCATCGCGGTAACAACTTTCTCCTTCTCTAGATGGTCGCTTCATGTCGTGGGTGTTTGTTTTGTTTTGGTTGCCCATGGATTGTATCCGGAGACTAATTTATGTTGTCGCCCGTAGGGCGTGGATTAGTCCAAATCCGTATCTTCTTAGATTTGGGTTTGGGGTTGGGTTTAAGGATACGTTAGCCTCATTTGAGACTAAGATCAACTTAAACGTTTGTTAAGGATACGTTAGTCTGATTTTTAGACTAAGATCAATTTAACGGGATCGTTTAGATCTAACAAAAGAGCATTTGAACTCTATTGTTTAGTTTAGGGACATTGCGGTCGATTAGTTTAAGGACATTACGGTCCAATGTTAGTTTAAGGACATCTCGGTCCAGGTTAAGGACATCATAGTCCATGGGTTTTGAAGGACCCCACAGTCCGAGCTTAAGGACATTGTAGTCCGTGAGTTTAAGAACCCCACAGTCTGTAGAAATGTGTGGTTGTTGGGACCCATCACCTCTCTGAAGACGTTGAAGGATTACAACGACAAATATCAGAGGAGTAAAGAGATGTACTCTCGAACCGGTGTGAGTTAGTTGGAAGATCTGTAGTCCAATTTGGGACTAAGATCTGTTAAAATATTCATGAGCAGATGGGCTCAATTAATATGAGTTGAGGACTTATGGCCAATCTTGGGCTAAGTCCAATAAATATTTAACATTTTATTTTGGGCTATTGAGCCTTTATTTGGGCTTGGCCCTTTTGACGATATTTTTGTCTTTTATTGAATGCTGAGCATTCACCAGAGCTCTGGGCTTATTAAAGAACAATTTATGTTCTGTCAGCGCAACACGTGGCGCGCCAGGCGCTTTGCGCCAGTCAAAGAGTGCAGTGCACTTCTGCCACGTGGCGCACATGTAACGGACACGTGCCGCGCTTGGCACTTTGCGCCAGTTAAAGAGCGCAATGCGCTTCTGCCAAGTAGCGCATACATGGTTGACACGTGTCGCGCTTGGCACCAGATGATGAGCGCATGATGCCAATTTATGAGCGTAGAGTGCTAGTTTAGTGGCGCACACGTGAGTGACACGTGGTGCGCTTGGCGCTGAGTGCCAGCCCATGAGCGCAGTGCGTTATTTCAGAAGCGCAAAGCGCAAGTTGTTAATTGGCGCATACGTGGTTGACACGTGGCGCATTTGGCGCTTAGCGCCGGTCCAGAGAGCGCAGAAGTGCTGTTCAAGAGCGCAAGGCGCATTTCATCAGCGCAAAGCACATTTCAAGAGCGCAAAGCGCATTTGATCAATTTTATGATCTGGGAACAAATTTATGTTCTTTTAAATGAGACTTTGTCTCAAGATTTAAGAACAACAGTTCTTATTTTGCAGGAGAGATTTTCAATCTCTTATTTTGATGAAAGGCTTTGCCTTTATAGATCTATAATCTGTGAGAATAATTGTGTTCTTATTTTATTTTATGATGAGATCTTTTGATCTCTTTTGTGAAAGACTTTTTTGTCTTGTAGATCTATGATCTGTTTAAAGAAATAAATTTTTCTTTCTATGAGATGATTTCATCTCTGTGTTCATCATCCATCATTTTTACCTTGAAAAAGTATCTTCTTGCAAGAGCTTGCTCTTTTTCTTTTAATTTTTCAAAGTTTATGGAGGGGTTTCTCTATATCAGACTTGAAGTCTTGGGGCCTTTATATAGGGCAAGCTGATTTGTTGAATCAGTTAGAGAGATCTTTCTCTGATTGACTTGGGGACGTTTCCCCACCATTGGATCTTTGATCGTAGGACTTCTATTTTACAGAAGGCAATCTTCTTGTTTTTGACAAGATTGAAAAAAATTTCCATAACAGAATTTAATTCTGGTTAATTAATGATTTATCATTATTATTAGATCTTTTGATCTAAGCGTAGGGAATTTTTAATTTCAGCGCTAGCGCACCCGTGCTTTGCACGTGGCACGCAGCTCAGAGCGCAGCGCACTTTGTGCTAGCGCACCTGTGTTTGACGCGTGGTGCGCTACTCAGAACGCAGCGCGTCCTGCGCTAGTGCACCCGTGTTTGACACGTGGCGCGCAGCGCGCCTAGCGCTAGCGCACACATGGTGCGCTGCCTAGGGCGCAGCGCACCTGGCGCTGGATCTGAAGCGTTCCTTCAATTTTTGAAATTCGAATTTCAAACAGAGCTTTGCTCTGATTGGGGGAAACATCTGGGGTTTGGTATTTCACGTGTCGTTTGCTTTTGCTAAAATTGCATGTCATGTTAATTTACCGCATTAATTATACGGAGTGGTTCGTATTCGTAATTATAGTTTTTTTGTGAGTTATTTAGATGGTGTTAAAAAGTTCAAACGGATATCAATAACTCATTTTTCCCTTGCTAGAAATTTTTCCAAGTGTTGGATTTTTCCTTAGTTTAAAATTTTCAGAAAATCATGCAAGCGATTCTGTGAACTCTCTAGAAGAACGAAAGCTTAACTCAATTATGTGACCGTCAGAACCGCCACTAAATCCTAGGGTTCATGGTGGTTCAGCGGTTCCACATGTGAGGTATTGGTTGACCCTTCTATGGTTGGTTCATAAGAGCTGTGGCATGTTCTGGGACTTTTTGAATTTCGCTCAATTATTGAGCTCAATTGGGAAATTTTGGGTGTTTGTTTATTCGATCAGAAAGTTTAACACTGTCAAGTTATCTGAAATGTGATACAATATATGGAATTCATATAGTTAGGCATGAAATCCGTAATATGTGATATTTCGGGTTTATGATGTCTAAGGTGATTGTGGATTCCAAATGTTGTAGTTTTTCACTTTCTTTTATGCGACCGTAAGTGTAATATGTGGTGTATCGCCGATTTCGTTGCTATACATCAACGCCAATTAGGATACACATATTTACTTACGTTGATGACATGTGATATTATGTGTTGCTGTGATATGTTATATTGGATCGTCGTGATTTGAATAGCCGGGGGTTTTATGTGAGATGAGGGTTTTTATTATCATTCATGTAAAATTCATTGTATATAATATTCTTTTATTGTGGCACTTCCGGGTTGAGAATGATGTCACCATTGTATATTATTTACTTTTCCGCATTAGGATAAACCCAAGGAGGGGAGCACAAGTAACTGGGTTCTAGGGTCCAGTGGAAAGCCATCTCGAGGAGTCGAGACCGGGTCTCCTAACCCTAAAATTGGTAGGGTTGCTTGCCGCTCTCGTAGGGGTCTAGGGATGTGGGTTTAGCTATTCATCGCAACCGTGGAATCCGTATTTTATACAGGCTCAAAATAAAACACGGACCTCCTAATATATCCAATATTTTATATGTTATCTTCTGCTGCTGATATACTGTGATGTGATCATTTTATATGCGTGAGACGAATACTTTATTATTGTATATATGATATATAATAAAAGTTGCTTATGTTTTGCACCCATGCTAGTCCCGTCCCGGTATACCGTTAGTTAAATAACCTAACGGTGCATAACGGGACACTGTGGCGAATGCAGATGGTATAAACGTACGTTGTATTTTCGTTTCTTTTGTGATACTTAGGAAGAAAAGAAACCTAAAAGATATTATAGAATCAAATTTATAAAAAGGATAGCTCTAGTTTTTACTTTGCATAGCGGTATTTGTGAAATATCCTGCACCTTATTCGATAAGGAAAGAGCCGAGATCCCTTCACCGGGAGTGACCTCTTTAGCGATACTAGCAGATGCTACAACTCACTCAGTTTTGTTTTTGATTGCTTCTATAGTTCTTGTTTTGCATAACGGTATTTGTGAAATATCTTGCACTTTATTCGATAAGGAAAGAGCCGAGATCCCTCACCGGTAGTGACCTCTTTAGCAAAACTAGAAAAAGCCTAAAAAACACTCCTTTTCAAAATCTTTTGTTCCTACAACGATATCAAGTTCATTACGCTCATAGTTTTCTTAAAACCTGCATAGCCCTCCATTATTTCAGATAAAAATTATTTAGTATTCGTGTTGCGTTTGTTGACCTCTGTCAAGACGCAGTGTGCGGTAGCTGATTAATACTTATCTGTAAAGCATGAGATGAGATTGGATTAGGGTATTCGTACGACCTTGTTGACCTCTGTTAAGGGTCGTGCGGGTAGGTTTGATTCAATCAAGAAATGACGGGTTGAATTTGACTAGTGCACTATGGTTTGTTGACCTCTGTCAAGGTCATAGCACGTTAGGGGCAAAAATATTATCGGGAATTTTAAGTGTTGAAATTTGCAATGAGATTGCATACCTTCTATGAGATAGTCGGATCCTGATACCTACTGCGAGTAAGAGTTACTCCTGAGAGAGTTTTACACATGACAATTAGCCGATCAAGTAGGTGTCTAGAAAGGTGTTAACGGGGTTATACCTCTGGGAAAACGGGGTTTATTTTAATTAGGTCCGTACAAAAGCACGGGGAACCTCACTCAAAGTACCAACACTGGCCTGGCCGAAAGATTAGCGAACTTGTAAGGTGTAATTAATCCCGGCTAGTCTTACCTTTTAGGGTTTGAAGGAAGATTTGATGAAAACAGTGGGAGCCATCCTGATTAGATAAGATAATAACCAATCTAATTTTGCAGGAGCATACGCTAAAGTGTTTTCTTCTCTCTCTCTCCAGGGAGCGACCGTCTTAATCAAGATAATAATATGGATGTATTGACCGAACCCGCTTATTATACTGAGCAGGGGAACGTTGGTTCCGTTCTTTCTCATAATTGTTATAAGACTGAACAGGAAATAGAGGAATATCCGGATTCCCAAGCTGCCTAAACGAAGAATAAGCATGCTGATGCATCTTGTTTGGATGTGTTTGTTATTGAGAACTGTTTCTCAGTTCAGCCTACGTCCTGGGTATTAGATACCGGATCGGGATCTCACATATGTAATATATTACATGGGCTGAGGAAAGTAGGGAACTGGGAGAATGTGATCATTCCATAAGAGTAGGGAATGGTGCAAATGTTGCAGCCAAAACAGTTGGCGAATATCACCTTGTATTGCCAAATGGTAATACATTGATTCTGAACGAATGCTATTACATTCCGACCCTGATATGCAATCTTATATCAGTTTCTTTATTGAGTAAGGATGGATATAATTTTGTAGTACAGGATAATGTTATGAACATCTTCCTGAATCAAAAGTTGATTGGATCAGGCTCGTTAAATAATGGCATATACGTTCTAGATCAAACCACGGTTCTTAATGTACAGAACACACGTAAAAGGAAGAGTTCAGAAATGAACGAATGCTTCTTGTGGTATTGTAGACTAGGTCATATCAATGCGACACGACTAGCTAAGTTGTATAAGGATGGATATTTGAATCCATTAGAATTTTCATCTTATGACCCTTGCCAGTCATATCTCAAAGGCAAGATGACCAAAACTCCGTTTAGTGGACACGGAGAAAGAGTTACGGAACTCTTGGGACTGATACATAGTGATGTATGTGGTCCCATGTCTACACATGCCAGAGATGGTTCCTCGTACTTCATTACATTCACTGACGATCTCTCAAGATACTGACATGTGTTCCTGTTGAAGCACAAGTATAAAGCTTTTAAGAAATTCAAAGAATATAAGCACGAAGTAGAGAACCAAACGGGTAAAAGTATTAAGATCCTTTAATCTGATCGAGGAGGAGAATACTTGAGCAATGAGTTCTGGGACTATCTAAAAGAGAATGGGATTCTCTCTCAGCTTACTCCTCCCTATACACCACAGCACAATGGTGTATCGGAGCGGAGGAATCGCACCCTATTAGATATGGTGCGCTCTATGATGAGCACGGCTGAGTTACCTATTTCCTTTTGGGGTTATGCACTTGAAGCAGCAGCATACCTATTGAATCAAGTTCCATCAAAATCTGTACCTACCACACCATATGAGATATGGGGTGGGAAGAGACCATGTCTTAAACGAGTTAAGATATAGGGTTGTCCGGCCTATGTCAAAAGGCAAAATCCGGACAAACTCGAGGCACGATCAGTTCTTTGTAAGTTTGTTGGATATCCTAAATATTCGAATGGATATCTATTCTACCATGGTGAACAACAAAAGGTGTTTGTTGCTCAACATGCCACCTTTTTAGGAAAGGAATTTCTTGCAAAAGAAATTAGTGGCGAAGAGGTGGAGCTGGAAGAAGTTCCAGCAGAACAAACTACAACTGAAGATTTAATGGAACCAAAGGATTCGATAGTTACCAACGAACCTCAGCCTCTCCTCCGATCTAGTAGGGTTCCTCATCCACCTGAAAGATACTACGGTTTTCTCATTGATGGTGGGAGCGAGGACTGCATCGTGGAAGATGATGACCCGACTAGCTTCGAGCAGGCCATCACGAGTGGTGACTCTATGAAATGGCTGGATGCAATGCGATCTGAGATGGAATCCATGTACACCAACAAAGTATGGACTTTAGAAATTGCTCCTGAAGGGGTAAAACCCATTGGGAGCAAATGGATCTTTAAGAAGAAACTTGGTATAGATGGAAAAGTTGAGACTTTCAAAACTAGACTTGTTGCAAAAGGGTTTTCGTCAACGACCAGGTGTGGATTATGACGAAACCTTTTCTCCAGTGGCTATACTTAAGTCCATCCGGATCCTATTTGTCATTGCTGCATACCATGACTACGAAATCTGGCAAATGGATGTTAAGACCGCCTTTCTAAATGGTGATTTAGAGGAGTGCGTGTATATGACTCGGCCAGAGGGTTTCGTAGAAGTGGGAGCAGCGGAAAGATGTGCAAGCTGCTTAAATTCATCTACGGGTTAAAGCAGGCATCGCGGAGTTGGAACATCTGCTTTGATGTGGTAGTCAAAGAGTTTGACTTCATCAAGAACGTAGATGAACCTTGTATTTATAAGAAGCTGGCAGAGAGTAAGCTTGTCTTTCTCGTATTGTAAGTAGATAACATAGTCTTGATAGGAAATGATGTTCCTATGCTATACTCGGTCAAGCTCTTCTTATCACAAAAATTCTCAATGAAAGATCTACGTGATACCTCCTGCATTTTGGGGATTAGGATCTATAGAGATAGATCTAAAAGGAGACTGGGATTGTCCTAATGCAGGTACATTGACACCATACTAAAGAGGTTTAGTATGGAAGAATCCAAGCGTGGGAATTTACCCACGATCTCTGGACTCACTCTCTCCAAAGAGATGTCTCCCAAGACTGATTTGAAAAGAGCTCACATGCAAGGGATACTCTATGTTTCGGCAGTAGGCTCTATCATGTACGCGATGCTATATACTAGACCCGATGTAGCATACTCACTAAGTGTAGCGAGTAGGTATCAAGCAGATCCTTAAGAGAGTCACTAGACGGCTGTGAAGAATATTCTCAAGTACTTGAGAAGGACTAAAGAGATGTTCTTGGTGTATGGTAACGGAGAACTCCAGGTGGAGTCCTTTACCGATTCGAGCTTCCAAAGTGATAAGGACGACTCTAAGTCGCACTTGGGATTTGTCTTTACCCTCAATGGAAGGGCAGTGTGTTGGAAGAGTTCCAAACAGGAAACCGTGGCAGACTCGACGATGGAGGTTGAATACATCGCTTCCAACGATACTGCCAAAGAGGCTGTCTGGATGAAGAAGTTCATCACTGAACATGGTGTAGTTCCGTCCATTGTGCATCCGATACCTTTGTATTGTGATAACAATAGAGCTGTGGCTTTGGCCAAGGAACCCAGGTCCCATCAGAGATCCAGGCATATTCTAAGACGGTATCACCTGATCCGGAAGATAGTTGATCGCCGAGAGATCGAGGTCAGGAGAGTTGACACGAAGAACAACACTGCGGATCCACTCACGAAGGCCATATCCCAGATACAATTTGAGAGACTCTTCGGGATATTGGGTATGAGATACTACAACAGCTGGCCTTAGTGCAAATGGGAGATTGTTAGTTATATATATGCCCTAGAGGCTAATGTTGTACATATGATGTATATTATAGTGGATGCTTGGATATATATAGAGAGGACTTTCTTGCTCGATATTATAGTATGCTATCTGGTTTTATTTTGTCTAAACATGTTGACTTGTATTGGTTTACTGTCTTGCTCTCACATGTTGATAAAGCCCTTAAGATATGTACTTGACTACTAGGAATATGATGCAGATCATACTGGTGTGGCCAGGGTAGTCCACGAGTACATCCTATAATTGTTCCTAGTCGAGGGTGTATCGAGACAGGGCATCGATACTCCAGAGTAGACTAGCGTATTCGCGTCTTGACCCATATGATGGGCGATGGATGATCCCACATCCATTGGTGTTTGACATCAAAGATGGTATACGGGTGCTCAGTGGAGACTGGGTACACTGAACGGACTCACCGAGAACTCCTACATGGTATTATACCTATCGTCAGATAGCAGTTCTCTAGTGACACTGGTACATGTTAGTCTGTAGACCCGAGATCGTCATAGAGTCTTGTGTGATTCCAACTGTGCTTAGATTTCCACCTTACTACGTTCATGAGAACGTGCAAAACGGTGGCTTTTGGGTACATTCCCGAATCATATGGAGGCAATAAGCGATAAGAGGGGTTTCGTCTCTCCCGATATTGGGGGTTAATGTTGCGCTGTGTTCGATTGGCTATAACTGGAAGTCCCTGGCCAGGGCTGATTTGGAGATCTACTGGTAAGTGTTATCGGTAGTTTCTCGACCTGTTATGAGCCTCACATCGACACGACTTATCGGTTACTGGGGTCTGACGTTTACCACCCCTAGACTAGATATGCGACATATCAGACGAAAAGACCGGACTGTACGGTAGTGTTACTGATTGGATTTACAGGAGTGTGAGCAGACTTGCTTGTTGATCTTCTGATCGCTCAATACCCGGGTGGCTGTTACGTTTAGCTGACCGTTTGCAGCTTGTGGGTGTTTTGATATAATTATCACCTACTGCCGACGTATTGACGAGTCTTTAGAGTCCTACACAGAGATTTCCTGGTTCAGGTGAAACGGAGTAGAAGCACATATGTGATATGTGCGGGACCGAGAATAATACGTGTATGTGATACCGTATTCTATTATCGCGATATGTGATATTGGCCGGGTATTTGTGATATAACCAGGTTATCGGATCAAGTGTTGATTCGATAAAATGATATATTTAATATTAGTCGGTTATATGTAATATAGCCGGATTATTAAATCAAATGTTGATTTAATAATTTAATGTAGAATTATATATTAGATATATTAAATTACATTAACTAATATATTGCTCACTTAAATATTTCATTTTCTCACATTTGGATACTTTTAACATATATGTGATATATGTTTAAAGTATTCTTTTCTTTTGTTACAAAATATTATATATGTGATATGTGATATTGTAACATGTTAGGGTTACACATGCAACTAGGGTTTAAAGGAACCACACCATGTTTTGTAATTAGGGTTAGGTTTTATTTGTTTTAGATAATTCAAATTTGTGGATTAATGCTTGAGATATTTTCCTTGTTGACTTAGTCCACTCGATATTTCTAAGATATTTGTTAACCTAACCCTAACCATTTTGCCATGGTTAATTTTGTAAAAGGGTTAAGTATGACATGCTTAACCCTTGATTGCATTTCTAATCTCAACAATAATTTCATTTTCTTTCATCACTTTTTTCTTCTTCTTCTTCTTCTTCACAAAAGAGCTTGCTTGATTTTTCAAGTGATGAAATATTGTGACAAATATAAAACTAAAGTGAGCAAATTTCCTACTTCATCATTCTCTTCTAAACTAGCCATATAGATTAATGTGTTAGCTTCACTAATCTCTAATTAGTGAAGTAATAGCTTGGTTTTGTGATTTTTCAAGGTAGATCATTTTTTATTGTGAAGACTTCAAGCTAGCATAGATCATTCACCTCATGGAGCACTACTACAATATGGGGTTGCCCCTACGGACTCAGAAATCCGTAGGGGCAAATATTTCTTGTCCCTACGGATTTATCCGTAGGGCCAAATCGTTGTCCCTACGGTGCCTTACGTTCTAATTTTTTCTTTGGCCCTACGGAGCCGCAAGCCGGGGACCTACGGTTATGTCCGTAGGGACATCTACATAGGTTATTAATAAAAAAAAAGCACAGAAAAATTATATTCATCGTTCCCAAATTTCTCTCTCTCACTCCCGAGCCTCTCGTCGCCTGTTCCCGCGCTTCGTCGCCACCGCGCTCGCGAGCCTGCGCCAGCTTCGTCGGTCTTCCCCACACCTTTGTCGACTTCCCGCGCCTCGTCGCCACCTTCGCCGATCGTCGGCGACCACCAATTTCTACCGTCTCCTCCACCGCGCGCACGGTTTGTAAGTAAATCTCAAATAATTTTTAATTTTGACGTTGTAGTCTAGGGTTCAGGCCAGGTTCGGGTAGGGGTGAGGGCATCGGCGTTGGCGTCGGCATCGATCGGGTTTGGTTAGGGTTAGGGTTAGGTTGTGGGGTTCGGTTGGGGCTGGGGCTGGGGCTGGGCTGTGGCTGGGGCTAGGGTTTTTTTGGGGTTGGGGTTGGGGCTAGGCTGGGGCTGGGGCTGGGGCGGGGCTAGGGCTGGGGCTAGGGTTCGGTTGGGCTGTGAGATGTGAACTGTAGAGTGCCCTATTTATCCCTTGCAGTAGGTGTAATCTTGTAGTGTAAATATGCTTTGCTTGTTGATTTAGTTCCATCCCGGCAATGCTTTAGGCTAATTCGAGGTCGAGTTTTGTACTGGTGCATTTATTCTGTTACCTTCACTTTTGTGAACGTAACATTCGATGATAAGGTGATAGTTGTTCCAGATTTGGCGTCTGCGGGGACTTTATGTTTAATAATGTATCAGTAGAACTGTAAGCAAGCTATTTGGCATATTTAGAGGGTATTTAAGCTTAAGAAATTGTTTTTCTGTTATTTTTCTTATGACATGTATGCTATCGAATGTCTGGGCGAGCAACCCATGTGGGACAATATAATTTGATCTGATTTTGCTTCAAGCTCTTCTTTCTCCTTTAAATTATAATCCATTTTGTTTTGTACTTAGTAATGGCAGAATCTGCTTGTAGTTTATGGAAAACTATGAATCTTTTCGCCCGTTTCTCTCAGCCAGCATATGAAATAGTTGGTGGTTTGTGTTCATGGCCTGAATTCCTCTACATATATTATCATGTATATAATCTTATTGGTGGATTCATTTATATTCAATCAGCAAATATAGCATCTTTCAAGCATATTATCTTGTTCATCATTCTAATCTTATATTTTATCTATCTCTGTCCTGTTGATCTTATTGACGGGAAACTGTATGTTCATCTCCACTCCCAGATCCTTGATAATTGATTCTTTTGAAGCATCATAACTATGTTTTGCGTTAATGTATTTGCAATGTTGTAAATATGTGATTAGCTTTATGTCTTGACTTTAATAGATCTATATTCCTCTGTTTTTCCCTTGCTTTAGAGTTGAACATGATCTTTTAATAGCAAATATACTGCCCTTTAGAATTTAGATATGGACTGATAAGAAGAGATGACTGTTATCATGTTAACGGCCACTTATAAAATTTCTCAAATTTTGATCTTAATGGTTTAAAATCATGTTACACATACAACACGAATGCACAACAAACGCATAATTAGAGAGTGATTCGAGACGTTCAGGTTAAAACCAATATATGATACTCGATGATAATATGAAATCTTCATATTCTCATCGATACTCATATATGAAACTAAAAGCGCCACTTAGTCCCCGTCTATCGGTTAACATACATGCGATGTTCGTCGTGACATAAAACTATACGAAGGTTGTTAAATATCGGACGGTATAGCTCGATACTAACAACCGTCGTATAGTCTACGCGACGAGAAAATTCAATCGTATGGTAACCCATAGATTTGTCCCGTGTGGACAAATTAAGAATGTATAAAGCAAACGCCTTCATTCACTTGTGTTTTCATCCGTTTCGAGATATTTCGTCGGTACCTTTCCTCTGGTACTCCGTGTACAAAAATAGATTAGATGTTCATTTCAACGTTGTTTCACAGCTTTGAAATGATTATCTATTCCATTATAGTGTACTCGGAGAACAGCGGGGAGGTGCTGCCGAAATTTACTCGAAACGGTTGAAAGCACAAGTGATGGGTGTTCGCTCTATACATTCTTAATGGGATAGAAGCCTACCCCCGACAGCCGGAATACACACATACAACAAGAATACACAACAAACGCATAATTAGAGAGTGATTCGAGATGTTCAGATTAAAACCAATATATGATACTCGATGATAATATGAAACCTTCATATTCCCATCGATACTCATATATGAAACTAAAAGCGCCACTTAGTCCCCGTCTATCGGTTAACATACATGCGATGTTCATCGTGACATAGAACTATACGAAGGTTGTTAAATATCGGACGGTATAGCTCGATACTAACAACCATCGTATAGTCTACGCGACGAGAAAATTCAATCGTATGGTAACCCATAGATTTGTCCCGTGTGGACAAGTTAAGAATGTATAAAGCAAACGCCTTCATTCACTTGTGTTTTCATCCGTTTCGAGATATTTCGTCGGTACCTTTCCGCTGGTTCTCCGTGTACAAAGATAGATTAGATGTTCATTTCAACGTTGTTTCACAGCTTTGAAATAATTATCTATTCTATTACAGTGTACTCGGAGAACAGCGGGGAGGTGCTGCCAAAATTTACTCGAAACGGTTGAAAGCACAAGTGATAGGTGTTCGCTCTATACATTCTTAATGGGATAGAAGCCTACCCCCGACAGCCGGAACACACACATACAACAAGAATACGCAACAAACGCATAATTAGAGAGTGATTTGAGATGTTCAGGTTAAAACCAATATATGATACTCGATGATAATATGAAACCTTCATATTCCCATCGATACTCATATATGAAACTAAAAGCGCCACTTAGTCCCCGTCTATCGGTTAACATACGTGCGATAATTTATTCTTTTCAACGACAAACGCACACACAAAGCATATACACGGATTTTCTCCTTTGTCAGTAACTATCTCGTTCTTATATTTCTCATTATAGTCACCATAACCTACAATTTATATGTTATACAGTCTAACATGGCCCATGAGTACGTCAGAGTTAAGGACTGGATATATGTGGATTGGCAACAACGTATGCAACCTAAGTTTGTCGCAGGAGTTGCTGCTTTTATTGAATTTGCACGCGCACATAATAAGATCATAATAGAGAAGATTCTCTGTCCGTGCGATAGATGTGGCAATAAGTACTGGCAGAAGGTAGAATTGGCAGAGCTTCATATTGTAAAATATGGGTTTACTAGACTTTATACAACTTGGAAATATCACGGGGAAGGAGAAGAATGCAGTACTGCGGCAGAAGAAGAAGGAGAACACGATAATGCGGCAGGAGAAGAAGAAGAATTCGGTAATGCGGCAGAAGGAGAAGACGGTAATTTATTTCCATCAGAAGAAATAGAGGATATGGTAGAGGCTGCCCTAGGTGAATCTATTCGTACCGAAGATGACATTCTTTCCGGTCAAGGACCACGTGTGGATAAATATGAAAATTTCATGAATGATGCTAGGAAACCAATTTATGAGAATGTGAAGTATTCCACCCTCTCATGGTTCGTCCAACTTTTCCAGATTAAGTGCCTAAATGGATGGAGCAACAAGTCATTCACAATACTTCTTTCGTTCTTGAATGATTCTATACCTCCGGGAAATAACGTGCCCAACAGCTGGTATGAAGCCCAGAAGATGATGTCTGATTTGGGTCTAAAGTGCGAGAAGATTCAAGTATGTCCTAAAAATTGCGTGTTGTACCGGAAAGAGAATTCAGATTTGAAAGAGTGTCCAACATGCGGAGAGGCCAGGTATAAGCCGAAAGATTCTGATAAGAAGCCCGATATACCTGTCAAGATAGCACGATACTTTCCCATAACACAGAGGCTACAGAGGCTATTCAGGTGTAAGAAAACAGCCGAGGCAATGATTTGGCATCACCGTGCTCCTCCAAGTGAAGATGGAAAAATGAGCCATCCAAGAGATTCACCGGTATGGAAGGATTTCGATAGGAGGCACGCAATATTCAGTAATGATCCTCGCAATGTCCGGCTCGGACTGGCTACTGATGGCTTCTGCCCATTCAACTATATGGCTGGAAGTCACAGCACATGGCCTGTTGTAATGATAATTTATAATCTGTCGCCTTGGTTGGCTATGGACCAATCATACTTTATGATGCCTCTTCTTATCGACGGACTAAACTCACCGGGGAACAATATTGACGTCTATCTCCGACCTCTGATCGAGAAGTTGGAATCTTTGTTCATTGATGGTGTAGAGACATATGATGCAAACACAAATACAACCTTCATACTGCGTGCGGCTCTAATGTGGACAATTAATGACTTTCCTGTGTATGGAATGCTATCAGGTTGGTCCGTACATGGTCACAAAGCATGTCCTCATTGTCATGAACACACAACATCGAAATTATTGAATTTTAGCAGGAAGGTTTGTTATTGCGGCCATCGATGTTTCCTGCCTCCAGACCACCCCTATAGGTTAGACACGGTTCACTTTGATGGTCATCAAGAGCTTCTTGGACCTCCATCCCCATTGTCCGGAGAGGACGTGACTGCTAAATGGGATGGTTACAATAATGTGACCTTCGGGATGGATCCGACGAAACAGGCCAAACCACCATTTTGGAACAAGTTAAGCATTTTCTTCGAGCTTCCGTACTGGTCTACAAATTCAGTGCGTCATTGTCTGGACGTCATGCATATAGAGAAGGGAGTATCAGAGCACATACTTAACTTGCTTTTTTGTAAAGACGGGAAATCGAAAGACAACCTGAATGCTCGGATAGATCTACAAGAGTGGGGAATAAGAAGTGAATTGCACTCTAGACCGGTAGCGGGTAAACCGGGCAAGTTTGTACTTCTCAATGCCGCTTATCATATGTCACAACCGGAGAAGAAAAGATTCCTACAGGTGTTGCATGATTTGAAAGTTCCCACAGATTTCTCAGGATCATTCAGTAAGAAAATAAAAATTGTGAAGGGCAAGATCGATGGGCTGAAAAGTCCTGATCACCATGTTATCGTGGAGCACCTTCTTCCATTAGCCCTCAGGACTTCTCTCCCCGAATCGGTTGGTCTAGTAATCAACGACTTATGTTGTTTTTTCAGGGAGTTGTGTGCTAAAACACTGGAGATTGTGACGCTGGATAAACTAGAAAGTTCTATTGCGTTGATACTTTGCAAGTTTGAGTATATTTTCCCACCGTCATTCTTCGATATCATAATACACTTAACGGTTCATCTTGCAACTGAGGCGAAGTTAGCCGGACCGGTACAATATCGATGGATGTATCCCGTCGAGAGACACGTGTAATTTTTCGTTTCGCGCAATTTATAAATTTATTATGGGTACTTAAATTGTATACTCGGCATCCACTATCCCGGACGATCAGAACCCTTTTACATATTCCAGTGTACTTGATACGATACGCGAACCGATACGGACAAGTGGAGAAGCAATCTTGGGACTTGGAAAGATGAATATGGATTGACCAGTGTGAACACACTTCGATTTTACGGTCAGGAAGATCCGTTTATCTTTCCGAACCAAGCGTTCCAAGTATACTACTCACAGTGTTTGAAGCATCCGGGATGGAGTGTTGTATGCCGATGGAAATCCAGAGATGTCTACGATGTTCCAGAATTCGAGGACAGCGATGAGGACGAAGAAGAGAGAAGGCTTAAAGTGCTCCGACCGTCTGTTTCGAAGGACAGGTTGTCTTCGACCGATCATGAAGTTACGTGGGTTAGAAATGACATCGACGATGAAATCCAAGTAGATATGTATAATGCGCCCACGAAACGAAAAAGGTTATCAGTAATGTTATATTATTACTTCACATTTTACGCTCTATACATATATAGTCAATACTTTTAATGATTGTCTAATGCGTCCACGAACCGTTTATCTAGATTTGATGACGATGTCGGGAGCAGCGAGGGACGGCAGGAGCTCCAGCCGCGGTAGAGGCAGAGGCAGAGGCAGAGCGGTTCTGCCGCCCGGAGAGCTTCGTAGGGAGCTTCAGAGGGCCGGTCTTACACCCAGATCGGAGACCCCTTCGGATGCCTCCTTCCGTGTGGATTTTGCCACACCTCCAGGTATACTGCACGCATATCTATTTTGAATGTAATATTACAGATATCCATGCCTGTTTATGTCAAAATTACTTATATTGTCAATATTTGATTGTCTAGTTGTTGGTGATGCGTCCACATCTGGGACATAGGCTACTCCCGCTCCTCCAGGTATGTTTATATATCATATAGTGCATGTATATTAATTTAGAATGCTATATCATAAATATACACACATTCCTTTTGCTCTTACTTAGCAATTTTTATTATTGTCTAGCTGTAGGTGGTGACACCACCGCACCTGCGGGTATGTTTATATATCCTATAGTGCATGCATATTGATTTAGAACGTTATATTATTGATCTACACATTCTTTTTGCAATTACTTATTGTTCCCCTCCGAACGGCGGCCGCGACAAGACTGTGAGGTCCTGGCGCTGAGATTCGGGGTAGATGCTATTTGGTTTTATCCGTCTACCTCTCCGAAGATGCCAAGTTGATTTATGGCACCGTGTATCGGAGGTTTAGACGGATGCGGCCGATGTAGCAGACTTCGTCAGATTCCCTCTGCTGGAGGGGTTTTTGATTGTGGGGACGCTCTTTCCTGCAGGCGCAAGCCCCTGCAGTTAATTACGCTACCGCATCGCGGTAGCCACTTTCTCCTTCTCCAGAATTTCACTTCGTGTCGTGTATATTTGTTTTGTTTGTGCTTGCCCGTGGATTGTATACGGAGACTGAGTAATGCCGTCGCCCGTAGGACATGGATTAATCCAAATCCGTATTTACTTAGATTTGGGTTTGGTGTTTTTAGTTTAAGGATACGTTAGCCGTATTGAGGCTAAGATCAACTTAAACGTTCGTTAAGGATACGTTAGTCCCGTTTAGGACTAAGATCGACTTAACGTGGTGATCCATTTAATGTATGGCTGTCGGGATCCGTCACCTCTCTGACGTCGTTGAAGGATTACAACGATAGGTGTCAGAGGAGTTCAGAGATGTACCCTAGGACCAAAGTTAATTTGAAGTTTTATAGTCCATTTAAATGTTTAAGGATACGTTAGCCGTATTTGGGGCTAAGATCAACTTAAATGGGACCGTTTAGATCCGGCAAAAGAGCATTTGGAGGCTCTATTGTTCTAGTTTTAGGGACGTAGTGGTCCATATTCCAGTTTGGGGACGTGGTGGTCTGTATTCCAGTTTAGGGACGTGGTGGTCTATGTTCCTGTTTAGGGACGTGATGGTCCGCATTCCAGTTTAGGGACGTGGTGGTCTATGTTCCAGTTTAGGGACGTGATGGTCCGCATTCCAGTTTAGGGACGTGGTGGTCTATATTCCAGTTTAGGGACATGGTGGTCCGACATTAGTTTAAGGACGTTTCGGTCCGCGAGTTTAAGGACCCCGCAGTCCGTATTCATATGTGGTCGTTGGGACCCGTCACCTCTCTGACGTCGTTGAAGGATTACAACGAGAACTGTCAGAGGAGTTCGGAGATGTACCCTCGAACCGGATGTAAATTGATTTAGGGAGCAGTCGTGCCCAGTCAATTTAATTTGAGGACTTATGGCCACGACTGGGCTAACTCCAGTTTTAATATTCTTTTGTTTTTGGCCTATTGGACTGTGCTAGGGCCTTGCCCCTTCACTGCATTATCTTTCTTTGTTTTGGTTGGGCTCTGCCCTTTTATAAATGATGCAGAGCATCTATTTAATTAGGCATGCTTGGTCTTTTAATTTGGGCCTGGCCCTTTAGGAAATGCCTTGCATTTATCAGGCACTTTGCGCCAATCAGAGAGCGCAAGCGCTTGTAGTACTGACACTTGTCGCGCAAGCGCAGTGCGCTGCGCTAGTGCGCTGTGCTAGTGCGCTGCGCTTGCGCTGCTGACACGTGGCGCACTCTGGTGAGTTGCGCCAATTACAGAGAGCAAAACTCTATCTCAAAGCGCATAGCGCAAATGGTTCAGATGCTGACACGTGGCGCAACAGTGCAGATCTCCAAGTGCAAGGCACTATAAATTTGAGAATCCTTTAGATTCTAGAACCAATGGTTCATAATCAGAAGTGCAAAGCACTGTTTGCTTTCTTGATCTAATTTAGATCAAAGAAAACAAGTCTCTCTTGTTTTTCTTATCTCAGAGAACCAAAGGTTCATAAAAAGTGCAAAGCACTGTTTTTATTTGTTTTTTATTTAAGGTCCTTGATCTTGTTTTTAGATCGATGATCTGTTCACAAGAGAATTTTCTCTTTTTCTAAAGGCTTTTTACCTTTTTTGTTCTTACTCTCCAATTCTTCAGAGCTCTCTCTCTGTTTAATTTCTCACAAAAATATTGATGCCTTTGAATTGAGGTCTAGGGCCCTTTTTATAGTACCCATAAATTAGTTAAATTTGTTAAAGAGATCTTTCTCTGAGTGATTTGGGGAATTTTCCTCACCATTGGATCTTTGATCCAAGGGCTTCTGTTTTACAGAAGAAAATCTTCTTGTTTTAACAAGAACAGAAAGATTTCTTAGAATTTTAATTCTGTTTGGCGCAAATGCTCCAGAGCGTGACACGTGTCACGCAGCGCACAGCGCAGCGCTGCTGCGATTGCGCAACTGCGCTGACACGTGTCGCGCAGCGCAGCGCTTGCGCAAAAACGACTGCGCTGACACGTGTCGCGCAGTGCAGCGCTTGCGCAACTGAAGCTTTGCTTCTATTTTGTTTTTAATAGAGCTTTGCTCTTGATTGGGCGCGCTGCCTTGGGCGCTGTGTTCCCTGCGCTGGTGTGTCTGATTTTGACACGTGGCGCTCTGTGCGCAGCGCAGGGGATCTGAAGCGTTGCTTCATTTATTTCAATTTTAATTTTCAATACAGAGCTTTGCTCTGATTGGGGGAAACAGAAGCGTTGCTTCGTTTCCCGCCTTGTAATTTGAACAGAGATTTGCTCTGATTGGGGTAAACAAATGCCCCCCACCGTTGCGCTTACATGGCCTTCCAAACGTGAGCGCAGCGGTGGCAGAATTCCAACCATCGCGGCAACTCTTGGAAGTTGAAAGGGCATTTGATGCCTATAAATAGGACCTTTGGTCCTTAGATGATTTTCATCTTCACAATTTTATTTTTAGAACTCAGAGCCCTGCTCTCTTGTTTAACACTTTTAAAAGTTCAAACTTTAGAGAATTTTAGGTAAAAATATTAATTTTGATCAAATTAAATCAATTTTAAGAGCTTTGCTCTCAATAGATCCCTGATCTATAGAAGACCCATTTAGGGTTTCACTTAGCAGAGCTTTGCTCTAAAGGGGTCTAAAGAGAACTAGAGGGAACCCTATTAGGGTTCCATTAATAGAGCTCTGCTCTCTGAAAAATTTTCCTTGGATTTTCTTAATTAATGGAGCTTTGCTCCTTCCAAATCACATAGAAGAACTCTTAAGAGTTCTTCATGGATCTTGGAAGTTAAAGATGGCATTTGATATTATTATCATTATTATATTATCTTTGTAGAGCAAAGCTTTCAATGTTCTCAAGGGATTTTCTTCAAATTCTCTTCATAACTGATCTTGATCGGTGTCACTCCTGTCTGCAAAGCATTGCTCTCAAGGAGTTTAACTTTTAACCCTCTGTATCTTCTTATCTGCTAATCTCCCTGTACTGCTTTCTTCAGGTATCATGGCGGTGCGTCTATATAGCTTGCACGAGTTCATCACTTATGAGGATATCTGTGTACAGGGCCGTCAACAGAACCAGGAGTTTACGGACGCCCGGTGTGCGGAGGTCATGGGTCGCCTCAACGCAAGTGGTGGTTGGCTGCTTCCTCGTCGTTCAGCTCTCTTAAAGGTCGTGCTGGAAGCAATATGGAGAGCACTTCCGGGGTTTCACGAGGCCCTACCGCTCAATGCGCTGGATGATGCTGAAGACAAGGTGCATTCAGTGTACCTGACGGGGCTGATCTCGAAGAAACGGCGGGACAGCCTCATCGACATCTTACATCAAGTCTTCCAGCAGACGACGATAATCGCTGCTTATCAAAGGATAGGGGGCCTTGCTGAAGACCTTGACACCCAGGAGCGCGAGAGGCTGCGCACGAGAATCATCAGAAAAGCCAGGAGAACTCTGGATGGCCTTACTTTTGAATTCCTCAATCCGTGCCCCGGATCCGAAGTCATACCTTTGTAAACATTTTAATAATGTTATTATTTATTTCTCCGTGATTGTAAGAACCCCCTTTTTATGATATGAATAGAAAATTTCCATTTCATCTTGTCTTATTCCTCATCCCGAACCGCTCGCACGTGCATGAATGAGTATGTCTTAAACGCTTGATCAAGTGTAAATCGGATGTTCTTTCTGTCACTTTCTTATTATCAGTATACTGTCACAATTAGCCGGTAAGCACCTTGATTTCTCCACGCAATAATAATGGCTTAGGCCGCAGGTTCAGATCTGCTGCCTAAGACTTTTCAACTCTATGAGCCGTGAGGGTCTCATAGAGACTTTTCTCCCTACGGATCGAGAGGATCTCGTAGATGGTTTTTTCTCCTTAGGAGTCGCGAGGATTCCTAAGTGTGGTTTTCTCTTATAAGTCGTAAGGATCTTATAAGAGAATTTTTCCCTCTTACGAGTCGAGAGGGCCCGTAAGCGGTTGTTTCCCTCCCTGTCGAAACTCGACTTTGAAGAGTGAGACCCGTGGATGGTATGCAAGAGAGCGTTTTGGGTCAACTTGTAGGGTCCCAGTGCTTAGGAAACAGGCTTCTTTTATGCCTACTGCCTAAGGCTTTATCTCACGAGTCGAGCCGCCCCAACAATTTCTTCACAAGTCGAGACGAATCGAGTGTTTCTCGCAAGAACATCTTAACGTCGCATTTAACCTCTGCTCTTTACGACAGAAGCTTGTTAAGGTTGGTGGTACTTAGGGTTTTGGCCATCGTACCGTCGCATAAGCTGATATAGTCCTCGATAGGCAATCGTGCTGTTCGAGTAGCCTTGCGACTGCCGTGTCTCTGATCCCTTCGGAGGCTGGACAAGACGTCTTCAAGCAATCTTCTTAGGCAGTTTGACCGTCGGAAGAGCAAGCGTTAGGAATTTGCCATGCCGCTTTTTACTTGAGGTTAGGCTCATTTTGGCGAGCCCAGATGAGTCATAACCACTCCGCGCTGGTATGGGATGATCTCCGATAGTCTTTCAGGTTTTATGTAAGTTGCCGTCAAGACCCTGAAGCTAGGAATTTGGCCTTTGCTTCGTTTTGCTGGCATCGCGTCTGCTGTATCGAGACGAATGTCGCGGTTGTCTTTGGGTTGCTAGTGAACCGTCAAGGTTTGGAACTAGGGATTTTACCGTGGCTCCGTTTGTTTGATTGTCGCGTCCGAACCTTGCTGGAGGAAGAACGCTGGGGTGACATCTCGTCTGCTGTATCGAGACGAATGTCAAGGCGGAGCTGGGATTTTGCCATGGCTCCGTTTGTTTGATTGTCGCGTCCGAACCTTGCTAGAGGAAGAACGCTGGGGTGACATCTCGTCTGTTGAATCGAGGCGAATGCCATGGTGGAGCTGGGATTTTGCCGTGGCTCCGTTTGTTTGATGATGTTGCGTCTGCTGTGTCGAGACGAACGTCGAGGTGGTGACCATTTCACGCTGACATGAGACAATCTCCAGTTGTCTTTCTGGCTTTATATGACTCACCGTTAAGACCTTGAAGCTAGGAATTTGGCCTTCGCTTCATTTTCTTTGTCACGTCCGAATCCTGTAGGAGGAAGAACGCTGGGGTGACATCTTGTCTGGTGTGATGAGACGAATGCCATGAGGGAGCTGGGATTTTGCCGTGGCTCTGTTTGTTTGATGATATTACGTCTGCTGTGTCGAGACGAACGTCGAGGTAGTGACCATTTCACGCTGACATGAGACGATCTCCAGTTGTCTTTCTGGCTTTATATGACTCACCGTTAAGACTTTGAAGCTAGGAATTTGGCCTTCGCTTCGTTTGCTTTGTCACGTCCGAATCCTGTAGGAGGAAGAACGCTGGGGTGACATCTTGTCTGCTGTATCGAGACGAATGCCGTGGGGGAGCTGGGATTTTGCCGTGGCTCCGTTTGTTTGATGATGTTACGTCTGCTGTGTCGAGACGAACGTCGAGGTGGTGACCATTTCACGCTGACATGAGACGATCTCCAGTTGTCTTTCTGGCTTTATATGACTCGCCGTTAAGACTTTGAAGCTAGGAATTTGTCCTTCGCTTCGTTTGCTTTGTCACGTCCGAATCCTGTAGGAGGAAGAACGCTGGGGTGACATCTTGTCTGCTGTATCGAGACGAATGCCGAGATGGTCTCTAGGTTGTCTGTGAACCGTCGAGATTTGGCTTCGCTTTCTGATGGAGCCTGTTGGGAAGGTATGGTTCCTTCTTTGTTTGTACTCCTGGATTGTATACAGGGATCGATGTGATCTCACCTATAGGGCAAAGAGTTTCATTCTTTCATTTCATTCATTTTTTTTTCGCGATGCTCTATCATTTCAGCTTTTATATCACGAAGGTCGCGATTGCCCAATCATTTCGGCTATTTTTCGCGGTGCCCAATCATTTCGGCTATTTATTTTGTTTTTACTCGCTGCTTTTTATTGCGAGTTTCCCCATCATTTCGGCTATTCTGCATGCATACCTTTTACTTGCTGCTTTTTATTGCAAGTTGCCCCATCATTTCGGCTATTTCGTATGCATGTGCGGCCTACTGGCCTTTCGCCGTAAACCTGAAATTGGACACCGATTTCGGTATCAACATCGCTACAACTGGGATATCGCCAGGAGCGAATCATCATTTGTCTCTGTCGTTGTCGAACAAAGGAGGCTTAACGACCAGGGTCAGGGTCCTGTCGACTAAGGCTTTGACTTCATGAGCCGTAAGGGTCTCACAAAGTTATTTCTCCCTACAAGTCGTGAGGATCTTATAGGTGTATTTTCTCCTTAGGAATCGTGAGGGTTCCTAAGTGTTTTGCTCCTCTGTAAGTCGTAAGGATCCTACAGGAGGGTTTTCTCCTTGTAAATCGAGAGGACTTACAAGGGTCATGCGAACATATCCCCAATCATGGATGGATCTTGGTTAGGGAAATGTTTATTCATGCCCGTGGATTGTATACAAGGGTCAGTATTGAGCCACTTGTAGGGCAATATCGGAAGTTGTTGTTGGGGGTTTGCTTAAGTACAGGTTTAGATCTCTGTAATTTAAGACTTTCAAATCTTATGAGCCGTGAGGGTCTCATAAGAAAGTTCTCCTTACGAGTCGTGAGGATCTCGCAAGTGTATTTTCTCCTTAAGAATCGTGGGGATCCCTAAGTGCGTTGCTCCCTTATGAGTCGTAAGGATCTCACGCGGGTGGTTTCTCCTTACAAGGTCGAGAGGACCCTATAAGTGTCTTTTAACGAGGTTGCGCCCTTTCGGGTTTTCACAAACACTCGCTGGTAGTCCTGCTGTTTTTACTCGCGGAGCCCTTTCGGGTTTTCATCCGTGCCCATTTTGCTTACGGACATACCGTTTTTTTTTATATTCTCGTCAACCTGAGGATGCTGCGGTAGTAGTTTAAAGACATTTCGGTCATTTGCAAGTTTTAGGACATTGCGGTCCATCATTAGTTTAAGCACGTTTCGGTCCGTCGTCGCCGTATTTGAGGCGAATATCTAGTTTATTGACTTTTCGGTCTATGAGTCCTTCCCCATGAATGAGTATGATGCCCCCGGCGTATCCATCTTTTTCGGAGCGTGCGGTTGTGGCGGACTCACCTTCCAATTTTCGGACAACGCGAACTTGCCTTGTTGGTATTAGTCTTCAACCCAGTTCTTGAAGATGTAGCAATTCTCGATCAGATGACCTACCGTTTGGTGGTAAGGGCAATAATTTGGATTAGTAAGATCGCCTGGCCGCCACGGACGTTTTGGACTCGGCAGATTGATGAGTCTGTCGCATACTGCCAGCTGGAACAGTCCCCTTGTTTTATCTTGCGGAAACGAGTAAGGACGTTTCAACTTTTCCTGGAGGGGTTGCCGCTTGTTGCTTTGGCGAGCAATCGGTCTAAGGTCACTTAATTGTTGTTGAGCGCTGGAAACGAAAGCCGTTTTTCCTTTTCCTTTATCTTTTTTGTTCGCTCCGTTGTTTGCGGGGCTGGGATTTTTTCCGAATAGCGTGCGATTACATGGCTGAACGTTCTCGCAGCTTCTCAATTCCTTTATTTTTGAAATAGATTCCCCAAGGGAAGGGTTGGGGGTAGCTTCTTCGTCAGAGTCGCTTCCAAAGGTGATAATTTGCGATACCTTAGAGTCGGCTATATGACAATCGTCGGCGGCTCTTTTGCGCTCATCTATCGCATTTTTTCGACGTCTACAAGCTTTACATTTTGTCCTGTCGAAGTGTTTCTTTTGAGCGACATACCCTTGCCACCAACAGTTAAAGGATTCGCAGTCTTCGGTAGGATGTATGATCTTCTGATGATATAAACAGAAGTTAGGGTGTATCTCTACCTCAGCGAGAGTATTTTCTTCAGAGGGCGGTAGCTTCATTCCTACTGATAGAGCTTTGGCGAACCTTTTCCTCGTCTTGAATTTGTTTTTACCCGCAGTGTATGGCTTTTGATTTGACGGGAATGCCTTAGCTCTTTCCAGTATGGCCATTTCACGCTCTTGATTGGCTTTTGCTTTCAGACGAATTTCATTTAGAAAGGCATCGATCAACTCGTCTGATGGCTGTAGAGTCTCCGGCTCAGGGTTTGCCATTGGTTTCTCGGCGCAAGAAGCCTCTTCATCATCTGCCAGTGAATGAGAAATCACATGACAAGTCGCTACGTAGTTTTCGGATTCATCTGATGAGTTTTCTCCATCGTTTTCATCCTCGACGAAAGAACAAGTTGCCCCCGGCGTGTCCGTCTTCTTTGGAGAGTGCGGCTGTGGTGGGTTTACCTTCCAGTTTTCCGACAGCGCGAACTTGCCTTGTAGGTACTGATCCTCGATCCATCCCTTAAAGACGAAACAATCCTCAATCGGGTGACTTACCGTTTGGTGGTAAGGGCAATAATTGGGATTATTAAGATCTCCTGGCTGCGACAGACACTTTGGACTCGGCAGATTAATGAGTCTGTTGCGCACTGCCAGCTCGAACAGTCTTCTCGTTTTATTCTGAGGAAACGAGTAAGGACGTCCCAGTCTCTCTTCGAGGGATGGGCGTGGACGCACGTTGTTTTGGCGAACGACCGGCTTTGAGTTGTTCGACTATTGCTGAGCATTGGCGACGACGATCGCTTTCCCATTTCCTTTCTCATTTCGGGAATCTGGTTTTGGAAGAGACGGTCCATGGCCCATCTGTTCCATTTGGGCTAATTTGTCGATCAAGGCCTGGAAGGTGGTCGGCCTGAAGAATATCATGAATTGCGAGATGGTCGCCTGCGGATCGAGAGTGCCCATAAACATGCCTATCGCAGGTGCCTCTTCTATGCGTTGTTCGCATTTCGACCATAGATTTCGCCACCGTGTTGCGTATTGGACCCACGTTTCGCCTGGCCTTATTCTGGCATTTATTAGTGCTGTTATCGGGGTGCGTTCACTAGCACTCGCGAATCTTTGTGTAAACAGCAGCTCCATCTCTGCAAATGTTTTGACAGAGTCGTTAGGTAGCTCCGAATACCATTCAAAGGCTGTTTCTGCTAAGCTGCCGACGAATTGACGTAGCAACAATTTGTCATCGCCTCCAGTATTGCCGCATAAGGCCCTGAATTGAGCGACATGCTGATGCGGATTCCCTGTCCCTTTATATACGTGGAATTTAGGGATCGTATATCCCGGCGGGTAACTGATTTGGTCGTACCAGCTCGGATACAGTCGTCCGGTTCTAACAATTTGCCCAGCCGCTTCATTCGCCTGATGAACCCGGATCTGCTGAGCTATATAATCGTCTACCGCGGCCTTGGAAATGGTTTCATCTTTGGCTGTTGAAAGAGCCGGCGGAGGATTAGATGTCTCCCCTCCGTCATCTTCAACAATGATTGGAGGGACTTCAGCTGGAGGGTCTGGCTATAACATCATCCCTAACCATATCTTGGAAGAGGAGGGCCATTTTCTTTATGCTGGCCGCTTGTTCCGCAGCCTTTTTATCCTTCTTTTCCAATATCCGGTGAAGAAACTCAGCGTCAGTTTCTTGTTCTTGACGCTCATCCGAGGACGTTTCAGAGCTTTCTTTTGGCCCAGTGAGTGCAGCCATTGCAATCATCATTTCCTGAAGCTTTTGTTGTTGCTCCTGGGCTTTCGTCACGGATCGGGTGAGCGGTCGATGGCCCGTAGAAGTGCGGCTTTCCTCCTTTCCAGAAGCCATATAAACAGTGTGCACCACCATGCCCCCAGATTTGGGGCGTTTGTGTTCAGCGCTTTTATGCTTCGCCATGTTCACAGGGGCTTTTTGCGGCCTCCTTTTCTTTTGAGTGATTGGAGTTAAGGGGGCCGTTGTAGTGGGCACCCGAGTAGTTATTGGCTTTTGTGGCTTGACGGAGTAATCCTTCTCTTGCCGAACCTTCATCTTTTTCTGTTGGCGGAGATAATTTTCATCAATCACCGACTCCTGGACCTGTCGCCAGACCCCGTAAATTTTAGAGGACAGCCGCTGAGGGGGCTGCTCTAGCTTTTTCTCTGGAGTACTCTCCGCAGCTGAAGGAGTTCGTTTCAACATTGCAGTAGAAGAGTTTCTACGCACCGTGTTCAGCAATTCAAAACTGTTCCCGGTTGGAACAGCAGCCTCGATCCCCACCGTTGGAGCTGATGAATTAAATTCAGAGGGGGAGTTGCCTCCAGCTTTCCTCACTCGGCGCCAGTGGCGACGTCGAGCATGTCGTGCTGATGGAATTGTTTCAGTTATAGGGGTGACCTCCTCATGCCCCCTGTGTTGGTCAGAATCTGCTGGTACCAGCCTTTTAAAAACCAACGTCCGTTGAACGGGGATGGCCAACCTGTCAGAAGCAGACTTCCGAGTAGGGGAAGCAACCTTGGTGATTTCGCCAAGAACGGGAGCTGGGATGGCTATCCGCTTCGGGATAACGCCTTCTGCTATGGCAGGCTTCTTTATGGGCCCGATGGAGCTCTGGTCTAATTTTTCAAAAACTGAGGCAGCGGAGTTGGGCGACCCATTGAGAGGGGTCGCGGCAATAGTAAGTCGATCAAGGACTGACTTCTTTGGGGCTTCGTGCACCGTCGTTGGGGCATTGAAGCTCATTGGTGGGAGCATGGTCCTGAAGAATAATCCAGTGGTGGCTTGAGTTACTTGCTCCACTGGCATCTCGAAAAGGGAGGCCGCTTGGGGCCCATAAGTCACTCTTCCAGCAATGACGGAGCGAGAGTTACAGCTGCGGACGGTGCAGTTCGAAGCCATCGATCTTCTGTCCCACCGGGCGTGCCAGAATCTGTTCCCCTCCGAACGGCGGCCGCGACAAGACTGCGAGGTCCTGGCGCTGAGATTCGGGGCAGATGCTATTTGGTTTTATCCGTCTACCTCTCCGAAGATGCCAAGTTGATTTATGGCACCGTGTATCGGAGGTTTAGACGGATGCGGCCGATGTAGCAGACTTCGTCAAATTCCCCCTCGCTGGAGGGGTTTTTGATTGTGGGGACGCTCTTCCCTGCAGGCGCAAGCCCCTACAGTTAATTACGCTACTGCATCGCAGTAGCCACTTTCTCCTTCTCCAGAATTTTACTCCGTGTTGTGTATGTTTGTTTTGTTTGTGGTTGCCCGTGGATTGTATACGGAGACTGAGTAATGCCGTCGCCCGTAGGACATGGATTAATCCAAATCCGTATTTACTTAGATTTGGGTTTGGTGTTTTTAGTTTAAGGATATGTTAGCCGTATTGAGGCTAAGATCAACTTAAACGTTCGTTAAGGATACGTTAGTTCCGTTTAGGACTAAGATCGACTTAACGTGGTGATCCATTTAATGTATGGCTGTCGGGACCCGTCACCTCTCTGACGTCGTTGAAGGATTACAAGGATAGGTGTCAGAGGAGTTCAGAGATGTACCCTAGGACCAAAGTTAATTTGAAGTTTTATAGTCCATTTAAATGTTTAAGGATACGTTAGCCGTATTTGGGGCTAAGATCAACTTAAACGGGACCGTTTAGATCCGGCAAAAGAGCATTTGGAGGCTCTATTGTTCTAGTTTTAGGGACGTAGTGGTCCATATTCCAGTTTGGGGACGTGGTGGTTCTCATTCCAGTTTAGGGACGTGGTGGTCTATGTTCCAGTTTAGGGACGTGATGGTCCGCATTCCAGTTTAGGGACGTGGTGGTCTATGTTCCAGTTTAGGGACGTGATGGTCCGCATTCCAGTTTAGAGACATGGCGGTCTATGTTCCAGTTTAGGGACATGATGGTCCGCATTCCAGTTTAGGGACGTGGTGGTCTATATTCCAGTTTAGGGACGTGGTGGTCCGACATTAGTTTAAGGACGTTTCGGTCCAACATTAGTTTAAGGACGTTTCGGTCCACAAGTTTAAGGACCCCGCAGTCCGTATTCATGTGTGGTCGTTGGGACCCGTCACTTCTCTGACGTCGTTGAAGGATTACAACGAGAACTGTCAGAGGAGTTCGGAGATGTACCCTCGAACCGGATGTAAATTGATTTAGGGAGCAGCCGTGCCCAGTCAATTTAATTTGAGGACTTATGGCCACGACTGGGCTAAGTCCAGTTTCAATATTCTTTTGTTTTTGGCCTATTGGACCTGTGCTAGGGCCTTGCCCCTTCACTGCATTATCTTTCTTTGTTTTGGTTGGGCTCTGCCTTTTAATAAATGATGCAGAGCATCTATTTAATTAGGCCTGCTTCGTCTTTCAATTTGGGCCTGGCCCTTTAGGAAATGCCTTGCATTTATCAGGCACTTTGCGTCAATCAGATAGCGCAAGCGCTTGTAGTATTGACACGTGTCGCGCAAGCGCAGTGCGCTGCGCTTGCACTGCTGACACGTGGCGCACTCTGGTGAGTTGCGCCAATTACAGAGAGCAAAGCTCTATCTCAAAGCGCATAGCGCAAATAGTTCAGATGCTGACACGTGGCGCAACAGTGCAGATCTCCAAGTGCAAGGCACTATAAATTTGAGAATCCTTTAGATTCTAGAACCAATGGTTCATAATCAGAAGTGCAAAGCACTGTTTGCTTTCTTGATCTAATTTAGATTAAAGAAAACAAGCCTATCTTGTTTTTCTTATCTCAGAGAACCAAAGGTTCATAAAAAGTGCAAAGCACTGTTTTTATTTGTTTTTTATTTAAGGTCCTTGATCTTGTTTTTAGATCGATGATCTGTTCACAAGAGAATTTTCTCTTTTTCTAAAGGCTTTTTACCTTTTTTGTTCTTGAGGATTTCTCTCCAATTCTTCAGAGCTCTCTCTCTCTGTTTAATTTCTCACAAAAATGTTGATTCCTTTGAATTGAGGTCTAAGGCCCTTTTTATAGTGCCCATAAATTAGTTAAATCTGTTAAAGAGATCTTTCTCTGAGTGATTTAGGGAATTTTCCCCACCGTTGGATTTTTGATCTAAGCGCTTCTGTTTTACAGAAGAAAATCTTCTTGTTTTAAAAAGAACAGAAAGATTTCTTAGAATTTTAATTTTGTTTGGCGCAAATGCTCCAGAGCGTGACACGTGTCACGCAGCGCACAGCGCAGCGCAGCTGTGCTTGCGCATCTGCGCTGACACGTGTCACGCAGCGCACAGCGCAGCGCTGCTGCGATTGCGCAACTGCGCTGACACGTATCGCGCAGCGCAGCGCTTGCGCAAAAGCGACTGCGCTGACACGTGTCGCGCAGTGCAGCGCTTGCGCAACTGAAGCTTTGCTTCTATTTTGTTTTTAATAGAGCTTTGCTCTTGATTGGGCACGCTGCCTTGGGCGCTGTGCTCCCTGCGCTGGTGTGTCTGATTTTGACACATAGCGCTCTGTGCGCAGCGCAGGGGATCTGAAGCGTTGCTTCATTTATTTCAATTTTAATTTTCAATGCAGAGCTTTGCTCTGATTGGGGGAAACAGAAGCGTTGCTTCGTTTCCCGTCTTGGAATTTGAACATAGCTTTGCTCTGATTGGGGTAAACAATTATATAATCTATTTTTAATTGTCTAATTATAGGTGGTGCGTCCACATCTTCCGCAGGGGCCACTCCTGCCGCTTCCATACCATCCGCATCGTCTGCAGGTTAGTATGAATAAATATAATATATTTATTCATTTTACATATGCTTTATAGAATAAATATGAACTTCATGGAAATTTAGCGTCAATGTTTATTTTCTAGTTGGAGGGGATGCGTCCGCATCCGGGACCCCGGTTGTTCCTCACCGGAGGAACTATCGTCCCGCTCGTGCTGCTGCCCGGGCCCAGGCTCGTGCGATAGTCACCGGAGGTATATATCACACTTCAATTTTCGTTTAAGCTTGATTTCTTAATACAACTTTGTCTTAATATTGATTGTCTTGATATTTCGTGCAGACGCAGGGCCTCCCCATCCCCAGAGGGGGACTCGAGACCCGAATCAGTCCCATAGGCTGAGGCCTGACAGAGCTAGGGGGGAGGCAGCATTCCCCCTCTTTTTTACCCTTGACTATCGCTATACCGGTCCTCATGCCGAGAGGTTCGGCCGGTATATGGGGGACGAGAGCCGGCTCGTGAAGAACTATCCACTTCACGTTGAATGGGGCGAGCAGCACCGGTGCTCATTCGCCCTCTTCTTTGATCAGGCTCGGGTACGTATTAATATATATTTTCATTTGATTTATCCAATATATTTATTATTAACACTTGCAATCTAATAACAATGTTTTTTTTGTATTTTCAGTCGGATTACGATTTTCAGCCTATACCCGACCCTGATCACCCTGGGAGGGTGCTCGACCTTCATGCTCTGTACAATGGCCTGATGAAGAACATGCAGACCAAGGTCCGATACAACAGGAATGAGCTAAAGGCCGACTGCTACTCGCTGTGGATGGCGACCCCCGAGGCAGAGAGAGCGGCCCTCCTATCTACTCCGGCGTTTGCGAGAGTCGACGTAGAGACATGGCCTCTATTGTGCGAATATTTCGACTCCCAACGCAAACATGTATGTATTTTAAATGTAATTCATTGTTTAGGATATAATTTATTTTTTTGTGTTCCTTAATTAGAAAACTAAATGTTAATGCGTTGTGCAGAAACAGGCCGCTCAGAATACAGAGAACAGGAAGTCGGCGAAGAGGGGTCGCCCCACTTACACAGGTGGCTCGAGGAATATTACTCGAGCCATGGAGTTATCGGTAAATTACAACAGACCGACCTTTGTGATATCTGCAATATTAAGAGTTATTTTCTAATATTTCTAATATTAAGAGTTATTTTCTAATATTGCAGACAGCTCAGACCGTGGCGCAAGGTAGTACACCGAGCGTGTTGTCCGCATATCTTGCCGTCCACGGCACCTCGACAGATCCCGCCACGGGCGAGCTTCGATATCCCAACGTCGCTACCCAGGAGTATTGCGTAAGTGTTAATATTTATTCTACCCATATTTGAAATTTTAGTTTTGGAAGGTTCAAGTTTAAATTTTATACTTATACTTTACTGCTTAATGTGGGTGTAGGAGCGGGTGGTTGAGCAGGCCGAGGCCTCGGGGGTCGATTTTACCGGACAGAGCGATCCAAGGCTGCTGACCCCAGTTCTGGACGCCGCACACGGAGGGCACCACGGAGGTTGGGAGAGAAGCCGGAGACTGGGCCCTAGTAGGGCCCATATGAGATTGGACTCCACCCCGGCGGTTACTTCCTCCGTCTCTAGTGAGCGACGTATCCAGCAGGAACTGGAGAGCTTGAGGGCCACCGTTCAGGAGTTGAAGGAGATGCTGGTATGTATACTACTTTATAGTAAAATATCATGTCATATTATAAATATCAACATATCCATAATTAGTACGTAGCTTGAGCTTATTTGGTTTTAGACTTAGGTTTGATTAATCATACATACATATGTAATTAAAATAAACAACGGTTTTCCAAACTAGATATCCAAATGGGATTTCGAAATAACTTGATAATGATACGAATTCGAATAATACACAGTTCTTACACGCTTCTTACACACGTTAGGTCCAGACGCGACAGGGTACATGGGCCGAGCCTCCACATGCATCTCCTTCGGCTGCGGCTTCGTAAGCCACTACATCGGCTGCGGTTCCGCAGACAGCTCCTATAGCTCCACCGCCCGCTCAGACTCCCGCAACCGCGGCTCCGCAAGCGACTACCTCGACGGCGGCTGCGCAGACCATATCGCCAGCTCCACAGGACGCTCAGACTCCCGCTCGCGCCGAATTGTATGGTTTATTGACCGAGGAGCAGGCGCGCCTTATTCTATCGTTTATCAGAGGTGGAGCTGGACCGAGCTAGGGTAGCTTTTTTATTCTTATTTTTTGAAACATGTATTTATTTATATCATACATATTGTACTACATTTTGAAACGATATTGATATTGATATTGGTTTATATTTATATCATATTCAGTATTTGGGTCTCTTTTGTATATTATATGCGTGAGATGTGATTATGAATACTGCGATATATGTTGTGTGATGATTAATTTTATATTTTATTGATATATATATTATTGTGCACAGGACGAGAAAAAATCAGGCAGCCCTTTTTTTAAAAAAAACAGATAATGTGTATCTACGGATTAATCCGTAGGTACACACGTTGCCCCTACGGTTTAAACCGTAGGGGCAAAATATCAGTATTAACTGATATTTCCCCCCTGATCTCAGTATCAGGGGGTTGGGCATGCCCCTACGGATATATCCGTAGTGGCAAACAAAGACCCCTACGGCGTTATCTGTAGGGGCAAAATATCAGGATTTCTGATATTTTGCCCCTACGGATATGTACCTACGCATGTATCCGTAGGGGACAGTACTTGGCCCTACGGATACCTCCGTAGGTACAGTTAATATATTTAAAATAACCGTAAATAAAATAGCTTTTTTTCCCCTACGGCCTACTCCGTAGGTGAAAATGGACCTACACAGAACTCCGTAGGGGCAAGTTTTTGTCCGTAGGGGCAAGTTCAGACCTTCAATTTGCACCTATAGATTATTTTTTCGCCCCTACGGATATATCCGTAGGGGCAGTGGTTTACCCCTACGGGTAAATCCGTAGGGGCAACCCTTATTTTTAGTAGTGGAGGCTCTCTAGAGTCCAGAAGCATGATGATCACAGCGAAGGGACCACAACTCGGAGCTTATGAAGCGGAGAAACGAACTACAAAGGTTGTAATCCTTATCACTTAGAAATAAAATAGTTTACTTGATATTATAGTTTGATTCTCTAGTTAAAGATCTTGTCTTGGGTTGTTTAAACATGGCAAAAATTTAAACTTGGTATGGATGATGCTACCTGAAACCTTGCTGCCGTGTTTAGGAACCCTTCAGCATAATCATGACTTTTAATTTTAATTCAAGCAGCCAAACGTTACAGTTTCTTTACTATATTTTTTCTTTTTCAAAAACGGATAAAATAAAACAAAATGCAAACATGCATAAAATTATTTTAAAATACATATAAAATATATTAATTGGATTAAATTATATAATAATTTAATCCAAAATAATTCATAGATGGGCAATAATTTATATGATTTTACCTGTGATGTGAAAACATCATGGAATAGCTAGCATGACAACCGAAGGAGGCGGGAATAGCTCATGCCGTGTGACTTTTCTTTTTAAAGCGGGAGATCAAGGGCCAGTTCTAAGGGTAAAAACAGGAAGAGGGTTTTATCGCATAAATACCAGAAACCCAAACCACCACCAAATTGGATTGTATTGTGTTCACCACTCATCTCCTTCATATTCTATCAAACCAATCTCTAGTCTAAAGCGAGAGAGAGAGAGAGAGAATCAATGGAAAGCTTGAGATTTTGCAGCAGACCCTTCCTTGCGAAATCAATGGCTGCCCAAAAGCCTCCTGGAACTCGAGTTGCAGGAACCAAAAAGGTTATTAACTCCACTTCCTTATCATCTTTGAATTTTCATCTTTCTTGAATTTATGCGTCGCAATGAATTCTTGCTTCAAAGAAGTCAGCATGCATTTGGAGTTCGTAAAATGTTTCAGGTGTCGAATTTCTTACAGGGCAGATTACACTAAACTACCCTTAAAAGCAGCACTAAGGTATTTAAATGTAATATAAGGCTTAAGGTACTTTAGTGAAAAGCATGACAGTTCAAGGTATTTTAGTGTAATTTACCCTTATTTACATGTTAGATAGCTATAGTTTGCTTCATCTTTACTTCCTCAGTCTCAATATCCATGTATAATTCTTTGGAGATTAAAGTTTACAACCATTTATAGACCAAGTAATATCTCATTCACTTCTCTGGTAAACAAAGTAATTTTAGATGCATCTAAAATCTTACGTACTTCTTTCCCTTTACGATTTTTTATTAATATTTTCTTCTTCTCATATATCATTATCAGTTTTAGATTAATATTAGTAAAACAAATTTGATGAAATTATAGTCGATTCTATTCCATCTGTAATCAAATTCATAGTCCAGTTACATCACGAAAAATAAGAGAGATTATAGTATTACTTATGGTCGACACAGGGATCGGTTATGTTCCCAGTGGGAGAGCCAGGCCCGATCGAATCAACCAACGGGGCTGCACCCGTAAAGCTCCTATCAAACGTCGAGAAGCTCCGGCTCCTAACAAAAGCAGAGAAGGCCGGACTCTTATCCGCAGCCGAAAAGTTCGGCCTCTCCCTCTCATCGGTCGAAAAGCTCGGTCTCCTCTCAAAGGCCGAGGAGCTCGGGGTCTTGTCAGCCGCATCGGATCCCACCACCCCTCAAGCGCTCCTCACCCTCAGCCTCGTGCTGCTGCTAGTGGGGCCCGCTTCCGTGTTCATCGTGCCTGAAGACAATGTGGCTGAGGTGGCTCTGCAGGCTGTTCTAGCTTTGGTCTGTGTGGCCGGCGGATCCGCTGCATTCGCTGCATCGACTTTTGTGTCCAACTTGCAGAGATCAAGCTAAACTTTGTTTACGTGTTTTGTTTCAATGCATACATACCGACCGTCTATACATATAAGGTTCCTGTGTCCATTCTCTTCCTGTATCGATTTCTGTTTTAATGTACAACACATTGAAGAATATATGTTCCAGTATGGAACAAAAGAATGAGTAGCAGTCACGAATGCAGCAAAAAAAATTTGTTTTGTTACCGAATGAATATCCATAACAATTCTGGACACTTTATGCCTGCACTGGTTCAAGCTCGCGGTTGTGTTCGATCTCAAACAACCCAGGTTTTTGAACTTCTGTATCAATCTGAAGCTAAGAAGGCAGAAGGGTGATGTAGATTTAGTTATTTAATTTTAACATAAATAACATAAATTATGCTAAGATTAATGTTATTTATGTTAATTAAAGAAGAGTTACATTACCAATCTATGGATTCGACCCATTATCCATCCCCCCTCACTCTTCTCCACAACTTGTCTCAACTTGATTCTGATTTTACCTTTTATCCCCTCCACCTTCTTATTCCACCCTTTGTAAGCCTTCTTCTTCTCCAAATCCCCATCGTCGTCCCGCCATGGCGAGCTCTTGGCTACAGAATTCAGATACGGCATGCGGGTTGGGTTGCTTGGTCTTCTTCAAAGACTGTCTGGAGGAAATGCTGCCTGGAGTGGGTTGAACATGTGTAAAGCATACATTATGGATACAAAGTGAAGAAACGGAGAGAACCCCTCAATGGCTTGAAGGGAATACCTACAAGCTTTTAAAACTTCAAAAGATCATGTTTTCTGTGAGATTGATTCTCAGGGTTTAAAGTCACAGTAAATGCAACAAATTGGGAAATTGTCTAGGAACCAATTTATATTTTGTTTTGGGTTTTTTTTCTAAAACATTGCTATTTAAAAAACAGACACCCACTGAAATTCTTAATTAAGCTAAATTGGCTTCTATGCTTAATTAACATCCCTAACACCGTTAGAAATCTCCGTTAAAAACCCAAGATGATAACTTGAAGATGAGAGTTTAAAAGAGTAAGAGTGATGGGCGTTGCACAAAAATGAAAAGAGAGAAAGGGTTTTGACGTTTCATAAGCCTTTTAATCTCTCTATTCTTTAATCAAATTATTAATCCTTGTTAATCTAAGTAAAGGTATTTTTTTGGTTAACGGAGAGCTTTTAGTATGGTTGTCAAAAATACCAGAACTCGATAACCTGACCCAAAAATAGTGATCCGAACCCGACCTGAACCCTTTAAGTTTTTTAACAGGTTAACCCAAACCCGACCCGACCCGTTTAATAAACGGGTCGGGTATGAGTCATGTATCATAACCCGCTTCGACCTGTTTGACCCGAATACATATCCCCAAATCGTTCGATTTCTCTTTGTTCTTTATTCTATGGCATTTTTAAGTTTTATTTTTTGAATATCCACAAATTTATTTATAAGCGTCAAATTTGTAATACCTAATTTGTATTGTTCATACATAAAATAGAAAAAAGTAAAGAATCAACTTAGATCGAGGCGGATGACCCGGCCCAAATATTCAAAGGGTTGGGTATAGGTCTTAAAAAAACTAACCCGATTATTAAACGGGTCGGGTCGACCCGATCCGAATATTCAATGGGTCGGGCATGGGTCTTAAAAAACTAACCGATTATTAAACGGGTCGGGTTGACCCGAACCTGACTTTAGCAGGCCAAACATGACCCGACTCGATTATGACCCGATCCGACCCGTTTGACTCTCCTACTAGTATATTTTTAAATGAGATTCTCTTATCTTTTGCGTCTCAAAATCTTAACTATCATTGCCATTTGAGAAGATTGTGCATCGTAATAATAGGGAAAATTATTTATTTGCCCCTGAAACTTTTCCTACTTACTGAGAGGCCCATTTGTTTAAAACAAAATGTAAAAACAAGTAAATTTTAGGAATAATTATGCAAATTATAGGAATAATTATGCAAATTAATGTCGCTCAAACCGTATATAAAATAACATGACCATATTATTACTCTGTTTTTTTAATATAATAAAAGCATGAGGCACGATTTTTTCACAGCTAATCTTCTAAATGATTTTGGTTTTAAGAACACTAGTTAATTATATGCTCGTACCACACACATGAAAAATTGATAATCAACAAAAATAATTATGAAAACTTTTGTATATTAGTAACCTTGCTTTGCATAATAATATATGGTTGATATGATACCATATCAACCATATATTCCTTTGAAGAAACAGGTATATATTTATTGCACAAACATCAGATAAGGGAAAAATACCCAGAAATCACTCAAGCTCTGCTCAAGAATCACAATGGAAGGCCCACGAATCAAACAAGGCAATAAACCCTAAATTTGCACAACAAAACTACGAACCCTAAGTATCAAGCAATGCATCAAGAAATCACCACAACCTTGGGAAAAAAAAACAACAAACTTGCGCAAAAGAACCAAATCCCCATAACATTACAGCATAAAGAACTGGGTGAGAGATTACACAGCCAGCATTTTTAAAAGGATTACATAGCCAGTAACAGACATTACAGCAGCTAGGGGAAGCGTGCAGCTCAAACATTCATTGAAAAGAGCATCACTAATCATATTGAATATATTTCATTATGAAGTAAAAAAGAATGAATAAACATTACAAGCTCTACCAAATATGCATTTTGCTAATTACAAGCGGTTGCGGTTACAATTCCACCTAAGCTAGCTAGATGTGAACATTCAGAACTCATCATATAAATGTCTGCTTTAGGAGTTTCATGCATGTTCTCCTTGGTTTTGAAATCGTGGCGGCACAAATCCTCCGTAACCGCCTCCTCTGCGAATAGGTGGAAAGCCTGAAAGACAACCTTGATGATCACATAGAATAAAAATGGTTTGCCAAACAAGGGAAATATTCATATTTCTGTCAGATTCCGATGATTTGGTTTGAATATGATACACACCTTTCGCTTGTACGGTTACTAGACAATCTTTTACTCTCACCGGCGACTCCTGAAAAGGGGAAACAAATGATGGTGTATCAGCATTATAATAAAACCTTATTTGGACCAATTTTTTTAAATAAATGGTTACATATCTATCCTCAACAAAATTGTTTAACTAGGCCTCGAAAAGGCCTTAGACCGTATTTTTATAATCCTCTAATTCTTTAAGAGGCTAGAAAATAGGTCATATTTTATAATAAAGCGCCAACATATATGTGAACATCTGCACTCTAGTAATTAGAGGCCAAATGTTACTACTTGATAACAACCAGCATACTACTCAGTCATACCACAATTGCAGCTATCATGGACCCCAGCGACTCGAAATCAACAAACGCAAAGCAATGAGTTTTATTGCGATCTCTGACTCGGGCTCCTCCTGATTTAATCCTTCCTAATCTCTCAAATATCTCCTCCACTTCTTGAGCAGTCATATACGGAGGTAAATTGGGAATGAAGATGATGTTATCCCCTATGGGAAAGCGAAGCAACAGAATTAACGTTAGAAGATACAATCCGGTAACTAGAATGGCGAATGTTATAAGCAGCACATGCAGAGGAATCACTCGATTCACTCCTCTCAGATGTGAATTCAGGTGCACCAGGAGGCGTGTTTGAAGTGTCAGGTTCTCTTGGTGCATGAACCGGCGTTGGAAACGTGCCACCCTTCTCAATCTATATTAATATAGAAATAGAAATAAATGCATCTAAAGTAATTTTTTACTCACCAAAACAGATATCAGAAGCATGTGTTGGACGCAAAATTTTAGAGATATATCTTATGCCGAAAAAGTTTAAAAGGTGAAGAGCATCTGAAGGATTTACAAAAACTTATAGTCAAAAAGATAAGCAACAACTTATAATATCAAGATATCTTAGGAGAACATTATAGAGTAAATAACAAAACAATGTAGTTGATAATAATTAAAGAACATTTACAAGTTCACACACAGAAGAAATATATGAAAGGGGTATCAACCTACATTCGGTGCATTTTCTGTGTCGACATGACTTAGTTGAACTTACAGTAACCTCTTCATCTGCTGAGCCTCTGTTTTCTGCCACGTCATCATTATTACCTGGTATTTCTTCATCTATAGAATTATAAAAGTGAAGAAAATAGACGCTAATCAAAGACAGTTCATTTTAATGTTTCCCTCTTTAGGGGAAATAAACTCATAAAGGCGTTATCTTGTACCTTGGTCCACAAATCTGAAAACATCATTCTGGACAAAGTAACCTCCACCAGCCTGTGGGGCAAAGAAGAATGTTTGGCAAAATTTCTGTTTTATTTTGTCTGGCCCAAATATCCTGTCACTTGAATCAATAATCCGCCCATGTGAATCTAATGATAATATCTCTGTGATATAGTTCTTGGTACCCAAGGACAATATAGAGTCATTGATGGCCTGCACAGAAAAATCTTGACGTTAAGTCATTATAATATAATTCACCATCCAAGTTTAACCCTTTTTACATCATGTAAACAACAAAAGCTAAGCCTTCATTCAAATTTCTCTTTATTGACAGAATGCAACATTGTTTATTGAACAAAATCACAGTTTATTCTGTATTTGAAAGCGACAGACGGGAACATAGAGCCAAACAAAAGGTGATGCAGAATTTGCAGAGATGAAAAAGAACTAGAAATAGTTGCTTCAGGCTGCAAAAGAACTAGAAATGCTTACTTTGAATGATAAAATGCCAGGGTTCATTTCAACGAGCCTACCATGAAGCCCATGAGATAACTATTCAGAACATTTTTGAGTTACCAGTCTTGAGCTATCCTGATCAAAATAGTGCCCGTAATAGAAGATACCAAACTTATGATTTGAAGAAAAAAAAGGCCGCTGCAGGAATCCCCCACCCCCATCCCTTCCTCAGTATTATCTCATTAGTATACCTCGCTTTTTTTTAAATAAAGATTCGCTTCATTCCTAAACAAAATGTGCGAGAAGATCTAATGTGAGGTAACTATCTCTAATTAATTTTCCAAATTTTTGTTTCAGGAAAGTATCAGTACAACAAAATTGTTCAAAACAAACAACTTGACCAAACTAGTAGCTCAACCTAATTTTCATTATTAAATACTCGCTATGCACACAAAACGCTTATTTGCACGGTTTGTAGGTTCAACCTTAACAAAATATGATTTTGCACAGGTTTTTATTTGCACTTTGGAAACAAAAGCTGCCATACTTGTACATTAGCAGATATCGTTGCACAATATCAGAAAACTACTGTTATTTGTATTGTGGAAACATATGCTTGTGGTGTAGTAACCGATTGCATCTCCCCGTTTGAATTCGGGCGGCTTACAACACTTGAGTCTCCATAGAATTTGTACATCAATTCTGGTGCTACACAAAGAACTGGGTAATAACGATAGAGAAAGGCCCTTCCAACCTGTAAAATTAGTTCTCTAAAATCATATCTAGGAGAAAATAAATAATTAATACTAAAAAGCACATAAGGTCAAGGACAGTCGAGTGAGTAACAACGCTTACCACTTGCAGGTCAGTTGGCGCCATCTAGCATCAACGATTCAGCTATACGTTATTTGGTGCAAAAAGGACAACGTGAAATTATTAAATTAGGTGATCTGAAGAATATATCTATCGGAGGAAAAAATAAATACCATAACTAGCAAATTGTGCAACAGGTCTGCTAACAAACAGAATTCAATAAAGAAAAGAGAGACACTAGTAGATGTAGTTTTCTATATGCTTGAGTTTAATTATGATAAAAGGTAAGGCTGATAGTAGATGCAGTAACTCAACAATTTGTTCAGCAATTACTCATGTTTATCAATGAGTTGTTAACGATTTCCAATAACCTATTCGGTTATTTCTTAATACCGGGTACTTCTTATAATCCATAAACCCCAATAAAATATCGATAATTAATAGACTGAAGCTTGCTAATGGAAACAGCCATTACTCATTCCATTGACCAGTCGCATACTAAAACTTTGGATATGTGTTTCTCAATAACTACTGTTGAACTTCTTGAATATTTCATCGCAAATAATCTAAAGGATATTCAATCATTTGAAATATAATATCTTTTCTTTTTGCTGTTTTTAGCACTTCGAATTATTGAATCAGATTACTTCGACACAAAACCGCAGAGGAAGACTGATGTTCCCTACAATTATACCAAAATTTGGTACCGAATCGTCACCAAACGGAGATTTCAAAATTATACTGACTTAAGATTCTCGATTCACTATGTACTGAAATGGTTTTTATTGGACTGTATATCCATTTGACATGACAATCAAGTTAAAGATTACGGGATTAGAACCGACAGGTTTTAAAGGACTCAAATACCCAAAAAAAATCATAAAAGAAAAAAGAACAGAAATAAATAAATTTAGAAATCGTAAAACAAAAAAGAATAAATATAAATATATTTAATAAGCATGTTAATCATCAGAACAATCATTCAATCTATAAGAAAATAAATGAAAGAAAGGAAAACCTATAAGATATAAAGAAACAAGATTAAACATCCAAGATTCCATCAAAGATAAGAAATCCAATAAAATACAAGCATCTCAGGTACTTGAATTGAAAGTATAATTATTGCAAATATATCAGATAATTACACAATCCCAGCTCAAGAATCACAATTGCAAATACATCAAATAAAACTACAGTATGCATTGTGATAGTAATGTAAAATAGCACGAAAAAAAAAGAAACAGACGGTCTATTGTTCATCTAAGCAACCTAACTATACGGACAACAACTATGAAATCAAACAAAAGTGATCAACCAAACTGTTCGCCGCCGAAAACCGGGACGTTGGGACGTCCAGGCTTGAATTTTGGGGCAGATGCTATTTGGTTTTATCCGTCCACCTCTCCGAAAATGCCAAGTTGATTTACGGTACCGTATAACGGAGGTTTAGACAGATGCGGCTGTTGTACCAGACTTCATCAGATTCCCTCTCGCTTGCGAGGAGTTTTTGATTGTGGGGACGCTCTTCCCTGCAGGTGCAAGCCTCTGCAGTTAATTATACTACCGCATCGCGGTAACCACTTTCTCCTGCTCCAGAAGGTCACTTCGTGTCGTGTGTGTTTGTTTTATTTTTTGTTGCCCATGGATTGTATACGGAGACTAATTTATGTTGTCGCCCGTAGGACGTGGATTAATCCAAATCCGTATTTTCTTAGATTTGAGTTTGGGTTGGTTTAAAGATCGTTAGTCTTGTTTTAGACTAAAATCAACTCGAACGTTTGTTGAGGATACGTTAGTCTAATTTTAGACTAAGATCTACTCAACAGGATTTTGGGATCATTTAGATCCAAGAAAAAGTATTTGGACTCTATCATTTTAGTTTAGGGACATTGCGGTCCATAGGGTTTAAAGACATCGTAGTCCATAGTTTAAAGACATCATAGTCTGGTTTAAAGACATCATAGTCTGTAAGGTTTTGGTTTAACCGTTTGGGGATGCGCCAAAAGTTATTGGTTATTGGGACCCTCCACTTCTCTGAAGACGTTGAAAAATTACAACATGTATCAGAGGTATGAAGAAATGTATCCTTGAACCAATATTGGTTGGGAGATCTATAGTCAGATTTGGGACTAAGACCAAAAAAGATTGCGAGCACATGGGCTTGTTTAATCTGAATTGAGGACTTATGGCCAACTCGGGCTCAGCCCACTCAGTTTTGAATAAAATGTTGAACATTTGTTTGGGCTCAGTCCCTTTTTATTCAACAATGCAGAGCATTGATTTGGGTTCTGACACCCCTTTTTCTTTGTCTTTTGCTGAGTGTTGAACACTCTTTATAATGCTGGGGCTCTATTTACAGAGCGCTTTGTATTTTCTCAGCGCTCATATGAGGAGCACGTGGAGCGCTTGGCGCTGAGCGCCAGACTTGGAGCGCTAAAGCGCTTCTTATAAAATAGCGCCCACATGAGGAGCACGTGACGCTGAGCGCCAGACTTGGAACGCTAAGGCGTTTCTTATAAAATAGCGCTCACGTGAGGAGCACGTGGCGTGCTTGGCGCTGAGCGCCAGACTTGGAGCGCTAAGACGCTTCTTATAAAATATCGCCCACGTGAGGAGCACGTGGCGCGCTTGGCGCTGAGCGCCAGGCTTGAAGGGTTAAGGCGCTTCTTTTAAAATAGCGCTTGAAGCGTTTGGAGCGCTGAGCGCCAGACTTGGAGAACTAAGGCGTTTCTTTTTAAATTGAAGCGCTAAGGCTCTTCTTTGGCAGCTCTGATCAGTTCTGTGCTCTGAGAATTAAATTCTCGGTTTATAAGAGATTTTGTCTCATGAATCTAAGAACTAGGTTCTTCTCTTTTTGATGAGATGCTATAATCTCTTTTACTTTCGTGAAAGACTTTGTCTTATGGATCTGTGATCTAGAAAAAAAACCGAGTTCTTATGAGGTGAGAGTTAAACTCTCAAAAATTGAGGAGATGTTATGATCTCTTTTCTTTTTATTTACCTTGAAGAAAATTTCTTCTTCCTAGAGCTTGCTCTTCTCTTTTTCTTTTTTGAGAACTTAAAGTTTATGGGGTTTCTTCTGTTTTTTCTTCTTTTAATTTGAAACTTATGGGGAGGTTTCTCTGTTTTTTCTTCTTTGAAACTTATGGGAAGGTTTCTCTGTGCAAAACTTGAAGTCTTGGGTCCTTTATATAGGAGAGGCTGATTTGTTGAATCAGTTAAGGAAATCTCTCATTGAGAGATCTCTAATTGATTTGGGGGTGTTTCCCACCATTGGATCTTTGATCCAAGGACTTCTGTTTTACAGAAGACATCTTTCTTGTTATTAACAAGATTGGGAAAATATGTTCTCATACAGAGATTGTTCTGTATCTTGGTGATTTTTAATCACCATTGGATCTTTGATCCAACGTTACTCTGATTTACAGAGCACAATCTTTCTTATTTGGAAAGATTTGATGAGTATTTCCTCAACAGAATTTGATTCTGTAATTTTGATGATTTATTCATCTTCGTTGGATCTTTGGTCCAATGGTGGAGAACATTTAGTTCTAGCGCTGGCGCTCTCGTGCTTTGCACGTGAGGCGCTGTCTCAGAGTCTTTGACTCTTGGCGCTGGCGCTCTCGTGCTTTGCACGTGAGGCGCTGCCTCAGAGTCTTTTGACTCTTGGCGCTGGGCGCTCTCGTGCTTTGCACGTGAGGTGCTGCCTCAGTTCAAATTTTGAACAGAGCTTTGCTCTGATTGGGGGAACAAATGCCCCAACCGTTGCGCTTACGTGGCTTACACGTGAGTGTAGCGGTGGCAGCCTTTCCACCGTTAGATCAACTTGGAAGTTAGATCGACTTTTCTTGCCTATAAATAGGGCCTTTGGCCCTTGAGATGACATCTGTTCATCTTCTTGTTTTCTTATTTCTTGGCAATTTAATTCTCTTTCAGAGCCAAGCTCTCTGCCTTAAGAAATTTCTCAGAATCAAAACTCTGCCCAAATTTAGTAAGAATTGAACTAATTAACAGAGCTTTGCTCTTCTCAGATCGTAGATCTTAAAAAACTATTTTAGGGTTTTACCCATTAACAGAGCCGTGCTTATCTTTAGATCATAGATCTTCAAGATATAATAATTTTTTTAGGGTGATTTTAACCCATGAATTAGAACACTGTTCATCTTCCATGAAGAACTCTTAGAGTTTGTTCACAGATCTTGAGGACCTTGGAGTTTTTTTACTGTGCAAAAGCTTTGCTTTTTTAGGGTTTTGATAGATTATTCCATCGTTTTCACGGAAATTCTGGGGAATTTTATTCCCTCCATGATTACAGTTGACAGGTGTCATTCTGTTTGCAGAGCGTTGCTCTCGAGGGAGTTCAACTCCTTGGCCCGATGAGGCTTCTCATTAAAAGAAGAGCCTCTTGGGATTCCACCCTTAATGGGTGACTGCCCCCATCAATGATGGCCCGTCACTATTTTTTTATTTTAGACATCAAGCATCTTGATATTTAATTACTAGTCTTTCACTGAATTTTCTTTCCAGATACTATGGCTGCTTATCTGTATGATCTTGACGAGATTATCTCCTATGAGGACACTCGCGTCCAAGGCCGCTGTTAAAACCAGGAGTTCACGAATGCCCAATGCGCTGAGATCATGAGTCGCTTTAATGAATACAACGGTTGACTACTTTCTCGTCGCTCCGCTCTTTTGAAGATCGCCGTGAGAGCGATTTAGAACGCACTTCCTAGATTTTACGAAGTCATGCCGCTTAAGGCACTGGATGCTGCTGCAAACAAGGTGCACTCAGTATATCTGATGGGCCTGATCTCGAAGAGACGGCGAGATAATCTTGTTGATATCTTGCATCAAATTTTCCAACAGACGACGATAATCGCTGCCTATCAGAGGACAGACGACATCAACGGGGATCCTGACGCTTGCATTCGTGAGAGGATGCACACGAAAATGGTCAGAGAGGCCAAAAGCATTTTAGACGGCCTTACTTCTGAATTTCTCAATCCATGTCCCGGATTTAATGTTTTACCATTGTAAACATTTTAATGATGTTTTTGTTTTACTGTTTTCATCAATGTAAGAATTTTCCGAGGTATGAAAGGCAAATCTTTCCTTTCTATGCATTTATTTTATGCATTAAGCCTTTTCGCACATACATGAGTGGATACGCTTCGAACGCTTAATTGGATACGAATCAAATGTTCTCTTTACTGCCTTGCATAGTATGTGGTTAATGCCCACGAGTTATGCCTTTTTGTTTTGACTTGGCGTAAAGTAGTCCACGTACTCTTGAATAGCATCTCCATTTCAGTGTCATATAACTTTGGCAAGAGTGACCTGTAGATAATAACTCATCTTGAACTCTTTGTAGGGTAGTGATGGCTTAGGAAACAGGTTCGGGTTTGCTGTCTAAGACTTTTCAACTTTATGAGCCGTGAGGGTCTCATAAAGACTTTTCTCCCTACGAGTAGAGAGGATCTCGTAGATGTAATTTCTTCTTAGGGGTCGTGAGGACTCCTAAGTGCGTTTCTCTTGAGATTCATAAGGATCTCACAAGAGAATTTTTCCCCTTTACAAGTTGAGAGGACTCGTAAGTGGTTGTTTCCTTCATTGTCGATATTCGACTTGGGAGAGTATGGCTCATGGATAGTCCATCTTGAGCTTCTTGCAGGGCAGTGATGGCTTAAGAGACAGGGTTAGGATCTGCCACCTAAGACTTTTCAACTTTATAAGCCATGAGGGTCTCATAAAAACTTTTCTCCCTACAGGTCGAAAAGATCCCGTAGGTGTATTTTCTCCTTAGGGGTCGTGAGGACTCCTAAGTGCGTTTTCTCTTGAAAATCGTAAGGATCTTACAAGAGGGTTTTCTTTTCATGCGCGGGGACACTAATTTCCATGTCGGTCGAGACGAATCAAGAGATTCTCGCAAAGACACTGATTTCCTTGCGGGTCGAAACGGATCGAGAGATTCTCGCCAAGGACACCGATTTCAGGTTTTTTGCCAAGGACACTGATTTCCCTGGGGGTCGAGGCGAATCGAGAGATTCCTGCAAAGACACTGATTTCCTTGCGGGTCGACGCGAATCGAGAGGTTCTCGTCAAGGACGCTGATTTCCCTGAATCGAGATGTTTTTCCAAGGACACTGATTTTCCTGGGGTTGACACGAATCGAGAGATTCCTCCAAAGACACTGATTTCCTTGCGGGTCGACACGAATCGCGAGGTTTTCGTTAAGGACGCTGATTTTCCTGAATTGAGATATTTTGCCAAGGACACTGATTTCCCTGGGGTTGAGACGAATCGAGAGATTCCTGCAAAGACACCGATTTCCTTACGGGTCGATGCGAATCGAGAGGTTCTCGTTAAGGACGCCGATTTCCCTGAATCGAGATGTTTTGCCAAGAACACTGATTTCCCTGGGGTTGAGACGAATCGAGAGATTCCTGCAAAGACACTGATTTCCTTGCGGGTCGACGCGAATCGAGAGGTTCTCGTTAAGGACGCTGATTTCCCTGAATCAAGATATTTGTGTGTTGACTTGGTTCCGGGACAGAGCATTGATCCAGTGGGGAGGTCGTTGGTTGACTTGCTCCGCTTTCTGCGGTGTCGGGGTTGACTTTCTCCGATTTCTACGGTGTCAAGGTTGACTTGCTCCGTTTTCTACGGTGTCGGGGTTGACTTTCTCCATTTTCTACGGTGTCGGGGTCATTGGATGACGTATTTCCAAGATGGGATCATTTGCTGACGTTAGGTTGTTTGTGAACCGTAGAGTCTTGGAACTAGGAACTTTGCCGTAGCTCCGATTGGTGATGTCGCGTCCGTATCCTGCTGGAATGAGGAGGAACGCTATTGTTGGTCTCTAAGCTATAGGTGTGGCCGTCGAGATTTTGGAACTAGGGACTTTGCCATGGCTCCGCTTCGTTGCGACCCTAAGGTCGGTTGTTGACATTACGACTGCATCCTGCTGGAGTTAAGAATGAACGCCGTGTTGATCTTCCGGGACGCAGATGTTGCCGTCGAGATCTGACTCTCCCTTTGACAGAGTCTGGTGGGAAAATGTGGTTCCCTTTTTTGTTTACGCCCATGGGTTGTATACAGGTGTCAGTATGGACTCGCCTGTAGGGCAAAAGTTTCATTTTTTTTATTTCTTTCCGCGATGCTCTATCATTTCAGCTTTTCATATCGCGAAAATCGCGATTGCCCAATCATTTTGGCTATTTTTCGCGGTGCCCAATCATTTCGGCTATTTTTCTTTTTACTCGCTGTTTTTTATTGCGAGTTGCCCAATCATTTCGGCTGTTTCTGTATGCATATATTTTACTTGCTGATTTTGTTGCAAGTTGCCATATCATTTCGGTTATTTCATATGCATTTATGGCTCACGCGCGAGTATGGAACTTGGAATCTGGTGTCAATCGTAGTATCAGTATCGCTGCGACTGGAATATTGCCAGGAGCGAATCATCACTTGCCGTGAAAGGGCTTGGAATTTGTTGCCGATTTAGGCGTCAACATCACTACCACTGGGACATTGCCAGGAGCGAATCATCATTTGTCTCTGTCGATTCAAACAAAGGTAGCTTAGTAAACAGGGTTAGGATCCTGTCGACTAAGACTTTTGACTTCATGAGCCGTAAGGGTCTCATAAAGGTGTTTCTCCTTACGAATCGTGAGGATCTCGTAGATGCGTTTTCTCCTTAGAAATCGTGAGGATTCTTAAATGCATGTTCTCTTATAAGTCGTAAGGATCTTGCAAGAGAGCTTTTTCCTTATAAGTCGAGAGGACTTACAAGTGTCGTTCACCATATGAGAACATTTGGCGCAATCGGTGGAACTTGGTGGGGGGAGACGTTTATTTGTGCCCGTGGATTGTATACAAGGGTCAACGTTGAACCGTTTATAGGGCAAACTGGGGATGTGATGGCTTAAGAACAGGTTCAGATCCCTATTTCTTAAGGCTTTTGAATCTTATGAGTCGTGAGGATCTCATGAGAGGGTTCTCCTTATGAGTCCTGAGGTTCTCGTAAGTGTCTTTTCTCCTCAGGAATCATGGAGATCCCTAAGTGTGTTGCTCCTTTATGAGTCGTAAGGATCTCACGCAGGTATTTTCTCCTCACAAGGTCGAGAGGACCTTGCAAGTGTGCATGAATTTTTTACGAGTCTGCGCCCTTTCGGATTTTCACAAACTCGCCGGTAGCCCTGCTGTTTTTACTCACGGAGCCCTTTCGGGTTTTCATCCGTGCCCATCTTGCTTATGGATGTACCGTTTTTTTTGCGTAGCCCTATGATGCTGCAGTTTGTAGTAATTTTAAAGACGTTTCGGTCCGTTATTAGTTTTAGGACATTGCGGTCATAGCTAGTTTTAGGACATTACGGTCCATTGTTAGTTTTAGAGACGTTTCGGTCCATCGTTAGTTTAGGAACGTTTCGGTCCATTGTTAGTTTAGGGATGTTTCGGTCCATTATTGCCATTTTGGAGACAACGGTTTCGCTAGATACTACTTATAGAGTTTGGGCTTGGAAAGATAGCGAGCGGACATAGGCGTCGTCATCTATCGTTGACTCGGGCCGTGACTCGTCAGGCGTAGTATTTTTTTAAGAACCGGCCGTTTATTGGCCTGAAGGGTCTTTCGCCATGCATATCCATGAGCAAGTAAGCCCCACCTTGGTAGATTTTGTCACATAATCCAAGGATTTTGGCACTGCTCCTGCCCCCAGCTCCTCTATGTTATCTTCTAATGCCGAGTGAGCTTCGTTATTTAGCGACGAATGAGAGATCATGTGGCAACTTGCCACATAATCTTCGGGTTCCTCTGACGAGTCGTCTCCCTCATCATTGTCGTTATCTCCATTTTCAAGAATATGGTTGAGAAACTCTTGGAGTGTGACCGGGATTCGCGCCCTCTGGTTGTATTCCTCCAGCGCGTTAATATGCTTTTGCAGGTTAGTGCGCTTGTCGTCAGGCTGCACGGACTTCTTGGTCTTTTTCTTTTTCTTTGAAGACTTTGACGGTTGGGCCTGGGTATTTTGCCCATCGTTACCAGTTCCCGGTGTTGGGCGCGGTTTCAGCATCCCCTCAATGATTTCCTGCTCTAGCGGGCTTCTCCATCTGATTGCCGGGCATGCTTGAAAATCCTTCAGCATTCTCTCAGTTTTTGCCGAGAGGACAACTTCCCCTGGAGCTTCCTTTATAAACGAACATGATGCCCCCGGCGTATCCGTCATTTTAGAAGCGTGCGTTTGTGGCGGGTTTACCTTGCAGTTTTCAGACAACGCGAATTTGCCTTGCTGCTACTGGTCTTCAACCCAGTTTTTGAAGACGTAGCAATTTTCGATTGAGTGACCAACTACTCTGTGGTAGGGACAATAGTTAAGATGGTTGGCGTCACTTGGTTGCGATGGGTGTCTCGGCTCTGGCAGAGTGATGAGCCCGTTACGAACTGCCAGTTCGAACAGTCTCCTTGTTTTATCCCGAGGGAATGAGTAAGGACGTCTCAACTTCTCATCGAGGGATCGCGACTTGTTGCTTTGGCAAACAACCAGTCTTGGACCACTCGGTCGTTGTTGAGCGTTGGCGACGAAGGTTGTTTTCCCTTTCTTCTTTTCATTCCGAGGATCCGTCTTTGAGGAGGACGGTATATAGCCCATCTGGTCCATTTGGGCCAGCTTGTCGATCAAGGCCTGAAAAGTGGTCGGCTTGAAAAACATCATAAACTGAGATATGGTCGCCTGCAGATCAAGGGTCCCTACGAACATGCCCACGGCAGAAGGTTCCTCTATGCGCTGTTCACACTTTGACCACAGGTTCCGCCACCGAATGGCGTATTGAACCCAGGTTTCTCCCGGCTTCACTCTGGCGTTAATTAGTGCGGTGATCGGGGTGCGTTCGCTAGCGCTTACGAATCTTTGTGTAAACAGTAGCTCCATTTCTGAAAATATCTTGACAGAGTCATTCGGGAGCTCGGAGTACCATTCGAATGATGTCTCCGACAGGCTGACAACAAACTGGCGAAGCAGCAGTTTGTCATCACCCCCAGTATTACCGCACAGAGCCTTGAATTGAGCAACGTGCTGGTGTGGATTACCCGTCCCCTTATACACATGGAATTTAGGGATTGTATATCCTAGCGGGTACTTTATTTGATCGTACCAACCCGGATAGGGTCGTCCAGTCTTGACGATTTGGCCGGCCGCTTCGCTCGCCTGATGAGCTCGTATCTGTTGAGCTATATAGTCGTCAAGGGAGGCTTTGGAGATGGTCTCTTCCTTGGTTGCGATAGAGCCGGAAGAAGGTTTGATGTCTCCCCTCTGTCATCGTCAAGGATTATTGGAGGGTCTTCAGCTGGAGGATCCGGCTGTGTCATCATCCCGACCATATCTTGAAACAGAAGCGCCATTTGCTTTATGTTAGCCGCTTGTTCTGCGGCCTCTTTGTCTTTCTCCTCGAGCATTCTTCGAAGGAACTCGGCATCGGTTTCCTGCTTCTAGCGCTGCTCTGACGATGTTCCGAGCTTTCTTTTGGCCCAATGAATGCGGCCATCTTTGTCAGCATCTCCTGGAGTTTCTGTTGTTGCTCCTGAGCTTTTGTTACTGATCAAGTGAGTGGTCGATGACCCGTGGAGATACGGCTATTCTCTTTCCCGGAAGCCATGTAGATAGTGTGCACTACCATGCCCCAGACTTAGGGCGTTTGGATTCAGCACCCTTGAGATTTGTCGCAGACACATGGATCTTCTCCGGCCTTCTCCTTTTATGGGCGGTCGAAGTTGAGGGGGCTGTTGTGATAGGCACCCAGGCAGACGATACCTTCTGTGATACGATGGAATGGTCCTTCTCTTGCCGAACCTTCATTTTCTTTGGTCGGCGGGAGTAGTCTTGATCAATCATAGAGTCTTGGACCCTTCTCCATACCCTATGGATTTTGGAGGACAGCCACTGAGGAGGCTGCTTCGGCTTCGGCTTTGTAATGTTCTCCGCAGGTGGAGGAGACTTTTTCAATATAGCGGTTGGAGAGTTCTTGTGCACCCTCCTGAGCGGCTCAAAACTATTCCCAGTTGGAACAACAGCTTCAACTTCCATCGTAGGAGCTGGTGGGGTAAGCCCGGAAAGGGAACTGCCCCCAGCTTTCCTCACTCGGCACCAGTAGCGACGTCGAGCATGTCTTGCAGATGGGACTGGCTTAGTTACGGGGGTGTCTTCATCATGCCCCCGATCTGGTGAGAAGTTGTCGGTGTCAGCCTATCGAAGACAGACGTCCGCTAAGAGAGAATAGTCAATCTTGCGAAGACCGACCCCTTAGCAAGAGAAGCCCCTTTGACGACTTCGTCCGTCAGAGTTGGAATGGCTATCCGCTTCGGGATAACTCCTTCGGCTATTGCAGGCTTCTTTACGGGCCCACTGGAGCTCAGCTCATCCTGTCAAAGACTGATACAGTAGACTTGGAATTGGATGGCCCGTTGAGAGGGGCATGGTAGTTGTAAGCCGATCAAAGGCCGACTTCTTTGGAGTTTGCTGTGACAGCACCGGAGCGTTGAAGCTCATTGGCGGGAGCATAGTTCCGAAGAACAACCCAGTGGTGGCTTGTGTCACCTGTTCCACCGGCATTGCGAGAATGGAGGCCGCTTGGGTCCCGTAAGTCACTCCTCCAGCAGGGACGGAGTGAAAGTTGTTGCTGCAGTTGGAAGCCATTGACGCCATTTTCACTTCTGCACGAAGCAAGACACCAAATCTTAGTATCTCGAATGCAGGGGCAACCACAATAAACCGCGATTCGTTCGCGAACACGACACACGAAGTGTGGAGTGGAAAGAGGAAAAGGTCCCACCGGGCGTGCCAGAATCTGTTCGCCGCTGAAAGACGCGACCGGGACGTTGGGACGTCCGGCCTGAATTTTGGGGACAGATTATTTGGTTTTATCCGTCCATCTCTGGCGTTGAGCGCCAGATTTGGAGCGCTAAGGCGCTTCTTATAAAATAGCGCTCACGTAAGGAGCACGTGGCGCGCTTGGCGCTGAGCGCCAGACTTGGAGCGCTAAGGCACTTCTTATAAAATTGAAGAGCTAAGGCTCTTCTTTGGCAGCTCTGATCAGTTCTGTTATCTGAGAATTAAATTCTCGGTTTATGAGGGACTTTGTCTCATGGATCTAAGAACTAGGTTCTTCTCTTTTTGATGAGATGCTATGATCTCTTTTACTTTCGCGAAAGACTGTTTTATGGATCTATGATCTAGAAAAAGAACTGAGTTTTTATGATGTGAGAGTTAAACTCTCAAAAATCGAGGAGATGTTATGATCTCACTTATTATTATTTACCTTGAAGAAAATTTCTTCTTCCTAGAGCTTGCTTTTCTCTTTTTCTTTTCTGAGAACTTGAAGTTTATGGGGGAGTGTTCTGTTTTTTCTTTTTTTAATTTGAAACTTATGAGGAGGTTTCTCTGTTTTTTCTTCTTTGAAACTTATGGGAAGGTTTCTCTGTTTTTTCTTCTTTGAAACTTATGGGGAGGTCTCTCTGTGCAAGACTTGAAGTCTTGGGTCCTTTATATAGGGGAGGCTGATTTGTTGAATCAGTTAAGAAAATCTCTCATTGAGAGATCTCTGATTGATTTGGGGGTGTTTCCCACCATTGGATCTTTGATCCAAGGGTTTCTGTTTTACAGAAAATATCTTTCTTGTTATTAACAAGATTGGGAAAATATGTTCCCATACAGAGATTGTTCTGTATCTTAGTGATTTTTAATCACCATTGGATCTTTGATCCAACGGTACTCTGATTTACAGAGCACGATCTTTCTTGTTTTGAAAGATTTGAGGAGTATTTCCTCAACAGAATTTGATTCTGTAATTTTGATGATTTATTCATCTTCGTTGGATCTTTGGTCCAATGGTGGAGAACATTTAGTTCTAGCGCTGCCTCATAATCTTCGACTCTTGGCGCTGGACGCTCTCGTGCTTTGCACGTGAGGCGCTGTCTCGGTTCAAATTTTGAACAGAGCTTTGCTCCGATTGGGGGAAACACAAACAGTAGAGCATTAAACTTTCAAGATTCTAATCAAAGAACGAAAATCAAGAAAAAGATGATAAAATTGAAAGCAGGATCATAACTAGGGCCAAATCAAGTTTCGCAAAGCTCCAAACCTATTATCTTAACCCCTTCCCCCCCCCCCCCCGCCCCCACCACCACACACACCAAAAAAAAATATGCAAGATTTCAATAAAAGAAACGAAAACTAAAGAATCTTGGGGGAGACCCATGAACTAAAATAGCACAATAATCTCAATTAGCAAGAAATGCAAGAAACCCTACACTTGAACGATGCAATAATTATCCAATGATTTCAGCAATTAGAAAGAAAAAGAATCAAATTCGCACAAGAATTCTAACCCTATATTTATTTCAAATACATCAGATAAGGGCAAAATACCCAGAAATTACTCAAGCCCTGCTCAAGAATCACAATGATTCAAAAATGTATCATAAGCCCACGAATCAAATAAGGCAATAAACCTTAAATTTGCACAACAAATCTCGAAACCCCAATTACCAAGCAATGCATCAAGAAATCATCACAAGCTTAACGAAAAAGGAACAAATTTTTGCAAAAGAACCAAACCCCCATCACATTACAGCATAAAGAACTATCTAAAATAATCGCTTAAACAATAAAAAGACGAGAATTTGCAGAATGAGATGCATCGATTAAGGGTAGAGGAAGAGAAAGCTCACCGCTAAAATCGAAGAATTCGATGGAGCGAGAGTTGAGAATTTGAGAATTTCTTTTTTGTGGGAACTGAAGGAACTTTGGCTATTTGAAGCTTCTAGTTTCCTGAAAGAAATGAGCTTTTTATACATACCCCTTGTAATCGTTCATATATTCTTTATTTTTGTTGGGCCTAAGAAACCTCTTTTTTTTTTTGGGAGTGATCGTATGTATAATTTAGCCTATTTAATAAGGGGAGGTGCTCAAGGTCTCTGGCCCAAAAAAAGGGTAAATTCTTTTTAAAATACATGCACTTTATTCGTTGTCAAAATACTCCGGCCTCGAAAAGTTAGTAAATCTCTCCTAAAAAGGTTTTAAGTTGTTAAGAAACAACTTGCCTGTAATATTTAGTAGTTAGTTTCCTGTGATACCTAAGCAGTTGCATGTGATATCTAAATCGTTTCCTGCGATATCTTAAATAGTTTGTATGAATTGGTTAGATATAGCAGGCGACTATATAGATATTGCAGAAAAAAATTTAAGGGTTTTTTGACAACGGCAAAAAGCACTTTTTTTTTTTACAATTTACCCAGAAAAAACCCATGGGAAAACCCTTTATGACTTTTGGCAGATATCTACTTTGTCAAATATTTACTACATTTCCTACCTAACTACTAGGTTTAGCAGATAGCTACCATTGTTACTGGTTAACCATTATATTTATCATATGACCTCTACACGCACCAAATAACTACTACAATAAACGGTGACAGCTTAAAAAGATGGGAAGCCGTAGTTATTCCAAATGCACTTTTGCATGAGACTAGTAATACTCATCATCTCATCTCATGTAAAATGTTTCTGTAATCAATAAAAACTAGGAAAATTTTACCAAAAACACTTTGTATTATAGCACATGTGTCTAAAACCATCATGGCGTCGATTTTGTGCATAGAAACCTTCCTGCGTTTTCCTCTGTTACACGCGATCCCCCACTCCCCCTTAACCCTCTGCTGTTAATTTCTTTTATGAGATGACCAAAAAAACCTGCAATATAGTGGACGGTTAAAAAAGGGATAAAAGAGTATTTTCAGGAGAAAAATAAAATTAGTTAAAATTTAAGTTTTAATGTTAGGAGGGTCGGAAGGAAATCCCATGTAACAGAGGAATACACCGAGGGTTTCTATGCACAAAATTCGTGAGGGTATGGTTTTGGACACATAGCTAGGGGTGGTAATTGAACGAGCCAGCTCGGGTTCGATTAAGGTTCGGCTCGGTATCAGCTCGTTCAAATTCGGTTCATTTATTAACGAGCCGGACATGAGCCAGAAAGCCTGGCTCGTTTATTAAACGAGCCGGACTCGAGCTCAGCCAGGCTCGTTCGGTATTGACTCGGGTTCGGCTGGGTTACACAGTTTGAAAAAAAACAGTAATATGTAATATATAGCAGATTCTATACAGCTCTCAGAACACTTAATTCAATTAAATGACAGTATATAAAGTGAACTGAGATAAATATAAAACCCAGCACTTAGACCCATTCAATGCCCTAGATATTAATGTTTTTTAAATTTTTCCATATCTCAAAACCCTGAGTTTTAAGCAGTATTGTTAATTATGTGTTTTTCTTGGAAGATACTATTAATATGAGTAAATGAGCTGAAAACGAGCCGAGCTCACAAACGAGCTCTAAACGAGCTCAGTTGAGCTCGGCTCGTTTAGTTAATGGGCCACAAATGAACCGAACACGAGCTGGGCATGTTTAATCGAGCCGGACTCGAGCCGAGCATCTCTAGCTCGATTAACTAAACGAGCCGGGCTTGGGCCGACAAAAAGAACCATGAGCCGAACTCGAGCCGAGCTTGGCTGGCTCGAGTTCGGCTCGTTTACACCCTTACACATAGCCCATAGTACATGATCCATGATGGTTTGGTGAAATTTGTCTAAAAACTATGGACCAGCTCGGGGTCCAAAATTTCCAGTAAGAGAAAAAATGTGATTGCATGCCCAGATTTCTTTAACATTTTTTAAGCGTCGGAGAAAGAATAAAAATATAAGATATGACCTCATGAAACTCCACTCGTTTATGGAGCTCTTTCTTTTTCTTCTCTTTTTTAAATGAATACAGCTTCTCATCCCTTATAGAATGTTAGTCGTATGTCATTTGAAACTATCATTTCATTATAATAGAGTGATAAATCATGTGTTATTATCAAAATCCTAAAATTTGATTTTTAATATTCTTCATCTAAAATTATAATAGAAACATGAACAAAATTTTGTTTCTCAAATTCATCATTACTTTTGATTTCTAAAATTCTCTGTACCCTTATCTCACCAAGGCTCACGGCCGACAACCGATAGACCGGTGATGACCAACCGAAAACCGCCGGCGACTGTCAGCGATAGACCGTTGCCGCCACCTCGCCGGCGATAGACCACCGGAGACAGGACACCGAAACAGCAGACAAAACACCGGCAGTCGACCAAAAACCAACGATCCACCAACAATGACTAGCAGTACAATCTACCGTCGGACACCAACGACAGTCCGCCATCAATAAACCGGTGATGAACTGCCAGTGACCGACCAAAAACAAGCGACTAGTCGCCACGACCATAGCCGTGATCGGTGACCGACCAACGATCGACTACCACCGACTGATCTACAACTGCCGCCAACTGCCGAGTAACCGTCACCAACCACCAGTCACAATGAACCTCCAATGACAAACCAGCGACCACAACAACCAGCGACCAAACGGTGCCAATCGGCGACTGACGACCGGAAATGAACTTCGACCGATCAACTACCGACCAATCGACAGTCGGAAATGAACCTCGACCAATCAACCACCGACCGAACGCCACCGCTGATCAGCCTCAATGGTGACTCGTTTACCGTCAGCAATTGTCTTCATATTATCATCGAGCCTTTATTCACTAATTATAATATTATTTATCTCAAATTCTACATGGATATGGGAATCAAATGACTAGCAATTTGTAATGAGAGCAAATTACTCCACATGACTCCATCTGACTCGTCATTTGATTTTGAAATTGAGTGTTTTTAAATGATTTGGGACTAACACCCTCTTAGTTTCCAAATTCTTCCAAATACATTAGTTTCTGGTTTCTGATCTTACTTCTTAAAGTTTAGGCACTCATTTATCTCAACATTATCCATTTCAATTGCATTCATTTCTTGCCGACATTTTTCTTAAACGTCTAACATTGTCTAACATTATGATCCATACGTCTAACATTATGATCCATATAACAACGTGGGTCTTATAACCATTTTACAATTTGTTTTTGGTGTTTGCTGTAATGCATGCTGGTTGTTCAATACAGAAGAGAGCATTGCTGTGATTTCCCTTTGTAATAACAGGGTTTAATAGTTTGTATTGTGACTATTGCAAGTATGACTTTATCAGGCATCGCAGCAGCAAGGAAACTGAGCAGAGCTCATGAAATCATGGTGAATGCATTTCATTATGAATCGAAAAGGCGGGAAAAAATGAATATGCATTACAAGCTATATCAAAAATACAGCTTGCTACTTACAAGCAATTGTAACAACAATATATCTAAACCAAAACTCATCATATGCACGTTTTGCCTCAAGAGTCTCTTATCTACTATCCTTGATTACACACTTGTTATTTGCTGCAAAACCTCTTCTTGCGTACTCTCCTAGATTTCGAAATCGTGGCGGCGGCAGCAGCAGCTCATTATCTGTTGCAAAACCTCCGTCATTGCCTCTTCTGCCGACAGTTAGAACCATGATGATCATATACAAGAAGTCAAGCAAGGGAAATATTCATATATCTTCAGATTCTGACAATTTGGTTTGAATACAATATGCACCTAGTTTTGCTTCTGCAGTTACAAGATGATCTTGTACTCTCACCGGGCGACTCCTAAAAATGGGAAAGAAATGACGGCATATCTTATGTACCAAACATGTTAGACTAAACATTAGAAGTAAAACCTATAAGGCTTTCGACCAAAAATATTACAGAAATGATGACAGCTTGACAAAATTGTTGAATCAGGCCTCTAGAGGACTCAGAACAAAACTACATAATACCATAACAGATAAACAAATAAATGAAACAGAAGAGCATATATCTTCTAGGGCAAGTGTTACTACATCCCTAATGAACTTTCATCGTTTTCCTAATATAATGATTTAACTCTGTAAATATAAAATACCATCATAAGCTACATAAATTACATATAGCACAACATTTATCTTTCAATGTTCTCGTCTTAAGTACCATTCACCATCACCGCTGTTTTGGACATATGTTTGCAACGGCAACAGCTTTGCCTTTTATCCCAAGCATATGTGGTAGGCTACATGAATCAACATGAGAATCACGCCGGGTCCATCACATGAATCCTCCGTCTCCACTCACTCCTATCGAACAATATACTTTCATTGAGGCCTTTGGCAACCATATCTTTTCGTATCACCTCCATCCACGATTTCTTCGGTCTCCCTTTCGTCCTTTTGACATTGCCTATATCAAGAATATTCATTCGTCGAACCGGTGCTTCCATAGATCTGCGTCGCACATAACCAAACCTTTTTAGCTGGTTTTCTAGCATCTTCTTCTCCACAGGTGTTACATCAACTTTTGCACGAATATCCTCATTTCGCACATTATCTTTTTAGTGTTATCACACATCCAACGAAGCATGCGCATCTCCGATACATGTATCTTCTGTGTAGGATATTTCTTAGGAGCCCAGCATTCTGTACCATATAATAAGGCAGTCCGAATAGCGCTCCGATAAAACTTTCCTTTCAACCTTAACGGAAAGTTACGATCGCACAAAATCCCTGCGGCACTCCTCCATTTAACCAACCAGCCTGGATCTTTTGGTTGACATCGCTATCGATCTTCCTATCCTTTTAGATGATGGAAGCTAAATATCTAAACTGATCGCTCAGTGATATCTCTTGCCCATCTAATATTATACTATTGTGGTCTTAACTTCTCTATTTGCTAAATTTGCATTACATATATGTTGTCTTGGACCTGCTCAATCTGAACCCCTGAGATTCCAATATTTGTCTCTATAAATCCAATTTGGTATTAATCCCAGTTTTCGTCCCGTTTACCAGAACAATATTATCAGCGGGATACACAAAGGCACCTCATCCTAAATAGTTCTAGTAAGCTCATTCATCACGATGGTAAACATGAATGGACTTAATGCAGATCCTTGATGCAAGCCAATTGTAATCAGAAAATCATTCGTTAAGCAGCCGCAAGTTCTGACATTTGCTACTACTCCATCGTACATGTCTTTGATTAGGCCTATGCAAGTTCTGACATTTGGACATATGTTTGCAAATGTCACTTAAAATGTTTACTTTGTTGTCTTCATGTAAAAGATGGATATTTTTAGTACTAACTAAAATTTGTATGCTACGAGATTGTCTTCATGTAAATAAAGAGGGGGAAGGGGGTTGTGGAATAGAATATAAATTACATTCCACCATTAGAATTCTTCAATTCTTTATTAGGCTAGAAAACATATCATATTTTATAATTGGCTTAATTCCAAAAAACTATCAAATTTTTTGCCTCAGTTCGACAAACTACCATGCTTTGAAAGTTTGGTGGTAGTTTCTTACAATTACTGCTGACATGACACCGTATTTATGGCAATTTTTCGTAGTATTGAAAGTTATGTGGTAGATTCATGTAGTTTCTGAGAGTTTTGTGGTTGTTTCTTGTAATTAGGCCAAATTGTTTGGTAGTTTTTTGGAATTAAGCCTTCATAATTTAACACCAACATATATGTGAACATCTACACTCTGGTAATTAGAGGCCAAATTTTGACTAGTTACCACTCGATAACAACCAGCATAGTACCCATCATACCCAAATTGCAGCTCTCATGGACTCCCGTGACTCGAAATCAACAAACGCAAAGCAATGGGTTGTATTGGGACCTCTGACTTGGATTCCTCCTGCTTTAATCTTCCCAGATATCTCGAATACCTCCTTCACCTCTTGAGCATGCGTTTATGGAGGTAAATTGGAAATGAAGACGGAGTTATCCCCTACAGGAAAGCAAAGCAACAGAATTGGCATTAGAAGATACAATCCATTAATTAGAATGGTGAATGTTATAAGCAGCACCTTTAGAGGAATCACTCGACTCACTCCTCTCAGATGCGGTTTCAGGTGCATCAGCAGGTGTATTTGGAGTGTCAGGTTCTCTTGTTACATGAACCGGTGTCGGAATCGTGCTACCCTTTCTCAATCTATATTAATATAGAAATAGAAATAAATGAATTAAAAGTAATTTGGTACTCACCAAAACAGATATCAGAAGCATGTGTTGAACACAAAATTTGAGAGATATATCTTATGCCGAAAAGGTTTGCAAAGTGAAGAGCATCTGAAGGAAATTTACAAAAACTTATAGTTAAAAAAGATAAGCAACTACTTACAATATCAAGATATCTTATGAGAATATTATAGAGTAAATAATAACAAAACAATGTAGTTGATAATAATTAAAGAACATTTACAAGTTCACACACAGAAGAAATATATGAAGGGGTATCAACTTACATTTGGTGCATTTTCTGTGTCAACATGACTTGGTTGAACTTGTGAATTTACGCTAACCTCTTCATCTGCTGAACCTCCGTTTTCTGCCATGTCATTATTATCACCTGGTATTTCTTCATCTGTAGAATTATAAAAGTGAAGGAAGTAGACGTCAATCAAAGACGGTTCATTTAAATCTTTTCCCTTTGTGGGGTGGGGGGGGGGGGTAGTTCTTAACAGAAAGGCGTTATCTTATACCTTGGTCCACAAATCTGAAAAAAATCGTTCTGGGCAAAGTAACCTCCACCAGCCTGTGGGGCTAAGAAGAATGCTTGGAAAAATTTCCGTCTAATTTCGTCTGGCCCAATCAAATATCCCGTCACCTGAGTCAACACTCCGCCCATGTAAGATTGTTGTGAATCTAAAGATAATATCTCTGTGGTATAGTTCCTGACATCCAAGGACAATATAAAGTCATTGATGGTCTGCACAGAAAATAATGACGTTAAGCCATTATAATATAATTCACCATAGGGTTTAATCTTTTTTACATCACGTAAACAACAATTAAGCCTTCATTTAAAATTCTCTTTTTTGATAGAATGTAACATTGTTAATTGAACAAAGTCACAGTTTATTCTGTACTTGATAAGGAACAGACGAGAACACAATCCGAACAAAAGGTGATGCAAAATTTGCAGAGATAAAAAAGGACTAGAAATAGGCATTTCAAGCAGCAAAAGAACTAGAAATGTTTGCTTGAATAAGAAAATGGCAGGGTTCATTTCAATGAGCCTACCATGAAGCCCATGAGATAACTATTTAGAGCAGTTTTGAGTTACCAGTCTTGAGTTATCCTAATCAAAATAGTGCTCCTAATAGAAAATACCAAACTTAAGATGTAAAGAAAAAAAAGTCCTTTGCAGGAATCCCCGACCCCACATCCCCTCCTCAGTGTTACCCGATTAGCAGGAACCCCCTGACTCTGACGGTGCTGTTATTTCCTCAAAAGCTATCATTTCCAAAACACCTCTGAACTTCTATCATTTTTCTCTGTCATCGTTTATTGTTGGCCATTTTCGGAATAAGACATTATATAGAATATTCAATCAAGTATACCTAGATTTTTGAAAAGAAAACACGTTGCATTGCTAAACAAAACGCGCAAGAAGATCTAACGTGAGCTACCTATCTATTATTTGCAATTTTTTGTTTCAGTAAAGCAACGGTACCAAAAATTGTTTGAAACAAACAACTTGATGCAACCAATAGCTCGACCTAATTTTCATTATTAAATACTCACTATGCACACAAAACACTGATTTGCACGGTTTGTAGATTCAACCTTAACAAAATATGATCATGCACAAGTTTTTATTTGCACTTTGGAAATGAAAGATGCCAGCCTTGTACATTATCAGATATCGTTGCACATTATCAGAAAACTACTGCTATTTGTATCGTGTAAAGATATACTTGTGGTGTAGTAACCGATTGCATCTCCCCATTTGAATTTGGACGGCTTACAACACTTGAGTCTCCATAGAATTTGTACATCAATTCTGGTGATCCATAAAGAACTGGGAAATAACGACAGAGAAAGGCCTTTCCAACCTGCAAAATTAATTGTCTAAAAATCATATCAAGGAGAAAATAAAATTTTAATAATAATAAAACACATAAGGTCAAGGAGAATCGGGTAAAAAGCAACAAAGCATACCGTTTGCGGGTTAGTTGATGCCATCTAGCATCAGCGATATTCTTAAATAAGGTGATCTGAAAAATATATCTATAGAAGGAAACAATAAATAGGATAAATCCAACTGTTCAATAAAACTAGCAGATTGTGCAACAGGTCTGCTCACAAACAGGCTTTAATAATGAAAGAGAGACACTGGTAGATGTAGTTTTCTGTATGCTAGAGTTTAATTATGATAAAAGGTGAGGCCACGAAATAAAAACTTTTGTCACAAATCAAGGCTTGTAGTAGATGCAGTAACACGATTTGTTCGGCTATTACTCATGTTTATCAATGAGTTGTTCATGATTTCCAATAACCTATTTGGTTATTGCTTATTAGTTGGTAGTCGGTACTTCTAATAATCCATGAACCCCAGTAAAATATCAGAGATTAATAGACTGATGCTTGCAAATGGAAACAACCATTTACTCGTTCCATTGATCAGTCGCATACTAAAACTTAGGATATGTGTTTCTCAATAACTATTGTTGAACTACTTATATATTTCTTCGCAAATGATCTAGAGTTATTCGAATAGTTTGAAATATAATATCCGTTTCTTTTTGCTATTTTTAGCACTTCAAATTATCGACAATCAGATTACTTTGACATGAAACCATAGAGAAAGACTGATGTTCCCTACAATTATACCAAAATTTGGTACCAAATAAGCACCAAACGGAGATTTCAAAATTATAGGCTTAAGATTCTAGATTCACAATGTACTGAAATGGTTTCTATTGGACTAGATAACCATTTGACATGAAAATCAAATTACAGTTTAAGCAACGACAAGTTCTAAAAGACTTGTGATCAAGGCATGGAAACATCACGTAAGACAAGGACTCAAATAACCAAAAAGAAGAAGAAGAAAGAAATCATAAGAGAAAAAAGAAATAAATAAATAAATTTAAAAATCATAAAACAAAAGAGAAATTTAATAAGCATGTTAATCAACAGAACAATCATTCAACCTATAAGAAAATAAATGATCACTCAAGCCCTACTCAAGAATCACAATGGTACCAAAATGTATCATAATCCCACAGATCAAACAAGGCAATAAAGCATAAATTTGCACAGAAAAGATCCAAACCCTGAGTATCAAGTAATGCATCAAGAAACTATCACAACATTGAAGAAAAAGGAACAAATTTGTTATTGCATCTGAAATTTTTTAAATTGTTGCTTCACACCCAACTTTAATCCACAATTGAGCCTCATAGCATAAGTCATAATTAAGTGAAATAAAATAAGTACGAATAAATAAACAAACCAACTTTATAGCCATTAGATGCGGTAAAAACTACAAAGTTGATAGGATTTGTTTCAAGTCCTCTCGAATCCTAGTCTATGAGTATGTAACAGCAGATGAAAGAGACTCTGCGAACAATTTTGCAAAGTCAAAGGTCATTAGTAGGAAAAAATTTTAAAATGAAGAGCTAACTAATTAGTTCTAACCTCATGAAAGCATAAACGAACATTTATGAGTTAACAATTATATATCAATGGTGATAACAATAAGCAAAATAATTCAAATAACAGTAACAATTCTGTATGAAGAAGAGTTTTGATAGAGTGCCAATTCACAGTTGATTCATTATAACGATAATCAAACATTGGGAAATCTTCTGGTGCCACGGGCCTTGTCATCTCAGTCACTCCTTGAGCTTGTGGTTCCTTGGTAACTTCTTCATCTTTACACGAAGCGCTCGTCTCGGATGTGCAAGTGAAATTGTTACAAGCAGCACCTCTACACGAATCGTTCTTCTCAGATGCAGGCGTACTTGAAGTGACAGGCAGTTTCGACAAGTGCTACCCTTCCCAATCTATATTAAATAAAATGAAAATATAATTAGAAGCAGTGAAAGTTAATAATCACCAAAAATAGATATCAGAAATATGTTTTGATCTAATACCAAACAATTGGAAACTCAAGGGCCTGAGAGGGCAAATTATGAAGGGAAAAAAATAAGCAAAAAGATAGCTAATTTATTATGACATAAAGGGGTCATAAGATAACATTTCCAGAGAAAACATAATAAAAAACAATCGTTGAAGTAATAATGATTTGGAAAAACATTACAAATTTGCATACAAAAGATTCTATGATAGATGTACCAACTCACAATCGGTGCATGAGACCTCTTTGTCAAATCTTCTTGTACCCCAAGTTCTGTGTCAACGTGGTTTGATTGAACTTGCGGGTTTCTGGTAACCTCTTCTTCGTCTACTGAACCTCCATTTTCTAAGAGGCCACAAGGTTCTTTTTGATCTATGGAGTTATAAAAGAGTGGAGTAAGAGGGACGGTTGCACAAAGATCTTGAACTGAAAAAACTAGAAGGAAGTAGATGTCAATCACAGATAGTTCAATCGACAGTAGTTGTAAGAGAAACATGCCAAAGAAAGGAATTATCTTTACCTGGGTCCAAAAATCTAAAGATATCGTTCAAGACAAAGTAACCTCCACTTTCCTGTGGGGCAAGAGAAAGAATGACTAGGAAAATCTCTGCGGTAGATATCCTGTCACTTGAACCAACATTCCATCGTTGCAAGATTGTTGTGCATCTGAAGTTAATATCTCTGTGGTATAGTTCTTGGTATCCAAGGACAATATTAAGTCATTGATGGCCAGCCCAGAAAAAATTATGATACTTAAATAATTATCATATCATTAGGTCTAATTTTTGGACAATACAGCCAAAAAATCTTTAATCTAAGTTCTATCCATTAATAAACTACACTTTATTATCGATAACGACCGAGTTACCTTTTGGAAGGAGAAAAAAAAGTTCAAAATTAAAACTCAGGGATCATATATTCATATCAATGAGCCATTCCATCCATGAGATATATATGTAAAATAGTCTTAGGCCACCCTAAGCAACATAACACTCTCACGTGTCATGATAGAAAATAGCATAAATGTGACACAGAAAACATCACCGAGTTAAGAAGATCCAGTTAAAAATACCTCAATTTTGTCATAGAAACATTCTAATAGCAAAGAAGATGTTGCGAAAAGATATAATGAGGTAACTATCTCCAACAAAGTTCCCAAATTGTTCCAGTACTCTAATGTTACAAGAAATCATTAATCAAAAGAAGTAACTAAAAAATTAATAGCTGAACATAATTTCAAATATTAACTCTTCTATAGACATCAAAATCTCTGCTTCAACAGTCTGTTGATTCAACATTGACAAACAATGATTGAAACAGATTCTCATTTGCCTATTGAGATGAGAATTCGTTATTTGCAGTTAAAGTATTTATAAGATGAGATCCTTATACATTATTAGTAAAATAATACTACTGTTTTGTGCAAAATCTTACTTGTGTATTAGTCACCAATTGCATCACCCCATTTGAATTGGGTGGCTTACAACGCTCGATTCTTCATATAATTTGTAGAACAAGTGTGGATTTCTATGAAGAACTTTGTAAAATACTTTAAGGAATTCATTTCCAGCCTGTAAAATTAATTATTTAAAATCATATCGGCCAGAAAATATAATAATTCATAAAAATAAAAACCAACAGAAGGTCAGGGCCAATCAGGCAAACGTAAGAAAGCATACCTCTTGAGGGCTAGGAACAGGCGGAACAGAAGGTTCAGTCGAACCCATCTAGCATCAGAGATTCAGCTATCTATATAAAAAAAAAACTCTTAGAAAAAAATAACAAATCTAAGAGTGTTCAATAAATATATGTGTTCAACACCAAATGATGCAACTACGTATGTACAACACCAGATAATGCAACTATGTGAGGAACATATCCTATGAAATCACCGAAGCTTGTACATAAAATCTGTTCACACAAGAGAATTAAGAAGGATGATAGGGATACTACGGTATGAATAAAAGTAGTGTTTTCAATCAGTTCATGAGCAATGGTAGAAATTATAATATAATACTACCAAAAACTTTAGCAATATACAAGCAAGGTATATACAAAATCTTTGTATATTTATGCAATTATAATGCAAGCCTAAAGCAGAGATAGCAATAGTATTTATAAGTTATCCTACCGAAATAAATAGGTAGTTGGAATAATCTAATATAGAATCAGTGGAACATGTCATCCCAGTTTGGAAGAATCAAATACTTGGTGATATGTGTGTGTATAAGGAAAACGTGAACTCCTAAACGACGCAAGATTTGAATGATCCAAACCGTTCATCGTCTAATTCATACTCTAAAATGTTTATCTATGAAAATTCAAAAGATTTGGTTGCCTACAACCCATGTATTTAATGGATTTTATGTTCTATTATAAAAAAAAACGTTCATTTTTCACCCATTTGATGCATGGGTTGGAGGCATCCAAATCTTTTGAATTTTTATAGATAAACATTTTTTAGTATGGATTAGATGATGAACGGTTTGGATTGTTCAAATCTGGCGTTGTTTATGAGTTCACGTTTTCCTTATTGTGCAACCCTGGTTGCAACGGATCACTCCCCTATATACAGTGGCGGAGACAGAAATTTATGCTAGTGTGGACGAAATAAAACATATCGAATGCATAATTAGAAACAAAAATTCCTACAAAATGAAAGGTCAAAAGAAATGTCGTTGAAAAGAACTAAAATATTGAAAAATATGAATGAAGAGATCTAATGTTATTTATTAATTGCCTTGTATAATTTATTTAAATAATTAAATATACGAGAAAATGCACTAAGAATAATTTTATCTTATTAATTTTTAACACATAATATTGTAAGTAATGTAGTCAAATCGTATATAGCATAGTTCCTAAATCATTTTTTCCTTTTAGGATTCAAATTGTTTTAGATCTTAGTAGTATAAGATTTGAAACGAAACTAAATGTACAAATTAAGTGATATGATGAAAAATAAATTATTTAGATACAATCAAATATTTTATTAGTTTATTATAAATGTATTTAGATATATATTTAAGATATTAGTTATTTTGTTACGTAAACAAATTTATATTTAATCATATTTGAGAGTTTTTATAAGCAAAACAAATAAAATCCAAGTTGTTATTAGATTTTAAAAGATAATGGTTAATTGTTATAATATCTTTGAGTCAAATCAGGAGAAACTTTAGGAGACTTTTTTTTAACGCTGGTTTTATAAGGGTTAGTTATAGCATCGCAGGTTTTATAAGGGATTTCTTTTTTCTGAATGGGTATACAGGCATATATCGCAGGTTTTTGCGGGAGCCAAGTGTGGGCAATTGCCTACACATGCCCACACTTGGCTCCACCCCTGCCCTCTCTCTCTCTCTCTCTCTCTCTCTCTCTCTCTATATATATATATATATATATATATATATATAAAGAACCATAAGAATACAAACTAGCATTAAATATGATGAAAAACTTCTAGTTTCCGAGAATCAGCTGTGTTCACCATTTTTTTTTTGTGAATCGATGTGTTCTTTGATATCATTGTGCCTCCCCTTTTCTGGTTTTGGATTTTAAGCCTCCTTTAATCTCTACATTTATGCGTCTCTCTTAGAAACATCAAACTATACTTCAATATCTAGATAAACCCCTAAACTATTTGGTTCATTTAGTACGTGGGAGTTCTAGCCAATGTTGTTCGTAACGGGTTGTCTTTGACCAAAAATGGCGAAGGCATGGCACAGTCTGAAGAGATATTTGTTGTTTCTTTTCATGTTCTTTTGGTTGTTGCTCTTTTATGATGTTGATTTCATTGTTTCTAGAAGTCAAAGCAAATTAGTGCAGACTTGATAATAGTGTGCTTCTTTTTGTTGTATATGCGTTGGTCTTAACTCCAAATAAAGTGTCAGATGCTAACGGAGTAAGCTTGTTAATGGAGATACCCGTTAACTATAGATTTCCAATAAAGTATTAAGTTATTTTCCTGTTAGTGGATACTTCTGATAATCCATACACCCAAAAATTACCAGTTGTTAACATATTAACATAATAAAAATTAGAAGACCCGTCCCTTGTTAATTATTGTGTGTGACCCCTGTATCTTGCAACATATCATCATGAAAAATCTAAACTCAATCAATTATGTAAAAAAATGTATAATTTTTTTATGTAAATGTAAAAGATATATTGCAAACCAAATACGTCGGATGCCAAATTACCGATTTTTTCGATACTTATACCAAAAAATGGGACCCAAACCAGCAAAGTATTGTTACTTCAAATCTTGGATGGGTGCAATTTGTGTTTTTCTGGGGCTAAATATGCTTTTGACATGACATCCAAGACAACTTTCGATTATGCAATCCTCTTTGGATTACAAAAGTGAGTGTAAGAAAGACTTGTAATCTAAGTGTGACAACCTTACCTTACGGCAAGATGACACTACAATATGTATTGTGATAGTAATGCAAACTAGAAAGAAAAATGTAACAGAAGAAGACAAAAGTGATCAACCAAACAGTAGAGCATTAAGCATCCAGGATTTTAATCGTAATCGAAGAACGAAAATCAAGCAAAAGATGCTAAAATTGAGAACAGAATATCATAAATGGGGCCAAAAAATATCACAAACCTATGACCACCCCCCCCCCCCAAAAAAAAATTGTAATGTTATGCAATATTTCAATAAAAGAAACCAAAAATAGAGAATCTTGAGGGAGGCCTATGAACTAGCATAGCACAATAATCTCAATTAGCAAGAAATGCAAGAAACCCTACAGTTGAACAATGCAATAACTATCCAATGATTTCAGAAATTAGAAAGAAAAAGGATCAAATTCGCACAAGAATCTAACCCTATATTTATTGCAAAATACCCAGAAATCACTAATCAAACCCTGGTCAAGACTCACAATGGTACCAAAATGTATCATAAGCCCACACATCAAACAAGGCAATAAACCTAAATTTGCACAGAAAATCTCGGAACCCTAAGTATCAAGTAAAATGCATCAAGAAATCATCACAACCTTAACGAAAAAGGAACAAATTTTCGCAAAAGAACCAAACCCGCATGACATTACAGCGTGAAGAACGAGAACTTGCAGAATGAAATGCATCGATTAAACAATAAAAAGACGAGAACTTGCAGAATGAAGTGCATCGATTTAGAACTCACCGCTGAAATCAAAGATATCGATGAAGAGAGAAAAAATGAGAAATTTAGAATTTCCCTTTTGTCGGAACTGAAAGGTCTCTGGCTATTTGAAACTGGTTTGCTAGCTCGTGCTTTCCACGTGCGATGAAAAGAATGGGCTTTTTGTACACATTCCCCCTTGTTTTCTTTCCATATTTATGTTACTAGCTTATTTTTAATAATTGTTGTTACAACGTATAATTTATTATTGAATCTTAAATTTGTAAAATTGTTGCCTTACAACCAACTTTAATCCACAAATTGAGCCTCAAATTAATAACATGAGTCCTAATTAAGTGAAAGAAAATAAGTATGGATAAATAAATGAACCAACAACCGCATGTCTTTTTTATTTATAATTGAACTGGGGATCAGCCCAGTTAAAATTTTTATTTTCACATATAAAAAGTACTTGGGCTTTAGCCCATACACGAAGCCCTATTTAGAAAGTATATATATAAAGGAATCTAGGGTTCCCAGAGTATCCATTTCTCTAGCGGCTCTGTTTCATTTTCTCCTTATCTTCATTTCTCTGGAAATTTCGGGGGGGGGGGGGGGGGGAATTCTCTTTTTTCTACCATTATTTTGACAAAGATGTTTTCGCAACTCTGAGATCTATCAAAATAAACTTCAGTAAGTATAAAGATCATATCTTTTATTAAGTTTTGTAACCGGTCGCCAAAAAATCTTTGAGGACCATCTCTGCATAGAGATCCACTTCCTTCTCTTATAAATCTTCAAAATTAAGTGATTTCCTTAGAAAATCATTCTCCTTTCCAAATTTTTGCTTCAGTAAGATCTAGGCAGGCAAAAAAATTATTTCAAGTGTAGCATCATGTGATCGAAATATCCCATTTTTTAAAGCTTTTCATTGGTCTTTAGTACCGCAGATCTTCAGATTTGTGATTATCTCTCTGAGATCCATGATCTCTCCTCCATATTTTGAGTTTAACTCTCACATCAGAAGATCTTAGTTCTTTTTCTAGATCACAGATATATAAGACAAAGTCTTTCACAAAAACAAAGAGATCATAGCATCTTCTCATAAAAGAAGAACTCAGTTCTTAGATACATGAAACAAAGTCTCTCATAAATAAAAACAAAAGAGATCATAGTATCTCCTCATAAAAGAAGAACTTAGTTCTTAGATCCATGAGACAAAGTCTCTTATAAACCGCGAATTTAATTCTCATAGCACAGAACTGATCAGAGCCAAGCGCTCCACGTGTTTCTCACGTGGGCGCTGTTTTAAAAGAAGCGCCTTAGCGCTCCAAGTCTGGCGCCCAGCGCTCCACGTGCTCCTCACGTGGGCGTTGTTTTAAAAGAAGCGCCTTAGCGCTCCAAGTCTGGCACTCAGCGCCAAGCGCTCCACGCGCTCCTCACGTGGACGCTGAGGAAACAGAAAGCGCTTTGTAAATAAAACCCCAGCGCCATAAAAAGTGTTCAACACTCAATAAAAAAAAACAACAAAGAGGAAGAGGGGTGTCAGAACCCAAATCAATGCTCAGCATTGTTGAACAAAAAAGGACTGAGACCAAGTAAGTGTTCAACACTTTATTCAAAACTGAGTGGACTGAGCCCAATTTGGCCACAAGTCCCTAATGCATATCAACCAAGCACATGTGCTCACAATCTCTTTGATTGGTCTTAGTCCCAAACTTGACTACAGATCTCCCAACCAATATTGGTTCAAGGGTATATCTCTTCACACCTCTGATATGTGTCATTGCAATTCTTCAATGTCTTCAGAGAGGTGGCGGGTCCCGATAACCAGAAACTCTACAGACTATGATGTCTTTAAACACGGACTATGAGGTCCTTAAACCGTAACGTTCCTAAACTAAAATGATAGAGCCCAGATACTCTTTCGTTGGATCTAAATGATCCTCAAGCCTTTCTAAGTAGATCTTAGTCTAAAATTGGACTAACGTATCCTTAACAAACATTTAAGTTGATCTTAATCTCAAACGAGCTTAGCGATCCTTAAATCCACCGAACCCAAATCTAAGAAAATACGGATTTGGACTAATCCACGCCCTACGGGCGACAACATAAATTAGTCTCCGTATACAATCCACGGGCAACCAAAAGCAAAACAAACACACACAACACGAAGTGAACATCTGGAGAAAGAGAAAGTGGTTACCGCGATACGGTAGCGTAATTAACTGCAGGGGTTTGCGCCTGCAGGGAATAGTATCCCCACAATCAAAAACCCCTCGCAAGCGAGATGGAATCTGACGAAGTCTGCTACAACGGCCGCATCCGTCCAAACCTCCGATACACGGTGCCATAAATCAACTTGGCATCTTCGGAGAGGTGGACGGATAAAACTAAATAGCATCTGCCCCCAAATTCAGGCAAGACGATCCATCCCGGATCCGTCTCCATTTTCGGCGGCGAACAGATTTTGGCATGCCCGGTGGGACCTTTTCCTCTTTCCACTCCACACTTTGTGTGTCATCTTCAAGAATGAATCGCGGATTAATGTGGTTGCCCCTGGATTCGAAGTACTAAGATTTGGTGTCTTGCTCCGTGCAGAAGTGAAAATGGCATCAATGGCTTCCAACTACACCAACTGCAACAACAACTTCCACTCCATCCCTGCTGCGGGAGTGACTTATGGGCACCAAGTGACCTCCATTTTCGTAATGTCGGTGGAACAGGTGACACAAGCCACCACTGGGTTGTTCTTCGGGACCATGCTCCCACCAATGAGCTTTAACGCTCCAGTGCTGTCGCAGCAGACTTCAAAGAAGTCGGTCTTTGATCGGCTTACCACTACCACGGCCCCTCTCAACGGGTCGTCCAAGTCCAACGCCTCAGTCTTTAACAGACTCGGCCAAAACTCAAGTGGGCCTGTGAAGAAGCCTGCAATACCTGAACGAGTCATCCCGAAGTGGATAGCTATTCTAACTCCAATAGACGAAGTCGTCAAAGGGGCTTCTCCTGCTAAGGGGTCAGTCTTCGCAAGACTGGCCGTTCCAACTCCTACCGCGGGTAAGGTCGTTACAAGTGCTTTCCCTACCCGAAAGTCAGTCTTCGATAGGTTGGACGTTTCTTCTCAGCGGACGTCTGTCTTCGATAGGCTGGCACCAACAGCAGCCTTTCACCAGAATAGGGGGCATGATGAAGCCACCCCAGTAACTGAGCCAATCCCGGCTACACGACATGCTCGACGTCGCCACTGGCGCCGAGTGAGGAAAGCTGGGGGCAGTTCCCCTTCCGAACGTACCCCACCAGCTCCAACGGTGGAAATTGATGCTGTTGTTCCAACTGGGAACAGCTTTGAGCCACTCAGGAGGGTGCGCAAGAACTCTCTAACTGCCGTACTAAAAAGGTCTCCTCCACCTGCTGAAAATGTCACAAAGGCGATGCCGGAGCAGCCCCCTCAACGGCTGTCCTCCAAAATCCACAGAGTCTGGCGAAGAGTCCAAGACTCTGTAGTCGACCAAGACTACCTCCGCCGACAGAAGAAAATAAAGGTTCGGCAAGAGAAGGACCATCCCATCGTACCACAGAAGGTATCGTCTACATGGGTGCCCGTTGCAACAAACTCCCCTACGGCGGTCGCCCATAAAAGGAGAAGGCCGGAGAAGATCCCCGTGTCTGCGATGAATCTTAAGAACACTGAACCTAAACGCCCCAAGTCTGGGGGCATAGGGCACACCGTCTATATGGCTTCTAGAAAAGAGGATAGTCGTGCCTCCACGGGTCATCGAACACTCACACGGTCTTTGACAAAAGCTTAGGAGCAACAACAAAAGCTCCAGGAAATGTTAACGAAGATGGCCGCGCTCACTGGGCAGAAAGAAAGCTCGGAGACGTCGTCGGAGTAGCGCCAGGAACAGGAAACTGACGCCGAGTTCCTCCGAAGAATGCTCGAGAAGAAAGACAAAGAGGCCGCGGAACAAGTGGCCAACATAAAACAAATGGCGCTCCTGTTTCAAGATATGGTAGGCATGATTGTAGGGTGTTTTTCGTCATCCCATTGAGATGGGAATACGCGCGCGCTTGTTAGGCGTACTACAGATTTCCCCTGCCTAGAGTAGGCCGGGGTTTATTGATTGTGGGGATCTGAATCTCCGGCAACCGCGGACTAAGCTGCCGTTAATTACCCCTCGCCTTTGGGGCGGGGGAACCTCCGATTAACGGGTTAAATTGGTCGTGAGAACTCAATGTGCAGTGTCGTGTTTTGGAGGGTTTTTTGATATATCGGGGGGCCCGCAGAGTTTTTACGGGGGTCCCGCTACCCGGATAGCGAGCTGGGGGTCAAGAGGGCTAGCAGCCCCCTTGCGGGATGCGGGGCAGCGCCCCGGCCCAAATTTTTTTAAGAGGGACAATATTATAGAGTGTATGTGTGTGTGTGTGTGTATAGGGAAAGGGCATCCAAAGGATGCGTAGGGGCTAGCGCCTCACGTGCATGTCATACAGGCGCTGGGCGCTAGCGCACTAGGCGCTGGCGCTCTGAGCGCTAGGCGCACCACGTGCTCGGCACGTGGGCGCCAGCGCACAGGGCGCCAGCGCACCACGTGCTCGGCACGTGGGCGCCAGCGCACTGGGCGCTCGCGCACCACGTGCTCGGCACGTAGGCGCAAGCGCTCGGGGCGCTGGGCGCACCACGTGCTCGGCATGTGGGCGCAAGCGCTTTGAGCGCTGGGCGCACCACGTGCTCGGCGCGTGGGCGCAAGAGCTCTGGACGCTGGACGCTGGGCGTCAAACAGAAAGGGGACTTTGGTCCCCGCACTGGGAGCTGTGCTCCCGATTTGTGGAGTTAAACTCCTAAAAAGTTTAGGAATGATCAAAAGGGGTTGCTTTGTTTCTTCCTTTGGTTCTTGATCTTCCCAAGATGGGATTTTTAGGAGATGGGTCTCCTTCTTCCTCCTCTTTTGGCTGGATCTTGAAGGATAAGAAATATGAGATTTTTAAAAAATCTCTTCTTTTTGAGATCTGATAGGAGATATGAGTTCCCCTTTGTGGGTTTAGTGGTGAAAAACTATTTAGTTTTTTAAAAGAAGGAGTAAAACTCTTGATTTAATTTAAGAAAGAAGAAGGTTTTTAGAACCTTGAGGAAGGAGAAAGATCTCAGATCTAGATTTGCTCTTTTTGAAAGAGAAAAAGTTGTTGAGATATTTCATTATCTTGGCCTTTATAGGCTATACACTTTACATATAGCCCCTTGGGCTTTTCAAAATGGCATTTTGCCTATCCCATGGCTCATGTGCCATTTCTTTTTGCACATAAGCCATGGGCTTTACAAAAATTTGGCTTTATGCTCATTTTGCATACATTCATGAATAAAAAATTACATAAAAAATTATTTATTACATGATCTATATTTTGGCATGGAGGAGGCTGGCCGCGGGCTCGACTTGGGCATGGGCCCGCTTGACCTGGGCTTGGGCCCACCTGGCTTGGGGTTGACCTTGACTTTGACTCGGTCAACCGGGGGTGCAAATTTTGACCCCAACAATGATGATTCAGCCGGACCCTCCAGCCGAAGATCCCCCGATAATCATTGAAGATGACAGAGGGGAGACATCAAACCCTCCTCCGGATTTATCAGCAGCCAGGGAGGAGACAGTCTCTAAAGCCGCCCTTGATGACTACATAGTTCAGCAAATACGAGCTCATCAGGTGAGCGAAGCGGCCGGCCAAATCATCAAGACTGGACGACCCTATCCGGGTTGGTACGATCAGATAAAGTACCCGCAAGGATATACGATCCCTAAATTCCATGTGTATAAAGGGACGGGTAATCCACACCAGCACGTTGCTCAATTCAGGGCTCTGTACGGTAATACTGGAGGTGACGACAAACTGCTTCGCCAGTTTGTTGGCAGCTTATCGGAGACAGTATTCGAATGGTACTCCGAATTCCCGAGTGACTCTGTCAAGACATTTGCAGAAATGGAGCTACTGTTTACACAAAGATTCACAAGCGCTAGCGAGCGCACCCCGATCACCGCACTAATTAACACTAGAGTGAAGCCGGAAGAAACCTGGGTTCAATACGCCATTCGGTGGCGGAACCTGTGGTCAAAGTATGAACAATGCATAGAGGAAGATCCTGCCATGGGCATGTTCGTGGGGACCCTTGACCCTCAGGCAACCATTTCCCAATTCATGATGTTCTTCGAGCCGACCGCTTTCCAGGCCTTGATTGACAAGCTGGCCCAAATGGACCAGATGAGCCATAGACCGTCCTCCTCAAAGACGGATCCTCGGAATAAAAAGGGGAAAGGGAAAGCGACCTTCGTCGCCAATGCTCAGCAACAGCCGAGTGGCCCAAAGCCGGTTGCTCACCAAAACGATAAACAGCGATCACTCAGAGAAAAGATAAGACGCCCTTACTCGTTCCCTCGGGATAAGACGAAGAGATTATTCGAGCTAGCGCTGCACAATAGGCTCATCACTCTGTTAGAGCCGAGACGCCCAACATAATCAGACGACGTTAACAATCCTAATTACTTCCCTTATCACCGAATATTGGGTCACCCAATCGAAGATTGTTACATCTTCAAAAATTGGATCGAAGACCAGTACCAACAGGGCAAGTTCGCGCTGTCTGAAGACTGGAAGGTAAACCCGCCGCAACAGCACGCTTCTAAAAAGACGGATACGCCGGGGGCATTATGCTCGTTTGTAGATGAAGCTCCATGAGAGGTGGCCCTTTCAGCTAAGACTAAAAGAATGCTGAAGGACCTTCAAGCATGTCCAGCAATTAGGTGGAAGAGCCCGCTGGAGCCTGAGATTATTGAGGGGATGCTGAAGCCGCGCCCATCGTTGAAAGCTGGTGATGGTGGACAGAACCTTCGGGCCAAGCCTCCGAAGCCTTTAAAGAAGAAGAAGAAGGCCGAGAAGCCCGTCCAACTCGACGACAACTGTACAGGTTTGCAGAAATACATCGATGTACTGGAAGAATATAACCAGAAGGCACGGACCACAATTACATTGGACGAATTCTTCAAGCATGTTCTTAAGAATGAAGACGATAACGCTGATGAAGGAGACGATTCTTCAGAAGAGCCCGAGGATTATGTGGCGAGCTGCCACATGATCTCTCACTCGTCAATAGATGGTAAAGAATCTCCTGATGCAGAGAGACTGGGGGCAGAACCGGAACCAAAATCCCCGAAGCCATCAGACGAATTGATTGACAGGCTGCAGAGCAAAGCTCTTCAGAAGAGCAAAGCTGACCGAAGCCCGTAAAAATCATTTTTTGCAAATTTCGCCTCCCCGCGAACACGTGGGGTGCGCAAAATCGACTTACAGTGGTATCAGAGACTCTCATAAACCTTAGATAGCTTGCAGCGACGTTAGAAATCTGCCGTTTTTGTCGCACAAAAACTGTCGAGAAAACAGTTTCCAAAATTGATGTTTTGAGTTGTTTGCACAACCCGCGGGCTCACTGTTTGAACCGAGAAGCCGCAGGGTGGAGAGTACGCACCCCGGGGACCCTCCGAGGGGGCCGAACGGCTGGGCCCACTCCCCAAGACCACGGGTCTGCCTCACCCCCTGGCCACCTCGTGGTGGCCTCAGGGGTGGGGTACCCTCTCTAGGCCCCCGACTCGAAGTTAATTTCGTGTTTTAACTCTCCGCGAATACTCGGGCGGGTTTCAAGTTCGTTTCGACTCCCGGATTGGTTTAAAACGATCGCTTTTGGAACTTTAGCTCACTGGATTTTCATGTTTTGGAAAATTGGTTAAGTTTGCTAATTGCGTGCGGAATTCTAATGTCGCGGTTACTTTACAAGCTTTGTGATGTATATATGTGTTTAGAAACGTCGACTAATTGCTATACGCCGATTAGTCGGGGTTGCACATATCTGTTATGTTGGTTTGTGTATATGAACTTGTTGGACCGTCGCAGATGAATAACCGGGGGTGTAAGATGAGGGTTTTCATTCTTTCATTCGATGTAAATTGTAAAGTGATGTAATATTATTTTGTGGGGCACATCCGGATTGAGGTTGTATCCACCGTTGTATTATTTCTATTACGGTTTTTGCTCCTATGATAGACCCAAGATGGGGTGTACAAACTACTGGGTACTTTGAAGTGCCGAGTGACCTACTCACTTTTTTGAGGGAGGTTGCTTCACTTCGGGTATTTGGCGGGTAGTTTGCCACTCCCATAGGGGTCTAGGATAGGGTTTGGCTATTCATCACGACCGTAGAATCCGTCTTTCGTTACAGGCTCAAACAAAACGCGGAATTCCTAGTATATCCAATGTGTTCATCTGTGATCTGGAATGCCTATCATTGCGTCTGACGAATGGATATTATTATTATATATATATATATATATATATTATATAATAAGCGTTGCTTATGTTTTGCATCCGCGCTAGTCCAGCCCCCGCTCTGTCGTTAGTTAAGTAACCAAGTTCACAAAGATTCTCAATGAAAGATCTAGGTGATGCCTCCTACATCTTGGGGATTAAGATCTATAGAGATAGATCTAAATGGATACTGGGATTGTCCCAATACAGGTACATTGACACCATACTAAAGAGATTTAGTATGGAAGAATCCAAGCGTGGGTTTTTACCCACGATCTCAAGACTCACTCTCTCCAAAAAGATATCTCCCAAGACTGATTTAGAGAGAGCTCGCATGCAAGGGATACCCTATACTTCGGCAGTAGGCTCTATCATGTACGCGATGCTATGTACCAGACCCGATATAACATACTCACTAAGTGTAGTGAGTAAGCATCAAACAGATCCAGGAGAGAGTCACTGGACAGCTGTGAAGAGCATTTTCAAGTACTTGAGAAGGACTAAAGAGATGCTCTTGGTGTATGGTAACGAAGAACTCCAAGTGGAGTCTTTTAACGATTCGAGCTTCCAGAGTGATAAGGACGACTCTAAGTCGGTCTCGGGATTTGTCTTTACCCTCAATGGAGGGGTGGTATGCTGGAAGAGTTCCAAACAAGAAACCGTGGCAGACTCGACGATGGAGGCTGAATGCATCGCTGCCAAAGAGGCTGTCTGGATGAAGAAGTTCATAACTGAACTTGGTGTGCTTCCATCCATTGAGTATCCAATACAATTGTATTGTGATAACAATGGGGAGGTGGCTTTGGCCAAGGAACCCAGGTCCCATCAGCGATCCAGACATATTCTGAGGCGGTATCACCTGATCCGAGAGATAGCTGATCGCCGGGAGATCGAGGTCAGGAGAGTTGACATGAAGAACAACACAGCGGATCCACTCACGAAGGCCATTCCCCAGATACAGTTAGAGAGACTCTTTGGGATGTTAGGTATGCGATACTACAACAGCTGCCCTAGTGCAAGTGGGAGATTGTTAGTTGTATGTATGCCCTAGAGACCATTATTGTACATATGATGTATATTATAGTGAATGCTTGGACATATATAAAGAGGACTTTCTTGCTCGACATGATAGTATGCTATCTGGTTGCTCTTTATCTTAACATGCATACTTGTCTCTTGATACTGTCTCATGGTTACATGTTGGTAAAGCCCTTAGGATGTATACTTGACTGCCAGGATTATGATGCAGATCATACCAGTGGGGCCATGGTAGTCCATATGTTCATCCTTTAATGTTCCTAGTCGTGGGTGTATCGAGGCAGGGCATCGATATACCAGAGTAGACTAGCGTATACGCTTCTCGACCCATGAGATGGGCGATGGATGATCCCATATCCATTGGTGTTAGATATCAGAGATGGTATACGGCTGCTCAGTGGAGACTGGGTACACTGGACGGACTCGCTGAAAACTCCTAGATGGTATTATACCTGACGTCAGATAGCAGTTCTCTGGTGACACTGGTACAGGTTAGTCTGTAGATCCGAGATCGTTATAGAGTCTTGTGTGATTCCCATTGTGCTTTGATTTCCACCTTACCACGTTCAAGAGGACGTGCAAAACGGTGGTTTTTGGGTACAGTCCCGAGTCACATGGAGGCAATGAGCGATAGGAAGGGATTTCGTCTCTCCTGGTATTGGGGGTAGATGCCGTGCTGTGCTCGATTGGCTATAACTGGAAGTCCCTGGCCAGGGCTGATTTGGAGATTTACTGGTAAGTTTTATCAGTAGTTTCTCGACCAGTTATGAGCCTCGTATCGGCATGACTTATCGAGTTATTGGGGTCTGACGTTTACCACCCCTAAACTGGATATGTGACATCTTAGATGAAGAGATCAGACTGTACGGTAGTGTTACCGACAGAATTTACAGGAGCTAGAGCGGGCTTGCTTGTTGATCTTCTGATCGCTCAATACCCGAGTAGCCATTACGTCCAGCTAGTACCACTGACGGCTTGTGGGTGCTTGATATGATCATCACCTACTGCCGGCGTATTGACGAGTCTTTAGAGTCCTACACAAAGGTTTTACTGGCTCAGGAAAAACGAAGTAGGAGCACATATATGATATGTGCAGGACCGAGATTAATACGAGCATGTGATACCGTATTCTATTCTCGTGATATTTGTATCGGTCGGTTATATGTGATATAGCCGGGTTATCGAATCAAGTGTTGATTCGATAAGTTGATACAAATTATATTAGTCGGTTGTATGTGATATAACCGGATTATTAAATCAAGTGTTGATTTGATAATTTAATGTATAATTGTATATGTGATATACTAGATTAGATTAACTAATATTAGCTCACTTAAATATTTCTTTTTCTCACTAATGTGCATATAATATATATGTGATATATATTAATGTACATTTTTGTGTCATGGTTGATGATACATGCAACATGGGTGTATGAGACTTACACCATGATAATGATAATGAAGGGTTTATTTATTTAGTGTAAATCAATTATTAGTTGGATAATGGTCACATGGTATGAAACTTGTAGAAGCTTGGAGATCTATTGACTAGTCCACTAGTTTTGTCTTATACTAGATATTTGTTAACCCAACCATTATCTAAACCCATGGTTAAGTCTCTACATGAGATATATTAGATATTTTCTCACTCATGGTTTCCATTCACTCTCTCATCCATTATTTGCTTCTTCTTCTTCAAGCTTCAGAGTGAGCTCTCTAGGTTTTAGGAGAGGTGATAAAATAGTGAGAAAATTAATTCTAAAGTGAGAAAAAAATCCTACTTCATTATTCTCTACTAGATTAGCATTTTAGTATAGGGTGTTAGCTTCACTAATCTCACATTAGTGAAGAAGTAGCTTGGGTTAGTGCCTCCTCGATGTAGATCATCTTCGGCCTCGAAGACTTCGTGCAAGCTTGTTGTTTTCTTCTTGTGGAGCCATTCTAGAGTCCGCAAGATCACTACTTGGAGCGAAGGGACTACTATAAGGAGCTATTGAAGTGAAGGACCAGTCTACAAAGGTTGTATTACTAGTTCACTTAGTTGTAAAGTAGTTTACACATTGTATTGTCTAAATCTTTAGTTAAGATTCTAGGGTTAGGATTGTTTTGTACGGCATTTTTTTGAAAATGGTATGGACGATACCTCCCGAAACCTTGCTGTCGTGCCAAACAATCCTACAGGAGAAACGGGACCGGGCTCAGATTAGAGCTGCCACCTATCAACAGCAAACCGCCCGTTACTACAATGCGCGAGTAAAGCGTCGCTTCTTCAAGCTCGGAGATTTAGTCCTAAGGCGGAACGGGTTCGTTGATCAAGGCAAGCTATATAAGTTTTTCCCAAAATGGGACGGTCCCTTCCTCGTCTCCGAGGTCCTGCCCGGCAAAGCCTATCATTTACAAGACGCGAATGGTCGCAAATTTCCACGGCCTTACAACGCTGAGAAGCTCAAGCTGTACCTCTGAAAAGAATATCTACGAATGTATATTTCTTCTTTCACAAAGGCGATGTAAACCTTTCTAAAGTTCTTTCTATTTAAATAATAAGAAGGGAACAATGGGGCATCGCAAAAAGGAGAATTTTATTTATTCAAAAGGTATTATGGGCTCCTCAGCCTTAAAGAAAAAGAAAAAGGAAAAATTTACAACAGAGGGGGAATGGGATCGAGGAAGTACTCCTGGTGATACTCAGAGTAAATTTCCGCTAGCCGGGCCCTAGCCTCTGCAGCCTGCTCCTGCCGATACTACACGCGAACCCGGGACGCCACGGAAGCACCCGGCGCTCCACCCTCCGCGCCTTAGCTCACGATGTACCTCTTTTTGAAGCACTCCAAAATGAAGGCCAAGGATCGGTCGTGCCTGGCCATCAAGATGAGGTTGAGTAGGTAGATCGAGCGCACCTTGTCGAACGCCTCGTCCAGCAACTCCTCGGAGAAGGGGTTGTACAACCCCGAGGACCTCCTCTAAATTGCGTACATCAGCAACTGTAGGAGGGACGACCGCCGAGGGAGAAGCCGGCCGACGTGACCCTCGAGGCGCTGAACCACTTCCCGGTACCCATCCTCAGCCAGGGATTGGTCATACACGAAGACGTCGTCGAAGGTGATGATTTCTTCGATCAAATACATGCGCCCAGTCATCTTAAAAAGCGATGCCGAAGAAGTTGCAGTCTCCTTCTCTATTTGGGTACGCTAAAATAGGCACGTGACATAGCCAACCATGCTACCTGTGGGTAGGAAGCATCCATCCACAGTCATATTACGGCTGTAGAGATATCAAGAACAAAATAAAACTATCTAAACATGTCCATAATCCAAGATAACAGGAGTCAATAATAAATAAATGCGGAAGCAAATGATCCAATACAAATAACTGAAATGTATGTCCCATAATGCGGGCTCACATCAGAAATAAAATGCAGAAAGTAAATGAACTAGCTACTACTGAACTCACAGCTCAGCCTGCTGGCTGAAGTACTCCTACTCGGACTGCAACAGCGGTACGGAATCTGGGCCATGCAAAACCCAGACGTCAGCGCGTCATGTCAACAAGTAATATAATATGAAAAGTTAAGCAAGCAATGCAATATAAACATGAATAAAACGAGAGTAGCAATAATGTAAATCAAGCAGTGCAGGATAGTGTGCAGTGGGTAACTAAACTGTTCTATTAGGTTTTCTATTCTAGAGTCTTTGAAATCAATTGATGAATCGTCGATATAACTCAATAGTATCCCGTGCATGCCCGGGACCACGGTCAAAGACTCTCGGGCTGAAACCGAGACGTGCCGCTAGGCAGTAACTGGTAGCAGGATGGGCGAGTGATGTCAGCAACATCACTCCGGGGCTGGCCTAGCCCGTAAGACTGATCAGAACAGGTATCGAACTGTTGAGTTACAAGTCATGTTTCACCTTTGATTTCCCCATACCCCCAAGTTATGTATGTCAAGTCAGGTATTCAGTAATCAAGAACTAATGCCAACACAGGATCAGGTAAAAGCAGGTTTGTCTGGATAGACAACAGGAACGGTCCATGAGGACTACATGTCAGGTTGGTTGGCATTAGACACAAGATCAGGTAACGGGTCAGGTCATGGTACATCAGGTCAAGTCAACAGTATACGGTACCATGTCAGGTATATCAATATATATATGTGTAGCAAGTCAGGTCAAGATGTAAACCATATCATGGGTATGCTCACAATCAGTTATTTAATCTAGCATGGGTATCAACAACATGAGATAAGCAATGAATTAAGTAATAGGCAGTTTCATTCAATTTGCAATACAGTTATCAAATTTGTCACAGAGATGATTACAAGAGTGCAGTAAGACAAGTATAGCCGTTTAGTCATGTTAACAGGTTTAAGAACTCTTAGAGGTGCAATGATTTATGTAACGGTTCAGTACAGCTATTTCAGGTTAAATGCATACGAGTGTCCGAATGGAACAGAACCACAGGGATAAATGCCATAAGCTACGTTAACATTAAAAATGTGATTAAACAGGTAAATATGGTTATTAGGTTCAATTTGCAACTGTAGGTTCCAAGTTTAACGGTAAAATGATATAATGCAATATTGTACCCGAAAATGAGAAATGATCGTACCAAGTTAAATTTACAGGTTTAGGGTGTTATAATATATATGTAAATATTGTATAGCATGTAGCAAGGGGTACTTACCTCGACGGGTCGCGAATCGGGAAAACGGAACGTGGGACGTCGGCGGGGAAACTCGCGATGGGCGCACGGTTCACGGAATGAACCCAAACGATGCACAGTGGAACCACACGGGGCGGGGTACCTCGGAGGATCTGTGGGACGGGTGGTGACGGTCGACCTCGTCGACAGAGCTCCGGCGGTGGCCTACGACTACAGCGACCAAAAACTCATCGATCAACCTTATGGTACCATCGACATCCTTTCCAAATTCATATTTGGTATCTACCAAAATTAGTCCATTCTCCCAAGCTACTTGCTGTCCATATGCAAATAAGTCCAACACTTTTCTGCTTACTTCAGCATACTCATCTTTAGTCATCAAACCAAGTTCAAATATCATCAGGAAGATCATTGCCACAATAGCATCTTGAACCCTTGTTGTAAACTGTCCATAATGAGGTATCCATGCTGCCAGTCACAAAGCCTCTAACAACAAATTCAACAAGGAAAACAGATCAGCATCCCCGTTTTCTCCTTCAACGGTTCCAATTGCTTCTCCAAAAGCAATCTTTCGAGCCCTCAACTTGTTGAGATATGTGAGCTCCATTCTAAGATATTCAATCCAAAGATCCTCTGAAACAGGGCAAGCCCTTAAACTACTCCACATGAGATTACGAGCAGCTTCTTCATTCTCCCATGCTTCTTCTCCCTGCAAAAAACTCCAGATAACGAAACCAAAGCTCCAAATCCCCTCTTGTACCTCGTCACCGCCAGCCTATACACATCCAGGATCCTCAGAACGCCGGCGATGTCGGAGATCGAATTCTTCCACTCCTTCTTCTCCCCCTCCTCCTCTTTCTCCATGGCTCCGATGATCTTCCGCTTCCTGAGGTTGCAGAGCGCATCGAGCTGCCTCTCGTAGTCGATGTAGAGAAGGTAGTCCTGCTTGAGAGGTGAGGGGCGCTTGAGGCGGTACTCGAGGCCGTGGCGGCGCTTGACGATCTCGGCAATCTCATGGCAGGTGAAGAGGCCGCGCTTCTCGAGATCGTCGAGCTCGTCGGACATCCGCCCCAACCTGAACTGCACGACGTCCGCCATGGCTTCGACTCTTTCTCCTAGGGTTCGGTGGTGTTAGGTTGAAATTGACGGCATGATGGAGGTGTTTACGATGCCGGTGGTGGAGGTAAGGTGATGCGACGGTGTTGATGGGTTGCTCGGATGTGGGCTGTCGGGGGAAGTGCTACGGCAAGGAAAATGGAGTTGGGTTGCGAGGTTGCTGGAGGAGGGTGATCGGGTTACCGGCGGCGAGAGCAAGGCGGCAGGGGGTTTGCGACGAGGTTTGGGTTTCGTGGAAACGAAAGAGAAGGAGGATGAGGGAACTGTATATCTATATATATATATATATATATGAGAGAGAGAGATTTATGTGGGGAGAGAGAGAGAGAGGAAAGAGAGAGAGAGAGATGTACAAGGGAGAGAGAGGGATAAGAGGTGGGACCCACGGTTATAAGGAAGTTGATTGGCTGAAGGGAAATCGTTTGTTAAGGAAAATATTAATAAAAAGATTTATGAGATTTAACGAACAGTGATATATATAGTTACGAAAATATATGATGGTTTGAAAATATTTGAATTTTGGGATTTTGGCGTAAAGTAAAACATTTCCAAATCGCGTCCGGGTCGGGTCCAAAATTTGAAATTGAAATAATAGGATTTTAAGCGGGATCCAATATTTAAAATGAAGTGTTATATGATTAAAAAGCATACCCCCAAAACGGACACACGTACGCACGCGTAGCCGTCCAAACTCGCCCGTTTCACTGAACGGGACGAGAACACAATGCACGGACGCTACCACAAGGCTAGGGGTGTCGAGTAGGCCAAGATGAATATTTTTAATTTTATTTTAGATTCCAAAATTTGTTATATGCAGAAATGAATTTGCCGGGTAAAATTTTACAGTAAGTAATAAACAAGCAAGATAAATGAAAAGAGCACCACATTACGCTCAACAGTAACTGAAATAGTAGCATCGGGCTCGGGTGTTACACTTTTTAAAAACAAGAAGATTGCCTTCTGTAAATCAGAAGCCCTTGGATCAAAGATCCAACGGGGAAACATCCCCAAATCAATTAGAGAAAAGATCTCTTCAACCGATTCAACAAATCAGCCTACCCTATATAAAGGCCCCAAGACTTCAAGTCTCATATAGAGGAACCCCCCATAAACTTTGAGAAATTTTCAAAGACAAAGAGCAGATTCTCAGAAGAAGAAGATTTTCTTCAAGGTAAAAAAAGAATAGAGAGATGAAATCATCTCATATGAAAAGAAGAATTTACTTCTTTTCCTAAGATCATAGATCTATAAGACCAAGATTTTTTACAAAAAGAGACAAAGTATCTCATCATAAAAAAATAAGGGGAAGAACTTAATCTTCTTCAGATCATAGATCTATAAGACAAATTGTCTTTCACAAAAGAGATCATAATATCGCATCATAAAAAGGGGGGAGAATAATTCAATTTTTTTAGGATCATAGATCCATAAAGGCAGAGCCTTTCACCAAAAACATAAGAGATTGAAACATCTCCTATAAAAAATAAGAATTTTGTTCTTAGATCCATGAGATAAACTCTCTTATAAGAGAGAGAATTTAATTCTCAGGGCGCAAAACTGCCTAAAAAGAGCCCTAGCGCTCCAATCAAAAGAAGCGCTTCAGCGCTCCAAAACTAACGCATAACGTTGCAGAGCCTTAGCGCTCCAAATTTCACAAGAAGCGCTCTGCGCTCATTGTCTGGCGCATAGCACCAAGAGCGCCATGTTCTCCTCACGTGTGCGCTACTTAACAAAAGCGCTTTGCGCTTTTTGACTGGCGCTCAACGCCAAGCGCGCCACGTGCTCCTTATGTGTGTGCTACTTAAATAGAAGCGCTCTGCGCTCATTGTCTGGCGCACTGTGCCAAGCGCGCCACGTGCTCCTCACATGTGCGCTACATCACAAGAAGCGCTCATTGACTAGCGCACAGCGCCAAGAGCGCTACGTGCTCCTCACGTGTGCGCTAAGAGAACATAAACTGTTCTATAAATAAAGCCCCAGAGCTATAATAAGTGCTCAACACTCAATAAAAGACAAAAAGGCTGTCAGAATACAAACCAATGCTCAACATTGTTAAATGTCTAACATTTCAACTAAATGGGCCGAGCCCAAAGTGGCCACAGAATCCTACCTCAGATTAATTGAGCCCATATGCTCATAAATCTTTAACAGATCTTAATCCAAAACTTGATTACAGATCTCCCAACCAATATTGGTTCAAGGGTACATCTCTCTATACCTCTGATATACATCGTTGTAATTCCTCAACGTCTTCAGAGAGATGGAGGGTCCCAATAACCAATAACTTTTGGTGCAACCAAAACCACATAGACTATGACGTCCTTAAACTCCATGGACTATGATGTCCTTAAACTTCTGGACTGCAAAGTTCCTAAACTAAAACAATAGAGCCCAAATGCTTTTTTGTTGGATCTAAATGATCCTGTTAAGTAGATCTTAATCTAATATTAGACTAATATATCCTTAACAAATGTTTGAGTTGATCTTAGTTTCAAATGAGATTAATGATCCTTAAACCCAACCCAAATCCAAATCTAAGAAAATACGGTTTGGACTAATCTACGCCCTACGGGCGACAACATAAATTAATCTCTGTATACAATCCACGGGTAACCAAAATTAAAACAAACACCCACGATACGAAGTGACCATCTGGAGAAGGAGAAAGTGGTTACCGCGATGCGGTAGCGTAATTAACTGCAGGGGCTTGCGCCTGCAGGGAAGAGCATCCCCACAATCAAAAACCCCTCATCATGAAGGGGAATCTGACGAAGTCTGCTACATCGGCTGCATCCATCTAAACCTTCGATACATGGTGCCATAAATCAACTTGGCATCTTTGGAGAGGTAGACGGATAGCACCAAATAGCATCTGCCCCCAAAATTCAGGCCGAACGTCCCAACGTCCCGGTTGCGTCTTTCGGCGGAGAACAGATTCTAGCACGCCCGGTGGGACCTTTTCCTCTTTCCACTCCACACTTCGTGTGTCGTGTTTCATGAACAAATCGTGGTTTGACATGGTCGCCTTTGGATGTGAAGTACTAAGATTTGGTATCTTGCTCCGTGCAGAAAAAACAGAAGATCAATGGCTTCAAACTGCACTAACTGCAACTGCAACTCTCACTCCGTCATGTCCGGAGGAGTGACTTACGAGCCCTAAGCTGCTTCCATCTTCGCCATGCCAGTGTAACAGGTGACTCGGGCCACCACTGGACTGTTCTTCGGGACCATGCTCCCGCCAACGAGCTTCAGTGCTCCTGTACCATTGCAAGAAGCTCCGAAGAAGTTAATCTTTGATCGGCTTGCAACTACTGCGGCCCCTCTCAACGGGTCACCCAAATCCAGTGCTTCGGTTTTCAATAGACTGGGCCAAAGCTCCAACGGGCCCATGAAGAAGCCCGCAATACCAGAAGGTGTTATCCCTAAGCGAATAGCCATTCCTGCTCCTGAAGTCGTCAAAGCGGCTTCTCCTGCTAAGGGTTCGGTCTTCACAAGACTAGTCGTTCCAACTCCCACTCCAGGTGAAGTAACCAAGGCTGCTTCCCCTGCACGAAAGTCGGCCTTTTCAAGATTGGCCATCCCCTCTCAACGGGCGTCGGTCTTCGACAGGCTAACGACGACAAAAACCCCTCATCAGAGCGGGGGTCATGAAGAAGCTCATCCAACAGCAGAGATGATACCGTCTGCTCGACATGCTCGACGTTGCCACTAGCGCCGAGTGAGGAAAGTTGGGGGCAGTTCACCCTCTGGATTTACGCCGCCAGCTCCAATGGTGGAAGTCGATACTGCTGTTACAACTGGGAACAGCTTTGAACCACTCAGGAGGGTCCGTAAGAACTCTTCGACTGCTGTGCTGAAAAGATCTCCTCCATCTATGGAGAACGTTATAAAGGTGAAGCTGGAGCAGCCCCCTCAGTGTCTGTCCTCTAAAATTTACAAGGTTTGGCGTCAAGTCCAAGACTCGGTGATTGATCAAGATTACTCCCGCCGACCGAAGAAGATAAAGGTTCGGCAAGAGAAGGACCACTCTGTCGTACCACAGAAGGTGTCGTCTACCCGAGGGCCCGCTGCAACGGCCCCCTCAACTTCACCAGCCCACAAAAAGAGAAGGCCGGAGAAAATCCCTGTGTCTGCGTCAAATGTCAAGGGCACTGAGCCTAAACGCCCTAAGTCTGCGGGCATGGTGGTGCATACCGTCTATATGGTATCCCAAAAAAAGGATAGCCGTATCTCCACAGGTTATCGACCGCTTATGCGATCAGTGACTAAGGCTCATGAGCAACAACAACAAAAGCTCCAAGAGATGCTAACAGCCATGGCCGCACTCACGGGACCAAAAGCAAGCCCAGAGACGTCCTCAGAACAGCATCATGAGCAGGAAACTGATGCTGAATTCCTTCGGAGAATGCTTGAGAAAAAGGACAAAGAGGCCGCGGAACAAGCGGCTAAAATAAAACAAATGGCCATTCTATTCCAAGATATGGTGGGCATGATGATCCAGCCGGACCCTCCAGCCGAAGATCCTCCAGTAATAACTGAAGATGATAGAGGAGAGATATCAAATCCTCTGCCGGCTCTGTCAGCAGCCAAGGAAGAGACCATCTCCAAAGCCACGCTCGATAATTATATAGCTCAACAAATACGAGCTCATCAAGAGAATGAAGCAGCTGGCCAAGTCGTCAAAACTGGACAGCCCTATCTGGGTTGGTACGATCAAATAAAGTACCCGCCAGGATATACGATTCCTAAATTCCATGTGTACAAGGGGACAGGCAATCCCCATCAACATGTCGCTCAGTTCAGGACTCTCTGCGGCAACATTGGAGGGGATGATAAGCTACTGCTTCGCCAATTCGTCGACAGCTTGGCGGAGACGGCGTTCGAATGGTACTCATAGCTTCCCAACGACTCTGTTAAAACTTTTACAGAGATGGAATTGCTGTTCACCCAGCGTTTCGCAATCACTAGCGAATGCACCCCAATCACCGCATTAATTAACGCCAGAGTAAAGCCAGACGAAACATAGGTGCAATACGCGATACGGTAGCGGAATCTATGGTCGAAGTGCGAGCAGCACATCGAAGAAGCGCCTGCGGTAGGCATGTTCGTGGATACTCTTGATCCGCAGGCGACCATATCCTAGTTCATGATGTTCTTCAAGCCAATTGCTTTCCAGGCCTTGATTGACAAGCTGACCCAAATGGATCAGATGGGTCATAGACCATCTTCTTCGAAGCTGGAATCTCGAAATGAAAAAGGGAAAGGGAAAGCGACCTTCGTCGCCAATGCTCAGCAGCAGCCCGGTGGTCCAAAGCCAACTGATCATCCAGATGAAAGACGGCGATTCTTCAATGAGAAACTGAAGCGCCCTTATTCGTTTCCCTGTGATAAAACGAGGAGACTGTTCGAGCTGGCGGTGCGCAACATGCTCATCACCTTGCCGGATCCGAAACGTCTATTGCAACCCGGTAAGGCCAATAATCCCAATTATTGCCCCTATCATCAAGTGGTAGGCCGTCCAATCAAAGTTGCTTCGTCTTCAAAGGCTGGATTGAGAACCAATATCAACAGGGCAAATTCGCACTGTCCGAGAACTGGAAAGTAAGCCCGCCTCAGCCGCAAGCTCTTAAAAAGGGGGACACGCCGGGGGCATCATGCTCTTTTGTAGAAGAAGCTCCATGGGAGGTCGCTCTTTCAACCAAAACAAAAAGAATGCTAAAGGATCTCCAAACATGCCCGGCGATCAGGTGGAAAAATTCGCTAGAACCCGAGGTCATCGAGGGAATGCTGAAGCCGCGCCTGACTCCAAGAATTGGTAGCGATAATCAAAATGCTCAGGCCCAGCCGTCAAAGTCTTCCAAAAAGAAGAAGAAGACCAAAAAGTCCATGAAGCATGGTAATAAGCGCACGGACCTGCAAAAACATATTGGCGCGTTGGAAGAATATAACCAGAAGGCGCGAACCCCGGTCACGCTACAAGAGTTTCTCAACCACATTCTTGAAGATGGAGATAGCGACAAAAATAAGGGAGAAGACTCGTCAGATGAACCTGAGGATTATATGGCAAGCTGCCACGTGATCTCTCACTCGCTGGTAGATGGTGAAGAAGCTCCTGATGTAGAGAAATTGGAGGCAGATCCCGAACCGGAACTCCTACGACTGTCAGACGAGATGATTGACGTATTCCTGAACAAAGCTCTTCTGAAAAGCAAAGCTGATCGAGAACGTTAAATGGCCATATTTGAAAAAGCCAAACGCCGGCGACTGGACGAAAAGGTTAAAACACTCGCACCAGATCAAAGCACATCCGCTGCAAATAAAAGCAGGTTCAAGACAAGGAAAATGTTCGCCAAAGCCATATCGATGGAAATGAAGCTGCCACCCTCTGAAGGAAATACTCCTGATAGGATACACCTTAACGAAGAGGACGTACATCCTAACTTCTGCTTATATCATCAGAGGATTGCACACGCTACTGAAGAATGCAACGCCTTTAAAAATTGGTAGCAAGGGCATGTCGCTCACAGGCAACACTTCAAGAGGATGAAGCGTGAAGCTCGTCGACAGCGGAAAAATGCGACAGACGAACGAGAAAGGGCTACCGGCAACTGTCACATGGTTGATAGCAGGGGATCGCAAGTTCTCACCTTCGGGAGCGATTCTGAAGAAGAAATGGCTCTCGGCCCTCTCTTCAAAGAATCCACCTCAGGAAAAGAGGAAGAAATGAAGCGCTGCGAGAACATTCAGCTGCGCAATCGCACGCTACCTGAAAAGAATCCCGGGCCCACAAACAAGGGATCGAACAAAAAGGATAAGGGGAAGGAAAAAGTCCCTGAAGATATTGCCCTCAATGACCGAGTCGTCGAAGAGCTGGCAGCCAAGGACCCGCCCAAGAAAAATAAGGTGGATTACAATGTTCTGGCACACATGAGGAAAATACCCTCGCAGCTAAGCATTCTTGACGCATATCCAAAGAGGCAAGAGATTCTCTGATCAAGGCATTATAAGAGCCTGACCAATTTCAAGCTTTCCTAGCCGAAGAAAAGATGAAGGATGAGCTGGAAGAAGTGCACACTGCTGACGTCACTTTCGGCGATGAAGACCTCCTCCTCGGGACGTGCGAGTATAACCGTCCCCTTTATGTCTCCGGATACTGTCATGATATCAAGATAGGCAAAATCCTGGTTGACAACGGGTCCTCCGTCAACCTCCTTAAAGTAAGAGTGTTGAAGGAAATCTGCATGACCGTTCAGCACCTCGCTTGTGATAAAATCACCATCTCCGGGTTTGATTCCCAGTCATCACGGACGCTCGCGTCTGTGATACCGACGTTACGCTTTGGGCTGCTCGTTACGGACATCAAATTTCACGTTATTGACACCAAGACATGTTACAATGCTTTGCTCGGCAGGCCTTGGTTGCACGAGTACAACATCATCTATAACAACTCCATTTTTAGTATACATAAATTTGATTTAAATTTAAAGTATACTTGGAGTATTTAATGTTGCTGTTACCACTTTAAGTATTTATTTTACACCATAATTACAAGAAGGAGCTTGTAGCTCATTGGTAATACCTTGCACTGCTGAACCAAGCCACCAGAGTTCAAATCCCTTGCCCCACATTATCTTTTAATATTATTTTGTTTTAAATTTTATAGAAGCCCAACAGTCCACACACAATAACTCCCAAATTTCCCACTACACCCACTAACCCAAATACACCAGAGGCCCCACCTGACGACCCCCACCTCCTGCCACCCTGACTCGGCCGGACGGCTGAGTCGCCAACTACAACATTGTGTCTTTTTCTCTACCCTACCTCCCTGCACACTCTAATTTATGAGATGGTTCCAGAGACACATTTATACCCTATTTAATCCATTTTTAATGATTTTTCACACATTTTTTTATAATTTTTAATTAAAAACCCTACAACTACTCTAATCCCAGCCTAACCCTATAAATACACCCTTACCCCTACCCTCTCACCCCAAAATTCTGAATCCACTCTCTTAAAATTCCAAGAATCGTGTGTACTTTGAAAACGAGCGAAAGGCGAAGCTCCGGCGAAATCTACGGCGAACTTCCGGCGATCGTTTTAGGAACTACCGGCGACGACGCAACACATCGGCGATTCCCCTACTTCCATTTCACTTTCTTGTGTGACCTAAAACCCGTAAGTCCCATTTTCTATCTATCTCTTCTATTTAAAAATACGGATTTACAAAACCCGACGGAATCGGAACAAATCCGATTTCCGATTCGGTTTCTTCATAAAAATCTACTTCTCGTTAACACAATTATGCTTAAACTCCTTCATGTTGACCATTAAACACTAATCAACCAAATTGATCAAGTTTCATTTCATAAAATGATGGCTATTTCAATTTATCGTATTTTTCACTTAAATACCACATTATTTCAATTCTACATTTAACCCTATTAAACTTGCTATAGCTTTAAGTAGATCACGAGGTAACGACCTACCTCCTCACACACTTATATGCAACCTAACACGATACCCTCGAGAACTTAGAATACGGGAAAACAAACATTTTCATTTAAATACCCTTTACTTAATAAAACCATTTTTAAAAGATTTAGTATTGATATATCTTTATAAATAAATACCCCTTATTATGAAAATAGAATAGGTTGTGGACATCAGTCGTTTATCTAAACCTGACTTTGTGGTGTCTAGGCTAGGCAAGTGAGAAAGGTAACTTTAAAAGGCCCGTCTCACGGTGATTCGTGAGCGGATCCCTCCTTTCTTCACTTGTACTTACCTGGCCACAATTGGCGGTGAAGAGACGATTTGAGGTATCTCACAACTTGTCGCTTTGGACCAGTTAAGAATAGTCTAGTTGACTTAGGAAACCCTAGAATATAGAATACGGGAAATTTGACAACTTTACAAATAAAATACCATTTACTTCATAAAACCGTTTTTTAAAGAATTTAGTATTTATACAATCTTTGCAAAACGCCGTTACAACCCATTTTGGGGAACCCGTTCGGGATGGTGCGGATTATCGTACATCTTCGGGCTTAGTAGTGCGAGATTCAGACCTCCGCAAGGAGCATTCGGTCTCGAAAGATTTAAAATACGACATCTTAAGAAAACGAGATTTCGAGAATATTATAGATATATACAAAAATTATTTTCATATAAATATATGTATATGCAACATAAGCATATCTATTTTTGAAGTATTATAAATATTCCACCTTTTCTACAATATCACAAGAATCAAGTTTAAACTAAAATACCATGAATTCCACACAAATCAATATTACAAATAAACACCTTTCATTATGGAAATAGGATATTTTCACTAGAAATATCATAATATAAAATCTACATTTATTACAACTCTAAAGACGAATAATAAATACTTGGGGTGTATTTTGAAAAGTTTATAAAAGTATTTTTACATAAAACCCCCTCAAGTTCTATAAATTACCCTAAGGACCCTAGTAAACATAGGTTTAAGTGGGACCAATCTCTTGAGCCTCATGGAGCCGGAGAAGTAGGTGCTTGCCTATCTAAGGTAGACAAATTAATAAAAACAATCAGGACTTCAATTTACTTTGCTGATTGTCTGACTCAGTTTGAGTCTCAGTATAATTTGACTTGAATATGATTCAAATACAATCTACAATATTCAATATTACAATTTAACATGAATCCATGAATCCAATTATCAATCTATACAATTTGACCGAACCGAACCATGGATATACATTCCATTTACATAGTTCCCCAGTTATTCTATTTACATGATTCTACGGTTATATCCGTTTACTGATATCATGGTTTCGGTCAGTCAATCAATTATACAATCAATACAATTTACAAGACAAACAATACAATCAAAACACTACGGGGTTTAAGGGGTAAATTGGTACGGAAGGTGTTAAAAGTGGCACGAGACGGTAAGATTAAGACACCTAACCTATATTCCGTTGCTGTTGTACCGTGGCTTAACGGTTCCTTGTACATTCCGTTTGCCCTGGAAACTAGCATATAGAGACCCCTCTCGTATACACTGGCATCCTTCTGTACCAAGCTACAAACAACAGCGTTAACACGACATTACAACAATATAATACAACTTTAAAAGATACCTTCTTATTCTGTCTATTCTACTTTCCTCTTATCTTTGGGACTTATCGAGCGACATGTTCGCTGACGACATTCTATTTCTTTCTTCTTTGAATGTCGTCAGGTGATTTGGACCCATCAGAGATCGAGTCAACTGCAGAAGACTTGGATCAGTACAGCAAAGACCCTGAGCTCTAGACATTGTACATTTTCTATTCAGTACCTTTAATTTCCCGTCATGCCATTGTTTAGGCATCGCTTTTACTTCAGTTGTATTTCCTTTTCATGCATTGTACAAAAGAATGTTAATAAATAAAGTTGCTGTTCAGTTTATATATCTTGTCTCTTGTGTATTTACTTTTATATTTCTTAGTTACGCTTAGCGTATTTGCTTCTGAGTAAATACGTAGCGGACCAGTTCCGTCCCCTTCGCCGTATACCGGGAAGCGGGGCGTGACATCATCCCTTCTACACAACATCAGTGTATGAAGTATTTCAAGGATGGTCTCGAGTATACCGTGACAGGGGAGTTGAACCCATTTTCTGTGAATGAAGTCCGAAAGTACGAAAATGCAAAATACTTCTTACGAGATTTCGAAGACACGGAAAGATGCCATAAACCGAAGAACAAAGCTATCACCACTATTTCGGTTTTCGGGAGTGATACCGAGGAGGAAGAAGAAATAGTTTATTCAGGGCCGCCCCAATGCAACAAGCCAGGACCGTCCACCCCTATTCTAGTCTTCGGCAGCGACTCGGAAGATGAGATCAATACAGTATTTTCTGTTCGGCCATCAATACAATCCTTCGCTGGCGATGATAGGAGTTTGAAAATCGCCATGGTTCCGCAAGAGCATTACAAAGAGCTCGACGCACTTGATACCTATAGTGTGCAAGAACTGCAGACATTCTACGTCCCTCTCAGGCGAAGAGATGAAAAGGCAATCCTCTTTTATCGATCCACGGAAACCAAAGTGAAGAAAGAAATTTGGCATGGTGCTGATTCTACACTTGACAGGCTCCAGCCCATCCGTCTGCCCAGATACTACACAGAAGGATTAAAAAGGCTGTTGAGACACCAAGGTGTACCCTTCAAACAGACTACTCGACAAGCTCAGTTCTACAACAGGAACTGGAACGTTCCCGGAACTCAGCGAAAATTGCCCAACGGGAGAATGGAAACGATCGGGCTGGATATGTTCAATCCAAGAAACGGGAGCGATTCCATGGCTGCTACGTTATACATGACTTTGATGAAGAAGGAGATACTCTGTTAGAAGACGCTAACCCTGAACCAAAAACGAGATCCTGCCATGAAAGTGCCAGGTCCGTCGTTCGAAGAACAGATGGACAAGCTAATAAGAGAAGTGGGTCAAAAGGTCCAGGATGACCATAGCCGCGAAATGGCCATTTACGAGAAAGCCAGGACTCAGCGCCTCCTTCAGTAGGCTGCGGAGAATGACGATGCTCTTCGTCGCCAGCCCGTCATACGGAAGACTCGACGTGGAGAGAAAAACAAATTAAAGAATGGAAGAAAAGTCCGACAGCGGCTAAGCGGGTCCAAGAAGCCACGCGATCGAGAATTGAGTAGCCAGGATTCGTCTCTTATAAAGAAGATGGGTCGAGCATATTCTTTTCCCCAAGACAAGACAAGGAGGATATTCGATCTTGTCATAAAACATCAGATGATGACACTCCCGGAGTCCAAGCACTCCGAGCAAGTAGGCGAGCTCTCTCACCCGGATTATCGCTCCTATCACCGAGCGATAAGACATCCACTCGAAGGCTGCTTCACATTCAAAGACTGGGCAGAAGACCAGTATCAGTAAGGCAAGTTCGCTTTATCCAGCAGTTGGAAGGTAACCCACCACAAAAGCATGAACCGAAAGCCACATATACAGCGATAGTAGAACCGGATCAACATCAGTCTTGGAAGTGATCTCGCACCTGCCACGTGATAATGATGTCAGAAGAGGGAGTACACGAGGATATGGCTGACCTCCCATGGTGTTTCGAAAACGATGATGACGAGCTGATCTCAGAGTTTCCACCGGCACCAAAAGAGCTGGAAGATGGGATACATACTACTGCAGATAACCTCAGAAAAATCAACTTAGGGACGGCAAGTGACCCACGGCCAACGTTCGTTAGTGAGCTGTTGTCTAAAGAACAGGTGGCTACGCTAAAAGACGTGCTCATGCAGTATAAAGACTGCTTTGCATAGCACTACTCCGAAATGCCGAGATTAGATCCAGAAATAGCCGTTTACAAATTGGAGATATCTCCGGACGTCAAGCCAATCAAACAAGCGCCTAGAAGAATACAACTCGAACTTGAAATGAGTATCAACGTTGAGGTCAAGAAGCTAATCAACTCCGGTTTCACCCAAGAGGTTCAGTACCCTGATTGGATCGCCAACATTGTCCTAGTGATGAAGAAAAATGGGACGGTGCGCATATACGTGGACTTTCGGGATCTTAACAAAGCCTGTCCAAAAGATGACTTTCCCGTATCGGTTACCAAGCTGATGATAGACAACACGTCCCCTCACGAAGTCTTCTCCTTCATGGACGGCTCATCAGAGTACAATCAAATAAAGATGCATCCTGAAGACCAGAAGCATACCGCTTTCCGGACCTCGCTGGGCATATTCTGCTACAAAGTGATGCCTTTCGGTCTGTAAAACGCTGGCGCCACCTATCAGAGGGCCATGACGAAGATTTTCGATGACCTCATACATGAAATCGTCAAATTCTATATCGACGACCTCGTGGTGAAAAGCAAATCATATGAGGAGCACTGGGAGCATCTGGAGATAGTGTTCCAATGTCTTCGGAAATACAATCTGAAGATGAACCCTCTCAAATGCGCGTTCGGAGTCTCCTCGGGTAAATTCCTAGGATTCATCGTACGACACCGGGGCATCGAGATAGACCCGTCGAAGATCAAGGCGATCATGGAAATGCCCCCGCCAAGAACTCTCAAGCGACTGTGATCTCTCCAAGGAAAGCTCGCATATATCTGACTGTTCATAGCTAACCTCTCTGGAAAATGCCGTCCCTACAGTCATCTAATGAAGAAGGGGAACCCGTTCGTCTGGGATCGCAAATGCCAAAGCGCACTAGACGAAATCAAGCAAACCTGCAGAATCTGCCGGTACTAACCGCGCCGGTCAAGGGAAAGCCCCTAATCCTGTACACAACTGCCCTTGAAGGTTCCTTAGGCATGCTATAGGCACAGGAAAATGACCAAGGGAAGGAAAGAGCCCTCTACTATCTGAGTCGAGTTCTCCTGGGGGCAGAAAATAATTACCCCCCCATTGAAAAACACTGCCTGGCGTTAATCTTCGCGATAACGAAGCTCAGACACTACGCATTGGCGCATGAGGTCCACCTCATATCAAAAGTGGATCCTCTCAAGTATTTTATGTCAAGAGCTATACTAACAGGACGACTCGGTAAATGGGCCCTGCTCTTGATGGAGTTCTCGATAACTTATCGTCCGCTCAAGGCAGTGAAAGGCCAGGCCATCGCCGACTTCCTCGCTGGGCATCCGATACCTGTCGATTCTCTCTTGAACTGTGAATTGCCAGACGAGCACGCGTCTGACACGATTGACAGGGAGAAAGGAGGGAGTGATACCCGATGGGAACTCTACTTCGACGGAGCATCTTCTATGAAGAAGCGAAAGCACAACTCCCCCATAATCAAATCTGGGGTGGGCCTCATCTTCGTGACTCCACAAGAAGGGATAATGCGCTTTGCCTTTTCCCTATAAGAGCCGAGGACAAACAATGAAGCTGAATATGAAGCTTTGATAGCAGGTCTTGAGATCGCTGTCGACATGGGAATCGAAGACCTCCTCATATACGGAGATTCCCCGCTGGTCGTTAGTCAAGTAAACGGCGACTATCAAACGTGCAAACCAGAATTGGTGAAATATGGCGAGAGAGTGCAACAGTTGCTAACTCAAATTCCCTCCTACATTCTGGAAAGCATACCGCGCACAGAAAATAGCAAAGTGGACGCATTAGCTAAACTCGCTAAAGAGGTGGCTGATGAAAACCTCGATGACGTGAGGATCGTCGTGTAAAGCCGTCGGGTTCTTGCACCGGCAGAAATATCTCCGGAGTCGTCTGAAGAAAAGGGAACGACCAAACAAATGGCCCTACAAATAAAAGACCAGGAAAAGGCTAAGGATTGGAGGAAAGTTTTTATAGACTACTTCAAATCCCGCCGAACACCTGAAGATGTGTCCTTAAGACATCAACTCATGAAACGAGCTATGTCCTTCGCCTTCGTCAATGATACGTTGTATAAGAGATCGTTCGACTCCCTGTGGCTAAGATGCCTGGGACCTGAAGAAGCAAAGAGAGTCGTCCAAAAAACTTACGACGGACTCTGCGGTTCTCACCAAGCCGGGCCGAAGATGAAGCTAAAGATCAAAAGGATGGGCTACCATTGGACCACAATGATCCAAGACTGCCTCGAATACACGAAGCAGTGCCACTCGTGCCAGATTCACAGGGACTTTATCCATCAGCATCCAAATCCTCTACACCTGATGGTGGCTAACTGGCCGTTCGAAATGTGGGGAACTAACGTAATCGGGCCCATCGAACCAGTATCGTCCAGAGGACATCGGTTCATACTGGTAACAACCGATTACTTCTCCAGGTAGGCAGAAGCAGTACCACTAAGAGAAGTGAAGACGGAGAATATTCTCCATTTCTTCAAGACACACATCATCTATCGGTTCGGCACTCCGCGATGGATTATCTCTGATAACGGGCCAGCCTATAGAAGTCACAAAATCAGCCGCTTCACGCAGCAACATAATATAGATTGGAGATACTCTTCGGTCTATAATCCCCGAGCTAACTGTCTGGTTGAGGCTTTCAACAAGACCTTGACGAAGATCGTGAAAAAGACGGTGTCCAAAAATAAGAAGGACTGGCACGAGAGACTGCATGAAGCTCTCTGGACGTATCGAACTACGTTCAAAACGGCCACAAACACAACACCGTATGCATTGGTATTCGGCGCTGAAGCACTACTTCCCTTGGAGATAGAGCTACCCTCTCTACGAGTGGCGGTCCATTACGAGCTAACAGACGAAGAGAATGCTTATCTTCGCCTTGAGGAGCTCGACGCCCTTGACGAAACCCAGCTCATGGCGCAACAAAACCTGGAGGCTTACAAAGCAAGGATGACGCGCTCGTACAAAAAGACTGACTAGGCCGAGAACATTCCGCCAAGGCAAACTCGTGCTAGTCGTAAAAAGACCTATGATCCCTAATTGTGCTAAACGGGGGAAATTTGAGCCGGACTATGAAGGCCCGTACATCATAGACAAAGTCTACCGGGGTGGGGCTTACTTGCTCATGGATATGCATGGCGAAAGACCCTTCAGGCCAATAAACGACCGTTTCTTAAAAAAATACTACGCCTGACCGAGACGTCTATAAACTACCACGGACTGTAGCATCCTAAGGCTGACGCAAAAAAAAAATCGGTATGTCCATAAGCGAGATGGACATGGATGACAACCCGAAAGGGCTCCGTGAGTAAAAATAGCAGGGCTACCGGCGAGTTTGTGAAAACCCGAAAGGGTGCAATCTCGTTAAAAGACACTTGCAAGGTCTTCTCGACCCTGTAAGGAGAAAACACCTGCGTGAGATCCTTACGACTCACAACAGAGCGACACACTTAGGGATCCCCACGATTCCTAAGGAGAAATTACACTTACGAGATCCTCACGACTCGTAAGAAGAACCCTCTTATGAGACCCTCACGGCTCATAAGATTCAAAAGCCTTAAGCTACACCTGTTCTTAAGCCATCACAATCCCTAGATTGCCTTACAGGTGGTCCAATACTGGCCCTTGTATACAATCCACGGGCACAAATAAACGCTTCCCCAACAAAGTCCCACTACTGACGAGGGATATCTTCACATGGCAAACGACCCTTGTAAGTCCTCTCGACCTATAAGGAGAAAACACTCTTGTAAGATCCTTACGACTTATAAGAGAATACACACTTAGGAATCCTCATGATTCCAAAGGAGAAAATGCACCTACGAGATCCTCACGACTCGTAAGGAGAAATACCTTTATGAGACCTTTACAGCTCATGAAGTCAAAAGCCTAGTCGGCAAGACCTTAACCCTGTTTGCTAAGCCATCTTTGTTCGAACCGACAAAGGCAAATGATGATTCACTCCTGGCCATGTCACAGTTGTAGCGATGCTGATGCCTAAATCGGTATCAGATCCCAAATCCCAAACTCACGGCGAAAAGTCAGCAAGCCACAAATACATATGAAATAGCCGAAATGATAGAGCAACTTGCAACAAAATCAGTAAGTAAAATATATGCATACAAAATAGCCGAAATGGTTGGGCAACTCGCAATAAAAAGCAGCGAGTAAAAAGAAAAATAGCCGAAATGATTGGGCACCGCGAAAAATAGCCGAAATGATTGGGTTATCGCGACTTTTGCGATATAAAAAGTTGAAATGATAGAGCATCGCGGAACCAAAAGAATATATAAAATGAAACTTTTGCTCTGCAGGTAAGTCCATACTGACCCCTGTATACAATCCATGGGCATAAACAAAAAGGGAACCATATTTCCCCATCAGGCTCTTTCAAATGGAGAGTTAAATCTCGATGGCGACATCTACACCTTAGAGACCCACAACAGCTTTCCTCCTCATTCCAGCAGGATTTGAATGCGACAATCAATCTCGGAGCCACGGCAAAGTCCATAGTTCCAAGTCTCGACGGCCATATCTACAGCCTGGAGACCCACAACAACATTCCTGCTCAATCCAGCAGGATTCAGACGTAACAATCAACAACGGAGCCATGACAAAGTCCCTAATTCCAAATCTCGACGGTTCACAGACAACCTATAGACCACCTCGATATTCGTCTCATTACAGTAGACGCAACGTCAGCAAAGCGGAGCTGTGGCAAAGTTCCCAGTTCCATGGCTCGGCTGTGCACAGACAACTGTAGGGTGTTTTTCGTCACCCCATTGAGACGGGAATACGCGCGCGCTTGTCAGGCGTACTACAGATTTCCCCTGCCAAGGGTAGGCGGGGGTTTATTGATTATGGGGATCTGAATCTCCGGCAGCCGCAGACTAAGCTGCCGTTAATTACCCCTCGCCTTTGGGGCGAGAGAACCTCCGATTAACGGGTTAAGCTGGTCATGCGAACTCAATGTGCAGTGTACGTGTGTTTTGTTTTAGAGGGGGGTTGGATATATCAGGAGCCACACAGAGTTTTTACGGGGGTCCCGCTACCCGGATAGCGGGCTGGGGGTCAAAGGGGCTAGCAGCCCCCTTACGGGGTGCGGGGCAGCGCCCCAGCCCAAATTTTTTTTTGGGAGGGACAGTGTTGTGGAGTGTGTGTGTGTATCTATACATATATGCATACATATAAAAAAGGGAAGAAAAAGCGCCCAAAGGACGCGTGGGGCCAGCGCCTTGAGCGCTGTGTGCTTAGGTGCTGTGTGCTTAGGCGCTAAAGCGCCACGTATCGGCATGTGGGCGCTTTGCGCTTGAGCGCGGGCGCGCCACGTGTCGGCACGTGGGCGCTTTGCGCTTGAGCGCAGGCGCGCCACGTGTCGGCACGTAGGCGCTTTGCGCTTGAGCGCAGGGCGCTCGAGTGCTAGCGCGCCACGTGTCAGCACGTGGGCGCTTGGCGTTTGAGCGCTTGGACGCCAGCGAGAAAAAGAGGCTTTTAGCCCCAGAAATTCTCGAAAGAGAAATTAGGGTGGAAAGCTGATGAAGGGCTTCTCCCTTTGAGCCCTAGTTCTTCCCCAAAGTGGGGTTTCTGGATATGGGTCTCCTTCTTCCTCCTCTGTTGGCAGGATCTTGAAGATCAAGAGATGTGAGATGTTAAAAATCTCTTCTTTTTAAGATCTAATGGAAAATCTGAGTTCCCCTTTATGGGTTTTATGGTGAAAAACTATTTAGTTTTATAAAATGAAAAGTAAAACTCTTGATTTAATTCAAAAGAAAGGAAAAGATTTTAGAACCTTGAGGAAGGAGAAAGATCTCAGATCTAAAATTTTTTTTGGAGAGAGAAAAAGTTGTTGGGATATTTTCATTATCCTTGCCTTTATAGGCTATACACTTTACACATAGCCCCTTGGGCTTTACAAAATGGCATTTTGCCTATCTCATGGCTCATGTGCCATTTCTTTTTGCACATAAGCCATGGGCTTTACAAAAATTTGGTTTCATTCCTATTTTTCTTACATTGATCCATAAAATAAAATAAAAGAAATACAACAAAATTATTTATTACAAAATTTTTATCTTGGCATGGGGGGAGGCCGGCCGCTTCATGTTCGGGCTCGACCTGGGCATGGGCCCACTGGATATGGGCTTGGGCCCACTTGGCTTGGGGTTGACTTTGATTTTGACTTGGTCAACCGGTGTGTAAATTTTTACCCCAACAAATTGCCTCCCAACAATAAATGCACACCACATATGTGGGTCGTGTGCATGAAATTGATGGATCTTCTTTTACTTGGAGGCGACCTGATTTGGTTCCCGCTTTTTGGGAAGCTGGCACTGCCCTTTTTACGACATGGACGGTCGTTGTTTGACATGTCTCCGAGACGGAGTGTCCATGATAGACGTTTCCCTGGCCCGGAGTGATCTGGTTCCCACTTTGTAGGAATCCTGCGCTGCACTTTTTACGACATGGACGGTCAATGCTGCCCTTTTTGCGACTTGGACGGTCGATACTGCCCTTTTAGCGACTTGGACGGTCGATGCTGCCCTTTTTGTGACTTGGACGGTCGGTGCTGCCCTTTTAGCGACGTGGACGGTCGATACTGCCCTTTTTGCGACTTGGACGGTCAATGCTGCCCTTTTTACGACTTAGACGGTCGATGCTGCCCTTTTTGCGACTTGGACGGTCGATGCTGCCCTTTTTGCGACTTGGACGGTCGGTGCTGCCCTTTTAGCGACGTGGACGGTCGATGCTGCCCTTTTTGTGACTTGGACGGTCGGTGCTGCCCTTTTTGTGACGTGGACGGTCGATGCTGTCCTTTTTGCGACTTGGACGGTCGGTGCTGCCATTTTAGCTACGTGGACGGTCGATGCAGCCATTTTAGCGACGTGGATGGTTGGTTCTGACCTTTTTGCGACTTGGACAGTCGATGCTGCCCTTTTTGAGACTTGGACGGTCGGTTCTACCCTTTTTGCGACGTGGACGGTCGGTGCTGCCATTTTAGTGACGTGGACGGTCGATTCTGGATTTGACTTGCTCCGCTTCTTGCGGTGTCAGGGATGAAGTTGACTTGTTTCCGAGGTAGAATTTGATTCTGCCAGGGAGGTCATTGGTTGTTTTGCTGATTTGATGTGATTTGGATTGACATCAGCACCGCTACACTGGAATATGGTACCAGGAGCGAATCGTCATCTGTCTTTGAGAGGATTTTGGGATTGGTTTTTTTTTGTTTGGCATCTGCATTGCTGCACTGGAATAATGCCAGGAGCAACTCATCATTTGCCCCGAGAGGATTTGGGAATCGATGGCTTAGGAGGCAGGTTTAGATCCCTATCACCTAAGGCTTTTTCAATTTTATGAGTCGTAAGGGTCCCATAAAAGCATTTTCTCCCTACGAGTCGAAAGGATCTCGTAGGTGTATTTTCTCCTTAGGAGTCGTGGGGACTCCTAAGTGTGTTGCTCCTTTGTGAGTCGTAAGGATCTCACGCGGGAATTTTCTCCTCTCAAAGTCGAGAGGACTTTGAGAGTGCATTTCATCTCCTTTTCACGAGTTTGCATCCTTTCGGGTTTTCACAAACTCACCGGCAGTCCTGCTGTTTTTACTCACGGAGCCCCTTTCGGGTTTTCATCCGTGCCTGTTTGCTTGTGGAGATACCTTTTTTTTTCTGGAGAGCTGGTAGGACTTTAAAAGTAGTCTCACCGGCAGGACTTAGGAGAGATTGGGATTGTTTTACGCCCGTGGATTGTATACGGTTTTGCAGGATGTATGATCCAGACCGTAGGGCCGGAATTTTTTTAAGATTTTGTTGGCGTCTGCATCGCTGCACTGGAATATGGTATCAGGAGCGACTCATCATTCGCCATTGGGGTATGGGAGTTGGAATTTGGTTGGCGTCTGCATCGCTGTACTGGAATATGGTACCAGGAGCGACTCATCATTCGCCGTTTGGGGATTGGGGAGCGATGGCTTAGGAGATAGGTTTAGATCCCTATCACCTAAGGCTTTTCAATTTTATGGGCCGTAAGGGTCCCATAAAAGCATTTTCTCCCTACGAGTCGTAAGGATCCCGTAGGTGCATTTTCTCCTTAGGAGTCGTGAGGACCCCCAAGTGTGTTTTTCCTTTGTGAGTCGTAAGGATCCCACAAAGGTTTGTTCTCCTCATATATCGTGAGGACACATGAGTGGGTCTTCCAAAATGGAGCATAAGTCCAAGGGCGAAGACCGGCCGCTGGACTGGTAATTGCGGTGGGGTATGGGTATGATGAGAATTATTTGAGCCCGTGGATGTATACGGTAGTCAATTTGAGGACTAACCGTAGGGCTGGGAGAATTTTGAGAAATTGGGTTTTGGTTAGCGTCTGCATCGCTGCACTGGCATATGATACCAGGAGCGACTCATCATTCGCCGTTTGGGGACTTGGAATTTAGATCTTGTTTGGCATCAGCATTGCTGCACTGGAATAATGCCAGGAGCAACTCATCATTTGCCCCTGGAGGACTTGGGATTTGGGTTTTTGGTCGGCATCAGCACCGCTAACACTGAAGCGAAATGCCAGGAGCGACTCATCATTTGCCGTTGCCCGTTGGGGAACGATGGCTTAGGAGACAGGTTTGGTCCCTATCACCTAAGGCTTTTCAATTTTATGAGCCGTGAGGGTCTCATAAAAGTATTTTCTCCCTACGAGTCAAGAGGATCCGCAGGTGTATGTTCTCCTTAGGAATCGTGAGGATTCCTAAGTGTGTTGCTCCTTTGTGAGTCGTAAGGATCTCACGCAGGGGGTTTCTCTTCACAAGGTCGAGAGGACGTTGCGAGTATATTTCATCTCTTTTCACGAGTTTGCGCCCTTTCGGGTTTTCACAGACTCGCCGGTAGTCCTGCTGTTTTTACTCACGGAGCCCTTTCGGGTTTTCATCCGTGCCCGTTTTGCTTGTGGACATACCTTTTTTTTCCTTTTTTTTTTCTTTCTTTTTTTCCGTTTTTTTGCCGCTGGTGGGACTTTAAAAGTAGTCTCACCGGCAGGATTTGGGAGAGATAAGGGTCATTTACGCCCGTGGATTGTATACAGTTTTGCAGGATGTATGATCCATACCGTAGGGCTGATGTGCTTAATTCGCCTGCGACTTGGAGCATTCACGTGCAATATTTCTTGAGATATCGGCCATTGATGGGTGGCATAAGCCTTTCTCCCTCGGCACTTATTAGTTGGTAGGACCCTCCGTCGAACACCTTCTCGATGACGTATGGTCCTTCCCAGTTTGGCTCGAATTTTTCCTTGGCATGTCGATTGGGGATGATCGGTCTTTTGAGGAACAACACCAATTCACCTTTCTTGAAAGCGTGGAGATGGGTTATCTTGTCATAGGCCCGTGACATTTGGGCTCGGTATAGCTCCAGATTTTGCTGCACCGCGAGCCTCTTTTCTTCGAGGGCATCGTGCTCTTCAAGTCGAAGGAGCACGTTTTCCTCCTCCGTCAACTCGTGCTGAACGGCCATTCTTAAGTTTGGAACTTCGACTTTGAGGGGGAAGACCGCCTCCACTCCGAAGAGCAATGAGTATGGAGTGGACTGAGTTGGAGTATGGTGCGTGGTACGATATGCCCACAACGCCTCGTGAAGTTTGAGATTCCAGTCTCTCTTGTTGGCTGAAGCATTTTTCCTCAGGAGCTTGCATAGAGTCTTATTGAAGGCTTAGGCTAGCCCATTGGCTCTTAGATTATAGATGGAGGAATATCTCCAGTCTATCTTGTGCTGAGTAGCGAACCTTGAGACATTGAAGCTCTTGAAAGAATGCCGTTGTCAGAAATGATTCTTCTTGGTGTACCGAAGCGACATAGAATATTATGCTGAAAGAATGTCAGAATATCTCCTGTCTTGACCTCTTTTAGCGGGACAGCTTCAGCCCATCTGGAGAAGTAGTCTGTTGCGGCCAGTATGAACCGGTGGCCTCTAGATGACGGAGGGTCAATTGAGCTAACTATGTCGGTTCCCCAGACTTCGAAGGGCCATGACACCACCGTAGGATGCAATGGATTGGGATGCTTGTGAATAAAATCACCGTGAATTTGGCAGATATAATATTTCTTTGCATGCTCTCCGCAATCCCGTATCATGGTGGACCAGTAATACCCAAGCCGTTTAATTTGCAGTCGCATCTTGGGGCCAGATTGGTGAGCACCGCAAACGCCTGAGTGAACTTCTTTCAAGACTTTTTGGGCTTCGGCCGATGACAGGCACCTGAGCCAGAGTTGGTCATATGACCTGCGGTATAGCGTGTCATTTACAAACATGTATCAGAAAGCTCTCTTCTTCAGCTGAACCCTCGCAGACCTTCCTTCAGGCAGCTTGTCGTATCGGAAGTACTCTATGAAGGGTTCTCTCCAATCGGGCTCGTCTTGAACGATCGAAGCTTCTTCGGCAGGACTGCTCTTTTGTTCCGCGCTTTCCTCTTCTCGTAGAGAGACAGGGGGTAGAATTTGCCGGCTCCTGACTATGATCAGAATTTCGTCCATGTCAGGATCAGCCAGCTCCTTGGCTAAGCGAGCGAGTACGTCAGCCTTTCCGTTCAACGCTCTAGGGACTCTCGTTAGTTCAATGTGAGTGAACCGTTTCATGAGTTCCACCACCCGGCTTCTGTACCGAGCTAACTCAGGTTTGTATATCTTATAGTCGCCGCTTACTTGGTTGACGACAAGCTGGGAGTCACCGTAAACTCATAGCCGAAGGATTTCCATTTCTATGGCGAGCTCCAAGCCAGCTATCAGAGCTTCATACTCGGCCTCATTGTTTGTGCGAGGCTCGGTGAGAGCAAAATAACGTCGTAGGGTTCCCATTGATGGCGTGATGAACACCAATCCTATCCCCGCTTTTATCTTCGGGACGCTTGATTTACTGGAGGTCCTAATCGATGAGGCTCCATCGAAGTAGAGCTCCCAACATGGATCGTCATTCTTGAGGTGCAGCACTTGTTCGTCGGGTAGCTCGCATTTGAGTGGTGACCCTTCTGGTATGGGATGAGCAGCGAGAAAGTCTGCTAGAGCTTGCCCTTTTACTGCTTTCTGGGGAGTATAAACTATATCAAACTCCAGTAGCATGACAGCCCATCTTGACATTCTACCGGCTAGGCTTGTTTTGGTCATCAAGTGTTTGAGCGGGTCGACCTTAGAGATCAACATAACCCGATGAGCAAGCAGATAGTGCCTCAGCTTCTTCACAGCAAATATCAGAGCCAGGCATTGCTTTTCGATTGGGGAATAGTTGTGTTCCGCCCCGACTAAAGTTCGACTGAGGTAGTAAAGGGCATTCTCTTTTCCCTTCTCGTTGTTCTGGGCAAGGAGCACACCGAGTGACTCATCTAGCACAGCAGTGTAGAGAATCAGCGGTTTATTTGGAATGGGAGCGGCCAACACTGGAGGGTGCAACAACTACTGTTTGATGCTTTCGAACGCCTCCTGACATTCGGCATCCCAAACAAAAGGAGCTCCTTTCTTCATGAGCTTTGAGAAGGGGCTACATCTCCCCGATAAATTTGAGATAAACCTTCGTATATAAGCAAGCTTGCCTTGAAAAGATCTTAGCTGCGTCAGACTCTTCGGAGGGGGCATCTCCATGATGGCCTTTATCTTTGATGGGTCAACTTCGATCCCTCGATGACGGACTATGAAGCCTAGGAATTTTCCCGATGACACGCCAAGAGCGCACTTTAAAGGATTCATCTTTAGATCGTATTCCCTCAATCTGGTGAGAACAGTCCTAAGATCTTGGACGTGATCGGCCTTGGCTTTAGTCTTGACGACCAGATCATCAACATAACATTCGACAATTTTATGAATTAGGTCATCAAAGATATTGGTCATTGCCCTTTAATATGTAGCACCTGCGTTCTTCAGTCCGAACGGCATTACCTTATAGCAATATATTCCGATCGGGGTTCGAAATGCTGTGTGTTTCTCATCCTCAGGCGACATCTTGATCTGATTATATCCAGACGAGCCATCCATAAAGGTGAACAACTCGTAATTTGAGGTGTTATCGACCATCATTTCCATGACCGGTAGCGGAAAGTCGTCTTTAGGACATGCCTTGTTGAGGTCCCTGAAATCGACACAAACTCGGATCTGCCCATTTTTCTTCTTCACTGGGACTATGCATGCGATCCAGTCCGCATATTTCTCTTCCCTGATGAAGCTGGCATCGATGAGCTTCTTGGTTTCCTCGATGACCTTTTCTTCTAGTTCCCTTCTCATTCTTCGAGGAGCTTGTTTGACTGGCTTAGCATCAGGAGATATAGCCAGCTTATGCATGGCCACTTCAGGGGAAAGGCGTGGCATTTCTTTATATGTCCACGCGAAGCAGTCGACGAACTCATGCAGTAGGGCAATTATCTACTCTTTCATTTCCTCCGACAAGAGTGAGCTGATGTAGGTCGGCCTTGGATTATCGAGCGTTCCTAAGTCAATCTCGGTTAGCTCGTCAAAGGTTGCTTGTCTACCATCTTCGAGCTCTTGAGGAGCTTCTTCTGGCTCGGTTAGCTCGTCTTCATCATTTGACTCTTCGCTGGCTTTCCCAATATGGGTCATATAGCATGCCTTAGAATCAGGCTGGATGAAACTTATGCCCCGCCTATCTGGAATTCGTCCATCGATGAGTGCTCGGACCTGAGGTGGATGCCATAGCCCTTCGTAAAACTTTGCTTCGGACTCCGTTTGATATAACCGGCATTCGCACTTTTTAAAGTATTCTCGCATCTCGGGCGCATAGTATCTGGGATTGAGGACGGCTCTTATGCCTTTCTGATATGGAAGGCACGCGACAGACAAATCGTCCGGGTGCACAACGGGGTTTGATCCATAAAACAGGATGCCTTTCTGCACACTTTTCCTTTCGGGGACATAGAAAGTTTTCAGCTGGTCCACGGTGGAGACTGACAACGCATCGAGCTCTTTGCACATCTGCTCCGGTACCCTTGTGACGGCTAGGGACCCGTCTGTAATTTCGAAGGTCTCTCATAGTTTCGCTTGTTGCATAGGGGTCCAATCTGCACCGCTATTGCGCGGCAGGTCCTCTTCCTCCGACTCTTCAGTGTCGCTGCCAAGATGAGGGCGGACTTTGCTGCTAGATGGGCCTTCGGTTTCGGATTCGTCCGTATCGCTGTTCATATCATAATATTGCATTTTATATTCCCCATTCTTATGCGTTCTATAAATAAACAGGTGCTTTTGACGCATGTCTGCTGCATGTTACAGGATACAGGTTCTTGGAGCGAATACAGTGAAAAAGACAAAAGACGATACAAAAGAGTGACTTTTGACCAACAAGTAGAAGGGTCCTACTCAAGCCTAGACGAAGAACAATTCACAAGGCAATGCATGGTCCGAAATGTCAAAGGAAACAGTTAAAAGACCACTACAAGTTTCACTGAAAGATCTGGAGAGAACCAAGAAGCCAAATGAGAAAAAGAACTATATAAATAGAAAGCCCAAATCATCAAGAAGAAGCCCAGAAATTTTGGTTCAATGATCTGACCAAAGGGCCGCGGAACCGCGGCCCAACCCCCACCCATGCCGCGGTTCCGCGGCCATTAAGTGCACGTGTCGGTGCAAACTTCTTGTGACGGTGCGTCGGTGCGTGGGTTGGGATTTTTCGTGGGCATATCTGTAAAAGCACATGCGCAAGAATTTGTAACCCTAGTTTTCCCTGTTTGCTTATAAATTGTAATCACAATATTGTAATGCTATGCCTCCTTTCAATGAAATAAAATTCAGAATTAATTCATTGGGAAGAGCATCACTTTTCTTGTAAGTTCTTATTTTAATTTCTGCCTTAGTGATAATTTAATTATTGCCCCAGATCTAATTAATCTTTTGCCCTAGTTTAATCTAGTGTAATCTTTCTTAAACTGCCGTAGGTAAGTTATTTTAAAATATTAATTTTAGAAGATCCCCTAATGAGCGAGTAATTTCCTCGCTTGTTATGGTTAGGAATAAGGGAGGGATTGAGAGATGTATATCTCTCATCTCTTTCAATGCCAATAATTTTTCATAACTAGAACTTCATGCACGCATGCATGATCCGCTCCCTACGGCACCCTACCCATAAGGTAACGGTGAAACCGTAGTATAAAGGACCGGACATGCATGTCGTCCATGAAGGTTATAGCAAATATTAGGAAAGGACGGACAAGGATCTAGAGGAAGAAACTTCGTTTCTTCCCAATCATCCTAATCCCCTTTACTAATAATTGTTATAATTTCTAAAAAGACTTAATCGAGGGCATTGAAAAAGGTGTTAATATCAATCTTATCAAACCCTACTTTAGACCTAACCCTAGCAAGTTCCTTAACATCGTACAACTTAGTTTTTAGAATCAATCTGCAAAATCAAACCACCATTGGAATCAACTCGTAAGAACACGTAAGAAAATTACACATCCCTGTGGATCAACCCGTATTCACCGGCTAGCTTCATGCGACGCCGTTTCTGATTACGGTAAAATATTTTTGGTGATCGTAAAACCTACACACTAATCAAATGGCGCCGTTGCCGGGGATGGCGTAAAATTTCTTTTGTGTAATTTCGGCTTGATATAAATTTTAAAAATCATAAAAAAATCTGAAAATAGAAAAAATACAAAAACATTTTATCAATTGTTATCTGTTTGAAGGGTTTTGTCGTTTGAATCTTGCAGGAACAGCAAAGAATCGCGGATCTGGAAATTTACAGAGGGCAAAATAGAAAAAATCACATCAGAACAGAAGGGAAAGTTCACAACAGGGCCGTACAATTTTTTTCAGGAGCCGATCCCGCAACCCAACCGCGAAACCGCGGCCTTGACCAGCTTAAAACCGCGGAACCGCGGTCGTTTTGGGGGTTCTTTGCGCGAAATTAGCTCTGTTTGTTTTCTTTCCTTCCCCTCTGCAACCTAGAATATATCCTCTGTCAAATTCTCTGCAGGATTTCTTTGCGCTAAAAAATTCTTCTTCCCCCTTCTAAATAACAGATTTTCTGCAGGTTTCTTTGCGCCGCGCTAAAAAATTGATTGCAAGTGAATTTAATGTTTTGCATAATTTAATCGGACTTTAAGGGGCTAATTGACTAAACTCGGATTGGGTGGGGATTTCATCACCCTTCCCAGGACCCCAGAAAGCACTTAAAGCATTTGCATTGACCACAATTAATTAAAAAATACTAGACTCAGCCCTAAGGACTTCGAGCTCAATAGGAAAAGGACTAGTATAGGTATCGACCGTTTATCCTAACCTGACTTTGCGGTGTCTAGGCAAGTGTGTCTAGGCTAGTGATTATTAATTAGGCCCACTACTGTGGTTCCTTCCCACTTACCTGGCACTTACCTGGCCGCAATTGGCGGTGAAGAGGCTGTTTGAGGTCCTATTTCTAATCCTAGTTAGGAGCTGTCTAGCTGACCTAGGTGACCCTAGATCTAGGCCAGATTGTGCATGTGTGGTTGATCGCAATTGTGTCACAAGTCTCTTGTCAAAAATTTTTGCAAAAATCTCACATAAAAAAAAAGAAAAAGAAAAATAAACTTTTCAAAACTTGCAACTTGTCGCTAAAGAAATCTTGCAACTCACTTACACCACTTCCTTTCATTGACGTTCTCTTACCTCCACATTCTGTCCTTCATTTTTTTCTGACTACACTACCCCTTTAGTGTATGTCACTTTGGACTAGGGATACTAACGCCCGATTAGTCCGTGTTTTGTTGGTACCGACCGACGAACCCTTCGACACCGAAGTCGACATTCCGTCCACTTTCTTACCTCCACCTTCAAATTCTTTCTCCGAAGGCATGTCGGGATTCAACCCCAACAATACCTTACCGACGGGAATTATTCCACCTCCGTTAGGTGCGAATAACCCGAATCAACCGCCTGTTGAAGCGCCCGCACGAGTCGCACTCCAGGATCTCTTCTACCCTATCCGCACTTCTTTACCTACCTGTCTTTCACCCCCACCGGCAAATGGGGACAATTTTGAAATAAAACCACATTTCATCAATATACTGCCGAAATTTCACGGTTTGGAATCCGAAGATGCATATACTTTTATTAATAAATTCAAAACGTTTGCTCTATGATGAAAATGACCCAATTAAGTGATGACGCTATAAGGCTAAGGGTCATTCCTTTTACCTTATGTGACCTAGCCGAGAAGTGGCTATACAGCACCGCATTACATTCCATTAGAAATTGGGACGGGTTTGTGAACGCTTTTCTTAAAAAGTTCTATTCTCATCACAAAACTGCTAGAATCCGTAATGAGATTATACAATTTTCACAGCTTCCTTCCGAACCATTTTGGAAGTGTTTCGAGAGATTTAAAGACCTACTCGTTCAATGCCCTCATCATGGGATCGAAAGTTGGCAACTTTGCCAAACATTATACGAGGGATTGAACTCGGCAACGAAGCAGTTGCTAGAAACCATCTGTCAAGGTCACTTTCTCTCCAAATCTAGTGAGGAAGCGTGGCAGTTTCTTGAGGATCTTAGTGAACAAACAATTCAGTGGGAGAGTACCAAGACCACATCATCTTCTTCTAGTGGTCAATCTAGGGCAGGCATACATCAAGTAGAGATGTCGATTGCTATGAAGGCCGAGATGGCCGCTCTTACGAAAAAGCTAGAAGCGATTGAGACCAAAATCTCATCGTCTTCTCCTGCCCCTGTTGTGCTTCCACGAACTGTTTGTGCTTGTTGCTCGAGTCCATCACATCTCACCGAAGAGTGTCCTTACAATGCATCTACTCAAGGACAGGATCAAGTCAATGCTGCCTTTCAGCAACGACAGAGAAACGATCTATACTCTTCGACATACAATCCGGGGTGGAGGAGTCACCCAAATTTCGCTTGGAACCAAAATCAACAATTCCAAGAAAATAACAATTTTCAAGGGCCTCCTCCACAACAACAACAAGCACCTCCACAAACTCAATTTCAACAGCAACCTTTCCAACAACAACCTTACCCCAATCAAGTGAACAATTTTGTGCCTAACAATTCTTACGCGCCAAACAATTTTGTTCAACCTAACAATGACAAGGTTAGCTCGCTCGAAAGAAGTCTAGATGCGTTTCTAAAGCAATCTACACAGTCTACAGCAAGACTAGAGACTTCTATTCAATCTTTGGTGTAAAACAGTGTCTCACACGATCAAAGCATCAAATCTATTGAGGTACAAATTGCATAACTCAATGCAGCATTGAGCGAGCGAGAAAAAAGAAAGCTCCCATCTCAACCACTGCCCAATCCCGGTCACGCACATGCTGCAAATCAACAGCAAACTCATAACGTAAACGCTGTGACCATGTTGAGATCGGGAAAAATGTTGCAAAACAATGTGGGTATTCACGATGACACCCCTGCCGGTGGTTCTTCTTCACCTTCTTCTTCTTCGTTAGAGCCTATTTTCCATCCTTCACACGGCTCTACTTCTTCTAGCTCGAACGGACCCAATTCTCACAACACGAACACATCTACACGGGGTGCCGTTCCAGCTCAACAATCTGATCCACAAAAATTGGACTCAACAACCTTTCAAAATGTTCCTTTTCCAAATCGGTTGAGAGCAAATAAACCAACTCCACAAATGGAGAAGATTGTTGAGCTGTTCAAGCAGGTTAGCATAGATATCCCTCGTTTGGATGCAATCCAACAAGTTCCTTCATATGCAAAAATCTTAAAGAACTTATGCACCAAAAAGAGGAAGTCACAAGTACCAAAGAAAGTTTTTGTGGCTAGTGCTATTAGCGATGCTCTTGTCAATTCTTTACCCCAAAAGCAAAAGGACCCCGGTTGTCCTACTATTTCGATAACAATTGGGGATAAGAACATCAATAGAGCACTACTTGATCTTGGTGCTAGTGTCAATTTGCTACCTTATTTTGTGTATGAGCAATTAGGCATTGGAGAGTTGAAACACACTCGTTGTACTCTCCAAATGGCTGATCGATCAATCACACATCCAAGGGGTGAGCTAGAGGATGTGTTGATCAAAGTTGGGGAGTTCATATTCCCCGTTGATTTTATTGTTATGGATACACAACCTGTTGCTAACTCACGGAACCAAATTCCGGTGATCCTCGGTCGACCATTTTTGGCCACTTCCAATGCCGTAATAAATTGTCGCAATGGCTCCATGACTCTATCCTTCGGGAAGACGTCTAGTGAGTTCAATATTTACAAGTTACGAAGTCTGCCCTCCGTTCTTAATGCTAGTACACGAGAAGTTTGCTCTATTCACGAAATCACGCAGGAGGACTGCGAGTTTGAAATGTTCTTGTTTGATGAGAACAGTTTTGACGCCACTAGTGCGTCCCTCCTTGAGCCTACCACAGTTGACACAACCGATATTGATTATGAATGTTTCACTTTTTCTGATGATGACGACTCACAGCCCGAATATGAGTCGTTTGAATTTTTGGATGAGTTAGTTGAACCATCCAAATCGGTTGTTTGCGGTGATTTCGAACCTGTGTTGGAGTCCTTTGAGTTTGAGGTAGATTCCCCAATGATTCTTTCGCCTCCGAAACTCGAACTCATGTCCTTGCCGTCTCACCTTAAATATGCTTACATAGGTGAGAATGAGACCTTTCCCATTATAATATCAGCCTCTCTAGCCTTCGAGCAAGAGAACGCTATTTTAAAGGTCTTACAAGATAGACGGCAAGTTTTCGGTTGGACTATGGCGGACATCGAGGAGATTAGTTCCCTCATAATTGAATATCATATGCAATTGATGGATGATGCCAAGTCAATAAAGGACCCACAGATATATCTAGGGGATAGTGTGGTCAGTCAACCTCCTCCTTTAGAAGTTGAACCACCCCCATTTCTTTTAATAAGCTATGAGAATGCCAATATTCCACTGATTGCTGATCATTCTCATGCTCGTTTTGATTCATCACCACATCATATCTATTCACTTTCATACTTTTCCTGCCATCACTCCTATCTTCCCCAATTCTTTTTGGATCGGTACAACATGTTCTTCCACCAACCGACACTCTTTACAGACAAATTTTTCGACTGGTTGGTGTTGATATTTGATCTGTGCAAAATCTGGCAGTAATGTCTAACATTGTTTCACTGAAGTTTTGGGGGGCCTTTCTGTATATATTTTTGTTTTTCTCTTAACAATTAAATAAAAAAAATTAAAAATAAATAAACAGGGGAGTGCCGACATTTTGACCCTCTTGGTGCAGCATGACAGTGAGGACACTGTCAAGTTTAAGTTTGGGGGTATGCTCGGTACGTTTTCTTCCTTCGCATTCATATGTACATATTTTTGCATTTGCATATTCATTTGAAAACCCATAAAAATTGAAAATTTTCTAAAATTATAAAAATTTATTGTATTCAATTTTGGCTTATTTGAACTGAGTTTGACAAATAGGTTAACTGGCTACGAACAACTAGATCTTAGACTTAGTAAGTTGAAAACCCTAAAAATAACTTTCTTTAAAGATTAACGGTAGAAAGTATATGCCTTTGTAGTTTATTTAGAACTAGGCAAATTTTGAGTTCACTTTTTGGGCTAAGTTGAAATAAAGGAAAAATATTGATATTCTTATTAGAGTATAAGTTTGAAAAATAATTCCTATCTTAAGTCTATATTCTGAAAATGTATACCCTACAAATTGCACAATCACGCACCTTGAAACTTGGAATAGTAGAAGAGACCTTGAAATGCTCTTGTCTAAAGTCCTTAGTACGAAGAAAATAAAAAATGTGAATAAAAAAAAATGAACACTGGTCTTTGTGATTACTTAAGGCTGCAAAAATAGAAAAAATATTTAGCGAGGGTGCTTCATCACCTAGTGCCTTAGACCAACTAGTTTGAGAGTCACTGCTAAAAGCCTTGGGTGTTGCAAGACTAGGAATTACGCTTTAAAGTGCAAACATATCTTGTAATCGGTTGTTGGTACCTCAAGAAGTATTAACAGTCGCATGAAGGATGTGTAAGCAAAAATTCATTAAGAATTCACCAGTTAATAAGTACTTTGGACAACGGACAAGGGTATGATTGCTTGATTTGAATTTCCAAGTGTAGGGGTGATTTATACACACATGTGGGGATATATGATTAGAGTTGAGATAAGAGAAAGGAATGAAGAATAGAACTTGTATCTTTAGTGGAGTTGATAGAAAAATTCCTAAATGGAGATGGAACCTTAGAAGGAAAACTTAAGAAACGCCGAAGGCTGAATGAGTCTATCGAACATATATAATCTTTAGTTAAAATGATGAGGAAGTGTGAAGAAAATGGGTGGATAGTTTATAAGTCGACGATAATAGAATTCCTTGTTATAAAACCTAATTGGTGAATTAAAGTTAAAAAGCCAAATTGATAGGATTTTGTGGGTGTAATCCGCTGAAAACCCTCAGGAGACAACACTCCTCCTACTAGGGACACCTAGAGGTTTAACGGCTTGTTGCACGAGCTCAGTGCAATCGCGTTTCCCTGCGAAAGTGCGGTTAGGTTTTATCGAGAATAATAAGTTTGCTCGAGGACGAGCAAAAGATAAGTTTGGGGGTATTTGTTCATATCATAATATTGCATTTTATATTCCCCATTCTTATGCGTTCTATAAATAAACAGGTGCTTTTGACGCATGTCTGCTGCATGTTACAGGATACAGGTTCTTGGAGCGAATACAGTGAAAAAGACAAAAGACGATACAAAAGAGTGACTTTTGACCAACAAGTAGAAGGGTCCTACTCAAGTCTAGACGAAGAACAATTCACAAGGCAATGCATGGTCCGAAATGTCAAAGGAAACAGTTAAAAGACCACTACAAGTTTCACTGAAAGATCTGGAGAGAACCAAGAAGCCAAATGAGAAAAAGAACTATATAAATAGAAAGCCCAAATCATCAAGAAGAAGCCCAGAAATTTTGGTTCAATGATCTGACCAAAGAGCCGCGGAACCGCGGCCCAACCTCCACCCATGCCGCGGTTCCGCGGCCATTAAGTGCACGTGTCGGTGCAAACTTCTTGTGACGGTGCGTCGGTGCGTGGGTTGGGATTTTTCGTGGGCATATCTGTAAAAGCACATGCGCGAGAATTTGTAACCCTAGTTTTCTCTGTTTACTAATAAATTGTAATCACAATATTGTAATGCTATGCCTCCTTTCAATGAAATAAAATTCAGAATTAACTCAGTGGGAAGAGCGTCACTTTTCTTGTAAGTTCTTATTTTAATTTCTGCCTTAGTGATAATTTAATTATTGCCCTAGATCCAATTAATCTTTTGCCCAAGTTTAATCTAGTGTAATCTTTCTTAAACTGCCGTAGGTAAGTTATTTTAAAATATTAATTTTAGAAGATCCCCTAATGAGCGAGTAATTTCCTCTAGGGTTAGGAATAAGGGAGGGATTGAGAGATGTATATCTCTCATCTCTTTCAATGCCAATAATTTTTCATAACTAGAACTTCATGCATGCATGCATGATCCGCTCCCTACGGCACCCTACCCACGAGGTAACGGTGAAACCGTAGTATAAAGGACCGGACATGCATGTCGTCCATGAAGGTTATAGCAAATATTAGGAAAGGACGGACAAGGATCTAGAGGAAGAAACTTCGTTTCTTCCCAATCATCCTAATCCCCTTTACTAATAATTGTTATAATTTCTAAAAAGACTTAATCGAGGGCATTGAAAGAGGTGTTAATATCAATCTTATCAAACCCTACTTTAGACCTAACCCTAGCAAGTTCCTTAACATCGTACAACTTAGTTTATAGAACTAATCTGCAAAATCAAACCACCATTGGAATCAACTCGTAAGAACACGTAAGAAAATTACACATCCCTGTGGATCGACCCGTATTCACCGGCTAGCTTCATGCGACGCCGTTTCTGATTACGGTAAAATATTTTTAGTGATTGTAAAACCCACACTTAATCAATCGCTACCAAAACGAGGGAGAGTTTTACGGAAGGACGGACTTCCAGCGTCGGACTCATCAGTGTCGCTACCGAAACGCGGGCGCACTTGGGCATTTTTGCTTTTGAAAGTGACAGCCGGCTCAGATTTGCTTTTCAGTCTTGGGGCCACTCTATCCTCAGTCAGTTGTGGCTTAGCATTTTGGTGGTTCATAAAGTACCGAGAATCTTCATATAGGACTTCATGCACACCGAACGGCTGGATGTCTCCGTCAATGCATCTTTCTTCGCCATTTTTAGTATACTTCATGCATTGATGGAAAGTTGACAGGACGATGCCGTAATCGTGGAGCCACGGCCGTCCCAAGAGAATCTTATAAAACTTGTCGGCATCGATCACGTATATCTTAGCTTCAGTTTGCAGATCCCCGAATTTGATTGGTAGAGCTATGGACCCTAGAACTTGCTGGCAATTTTGGTTGAAGCCTTGAATGACAATCCATTCCCTTTACATGTGTCGGACGTCCATTGACAAACTCTTCAGAGTTCGCAAGTTCATGATGTTCACTGAGGACCCCGAATCAATCAATATGCGATTAATCCGATCTCCGCCGCTGTATCCGGTCACGTAAAGCGGCCGATTATGCTCAGTCGTTCCCAGTAGCAAGTCTTCATCCTTAAACGTGACTGCGGCGGATTGCAAAGTGTACTGAGCTTCTTTCATATTAATTTCCGCAAAGCGAGCCTGATGCCGCTCAGGGTTTTGTAGAGCATAAATGAGAACATCTCTAAGCTCTTGAGATAGAACCAAGGCATCGTAGATGCTAAGGAGAGACGGAAGCTTTCGGAGGTGAGCCATGACATTATAGTCTACTGGGGAAGGACTCGAATCTTCTTGAGCAAGTTCTCTGCCATCTTCTTCATTAGCGACTTGTTTTTCCTTCCCTTTTGGGGCGTTGCCCTGATTTGGCGGTAAAGCCCTGCCGCTTCTGAGCTGGATTTGATTAGCTTTTGTTGCAAGCTCCTCGTCCTCTTCGGGAAAACAGAGCTCCCCCTCAGAGTCGCTGCCCAGATGGATGGCGTAACAGGTCACTACTGGGATCTCTTCATTGGAGTCTTCTTCTAACTCCTCCAGAATTTCAGCCGCTCGTACAGGGAGGAACTCCTTCAATTGAATCAGAGTCTTTCCTTCTGTTCATATTCTTCGAGGGAATCGATATATTTTTGAATGGTCGATCTCCCTGCAGACTCCTTTTCGCATCGAGCTGCACTTTTCTTCTTCCTGAGCTTCTTGGATTTTGAGCCTGATGGAGCCGCATTGGCAGCTGGACTGGTAGGCTTCTTCTGCCCTTTCCATTCCATCCTGGGCTCTTTCCGAAGTAGCTTTATCATCTTCTTCGTCTTATTAGATATGTGCGTAGTCCACGGAGGCCGCGATGAGTCCGTTTCATTTCTCAGGGCAGCGGGTTCGACTGTCTGCACCCAGAAGGCGTCAGCTTCTGTCTGTATAAAATTGGTGGTTGCAACTTGATTGTTCACCAACACACTTTTGGACAGCTCGATCTCTCCAGCCTTGTACTGCTTCTCGACCCAGTCCTTGAAGATATAGCAATCCTCGATCGCATGGCTCACTACTCGATGGTACGGGCAATACAGGGGATTGTCGGTCATTTTTGCTTCTTGGGGTCTTTTCGACTCCGGCAATTGTAGGCCGTTGTTCAAGGCATTTTTAAATATCTTACGGACCTTGTCCCTTCTGAAAGAGTAAACCTTGTTCTTCTTCTCCTCTAGGGAAGGCCCATCTCCTCCCAGCAATGGCTTTCGAGACCAGTTAGTTTTGGATTCGCCCGCCCTTCGCTTTTCTTCATTGTCGGACGCATTGAAAACATTGGTACTGCTAGAACTCCCGCTTCTACGGTTGTCGTCCCGCTTGCTTTTCCATGTTTTGTCTCTCTGAGAGTTCGGCGGGGACTCTTGCTTCGAGCGTTCCAGCATTTGGACTTTCTTGGTTAGCTCCTGAAATGTCTTGAGGCCTGCTGTACACAAGAATGGGACCATCCAATTGCTGAGGTTCCCAATGAGAAGGCTGACGAACTGGTCCTGCTCCAGCTGCGGTTCGCACTTGACCGTGAGATTACGCCATCGGGCGATAAAGTCGGTGTTGCTTTCATTCTTCCCCGGCTTGGTCCTCACAAGGTCAGCAATGGAGATTTTATCACTGACACTCATGAACCTTTGCCGAAACAGAGACTCCATTTGGGCAAAGGTAATGACGGACTCGTCTGGTATACTCGCGTACCAGTCGAAGGCGACACCGGTCAGGCTGTTGACAAACTGACGAAGAAGGAGCGCGTCATTGCCCCCTGGATTTCCGCACGATGCTTTGAAGTGGGCGATGTGCTGATTTGCATTTCCCATCCCATCAAATCTTCTGAACTTAGGAATGACGTAGCCGCTCGGAAACTCGATCAGATCGTACTGTGCGGGGTATGGCCGCCCACTACTGCCAATCTCTTTCTGAGCTTCAGCTTTAGCCACCAATGTTTTAACTTTGCTGGTGACCAAATCTATTATCCGATCTTGTGTTAGCGGGATAGTGCTATCTGGGGCCAAGGCGTCCTAAGAAGCGGAATGTGGCCGGCTTTCGTGCGGCTCGACCACTCTTGGACCCAAAGGAACAGGCATTGGCTGCTTCGGATTGTCATCACCCGGCTGATTAGTAGCGACTTGTGCTTGATTGGGAGGCGCTCGAGCAATTTGAGCCGTAAGCTGCATCACAACGTTTGTTAGGTCGTCAATTTTCGAATAGAGCTTGGTCATCTCTTTATCCTTGCTCCTGAGCTGTTTTCGAAGCTCTTGAAGCAGCTCTTACTCTGCGGTCCTGGGGCGGAAAGTCGGCTCTTCCTCGCTGTCCGACCTTGACTCTGCATGGACCGAGAGGTCTTTCTGCCTATCTTCCTCCCCGAGAGGGTTTTCATCATCCAGCGGAGGCGGCTGTTCTTGGGCAACGACAACCTCATTCAAGCCAGATTGGGCTTGGGATGTGGTGGCCCCATCCTTGCTTTTGCTTCGAAGGTTGTCGCTGGGGCGCCCACCCGCCATATAGACCGTATGGATAATATATTCAGCCGTCTTTTTATCACCGGCGGCTGATTTCACAGATCGCTGTCTTGACCCCCCTGTTTCGGTAGCGAGCAGTCGATTGAAGGCGGCTGGCTTGACCAAGTTCTTGAATGGTGTTGGCACTTCTTTTCTGGGTTTGCCCCGCTGCTTTCGTGCAGCACAGAGCGCCTGATAGACTCTTGAAGAGACAGTGTCATACTTTTTCTGTTGGGGCCAGGACACGTCTCTTTGTAGCGACGTTCGGACCGCTGTCTTCTTGATTCTGGCGGTCATGGCATTTTTCTGAACCCACTTCAGAGGCTCGAAGGAATTGCTGATTCTTACGTCCGACTCAGCCGTCGTCACGGGGCGACCCTGCACTTAGAACTTCACAAGATTCCATTTGGCCGAAGCCTTGGCCCTCTTGTTGGATCGATACCTGAGCCGCTTCTGCCTTAATTTTTCTGTTCTAAGCACCTGGCAGACTTCGGCTCTTTGGGAAGACGCCGTAGACTGGACGATGGAGGATTTTGGAGATATGCTCGATTGTGCATTTGTTGGAGTCATCGCCTGAGTTCGTCCGCAACATTTGATGTTGCCCTTTGTACCGGAGTTCTTGCCCCCAGCTGGAGCGCCAGGAAGTCGTTCAGACACCATCTTAAGTTTCGGTTGTGGTGCCTTAGCGATCACAACATTTGGCCTCTTGCCCCTTGAGACCGGCTTGGCCACCTGTTTTGCCGGGATTTCTGCCAGATGAGCGCTTCCGGCAGGGTAGATGATGATGAAGCCAAACTGGCGGGGCAGTTCCTCCCACTATTGACTGAGGCTTGCGGGGAGAACCACACGAGTATTGACCTTAACCACGCACGGGATCGGGGTCGCGTTGGAAGCTGAATTCATCTTGGGAGACATTGTCGTCGAAAGTTGATTGCTGCACAGAAAAAAACATCATTTCAGTATAGACAATCGATATGTATATTGATTGAGTTCGCATGAACATTTAACCCGAAATATGGGAGGAGAGAAAGGTCCCACCGGACGTGCGAGAATCTGTAGGGTGTTTTTCGTCACCCCATTGAGATGGGAATACGCGCGCGCTTGTCAGGCGTACTACAGATTTCCCTTGCTTAGGGTAGGCGGGGGTTTATTGATTGTGGGGATCCGAATCTCCGGCAGCCGCGGACTAAGCTGCCATTAATTACCCCTCTCCTTTGGGGCGAGGGAACCTCCGATTAACGGGTTAAACTGGTCATGCGAACTCAATGTGCAGTGTACGTGTGTTTTGTTTTGGAGGGGGGTTTGGATATATCAGGAGCCACGCAGAGTTTTTACGGGAGTCCCGCTACCCGGATAGCGGGCTGGGGGTCAAGGGGGCTAGCAGCCCCCTTGCGGGATGCAGGGCAGCGTCCCGGCCCAAATTTTTTTTTGAGGGGGACAGTGTTGTGGAGTGTGTGTATCTATACATATAAAAAAAAGGGAAGAAAAAGCGCCCAAAGGACGCGTGGGGCCAGCGCCTTGAGCGCTGTGCGCTTAGGCGCTAGCGCGCCACGTGTCGGCATGTGGGCGCTTTGCGCTTGAGTGCTGGGCGCTTGAGCGCAGGCGCGCTACGTGGGCACTTTGCGCTTGAGCGCTGGACGCTTGAGCGCAGGCACGCTACGTGGGCACTTTGCGCTTGAGCGCTTTGCGCTTGAGCGCTGGGCGCTTGAGCGCAGGCGCGCCACGTGTCGGCACGTGGGCGCTTTGCGCTGGAGCGCAGGCGCGCCACGTGTCGGCATGTGGGCGCTTTGCGTTGGAGCGCAGGGCGCTGGAGCGCCAGGCGCTCGAGCGCTAGCGCGCCACGTGTCGGCACGTGGACGCTTTGCGCTTGAGCACCGGGCGCTCAAGCGTTAGGCGCTCGAGCGCTAGCGCGCCACGTGTCGGCATGTGGGCGCTTGGCGCTTGAGCGCTTGGACGCCGGCGAGAAAAAGAGGCTTTTAGCCCCAGAAATTCTCGAAAGAGAAATTATGGTGGAGTGAAAACTCCTAAGCTGTTTTGAAGCTGATGAAGGGCTTCTCCCTTTGAGCCATGGTTCTTCCCTAAAGTGGGGTTTCTGGAGATGGGTCTCCTTCCTCCTCCTCTGTTAGCAGGATCTTGAAGATCAAGAGATGTGAGATGTTAAAAATCTCTTCTTTTTGAGATCTAATGGAAGATCTGAGTTCCCCTTTATGGGTTTTGTGGTGAAAAACTATTTAGTTTTATAAAATGAAGAGTAAAACTCTTGATTTAATTCAAAAGAAAGGAGAAGGTTTTAGAACCTTGAGGAAGAAGAAAGATCTCAGATCTAAATTTTTTTTTGGAGAGAGAAAAAGTTGTTGGGATATTTTCATTATCCTTGCCTTTATAGGCTATACACTTTACACATAACCCCTTGGGCTTTACAAAATGGCATTTTGCCTATCCCATGGCTCATGTGCCATTTCTTTTTGCACATAAGCCATGGGCTTTACAAAAATTTGGTTTTATGCCTATTTTTCTTACATTTATCCATAAAATAAAATAAAACAAATACAACAAAATTATTTATTACAAAATTTTTATCTTGGCATGGGGGAGGCCGGCCGCTTCATGTTCGGGCTCGACCCGGGCATGGGCCCACTGGATATAGGCTTGGGCCCACTTGGCTTGGGGTTGACTTTGATTTTGACTTGGTCAACCACGGTGTAAATTTTTACCCCAACAACAACCGAGAGTCAACCCCTGATCCCGTATGGCTAAAGTCAATCCTGACCCTGTATGGCTAAAGTCAACCCCTGACCCCGTATGGCTAAAGTCAATCCTGACCACATATGGCTAAAGTCAACCCCTGATCCCGTATGGCTAAAGTCAGTCCTGACCCCGTATGGCTAAAGTCAACTCCTGACCCCGTATGGCTAAAGTCAATCCTGACCCCATATGGCTAAAGTCAACCCCTGACCCCGTGGATCACTACTAAAGTCAATCCTGACCCCGTGGAAAACAACCAAAGTCAACCTTCGACCTCCCCGTCAAAGCAATACTTTGACTCGGGAGCAGGTCAACTCATCAATCACTTACGAGTCCTCTAGACTTGTAAGGAAAAAATTCTCTTGTGAGATCCTTACGACTCTCAAGAGAAAACACACTTAGGAATTCTCACGATTCCTAAGGAGAAAATACACCTACGAGATCCTCTTGACTCGTAGGGAGAAAAATCTTTATGAGACCCTCACGGCTCATAAAGTTGAAAAGTCTTAGGTGGCAGATCCTAACCCTGTCTCCTAAGCCATCACTGCCCTGCAAAGAGGTCAAGATGGACTATCTATGGGCCATACTCTCCGAAGTCGAATATCGACAAGGAGGGAAACAATCACTTATGAGTCCTCTCGACTTGTAAGGAAGAAAATTCTCTTGTGAGATCTTTACGACTCTCAAGAGAAAAACACACTTAGGAATCCTCACGATTCCTAAGGGGAAAATACATCTATGAGATCCTCTCGACTCGTAGGGAGAAAAGTCTTTATGAGACCCTTATGGCTCACAAAGTTGAAAAGCCTTAGGCAGCAGACCTGAACCTGTTTCCTAAACCATTGCTACCCTACAAAGAGTTCAAGATGGATTGTTATCTATCATCTACAGGCTGCACTTACTGGAGTAACATGCCAATAACACAGCAAAGAAAAAGAAGGCGGGAGTGCAAGATAAAAAGAAATGTGTCTTTTATTCATGAATTCAATTGAGTACAAGATACATCATATAAAAGGAAAAAAAGTGAATGAAATGAATGAATAAGGGCGTGTTATTCATAAATTACAAGTTTTCGATCGATACAAAGGCAGCTACTGAGAAGGAAGCGTTTTCAATAAATCAGCCAGTTGCTCGCGCACTCCTCTCAGCTCCTTTTCGCGACCAGCCACCGCGGCCAACTCCGCTTCGACTTGGGCCCGTTGCTGTAAGCAGGATGAAAGCTTCTCATCGATTTTCTGCTGAGCAGCTTCCTGACTCTGCGTAACCTGCTCGGTGAGGTCCAGCTTTTTCTTCAGCACCAGCCCGTCAGAAGTGCATCGTTGAAGGTTTTCAAAGATGGAGTTCAGCTGCGCAGCATTCGCTTCGACCTGGACACGCAATTGGACAGACTCAGCAGAAGTCGCCTCACGTTCTTTTCGCTTGAGGATTGCCTCTTGTTCGAAATGGCGAAGGAAAATGGCACTTTGCTCAACCCACGCAGTCCGCTGGGAGTTCAGAGCCAGAATCTCAGGAGCAAGACGCCTACGCTCAAACTCATGCAGGCGTGCCTCAATCTTTCTGCAGTGATTAACCCAAGACTCAACTACGTCTTCGTTATGGAAGTTCACAAGCGTCCTCAGTATTGGATTAACCTCGGCAGCAAAATCTGCAGCGAATGTAGGGGCCTCCGCGTCAAGCTCCTCAACATATTCGCTCAACATACGCAGGCTGGTCACAGCGCCTTTGGAAGATGGACATCTAGAAAAGGGCCCTGCCGACATTATGATGCGAGACTCGAACGGAGCAGAAACCGGTGCAATTGCTGCAAAATGAACTATGATCAAATATCGGCTCAAGAGATAAAGAAAATGCACGAACAATAGAGTCTACCATACCGGCTACGACAGGGGGAAGAGTTGGAAATACTGGTGGTGCGACGATTCCCTCGTCCCCTCCTTCAATTTGTAGTGCTGCAATCAATTCAAAATTAACAACGGTCGGGTCGCCTGTCTAAGAAAGGAAAGGATGTCGGTTTAAAAACTATACTCACCGGCACCAGCAGGCAGAGTAATTTCCGACTGGAAGGAGAAATGCGGATTCAGCACTTGATACAGATGATCAAAGAGAACTCCTGCAAGGTTACGATGATACATGGTTAGTACAAGAAAGATGCTATCCTCGATTTAAATTAAATCACAAACCCATACCTTCCAGTATTTGAGAGGACGCGAGAGAAGGCGAAGGGTCGACAACCACCAGGGTAGCAACTGGCGATGCTTCTTCGGGTGGCACGACCTCAATGCTCACCACACCTGCATTAGAAACAAAAGAAATGCCGTCAGAAAGGATTGAAAGGGATTGCGGAATAAAAAGGAAAACAATGACTCAAAATCTAGCTGATGAGTCGCCAATCGAAACTGCGACAAGAGCATCATTAGGCGCATCGACTCCTTCGCTCTCCTTCATTGGCAGGGTTTCGGCACCAGTGGCTTCGTCCCCCGATTCTACGAGAGCCGTCGTGACACTCGCAATGCCGGGCGATGGCAGGGAACCGCGAGGGGAAAGAGTAGCAATTGGGACAGTCCCGGACTCCTGAGAAAGAGTAGCCGCTTCGGGCTCGGTGGTTGGCGTCATTTCACCCACCATCTCTTCATCGGGACTTGCAGGGTATGATATATTAGAATCTGAAGATCAAACTCTAATAAAAGAACCCAATGTTACGTTACCTTGGGCCGGCTTTTCAATTGCTTCCCGAGCCGCGCGTACCGCCTGTCTACGAGCGGTAGACAGGGCGGCTGGAGCACCCGCTGGAGAAATAGGGACAGGGGAAGCAGTGCTCGAGCCTGTACCTACAGCCAAGACGACATTGCGCTCCTTCGTTGCACGCCTCTTGCGCTTCCTTTCAGCCTGAGCCGCGAGAGCTGACCTCCTCAGGACTTCCGATAAGGGCAAGCCATCATTCGAACCAAGTTCTGCCTCTGGAGCCTCTACGGCGTCCGTCATCGGTTGTTTGAACGAAGCTTCTTTTGGCAAGACTGGGGGAGCTGGGACTTCGGCAGCCGGCCTTGGGAGCATCGCCGCGTCACCTTGCAGGATCGGCATTGCATTTTGGATAACCTGAGTCGAAGTAGTCCCTGCAATAAAATGAAAAAAGAGTTAGTTTACCCATAAAAAAGGGGAATGAAGATACAGTGAGCCGGAATGTACCGAGGCCCAAGAAAACGCAAAACCTCTCTTCCTCTTCAAAAGTCTTGAGAGAAGCCTCGAGAGCCTCTTCGGTGGAGACGCCTGTTAAAAAAAGGGTGTCAGTCAAAGCATGATAAAAAAATGTATGATGTAACCATGCAAAGATACGGCGGAAGTATACCCGACTCTACGAGGATGATCAGTCCTGCTTTGTTGCTAGCTAGTCGCTCGGAAGCTGCGATGGCAGCCTCCAGATCAGTATCATCCGGCGCCATGAATAAACCCTCATTGGTCCCGTATTCGCTTAAGCCTTCGCTATAATGAGCATGGGGCTCCTGGCCAAATACGACGTCTGCAGAAAGAATCGACTTCTTCTTCTTCTGCGAACGAGTACTGGCCGCCGGTAACACGAGCTTGCGTTTAGCGGGCAACTTCGGATGGCGAATCCCGATCTCCGCACCCAAGCCGGACTCAGAAGACGCCACAGCTACCACTTCGACGGGAGCACGGGGTAGCGGTAGCTCAAGGATAACATGTGGTACCATTGCCGCCGCAGCTTCCCTCAAGGGAGGACGGACAACGGTCCGTCGCTTCAAGGGAACGACTGGATTACTAGCCGGGGCGATGCCCTTGCGATCAAGAAGCAATCGCTTTTCTTCCCTAATAACGGTGCCCATCGAATGTTGATACCACGCCACATACACCTTCAGGGCTTTCGGAACACAACTCGGTTCACTGATGAAGAAGTTGGACCCTGTGTTTAGGCGCATAAAATGATGCAACGCGCTCCGAATACCCTCTTCAGTAGCAGTCGGTTCTGCCAAGAAGGCCTCAAGCGGGACGCCCTAATTATAGCTTAACTGCTGAGCGAAATGATGCGGGTTGTATCTTATGAACAACGCCGAATCATTCTGCCTAAATACGAGAAAGCCTGGCCTGATAGAGTACAAATGAAGAATCTCCCGAGCTTTCAAGACAGAGGCCTCGTCTTTAAAGATGTCTTGCAATAGTTGCACCGTTTTTGCGGATTCCTGGCCGACGGTCAAAATCTTATCGGTGAAGGTCATGCCATCTCCAACCGTGCACGGACGAAGGAGCAAACCCTAGCTTCCCGCGGTGTCGGATTTACAATGGATGCGTTGACTAGCCGCATGATTCAAGAGAACTTACACTTGTCATAGAAGCAAGGCCTTTTGTGGATACCGAAGACGCCAAGTACATGTAACTCGATCCATGACATAAAATAATGCATCGAGAAGTTCACGTGCTGCACCCCTTGTTCATTAGTGTCTGCTGCCAAGCTGAGGCTGTGATACAAATGGGCTAACCCAGCTGTTCCCCTCCGAAAGACGGCGCGACACCGCGTCTTGCCTGAGATTCGGGGCAGATGCTAATAGGTGCTATCCGTCCACCTCTTCGAAGATGCCAAGTTGATTTATGGCACCGCGTATCAAAGGTTTAGACGGATGCGTCCGATGTAGCAGACTTCGTCAGATTCCCCCTCGTTTGAGGGGTTTTTGATTGTGGGGACGCTCTTCCCTGCAGGCGCAAGCTCCTGCAGTTAATTACGCTACCGCATTGCGGTAACAACTTTCTCCTTCTCCAGATGGTCACTTCGTGTCGTGGGTGTCTGTTTTGTATTTTGTTGCCCGTGGATTGTTTACGGAGACTGAGTTATGTCGTCGCCCGTAGGGCGTGGACTAGTCCAAATCCGTATTATCTTAGATTTGGGTTTGGGGGGGGTTGGTTTGAGGATACGTCAGCCCTACTTGAGGCTAAGATCAACTCAAACGTTTGTTAAGGATACGTTAGTCTAACTTTGTGACTAAGATTAACTTAACGGGATCGTTTAGATCCGACAAAAGAGCGTTTGGACTCTAATGTTCCAGTTTAGGGACATAGTGGTCCATGAATGTATGGCCGTCGGGACCCGTCACCTCTCTGACGACGTTGAAGGATTACAACGACGGATGTCAGAGGAGTTCAAGGATGTACCCTCGAGCCAGAGTTAATTGGGGGGATTTATAGTCCACTCTGTTTGAAGGTTTAAGGATACGTTAGCCATCTTTGAGGCTAAGATCAACTTAAACGGGACCGTTTAGATCCGACAAAAGAGCATGCGGGGCTCTATTGTCCTAGTTTAAGGACATTACTGTCCATGGGTAGTTTAAGGACATTGCGGTCCATGGGTAGTTTAAGGACATTGCGGTCCGTTGTTAGTTTTAAGACATCTCGGTCAAGATTAAGGACGTCGTAGTCCATGGGTTTAAGGACCCCACAGTCCATTGTTAGTTTTAAGACATCTCGGTCAAGGTTAAGGACGTCATAGTCCATGGGTTTAAGGACCCCACAGTCCGGTATGTGCTCTGGATGCTTCACACGGGTTCACTGCCGTGCTTGGCGAGGACCAGGCTCCGCTCTGGACGTTTCCCACGGGGTCAAAGAGTGACATTATCCGCGTTCCACGTAACCAGGAATTTGCATTAGACATGAGTTTAAGGACCCCACAGTCCGTATCAATGTGTGGTCGTCGGGACCCATCACCTCTTTGAAGACATTGAGGGATTACAATGCCAAGTATCAAAGGAGTGAAGAGATGTACCCTAGAACCGGAGTGGATTAAATAGTCCTTGGCCCAATTTGGGATCAAGACCGATTAATTATGTTATGGGTCCATTGGACCAGTTAATCACCAATTGAGGACTTATGGCCATCTTGGGCTAAGTCCAATCAGGAGAGGCTTTGCCTCTATCCATTTGGGCCAATTGGGCCAAAGCCTAGTGTTAAACACTACAGAGCAGTCAGTGTTGAACACTGGGAATGGGGTTGACAAGTTAGTGTTTAACACTAAGAGAATATTTGGTGTTAAACACCAGCAACAATGCTTTTTCAGATTAGTGTTAAACACTAAGGTAATCAGTGTTGAACACTGCAAATGAAGATCTCAGATTAGTGTTTAAACACTAAGGTAATCAGTGTTGAACACTGCAAATAAAGCTTTTTAATTAGTGTTGAACACTAAGGCCCAACAGTGTTTTAACACTGGGTTCGAGAGTTTTAATTTAGCGTTAAACACTAAGGCAAGAGGGGTCACGTGGCAGCACGTGAGAGCGCCCTCCCTTCATTTGTTCTGCTGAGATTATCGCGTCTTTCAGAGCATCACGTGCCATCACGTGATGGGCATTCAAATGCCTATGTATTAGAGCTTCTGCCGAGGTCACGTGGGTCACGTGGGGTGTTGCCTCAAAGGGGCTTTCTGTAGATCTCTTGGGGGGTCACGTGATGATACGTGACCCTGCCTCTAGGTATTTTGTTTAAAGGCTTTGTTAATCTTCTTTCAGGAATTAAATTCCTCGAACTGTAAATTTCAGAGGGATTAAATTCCTACTTCCTTTCGAAGACTTTGTTTTCTGGAATAGAGTTTAACTCTGAATTTTCTGTAGGAATTAAATTCCTCATATACGTGAAGGGCTGACTAGGGTTAAACCCTAATAAAAGTTTTTAAGGAGTTTAAACTTCCATCCTCTGTATGATTAAGGGAATTAAATTCCTGCTGTTTCAACAGAACTAAGTTCTTAATTAGGGTTAAACCCTGTTTCTTTTTTGTTCTGGAGGAATTAAATTCCCATAATATAGGGTCAAGCCCTCCTTTTATTTTAAAGGAATTAAATTCCTATAGTTCTGTGAGAATTAAATTCTCGTGCTTGCATTCCTTCTCCATGTTTTGGATCTGCATGGCAGGATCTCAATCCATTGAGAATTAAATTCTCAACCTTAAGGGGAGATGTGCACTTTGCAGATCCTCCATCAAAGAGAGAAGAAATATGTTCTTCTGTTTTTACATTATCAGAGTTAAACTCTGTTGAGAATTAAATTCTCTTTCTTTCAAAAGGCCTTCCCTTTCTTACCTAGGGTTTTTTGCAGAAGATCCGAGTCTTTTTCAAAGTATCAAAGCTCTTCTCCTTTTTTTCTTTTTTCTTCTCTGCGCATGTATATGTATGTATGTCTCTTGGCTCCTATTTATAGGAGAAGCAGCCGAATCAATCAGTTTTTTGACGAATCTTCATTGAGATTTGATTTGCATTCATCATTCATTTTGGACCTTTGGATTATTAGGTGAATTTTATTCACCATTGGATTTTAAATCCAGAGATTCTCCCTTGTTGTTTTGATTAGATTTAAAGGGGAAATCTTTCCAAACCCGAGATTTTCCCATAGATAGACGATATTTCATCACCTCTGAATCTTTAATTTGATTGGTTCAAGATAGTTGCTTTCTTTCGGAAAGATTTGAATTTCCTTCAGAATTTAATTCTGTTAACACAATGGGCTTTGAAAGCCGGTCACGTGTGACCACGTGACCCATGGTCACGTGTGGGCACGTGACCCCCTTTGGAATGAGCCTTTTCCTTTCTTTTGCGCTCTGTCTTCTGATCGCTGCCTAAGCGTCACGTGCTACCACGTGACCCCTGGTCACGTGTGAGCACGTGACCCTTGTTTGAACTCTTTTTCCTTGGTTCGTTTGGAGAACGAGTCTGCTGTCTTGAACGTCACGTGCCAACACGTGACCCTGGTCACGTGGGAACACGTGAACTCTTCTGAAGCCTTTTTCTTGACTTGATCAGGGAACTGGTGTGTCTTTGACGCTTGCATTTAAATGTCACGTGTCGCCACGTGCCCTGGTCACGTGGGAGCACGTGACTCTTTCTGAAGCCCATTTTCTTCAGCGTAGTCAGGAAACTACACTTGACTTGATGATGCCTTTTAGGTGTCACGTGCCAACACGTGACCCCTTTTTGAAGCTTTTCCCAGAAGCTTTCCTGATTTTAAATCAGGAAACAAATGCCCCCACAGCGTTGTTCTCACGTGTCTGCACGTGAGTGCAATGCTGTCACCTCTTGTGACCGTTGGATTCCTCTAGGGATCTGGGGAGACGAAGCGTTTTCATTATCTTCTATAAATACCTCTGTCTCTTCATAAGAGCCTTCACTTTGTTCGTCTTCTTCTTCTGAGAACTTTTTCTGAGAATTTAATTCTCTTCTTCCAGAGCTTAGTTCTCTGTCTCGAAACAATCTTCAGAGTTTAACTCTGTTCAAAAGGAATCCTTTTTCCTCAGGTAATGTTCTTGGACAACGATGGACCTTCACATTTCCCTGGATTTTAAATCCAAAACAAGGGTTTTTACCCTTCTTTCTTCATATTTTCCATAAGAACATGAAACTGTTTAATCTTTCAACTGTAGATCTCTTAGGGTTTAGATGATCTTTGGGGAGATGATGATGGCGGTTCAAATCCATGGAATTTAATTCCATCCAAAAATGTTTTTGGGAATTTAATTCCCTTTTCTTAATAAGGAATTTAATTCCAACGAAGAATTTGATTTCTTCACACAGAGGCTTCCTGGGGTCTCTTGTCCCGAGGTTGTTCTTCCTACAGTTAATGCAATGGGGGCCTTGTAATGAATCTCATGACTTTTATTTTAGGTACCATGGATGCCCATCTATACCGTCTTGACGAGATCATTTCCTATGGGAATATTCGTGCGCTGGGCCGCAGTCAGAACCAGGAGTTCACTGATGCTCAGTGTGCCGAGATCATGAGCCGCTTCGACGAGTACAACCATAGGCTACTCCCCCGTCGCTCTTCTCTTCTGAGGCTGATCGTGCTGGCGATCCGGGAGGCACTTCCTCTCTTTTGCGCCGGCATACCGCTCGGGGCCTTGGACACCGCCGAGGATAAGGTGCATTCAGGTGTACCTTATGGGCTTGATCTCAAAGAGAAGGCGGGATAATCTCATCGATCTCCTTCATCAGATTTTTCAGCAATCAGCCATATTGGGCGCCTACCGGAGGGTAGAGGACATCCGCGGGGACCCCGATGCTTGTGACCGTGAGAGAAAGCATACTCGGGAGGTTCGAAATGCTTGGAAGATCTTGAATAAAGTTAATTTCGAGTTTCTCAACCCATGCCCCGCGTCTGAAGCCTTACCATTGTAAAAGTTTTTCTTTTTATTTTGTATCGCCTTCTTGAAGTCTGGATGATAAATTTTGTTGTGTCCTTGTATGTTTGCACGCTTTTTCTCTGAGATTTTATTATTTTGCTACTATTGTTGTTTATGCTTTTTAACATGCAGGGTATCACACCATATTTTCCTTTTAACTGAACGTCAGGTTTAGGCCTCACGTGTTCTGCACGTGGGATCCCTTGATGTGGCTGTTCACAAAATTTTCCCATGCCGTATTTTCAGTGCAGAGAAAGGGTCTTGGAAATAATTACATCTCCTTGATTTTCGGTGCCTTTCCTTTTTTAGGCCTTGGAAATAATTTCACCATGCAAGATTTTCCGCGCACAGCACTTAATGCACTTCATTATATATGAGGCTATAGCCTTCTTTTCTTTTCACAGAGAGATTCATATCATATATATATATTTTTTTTCTTGAGGGAGAAACGAGTGCCATGGCTTGTAATCGCCCTCATGCTCGTCGACAGCCGTGGGAAGTTCCTCTTGAGGAAATGATCCCCCGCTTTGCTGCTCGGTTGGTGGACCCCCTCCTTTCTGACAACGAATGTGACTCGGCCATGCACGAGCTCTCAATCCGTAGAGGGTCTCCCCTCCCGATGGGTTCCCTCTGGCTCCGGATGATCCTCATGGCCGTGCTTGCCGACATTCCTCCTCACCCGGCAGAGATGACCCTGGCGATGCTTGATGCGGCGGAAGAAAAGCTCGAGGGTTTTCATGAAGCATGCTTGATTACTCAAGCTCTGAAGGACTGCTCAATTCATCTGCTGAGCGAGATAAAGGCCTGGCGAGCTATTATGTTTGCATTCGCGGACGAACATGGCACCAACCGATGGGGAGCGACTTCTCGCGAGAATCGTCGCTTCGATGTGCTGGAGAAAGCGGGGAGAGAGATGGAGAATTTTGTCCTTTGCTTCATCAACCCCTGTGCCGTTGATCCTGTGTTTGGTGATCTTTTCCGTTAAAGTAGAACCTTTTTAAATTAGTCCCTCTTTTTTGTATGCTTTATGTTGAACTTCCATGTAGGCTCGGTACTCGTATGTATGTTTCCGCTTGCATGAATAAATTTTGTGTTCCTTTTATGAAAATTTTCTCCAATTATCAATACTGTTGTCATGTCGCGTGCACATTAAAGCTGCGAATTTTACTTCTTTTTCGGATGTTCATATGATTGCGAGCACATACTTGATAGGATAATCGTCGGAAAGTTTTTTTTTTGTTGCTTTTCATACCGGGTTGTGTGAGCGCGTTCTGGATCGATTATCGCTGTCGATCGGAAGCCCATTTATATGGTCTTGTAAATGTCATGTTTGCAAGGCCGCGGTCACGAAAGCGAGCTTACGTGGCCACGTAGCGAACATAAGGTTGTAGCTCCCGATAAAGTTGCCATGTTCACTCGTGAGAGGGTTGAGGCTCATAAGGCCACTGAGAAAGAGCTTGGAGCCCAGCTCGCTTCGTATCAGGCTCAGCAAGCTCAAGCGGAGGCTCGTCTTCTGGAGATCTTGCGTCATGAAGCCGTGGCTCAGCAAAAGCAGGATGAGCTGACCAAGCTGCTGAATCGCCCGCCGGCTTGAGACATTTGTATCTTTCCCTTCCTTTTTGTACATACTCGTGGATGAGAGTATTTTCTTTTTGTTTCTTTCATAAATTGTACTTTGTACCCATTTTGGTTTATGAATAAAAGATACATTTTTTCTTGTCAATGATGTGTCTCCTTTTCATTGAATGTATTCTGCGGGTATTCTATCTTGATCTCCTTGCAGGACAGCAATGGCTCAGGACTCAGGGTTAAGATCTGCTTCCTAAGGCTTTTGCATCTTATGTGCCACGAGAGTCTCATAAAGAGTTTTTCTCCCTACAGGTCGAGAGGATCCCATAGGTGTGAGTTCTTCTTAAAGATCGTGAGGATCCTTAAGCGGGTTTTCCCTTGAGAGTCGTAAGGATCTCACAAGAGAGTTTTTCTTCCTTACAGGTCGTAAGGGCCTGCAAGTGCCGGATGTGATCACCCTTATCCGTGTTTCACGGAGTCAGGGATCTCTCAAGGTATCGTAGTTTAAAGACGTCACGGTCAAGGTTAAGGACCTCATAGTCCGTGGATTTAAGGACTCCATAGTCCGCTGTTAGTTTTAAGACATCACGGTCAAGGTTAAGGACCTCATAGTCCGTGGATTTAAGGACTCCACAGTCCGGTGTTTGGTTGCAGGGACCCGTCACCTCTTTGAAGACGTTGAGGAATTACAACGCCGGGCATCAAAGGAGTGAAGAGATGTACCCTTAAACCAAGGCAAAGTCTGTAGGGAATCGGGGTGGTTGATCGTTAGTTTTAAGACATCACGGTCGAGGTTAAGGACGTCATAGTCCGTGGATTTTAAGGACTCCACAGTCCGGTATTTGCTCTGGATGCTTCACACGGGTTCACTGCCGTGCTTGGCGAGGACCAGGCTCCGCTCTGGACGTTTTCCACGGGGTCAAAGAGTGACATTATCCGCGTTCCACGTAACCAGGAATTTTGCACTACATGCTTCACACGGGTTCACTGCCGTGTTAGGCGAGGACTAGGCTCCGCTCTGGATGCTTCGCACGGGTTCACTGCCATGCTCTGCGAGGACCAGGATCCGCTCTGGACGTTTTCCACGGGGTCAAAGAGTGACATTATCCGCGTTCCACGTGACCAGGAATTTTGCACTAGATGCTTCACACGGGTTCACTGCCGCGTTAGGCGAGGACTAGGCTCCGCTCTGGATGCTTCGCACGGGTTCACTGCCATGCTCTGCGAGAACCAGGATCCGCTCTGGACGCTTTCCACGGGGTCAAAGAGTGACATTATCCGCGTTCGACGTGACCAGGAATTTTTGCACTAGATGCTTCACACGGGTTCACTACCGTGTTAGGCGAGGACTAGGCTCTGCTCTGGATACTTCGCACGGGTTCATTGCCATGCTCTGCGAGGACCAGGATCCGCTCTGGACGCTTTCCACGGGGTCAAAGAGTGACATTATCCGCGTTCCACGTGACCAGGAATTTTGCACTAGATGCTTCACACGGGTTCACTGCCGCGTTAGGTGAGGACTAGGCTCCGCTCTGGATGCTTCGCACGGGTTCACTGCCATGCTCTGCGAGGACCAGGATCCGCTCTGGACGTTTTCCACGGGGTCAAAGAGTGACATTATCCGCGTTCCACGTGACCAGGAATTTTGCACTAGATGCTTCACACGGGTTCACTGCCGCGTTAGGCGAGGACTAGGCTCCGCTCTGGATGCTTTGCACGGGTTCACTGCCATGCTCTGCGAGGACCAGGATCCGCTCTGGACGCTTTCCACGGGGTCAAAGAGTGACATTATCCGCGTTCCACGTGACGAGGAATTTTTGCACTAGATGCTTCACACGGGTTCACTACCGCGTTAGGCGAGGACTAGGCTCCGCTCTGGATGCTTCGCACGGGTTCACTGCCATGCTCTGCGAGGACCAGGATCCGCTCTGGACGCTTTCCACGGGGTCAAAGAGTGACATTATCCGCGTTCCACGTGACCAGGAATTTTTGCACTAGATGCTTCACACGGGTTCACTACCGCGTTAGGCGAGGACTAGGCTCCGCTCTGGATGCTTCGCACGGGTTCACTGCCATGCTCTGCGAGGACCAGGATCCGCTCTGGACGTTTTCCACGGGGTCAAAGAGTGACATTATCCGCGTTCCACGTGACCAGGAATTTTGCACTAGATGCTTCACACGGGTTCACTGCCGCGTTAGGCGAGGACTAGGCTCCGCTCTGGATGCTTCGCACGGGTTCACTGCCATGCTCTGCGAGGACCAGGATCCGCTCTGGACGCTTTCCACGGGGTCAAAGAGTGACATTATCCGCGTTCCACGTGACCAGGAATTTTTGCACTAGATGCTTCACACGGGTTCACTACCGCGTTAGGCGAGGACTAGGCTCCGCTCTGGATGCTTCGCACGGGTTCACTGCCATGCTCTGCGAGGACCAGGATCCGCTGTGGACGTTTTCCACGGGGTCAAAGAGTGACATTATCCGCGTTCCACGTGACCAGGAATTTTTGCTGAATATATCCGCATTTCGCGGGGTGAAGGTTTGACTGTTGGCGATATGTATGCCACCGAGCCATGGAACTGGGAGTGGCCGCTGTTCCGCTTAGCTTGAAGTTGTGTCCGTTGTTACGAGACGATCTCCAGGTTATTTGTGAACCGTCGAGATTTGGCTTCCTCTCATGATGAAACCTGGGGGGAGGAGTATGATCCCTTCTTTGTTTGCGCCCCTGGATTGTATACAGGGATTGTTGTAGTATCACCTGTAGGGCAAAAAGGTTTCATTTTTCCATCATTTCTTTTATTCTTTCCGCGATGCTCTATCATTTCAGCTTTTTATATCGCGAAGGTCGCGATTGCCCAATCATTTCGGCTATTTTTCGCGGTGCCCAATCATTTCGGCTATTTGTTTTATTTTTACTCGCTGCTTTTTATTGCGAGTTGCCCCATCATTTCTGCTATTTTTTCATGCATACATTTTTACTTGCTGCTTTTTATTGCAAGTTGTCCCATCATTTCGGCTATTTCGTAGGCATGTGTGGCCTGCTAGCTTTTTCGCCGCAAGCTCGGATTTTGGACACCGATTTCGGCATCAGCATCGCTGCAACTGGGATGTTGCCAGGAGCGAATCATCATTTGCCTTTGTCGATGTTGAACAAAGGTGGCTTAGCAAACAGGGTTAAGGTCCTGTCGACTAAGGCTTTTGACTTCATGAGCCGTAAGGGTCTCACAAAGGTATTTCTCCCTACAAGTCGTGAGGATCTTGCAGGTGTATCTTCTCCTTAGGGATCGTGAGGATTCCTAAGTGTATGTTCCTCTGTAAGTCGTAAGGATCCTACAAGAAGGTTTTCTCCTTATGGGTCGAGAGGACCTACAAGGGTTGGACTTTGCTGGGGATATGTTTATTCGCGCCCGTGGATTGTATACAAGGGTCAGTATTGAGCCTCTTGTAGGGCAATATCGAAGGTTGTGGAGGATTTGCTTAAGAACAGGTTTAGGTTTCTGTAACTTAAGACTTTCAAATCTCATGGGCCGTGAGGGTCCCACAAGAGAATTCTCCTTACGAGTCGTAAGGATCTCGTAAGTGTATTTTCTCCTTAGGAATCGTGAGGATCCCCAAGTGTGTTGCTCCCTTGTGAGTCGTAAGGATCTCACGTAGGTGGTTCCTCCTTACAAGGTCGAGAGGACTCTGTAAGTGTCCTTTAACGAGGTTGCGCCCTTTCGGGTTTTCACAAACACTCGCCGGTAGTCTTGCTGTTTTTACTCACGGAGCCCTTTCGGGTTTTCATCCGTGCCCGTTTTGCTTATAGACATACCGTTTTTTTTATTCTTTTCACTTTTTTTTACAAGGTCGCGCCCTCTCAGGTTTTCACGAACACTTGCCGGCAGCCCTGCTGTTTTTACTCACGGAGCCCTTTCGGGTTTTCATCCGTGCCCACTTTGCTTATGGACATACAGTTTGTTTTTTTTTTTATTTTTATTTTTTATTTTTTTTATCTTCTTTTTTCTTTGTTCATCCATCTCGTCGACCTAAGGACGTTGCGGTAGTAGTTTAGGGACGTTTCGGTCCGTCGATAGTTTAAGGACGTTTCGGTCCGTTGTTAGTTTAAGAACGTTCCGGTCCGTTGTTAGTTTAAGGACGTTTCGGTCCGTTGTTAGTTTAAGGACGTTTCGGTCCGCCGATATGGGAAGGCTGGCTGCTGTTTGTAAAGTCTGAGCCTAGGAAGATAGTGAGCGGACATAGTCGTCGTCATCTATCATTGACCCAGGCTGTGGCTTATTAAGCATAGTATTTCTTTAAGAAGCGGCCGTTTATTGGCCTGAAAGGCCTTTCACCGTGCATGTCCATGAGTAGGTAGGCTCCACCCTGGTAGACCTTGTCTATGATGTACGGGCCTTCATAGTTTGGCTCAAATTTTCCCCGCTTGGCACGATTGGGGATCATAGGTCTTTTGACCACTAGTACGAGTTCGCCTTGGCGGAATGTCCTCGGCCTGGTCAATCGTTCGTACGAGCGCGTCATCTTTGCTTTGTAGGCTTCTAGATGTTGTTGCGCTATGAGCCGGGTTTCTTCGAGGGCATCAAGCTCCTCAAGCCGAAGGTGAGCATTTTCTTCGTTCGTCAGCTCGTGGTGGACTGCTACTCGTAGAGAGGGTAACTCTATCTCGAGGAGGAGCACTGCCTCCGTCCCAAACACCAACGCGTACGGCGTTGTGTTTGTGGCCGTCTTGAACGTAGTTCGGTAAGCCCAAAGGGCTTCTTGCAGCCTTTCGTGCCAGTCTCTCTTATTCCTGGAAACGGTCTTTTTTATGATCTTCGTCAAGGTCTTATTGAAAGCCTCGGCCAGACCGTTAGCTCGTGGATTGTAAACTGAAGAATATCTCCAGTCTATATTGTGCTGCTGTGCGAAGCGGCTAATCTTATGGCTTCGGTAGGCCGGCCCATTATCGGAGATAATCCGCCGTGGAGTTCCAAACCGATAGATGACGTGCGTCTTGAAGAAGTGGAGAATATTCTCCGTCTTCACTTCCCTCAGCGGTACTGCTTCTGCCCATTTGGAGAAGTAATCAGTGGTCGCCAGGATAAAACGGTGTCCCCGGGATGATGCTGGCTCAATGGGGCCGACTATGTCAGTCCTCCACATTTCGAATGGCCAACTAGCCAACGTCGGGTGCAGTGGATTCGGATGTTGGTGGATGAAGTCTCCATGGATCTGGCATGAGTGGCATTGCTTCGCATACTCGAGGCAGTCCTGGATCATCGTGGGCCAGTAATAACCCATCCGTTTAACTTTTAACTTCATCTTTGGGCCTGCTTGGTGAGAACCGCAAAGTCCGTCATGAACTTCCTGAACGACTCTTTCTGCTTCGTCAGGTCCCAAGCATCTCAGCCATCGAGAATCGAACGATCTCTTGTATAGAATATCGTTGACGAAAGCGAAAGATAAGGCTCGTTTCATGAGCCGATGTCTTGAGGATGCTTCTTCGGGCATTCGGTGGGACTTAAAGTAGTCTATGAAGACTTCCCTCCAGTCTTCGGCCTTCTCATGGTCTTTTATTTGTAGGGTCATCTGCTCAGTCGTTCCCTTTTTCCCGCATGATTCCGGAGATATTTCTGCCGGGGCGAGCACTCGACGGCTTTGTACCACGATTCTGACGTCATCGAGGTTCTCGTCAGCCAGTTCTTTAGCAAGTTTAGCCAACGCGTCTGCTTTGCTGTTTTCCGCGCGCGGTATGTTCTCCAAAGTATAGGAGGGAATTTGGGTCAATAGTTGTTGCACCCTTTCGCCGTACTTCACCAATTCCGGCTTGCACGTTTGATAGTCACCATTTACTTGACTGACGACCAGCTGAGAATCCCCGTATATGAGGAGGTCTTCAATTCCCATGTCGATGGCGATCTCGAGGCCTGCTATCAGAGCTTCGTATTCGGCTTCATTGTTTGTCCTCGGCTCTGTTAAGGAGAAGGCGAAGCGCATTATCCCTCCTTGTGGAGTTGCAAAGATGAGGCCTATCCCTGATTTGATCATTGGGATACCTTGTTTCTGTTTCTTTATGGAGGACGCTCCATCGAAATAGAGTTCCCATCGGGTGCTTCCGCCGCTAATCGCATCAAATGCATGTTCGTCCGGCAAATCGCAATTCAGAGGAGAATTGGCCGGTATCGGGTGCTCGGCGAGGAAGTCGGCAATGGCCTGGCCTTTCACTGCCTTGAGAGGTTGATACGTTATCGAGAACTCCATCAAGAGCAGGGCCCACTTAGCAAGTCGTCCCGTCAGTATGGCTTTCGACATCAAATATTTGAGAGGGTCCACCTTTGAAATAAGACGGACTTCATGTGCTAATGCGTAATGTCTAAGCTTTGTTACTGCGAAGATCAACGCCAGGCAGTGCTTTTCAATGGGGGAATAGCTGCTTTCTACCCCCAGCAGCACTCGACTTAAGTAGTAAAGTGCTCTTTCTTTCCCCTGATCGTTCTCTTGTGCCCATAATGCGCCTAAGGAACCTTCGAGGGCGGCCGTGTAAAGAATGAGAGGCTTTCCCTTCACTGGAGCAGCCAACACTAGAGGGTTCTGCAGGTACTGCTTGATCTCGTCTAGTGCACCTTGACATTTGTGATCCCAAACGAATGGGGTTCCCTTTTTCATCAGGTGGCTGTAAGGACGGCATTTGCCTGAAAGATTGGCGATAAACTGCCGGATGTACGCGAGCTTCCCTTGGAGAGACCGCAACTGCTTGAGGGTTCTTGGCGGAGGCATTTCCATGATCGCCTTAATCTTTGACGGATCTATTTCAATACCTCGGTGTCGAACGATGAATCCCAGAAATTTGCCCGAGGAGACTCCAAACGCGCATTTGAGGGGATTCATTTTCAAATTGTATTGCCGAAGGCGTTGAAATACAGTCTCCAGATGCTTTAAATGCTCTTCGTATGACATGCTCTTTACTACGAGGTCATCGATATAGCACTCGACGATGTCATGTATGAGATCGTCGAAGATCTTTGTCATGGCCCTTTGATAGGTGGCGCCAGCATTCTTTAGACCAAAAGGCATAACCTTGTAGCAAAATATACCCAAAGGGGTGCGGAAAGTGGTATGCTTCTGGTCTTCAGGATGCATCTTTATCTAATTGTATCCTGATGAACCATCCATAAAGGAGAAAACCTCGTGAATTGACGTGTTATCTATCATTAGTTCGGTTACCGGTACTGGGAAATCATCCTTTGGACAGGCTTTATTGAGATCCCTGAAATCCACACATATGCGTACCGTCCCATTCTTCTTCATTACAGGGACGATATTGGCGATCCAGTCGGGGTACTGGACTTCTTGGATAAATCCAGAATCGATCAGCTTCTTGACTTCGGCGTTGATGCTCATCTCAAGCTCGAGTCGCATCCTCCTTGGCGCCTGCTTGACTGGCTTGATATCTGGGGATATTGCTAATCTATGCACAGCAATCTCCGGATCCAATCCTGGCATCTCGGAGTAGTTCCACGCGAAGCAGTCTTTATGCCGTAGAAGCACGTTCTTTAACGCAGCCACCTTTTCTTCGGATAATAGCTTGCTGACAAATGTCGGTCGCGGGTCGTCTGCCGATCCCAACTCAATCTTCTTGAGGTTATCTGCAGTGGTATGTATACCATCTTCCAGTTCTTTCGGAGCGGGCGGAAATTCTGAGATCACCTCATCATCGCTGTTCTCAAAGCACCGGTAAAGGTCACCTACGTTCTCGGGCTCTTCCCTTAATATCGTAATCGTATAACAAGTGCGAACCCGCTCCCCGGACTGAGGTGGGCCCGGTTCTGCTCTTGCGGCCTTGGGCTCATGCTTTCGCGGCGGCGTTACCTTCCAGCCGTCGGATAAAGCGAATCTACCCCGTCGGTACTGGTCCTCGACCCAGTTCTTGAAGGTGAAGCAGTCTTCGGTAGGATGTCCTATGGTTCGGTGATAAGAGCAATAACTCGGATGAGAGACCTTGCTAGCTTGCCCAGGATGTCTAGACTCTGGAAGCGTGATCATTCGATGTTTTATAGCGAGGTTGAGTAACCTCTCCATCTTGTCTTGGAGGAAGGAATACGCTCGACTCATCTTCTTCACGAGGGACAAACCCGAGCCGCTTCTTGATTTATTTTCGTCTCTGCGTCGGGCCTTTCGCACAATGGATTGACGAGGATAAGCGTCTTTGTCTTTTGCAGCATGTTGAGATAGACGTTGCGTCCTGGCCTTCTTGTAGATGGCCATCTCGCGGTTGTGGTCTTCCTGAGCTCTCCGACCCATTTTCCTGATAGGCTTGTTCGTTCGTTCTTCAAACGACGGACTCGGTGCTTCAATCGCGGGGTCTAGTTTTAATGAAGGGTTGGCATCTCCTGACAGGGCGTCCTCTTCTTCATCAAAGGTATATATAGGGTAGCTGCTGTGAGTTCGTTCCCGTTTTCCAGCTCTTGCGTATCCAAGCCCGAGTGTTTCCATCTTCCCGTTGGGCAACTTGCGTTGAGTCCCGGGGACATCCCAAATCCTGTTGTAGAACCGAGCCTGCCGAACAGCCTGTTTTAAGGGTACTCCTTGGCGCTTCAATAGCTTCTTTAATCCGTCCGTATAGTATCTGGGCAGACGGATGGGTTGGAGCCTGTCGAGCGTAGTATCTGCGCCATGCGAGATCTCTTTCTCTATTTTCGACTCTGAGGATCGGTAAAATAGGATCACCTTCTCGCCCCTTCGCCTGGGAGGGACGTAAAATGTTTGCAGGTCCTGCACATTATGAGCCTGAAGCGCGTCGAGATCCTTGTAGTGTTCTCGCGGTACCATGGTGATTTGCAAACTATGGTCATCGCCAAGGGGTGCTTGTGTCGGCAGCCGATTGGAGAACACAGCATTAACTTCATCTTCTGAATCACTTCCGAAGACTAATACGGGGGCGGGTGTCCTCAGGTTGTTGCGTTGAGATGGCCCTGCATAAACTATCTCTTCCTCTTCTTCGGTATCGCTCCCGAAAACGGGGATGGTGGCGGCGGCTTTGTTCTCCGGCTTGCGACACCTTTCTGTATCCTCGAAATCTGGCAAAAAGTACTTCGCATCTTCGTATTTACGGACTTCGTTCACGGAAAATGGGTTTAACTCACCTGCTACGGTATACTCGAAACCATCCTTGAAGTACTTCATACACTGATGTTGTGTAGAGGGGATGATGTTGTACTCGTGTAACCAGGGACGACCGAGCAAGGCGTTGTAGCAGGTCTTGGCGTCAATGACATGGAATTTGATGTCTGTGACGAGAAGTCCGAAGCGTAATGTTAGTATCACGGATCCGAGAGTCCGTGACGATTGTGAATCGAAACCGGAGATAGTAATTTTGTCACGAGCGAGGTGTTGCACACTCATGCAGATTTCCTTCAACACCCGAACATTAAGGAGGTTGACGGATGATCCATTATCCACCAGGATCTTGCCTATCTTGATATCATGGCAGTATCCGGAGACATATAGGGGTCGGTTGTGGTCGCACGTCCCGAGAAGGAGGTCTTCATCACCGAAAGTGACGTCGGCCGTATGCACTTCCTCCAGTTCATCCTTCATCCTTTCAGTGGCGAGGAAGGCTTGGAATTGCTCGGGTTCTTGTAACGCCTTAATTAGTGAGTCTCGCGCTTCTTTTGATAGTAGGAGGGCATCGAGAATGCTAAGCTGAGAAGGCAGCTTCCTTAGGTGCGCGAGGATGTTATAGTCCACTTTACTCTTCCTAGGAGGGTCTTTGGCAGCCAGTTCTCTCGTGACTTGGTCATCTAAAGTGATATCTTCAGTGACCTTTTCCTTTCCCTTATCCTTTCTATTCCCGGGCCCGAGATTCTTTTCTGGGAGTGTGCGATTGCGCAGCTGAATGTTCTCGCAGATCTCCGATTCCTCCTCTTTCCCCAAAACGGATTCTTTAAAGAGAGGGCCCAGAGCCATTTCTTCGTCAGAGTCGCTCCCAAAGGTGAGAACTTGTGACCCCCTGGCGTTAACCATGTAACAGTTGCCAGTCGTTCTGTTGTGCCCATCGACAGTACTTCTTCGCTCCCGACGGCTCTTGCGTTTCATGCGCTTAACATGTTGCCGACGAGCGACATATCCTTGCCACCATATCTTAAAGGCGTCGCACTCCTCCGTGGGATGTGATATTCTCCGATGATATGTGCAATAGTCAGGGTGCGTCTCTACCCCATCGTGTGTGTTTCCTTCCGAGGGTGGTAGCTTCATTCCCATTGACATGGCTTGGGCAAACCTTTTCCTCGTCTTGAATATCTTCTTGTCTACTTCGGATGCCTTACGCTCTGGCAGGGGTAGTTCAACTCTTTCGTTCAGTTGCCCGCATTTGGCTCCTTCCGACGTGGTCATCTCACGCTCCTGGTCCGCTTTACATTTTAGACGAATCTCGTCTAGAAAAGCGTCGATCATTTCATCTGTTGGCCATGCGCGTTCTGGTACAGGCTCTGCCTCCAGTTTCCTAATGCCAGGATTTTTCCCATCATCGGTAAACGAGTGGGAGATTACATTACAACTCGCTACATATCCTTCGGATTCATCCGACGAGCTTTCTCCATCATCTTCCTCTTGAAAGATGTGGTTGAGGAACTCTTGCAGTGTGACAGGAGTTCGCGCCTTTTGATTGTATTCTTCCAGCGCGTCGATTTGCTTCTGCAAGTTCGTGTGCTCGTTTTCAAGCTTCACGGGCTTCTTGGATTTCCTCTTCTTTTTCTTCGAGGATTTCGACGGTTGGGCGTGAGTATTTGGGCCCTTATCGCGAATCTTCGTAATTGGGCGGGGCTTCAACATTCCTTTGATAATTTGAGGTTCAAGAGGGTCCTTCCATTCGATCGCAGGGCACGCATGAAGGTCTCTCAGCATTCTTTTGGTTTTAGTTGATAGCACGACCTCCCATGGAGCTTCTTCAATAAAAGAACATGTTGCCCCCGGTGTATCCGCTTTCCTAGGAGCATGCGGCTGTGGTGGGTTCACCTTCCATTTTTCGGACAGTACAAACTTCCCCTGGAGGTACTGGTCTTCAATCCATCCTTTGAAGACGAAGCAATCTTCAATCGGATGGCCTACCGTCTGATGGTAAGGGCAATAGTTAGGGTTATTCACCTCGGTGGGTTGCGACGGTCGCCTTGGATTTGGCAGGTTTATAAGTCTGTTGCGTATTGCCAGCTCGAATAGCCGTTTCGTCTTGTCCCGTGGGAACGAGTAGGGACGCTTCATCTTCTCATTATAATACCGACGCCTTTCCTCCAGTTGGTCTGCCGGTTTCGGGGCGTTAGGTTGCTGTTGGGCATTCGCAACAAAGGTTGCCCTTCCTTTACCCTTGTCATTCCGAGGTTCCGACTTCGGTGTAGGTGGTCTATGACCCATCTGGTCCATCTGAGCCAACTTGTCGATCAGAGCCTGGAATGTGGTTGGCTTAAAGAACATCATAAACTGGGAGATAGTTGCGTGAGGGTCTAGAGTTCCCACGAACATGCCCACCGCAGGTGCTTCCTCAATGCGTTGCTCACATCTCGACCACAAGTTCCGCCAGCGTATAGCGTACTGGACCCAGGTTTCGCCCGGTTTTACCCTGGCGTTAATAAGTGCAGTTATTGGAGTGCGTTCGCTGGCACTTGCGAATCGCTGAGTAAATAACAACTCCATTTCAGCGAACGTTTTGATAGAATCGTTTGGGAGTTCCGAATACCATTCGAACGCTGTTTCTGATAAGCTGCCCACGAACTGGCGGAGCAACAGTTTATCATCACCGCCGGTGTTACCGCAGAGGGCCCGGAACTGGGCGACATGTTGATGGGGATTGCCGGTCCCCTTGTACACGTGGAATTTTGGTATCGTGTAGCCTTGCGGGTATTTGATTTGGTCGTACCAGCTCGGATACGGTCGCCCCGTTTTCACGACTTGACCAGCTGCCTCAGTCGCGTGGTGAACCCGGATTTGCTGGGCTATGTAGTCAGCCAAGTCAGCCTTAGAGATTGCCTCCTCCTTGGCCGTTGAGAGGGCTGGTGGTGGATTTGACGTTTCTCCTCGGTCGTCTTCAAGAACGATCGGGGCATCCTCGGCGGGTAAGTCCTGCTGGATCATCATTCCTATTACATCTTGGAAGAGAAGGCCCATCCGTTGTATGTTGGCCGCTTGTTCAGCAGCCTCTTTGTCCCTTTTCTCCAGTGTCCGGCGAAGGAATTCAGCATCGGTTTCTTCCTCCCGGCGTGCGTCTGAGGACGTTTCTGGGTTTTCTTTTGGCCCGGTGAGCGCGGCCATAGCATTCATCATTTCTTGCAGCTTTTGTTGCTGTTCCTGGGCTTTCGTCACGGATCGGGTTAACGGTCGGTGGCCCGTAGAAGTGCGGCTTTCCTCTTTTCCAGAGGCCATGTAAACAGTGTGCACCACCATGCCCCCAGACTTGGGGCGTCTGGGCTTAGTGCTTTTAGCCGTCGTTGCATGCTGGGGGGTCTTCTCTGGCCTCCTCCTTTTATGAGCCAGTTGATCAACAGCCTTTTGGGGTTTAGCCTGGTGACCGGCTTCCGGTTGGATTTTCAGCTTCTTGTGTTGGCGGGAGAAGTTCGGATCGATGATCGAGTCCCGTGCCTGCCGCCAAACCTTATAGATTCTGGAAGACAGCCGTTGAGGAGATTGGGGCCGTTCTGACTCCATTTCCACAACCCTCTTTAACGGGGGAGGAGACCTCTTCAATACTGCAGTAGAAGAATTTCTTCGCACTTTATTTAGCATTTCGAAGCTGTTCCCAGTTGGAACAGCAGCATTAACTTCTGCCATCGGGACTGATGGAGTCAACCCAGATGGGGAGTTGCCCCCAGCCTTCCTCACTCGGCGCCAATGGCGACGTCGGGCGTGTCGAGCGGACGGTGTAGGGTCGGCGGTAAGAATGGTTTCGTTTTGCCCTCTGTCTGGGCGTGGGGTCGCAGCTGGTATTAGCCTGTCAAAGACCGATGTCCTTTGGGCAGTAGGAGCGAGAGCTGAAGCCGTTAATCTTGTAAAGACCGACCTTTTGGCCGGAGAGGTTGCCTTGACGACTTCCGGGATAGGAGCGGCCACTTTCTTAGAAGCAACCTTCTCTGAGATTGTAGGTCCCGTGATGGGTTTGCAGGATTTCTGGCCCAATCTAGAGAAGACCGAGGCGTTGACGTTGGGCGACTCGTTGAGAGGAGCCGCGGCAGGGGTAAGTCGATCAAAGACCGACTTCTTGGGAGCCTCCGTTGTCAGCACTGGAGCGGCAAAGTTTGTCGGCGGGACCATGGTCCCAAAGAACAATCCTGTGGTGGCGCGAGTGACCTGTTCCACGGGCATTGTGAATAGCGAGGCAGCTTGGGGTCCGTAGGCTATACCTCCTGGCGAGGCAGAGCGTTGGTTGCAATTGCAGTCTGAGCAGTTGGAGACTTTCACGGAAGTAGAAGCCATCGATCCTTTGCTTTCTGCAATAAGCCAGACGCCAACTCTTAGTATCTTGAAACCCAAGGGCAACCATTAGCGAACCGCGATTGGTTCGCGAGTCACGACACACGAAGTGTGGAGTGGAAAGAGGAAAAGGTCCCACCGGGCGTGCCAGAATCTGTTCCCCTCCGAAAGACGGCGCGACACCGCGTCTTGCCTGAGATTCAGGGCAGATGCTAATAGGTGCTATCCGTCCACCTCTTCGAAGATGCCAAGTTGATTTATGGCACCGCGTATCGAAGGTTTAGACGGATGCGTCCGATGTAGCAGACTTCGTCAGATTCCCCCTCGTTTGAGGGGGTTTTGATTGTGGGGACGCTCTTCCCTGCAGGCGCAAGCCCCTGCAGTTAATTACGCTACCGCATTGCGGTAACAACTTTCTCCTTCTCCAGATGGTCACTTCGTGTCGTGGGTGTCTGTTTTGTATTTTGTTGCCCGTGGATTGTTTACGGAGACTGAGTTATGTCGTCGCCCGTAGGGCGTGGACTAGTCCAAATCCGTATTATCTTAGATTTGGGTTTGGGGGGGTTTGGTTTGAGGATACGTCAGCCCTACTTGAGGCTAAGATCAACTCAAACGTTTGTTAAGGATACGTTAGTCTAACTTTGTGACTAAGATCAACTTAACGGGATCGTTTAGATCCGACAAAAGAGCGTTTGGACTCTAATGTTCCAGTTTAGGGACATAGTGGTCCATGAATGTATGGCCGTCGGGACCCGTCACCTCTCTGACGACGTTGAAGGATTACAACGACGGATGTCAGAGGAGTTCAAGGATGTACCCTCGAGCCAGAGTTAATTGGGGGGATTTATAGTCCACTCTGTTTGAAGGTTTAAGGATACGTTAGCCATCTTTGAGGCTAAGATCAACTTAAACGGGACCGTTTAGATCCGACAAAAGAGCATGCGGGGCTCTATTGTCCTAGTTTAAGGACATTACGGTCCATGGGTAGTTTAAGGACATTGCGGTCCATGGGTAGTTTAAGGACATTGCGGTCCGTTGTTAGTTTTAAGACATCTCGGTCAAGGTTAAGGACGTCGTAGTCCATGGGTTTAAGGACCCCACAGTCCATTGTTAGTTTTAAGACATCTCGGTCAAGGTTAAGGACGTCATAGTCCATGGGTTTAAGGACCCCACAGTCCGGTATGTGCTCTGGATGCTTCACACGGGTTCACTGCCGTGCTTGGCGAGGACCAGGCTCCGCTCTGGACGTTTCCCACGGGGTCAAAGAGTGACATTATCCGCGTTCCACGTAACCAGGAATTTGCATTAGACATGAGTTTAAGGACCCCACAGTCTGTATCAATGTGTGGTCGTCGGGACCCGTCACCTCTTTGAAGACATTGAGGGATTACAATGCCAAGTATCAAAGGAGTGAAGAGATGTACCCTAGAACCGGAGTGGATTAAATAGTCCTTGGCCCAATTTGGGATCAAGACCGATTAATTATGTTATGGGTCCATTGGACCAGTTAATCACCAATTGAGGACTTATGGCCATCTTGGGCTAAGTCCAATCAGGAGAGGCTTTGCCTCTATCCATTTGGGCCAATTGGGCCAAAGCCTAGTGTTAAACACTACAGAGCAGTCAGTGTTGAACACTGGGAATGGGGTTGACAAGTTAGTGTTTAACACTAAGAGAATATTTGGTGTTAAACACCAGCAACAATGTTTTTTCAGATTAGTGTTAAACACTAAGGTAATCAGTGTTGAACACTGCAAATGAAGATCTCAGATTAGTGTTTAAACACTAAGGTAATCAGTGTTGAACACTGCAAATAAATCTTTTTAATTAGTGTTGAACACTAAGGCCCAACAGTGTTTTAACACTGGGTTCGAGAGTTTTAATTTAGCGTTAAACACTAAGGCAAGAGGGGTCACGTGGCAGCACGTGAGAGCGCCCTCCCTTCATTTGTTCTGCTGAGATTATCGCGTCTTTCAGAGCATCACGTGCCATCACTTGATGGGCATTCAAATGCCTATGTATTAGAGCTTCTGCCGAGGTCACGTGGGTCACGTGGGGTGTTGCCTCAAAGGGGCTTTCTGTAGATCTCTTGGGGGGTCACGTGATGACACGTGACCCTGCCTCTAGGTATTTTGTTTAAAGGCTTTGTTAATCTTCTTTCAGGAATTAAATTCCTCGAACTGTAAATTTCAGAGGGATTAAATTCCTACTTCCTTTCGAAGACTTTGTTTTCTGGAATAGAGTTTAACTCTGAATTTTCTGTAGGAATTAAATTCCTCATATACGTGAAGGGCTGAATAGGGTTAAACCCTAATAAAAGTTTTTAAGGAGTTTAAACTTCCATCCTCTGTATGATTAAGGGAATTAAATTCCTGCTGTTTCAACAGAACTAAGTTCTTAATTAGGGTTAAACCCTGTTTCTTTTTTGTTCTGGAGGAATTAAATTCCCATAATATAGGGTCAAGCCTTCCTTTTATTTTAAAGGAATTAAATTCCTATAGTTCTGTGAGAATTAAATTCTCGTGCTTGCATTCCTTCTCCATGTTTTGGATCTGCATGGCAGGATCTCAACCCATTGAGAATTAAATTCTCAACCTTAAGGGGAGATGTGCACTTTGCAGATCCTCCATCAAAGAGAGAAGAAATATGTTCTTCTGTTTTTACATTATCAGAGTTAAACTCTGTTGAGAATTAAATTCTCTTTCTTTCAAAAGGCCTTCCCTTTCTTACCTAGGGTTTTTTGCAGAAGATCCGAGTCTTTTTCAAAGTATCAAAGCTCTTCTCCTTTTTTTCTTTTTTCTTCTCTGCGCATGTATATGTATGTATGTCTCTTGGCTCCTATTTATAGGAGAAGCAGCCGAATCAATCAGTTTTTTTGACGAATCTTCATTGAGATTTGATTTGCATTCATCATTCATTTTGGACCTTTGGATTATTAGGTGAATTTTATTCACCATTGGATTTTAAATCGAGAGATTCTCCCTTGTTGTTTTGATTAGATTTAAAGGGGAAATCTTTCCAAACCCGAGATTTTCCCATAGATAGACGATATTTCATCACCTCTGAATCTTTAATTTGATTGGTTCAAGATAGTTGCTTTCTTTCGGAAAGATTTGAATTTCCTTCAGAATTTAATTCTGTTAACACAATGGGCTTTGAAAGACGGTCACGTGTGACCACGTGACCCATGGTCACGTGTGGGCACGTGACCCCCTTTGGAATGAGCCTTTTCCTTTCTTTTGCGCTCTGTCTTCTGATCGCTGCCTAAGCGTCACGTGCTCACATGTGACCCCTGGTCACGTGTGAGCACGTGACCCTTGTTTGAACTCTTTTTCCTTGGTTCGTTTGGAGAACGAGTCTGCTGTCTTGAACGTCACGTGCCAACACGTGACCCTGGTCACGTGGGAACACGTGACCTCTTCTGAAGCCTTTTTCTTGACTTGATCAGGGAACTGGTGTGTCTTTGACGCTTGCATTTAAATGTCACGTGTCGCCACGTGACCCTGGTCATGTGGGAGCACGTGACTCTTTCTGAAGCCCATTTTCTTCAGCGTAGTCAGGAAACTGCACTTGACTTGATGATGCCTTTTAGGTGTCACGTGCCAACACGTGACCCCTTTTTGAAGCTTTTCCCAGAAGCTTTCCTGATTTTAAATCAGGAAACACCAGCGATCCCGACGGCCACTTGCATCCCAGCAACCATTCGGTGAGCTGGATAAAAAACGGACGGCCTCATATGGCGAGGGTGCATCGGAAGCGCTAACCAGCTTAGCCATAGCCCGAGGAACCCCAAAAAGAATGTTTCTTCATCAATTCCAGGAGTTGCAAGTTCTGTGAAAGAGACGACGGGGGTGTCGGGGAGAAAGAAATTTCTCTGATCTGCCTCCGCTGCCGGCTGGTTGTTTAAACCGAAACTAAAAGGATCGTCGAGTTTGGCAAATTTCGCGGCTTCCTTCGACGGGACTTTTGAGCGGAGAAAACGGGCGATGAAATTTGTGAAATTAACCCCACGACCTCCGGATTCGAGAAAAAGGTGCTCATAGATATTCAGCACCTTTATCAAACTTGGGAATTGGTGTTGAATAGCGTTTTTCGGGGTAAGACCCATTACCACTGATTCAGTGGCAAAGATGTACTCATCCGGAGGAAGCAGCTCCTCATAATGTTCTACCCTAACCGGTAAGCCAGAGACCTCTTCAAATTCCTCTAAAGAAATGGAGACTTCTCGGTCCAATAGAAAGAAGGTGTGGGTCGGAATATTCCATTGCTCCAGAAATGCCTTGACCCACCATGCAGGAGGTGTGGAATACTGAAACAAAGAAGAATAGATTACAGGGTACAATCCGAGTCTTAGCAGCTGTGACTTCTTTGCCGATAAGATGTATCGGGCCCACTGCAAATATCCGGCTGGGTGACGGGGAGTTAATCCTATGTTGTATGGCTGTCCCCAAGGGCGCGACTCGCCCTGACATATGCGCCGCCCTAGAGTATCCAAAGCCGCCACCGGCTGTACGGGTATTGCGGCCATAGAAGGCCGAAAGAGACCCTCTGAAGTCCAATTCACCTCCTCCATAGCATAGTTTATCGGGGGTGCATCTGCATAAGGGATCGCCGAAATAGGCTCTGAAGGTGTCGCGCAAGAAAAACTCCGACGACCTTTGATGATTTGGTTGTACCATGTTCCCCATAAGTGAAGGTTCTTCTGGTCAGGATCATGATCTTTGATCAGTGCAAACACTTCCCTATCCACGGGCGCTTCGGGGAATCCGCCTTCCGAACAGACGAACGGGAAAGAAGTGTCGAAAGACATAGTACCTGCGCGGAAAAGAATGAAATTTTCAGCCATCAATGCTACAGTTTAAGTTATATCACTAGGTACTTTAAATTCGTACCGCACTGCAATGCAGTGAAAAGGGACCAAAGGGGACCCATATAATCTGGATGATAACTCATCATTAATAAAACAGTCTCATCATTTGATGAGACTGTCATTAAATGAGAAAATCCTCAAAATATTCCCATTTAATGAGGGCCTCTCGGGCCAATGAGTAAATCTCCCATTGAGAGCAGTGCTCTACAACAGAGTGACATCTGTTAGCTCTGATGATGAAAGGAATAAAAATTCCTCAAGGAAAATCTTGAAGAGCCACGCTCTGTAAAATGATGGAATAACCCATCAGAAAACTTAAAGTAAAGATTTTAATAAATTAAAAATTCCAAGATCTTCAAGATCTGTGAACTCTAAGAGTTCTTCATGGAAGATGAACAGTATTCCAGTTCATGGGTTAAAATCGCCCTAAAAAAGATTAATATTTTAAGATCTATGATCTAAAGATGAGCATGGCTCTATTAATGGGTAAAACCCTAAAATATTTTAAGATCTATGATCTAAAGATGAGCATGGCTCTGTTAATGGGTAAAACCCTAAAAATATTTTTAGATCTATAATCTGAGAAGAGCAAAGCTCTATTAATAAGTTCAAATCTTACCAAAAATTGGGCAGGGTTTTGACTCTTAAGAATTCTTAAGACAAAGAGATATGCTCTGAAAGAGAATGAATTCTCAGAAAACAAGAAATAAGATGAACAAAGATCATCTCAAGGGCCAAAGGCCCTATTTATAGGCACTGAGAGCCGTTTCAACTTTTGAGTTGATCTAACGATAGAGATGCTGCCACCGCTGCACTCACGTGTAGGCCATGTGAGCGCAGCGGTGGGGGGGCATTTGTTTCCCCCAATCAGAGCAAAACTCTGTTCAAATTTCAAAATTTGAAATGAAGCAGCGCTTCATAACAGCGCCAAGTGCACTGCACTCTAAGTAGAATACCACGTGCAAAGCACGTGAGCGCTGGCACCAAGAGCACTGCACTCTAAACAGCGCACCACGTGCAAAGCAGGTGAGCACTGGCGCTAAGAGCGCTGCACTCTAAACAGTGCACCACGTGCAAAGCACATGAGCACTGGCACTAAGTGCGCTGCACTCTAAGCAGCACACCACGTGCAAAGCACGTGAGCTCTGGAACGTTCTCGGCCCTTGGATCAAAGATCCAACGAACATGATTAAAAATCATCAATTGATCAGAATAAAATTCTGTTGAGGAAACATTCCTCGGAATCTTTCCAAACAGGAAAGATTGTGCTCTGAAAATCAGAGCACCGTTGGATCAATGATCCAATCATTATTAAAAATCACCAAATTACAGAATATAATTCTGTATGGGAAAAGATTTCCCAATTTTATTAAAAACAAGAAGATTGCCTTCTGTAAATCAGAAGCTCTTGGATTAAAGAACCAACGGGGGAAACATCCCCAAATCAATTAGAGAAAATATCTCTTCAACCGATTCAACAAATCAGTCTACCCTATATAAAGGCCCCAAGACTTCAAGTCTCATATAAAGGAACCCCCCATAAACTTTGAGAAATTTTTAAAGACAGAGAGCAAGTTCTCAGAAGAAAAAGATTTTCTTCAAGGTAAAAAAAGAATAGAGAGATGAAATCATCTCATATAAAAAAAAGAATTTACTTCTTTTTCAAAGATCATAGATCTATAAGATCAAGCTCTTTCACAAAAAGAGATTAAAGTATCACATCATAAAAAAATAAGGGGAAGAACTTAATCTTCTTCAGATCATAGATCTATAAGACAAATTATCTTTCACAAAAGAGATCATAATATCTCATTATAAAATGGGGAGAGAATAATTCAATTCTCTTAGGATCATAGATCCATAAAGGCAGAGCCTTTCACCAAAAACATAAGAGATTGAAATATCTCCTATAAAAAATAAGAACTTTGTTCTTAGATCCATGAGACAAAGTCTCTTATAAGAGAGAGAATTTAATTCTCAGGGCGCAAAGCTACCTAAAAAGAGCCCTAGCGCTCCAATCAAAAAAGCGCTTCAGCGCTCCAAAACTAACGCATAGTGTTGCAGAGCCTTAGCGATCCAAATTTCACAAGAAGCGCTATGTGCTCATTGTCTGGCGCATAGCACCAAGTGTGCCACGTGCTCCTCACGTGTGCGCTACTTAACAGAAGCGCTTTGCGCTCTTTGACTGGCGCTCAACGCCAAGCGTGTCACGTGCTCCTCACGTGTGCGCTACTTAAACAGAAGCGCTCTGCGCTCATTATCTGGCGCACTGTGCCAAGCGTGCCACGTGCTCCTCACATGTCCGCTACATCACAAGAAGCGCTCATTGACTGGCGCACAGCACCAAGCGCGCCACGTGCTCCTCACGTGTACGCTAAAAGAACATAAACTGTTCTATAAATAAAGCCCCAGAGCTATAATAAGTGCTCAGCACTCAATAAAAGACAAAAAGGCTGTCAGAACCCAAACCAATGCTCAATATTGTTAAATGTCTAACATTTCAACTAAATGGGCCGAGCCCAAAGTGGCCACAGAATCCTACCTCAGATTAATTGAGCCCATATGCTCATAAATCTTTAACAGATCTTAGTCCAAAACTTGACTACAGATCTCCCAACCAACATTGGTTCAAGGGTACATCTCTCTATACCTCTGATATACGTCGTTGTAATTCCTCAACATCTTCAGAGAGATGGAGGGTCCCAATAACCAATAACTTTTGGTGCAACCAAAACCACACAGACTATGACGTCCTTAAATTACATGGACTATGATGTCCATAAACTTCTGGATCACAAAGTCCCTAAACTAAAACAATAGAGCCCAAATGTTTTTTTGTTGGATCTAAATGATCCTGTTAAGTAGATCTTAGTCAAAAATTAGACTAACGTATCCTTAATAAATGTTTAAGTTGATCTTAGTCTCAAATGAGATTAACGATCCTTAAACCCAACCCAAACCCAAATCTAAGAAAATACGGATTTGGACTAATCTACGCCCTACGGGCGACAACATAAATTAGTCTCCGTATACAATCCACGGGCAACCAAAAACAAAACAAACACACATGACATGAAGTGACCATCTGGAGAAGGAGAAAGTGGTTACCGCGATGCGGTAGCGTAATTAACTGCTGGGGCTTGCGCCTGCAGGGAAGAGCGTCCCCACAATCAAAAACCCTTCATCATGAGGGGGAATCTAACGAAGTCTGCTATATCGGACGCATCCGTCTAAATTTTCGATACATGGTGCCATAAATCAACTTGGCATCTTCAGAGAGGTAGACGAATAGCACCAAATAGCATCTGCCCCCAAAATTCAGGCCGGATGTCCCAATGTCCCGGTCGCGTCTTTCGGCGGAGAACAGCAGCTACCCTGCTCGGTCTGTCCTTAGCAGACCACTACTTGGGTTCTTTAACAAAGCGATGTAAATTCTTCTAAATTCTTTTTATTTAAATAATAAGAAGGACACGATATAGCGTTGCAAAAGGGAGAATTTTATTCATTCAAAATGTATTGTAGGCTCCTCAGCCTTACATTGCTTAAAAAAAATTACAACAGCGGGGGAAGGGGGTGTAGGAAACATTGCTTGTGGTACTCCGAGTATATTTCCGCCAGCCGAGCCCTTGCCGCCTCGGGCCCCTGCCTCTGATGTTGTCCGCGAACCCTCGTGGCCACGGACGGGCCAGAAAGCTCTACGGGCGGGCACCCATTGGCGAGATGCCTCAATTGGTAACACTCAAAGACGAGTGCCACCGATCAATCCCGCCGACTCATCGAGATCAGGCCGAAGCGGCATAGCAATCTCAGCTTACCAACCGCCTCATCCTTCAGTTGCTCGTACAGAGGGTTGTGCAGCTCCGGCGACGCCCTCCAGATCGAGTACATCAGCAGCTAAAGAAGGGGCGATCGCCGGGGAAGCAGTCGGCCGAAATGGTCCTCCACACGCCGGATCACCGCTTGCCGCGTCTCCTCGGAGCACAGCTGGTCATATAAGTATATGTCCTCGAAAGAAATGATCTCAGGGATGGAGAAAGGGAATTGATCCATTCTGACGTTTTGAAGATGGAGAAAAGAATGATCAACACGCCTATCTGTTTTATATCCCCAAAGCGCCCCCAAGAGTCCAATATTCGCTCGTTTCCTCCAATGTCGTACCACCACGCGGCGGATATCCCGCCTTTTTCGGCGAACCGAAATCGGAACGACGCGGCTCCTACGCTTCGCCTTCCCCCATGCGTTCATAACACGTATCGCCCGCGACAGTCCTCTTCCCGATGTTCACTCACCAAGGAAGGTCGGATAGAATCCCGCAAAACCGAACAGCTACCCTACCCGGTCCATCTTTGGGTGGTAATCTCTTACACCACGACGCTAAGGATCAAAGCCCTCACCAAGAGGCCAATGAGTAGCTACCCTGATCGGTCCATCCTTGGCTGGTAATCTCTTACCCAACGACGTCGAGGATCAAAGCCCTCATCAAGAGGCCACCGAGCAGCTACCCTGCTCGGTCCGTCCTTGGCTGGTAATCTCTTACCCTACGACGCCAAGGATCAAAGCCCTCATCAAGAGGCCACCGAGCAGCTACCCTGCTCGGTCCATCCATGGCTGGTAGTTCACTACCCACCGACGACAAGGATCAAAGCCCTCACCAAGAGGCTACCGGGCAGCAACCCTGCTCGGTCCATCCATGGCTGGTAGTTCACTACCCACCGACGCATAGGATCAAAGCCCTCATCAAGAGGCTACCGGGCAGCAACCTTGCTCGGTCCATCCATGGCTGGTAGTTCACTACCCACCGACGCCAAGGATCAAAGCCCTCGCCAAGAGGCAACCACGCAGCAACCCTGCTCGGTCCATCCATGGCTGGTAGTTCACTACCCACCGACGCCAAGGATCAAAGCCCTCATCAAGAGGCCACCGAGCAGCTGCCCTACTCGGTCCATCCATGGCTGGCAGTTCACTACCCACCGACACCAAAGATCAAAGCCCTCATCAAGAAGACACCGAGCAGCTACCCTGCTCGGTCCATCCCTGGCTGGTAATCTCTTACCCCACGACGCCAAGGATCAAAGCCCTCATCAAGAGGCTACCGAGCAGCTACTCTGCTCAGCCCATCCTTGGCTGGTAATTACATACCCCACGACGCCAAAGATCAAAGCCCTCATCAAGAGGCCACCGAGCAGCTACCCTGCTCGGTCCATCCTTAGCAGGCAACTCCTTGCCCAACGACGCCAAGGATCATAACCCTCATCAAGAGGCCATCAAGCAGCTTTCCTGCTCAACTTCCTATACGCCTTTTATAAGCGATCTCCACCTCGACTTCGGGGCTATGGAGATACCAACCTTGCACCGGTCTTTGCATACTTGACAAATGGTTGAATTCAACTCGACGTGCGATCGCTAGACGAAGAACCGACCTCCGGCCTAACACGTCATGAAAGCAGTACCGCGCAAATAAATTTTTTACCACAAACAAAGGGAAAATGCGCACGCAAAGAACACTGCAAAAAAAATTTATTCATAAAGTCGGAAGTCTTTATAGAGGTTATGGGCTCCCCAGCCTTACAAAAACGTCTGGAGGCTTACAAAATTTCAGCGCAAAAAGAAAAAATGAGGGTGAGGAGGTTCAGGCCTCGGGGCTGAGGAGAGCCTCGATGAGCTCCGCATCCACCACCACGACCGGGGTTGCATCTTGAAGGTAGGCGCCCATCGCAGGAGCCTCGGCGCCGGGAGCCGGGGAGACCGACTTCTTCCCAATGCTCCTACCGGGGGCCTCTCCCCTTGCAGCACTTCCGGGGGCATTCCCCTGCACATCATCCCCGAGAGGGTACTCACCCCGGAGCTCGCCGTCAGGAAACTCCGGCATCAGGGCCTTGACGGCGTCGAAGGCGTCGTGCCAAACGACGATAGCGGCTCCAGCGAGGTCGGTGTAGTACTGGTCCGACTTCTTGTAGCTCTCCACCGTCTTCGACACTCGGAGCTCGGACGCCTCATTCCCTCCTTCACCGCTTCGTTCTCCCTCCGGAAGGTGTTCACCGTCTTTCTCAGGGTGGCGACAAACACCTTGGAATCTTCCAACTTAGCATCGGCGGATCGGGCGGCCTCTCGGCACTTGGCGATCTCCCGATCCTCGGCCGCCACCTGGTCTTCGAAGGCAGCAACCCTCTCCATCGCCGCCTCCAGCTCCAGCCTTGAGCTCTGCTCCAGCGAGGAGAACTCGCCTGTGGACCGCATCGCCGGGGCAATTTCCTCATCCTCCATGTTGACGACGAGGGCGACGTGCTGGAGGACCTGAAGAAAACAAAGGAGGGTTAAAAAGAAATGGGGGACACCTAATCTCGCGAACAAAAATACTAAATGAAGACCCGAATGGGGTGCGAACACTAACTTGCACGGCCTCTTGGGCTATGGCCGCCATTTAGGCCCGGAGGGTCCCCCGAGGGATTCTGCCCTCGGCCGACCTTTCCATCTCCGAGAGCAGGCTGTCGGGGATGGAAAGCCCTGAGGGCACCTCGAAGTGAAGCTCCCCATCATCCACGACGATCGGGGAAGCCGAGGAGCGGGGCGCCGTCCTATGGAACCTCTTGAGGAGAGACGTAGGGGAACCAGTCTCACCTCCAACCTCCGGAGCCTGGGGCTCTTGCTCCCGAGCATATTTTCGGATTGGCGCACGGCTGGACTCCGGGGCCCGAGGTGCGCTTGCGCACCTGGATGGAGCGGCCGCCAGTGGAGCCGGAACTGATCATGGGCGAGAAGGGCCGGCACCTCCGGACTTCTTCCCCTTCTTCTGTTCGACTAGGGCTGCCCGAAATTTGCCTAGGTCTATGGGTTCTGCATAAGAAAAAAGTACAAAGGAGTCAGCAATGCCAGAAAAAGTGAAAGAATACACAAGTCTAAACAGGTCGCCTGAAAACTCCTAACTTACCCGCGAACTGGGCGGAGCTGAGCCCGGCCCAACTGAGGGCCTGCTCAGACAGCAACACATCAGCCCGGGAGAGGGGCTCCCACTCCGACACCGCCACCGCGTCAGGATCATTCGACCGCCTCACCCGTGGGCAGTTGGCCCTGTGCCACTGGATGGGCACAGGCCAATCCTCACCCTCAGGCGGCCCAACAAACAAAAACTTCTTCTTCCATTCGTGAATGGAAGAAGGTACTACGACAACCCCCGACCCGGCAGCATCTCCCCGGTGTTTCCTAAAAGAGATGTATATCCAGCTCGGCTCGCCCCTGCGAGTGCCGGGGTGGTTTTTGTAGCAAAGAAAAGAAACGAGAAGGCTCCGGCTGAAAGGGATCAGACGTAATTTCAACCGGACCAGGAACCCAAGAAGAATCCTCTAAGAGTTCGGCTCTAACTGGCCCGGAGCTAACTCAAAACAATTCAACGCCGCACTCACCTCGGGGGAGAAGGGCAGGCGCATCCCGGCCCAAAAGGCTTCCAGGTACAAGGCAATCTCCTTGCCCCGTACCTGGTCTGCCCTCTCCCCCTCCACGGCCAGACGAAGCGAGTAGCTGGGAGGAATGTGGAAATGAGTCCGGATGGTGGCGAGCTCATCCGCATGCCTCAACATGGATGACGCGCCAAGAGCATCCATGACCTACACTCTGGGGACCGCCCCCGTCGTACGACCCCGGGAAGCATGACTAACCCTAACTTCCCGAGGGGACTCCGACTCAGACGAGGAAGAGGAAGAGGCAGAAGAGGAAGAAGAAGAAGAGGAAGTTGCAGAAGACTCCCTAGACTCTACCCGGACTATTTCTACAGACTCCTCGGTAGAAGACATCTAACCTGATCAAAGGGATGAGTCCTCGGGAGAGAAAACGCAAAGAATCCGATCTGAGGAGAAGAGCGCCGAGCTAACACGACTAGGGATGAGGAAATTATGGTGAGTATTGGGGTCGAAAATTGCACCCCGGTTGACCGAGTCAAAGTCAAGGTCAACCCCAAGCCAGGTGGGCCCAAGCCCAGATCAAGTGGCTTCATGCCCGAGTCGAGCCCGAACAAGAAGTGGCCGGCCTCCCCCATGCCGAAAAAATAAATCATGTAATAAATAATGTTTTGATGTAATCTTTATGGGCAAAAATCCAAATTTTTGTAAAGCCCATGGCTTATGTGCAAAAGAAATGAGCACATGAGACATGGAATGGGCAAAATGCCATTTTATAAAGCCCAAGGGGCTATATGTAAATGTGTAAGCCTATAAAAGGCAACATGATGATGAATAAAGTATACAACTTTTCATTCTCTAAAACTCTAGGGTTTGTGCCTCATTCCCTTTTCTCAAGGTTCTAAACCTTCTCCCTTTTTGTTTGAATTAAATCAAGAGTTTAACTCTTCCTCTTCCAAAAATAAATAGTTTTTCATCACAAAACCCACAAAGGGGAGCTCAGATCTTCCATTAGATCTCAAAAAGGGGATATTTTTAAATCTCACCCCCTTTCTTCAAGATCCGGCCAACCAGAGGAAGAAGAAGGAGACCCATCTCCAGAAGTCCCATCTTGGGAAGATCCAGGGCCAAAGGAGAGAGAAACAAAGGGGCCCCCTTTGATCATTTCTAAAGATTTTTAGGAGTTTAAGTCCATTCAAGATCTGTTGGAATTCAACTCCATAAATTAATCTCTTTTTAGGAGTTTAACTCCAGAAGTCAAATCGGGAGCACATCTCCCAGTACAGGGACAAAGTCCATTTTTCTGTTGACGCCCAGCGCCCGCGTGCCAAGCACGTGGGGCACCCAGCGCCCAGCACCTGCATGCCTAGCACGTGAGGCGCTGGCCCCCACGCGTCCTTTAGACACTTTTTCCCCTTTTATATATATGTATATATGTATATATACATAGATACACACACCCACACTCTCCACAACACTGTCCCTGTTAGAAAAAAATTTCTAACGGGGCGCTGCCCCACACCCCGCAAGGGGGCTGCTGGCCCCCTTGACCCCCTGCCCGCTATCCGGGTAGCGAGATTCCCGTAAAAACTCTGTTGGACCCCCGATATATCCAAAACTCTTTCAAAACACACACACTGCATATTGAGCTTGCATGAATAGTTGACTCATCAATCGGAGGTTTTCTCGCTCCAAAGACGAGGGGTAATTAACGCCAGCTTAGTCCGCGGCTGTCGGAGATTCGAATCCCCACAATCAATAAAACCCCCGCCTACCCTAGGCAGGGGGAATTTGTAATGCGCCTGACAAGCACGCATGTATTCCCATCTCAATGGGGTGACGAAAAACACCCTACGGTGAGGTATGGGCCCTGATGGGGATCCCACCTCTATTTATAGCTGTCGACATACACATCCTACGGCTCCGATCGCCTCCCGCCAAAAAAACGCTTCGCAACCAACGGCCGACAATATTCCTCCTGTCGCACTCACATCGGGCGCATCCCATCGGGCGCGGGAACACTCGCGGCCCGTCTCGTCAGCCAACTAGCGCCAAACACGTGGGCTGTCGCTTCGACGAACGTATGCACAAATTGGCTCTTCCTCTTTAATGCGAGATCTTTCCCCTGAACCGTTGACGTCATCAAGAAAATACGACTAATTGCCCGGGAATACGCACCAACGATATCTTCAAATAAGAGCTCACCCCGGGTGACCGGTCAGACCACTCTCGACCCGACCCAGGAACAGATCGAGACGAGAGTGGGGGGCTAATGATGATACCCGATATCGGTGACTCCCCAGATCATGACCCATGGCAGATGACGTGTCCCAGAGCTTACAAGAAAGGATCAAGAACGGTACGTTGGAAGCATACCCGGGCCTGCGACCCGAGGATGTTACCGACCTTCGATGGCCTTCCAGACCACCCCCAGCTCACCTCCGAGCTATCACAGAACCAAGATGCCTTGCCCTCCCGCTCGTTCCCGAGCCTCCCGCCGAGCTTATCATCCTCGGTCTCACCGACCGACCCACAACATCAATCACAGGCGCCTCCGCCACGGTTCCGCGAATCTCGCCAGGCGCGAGATATCCACCGCCCATGATCCCGCGTTCCACGCCATCACGATCCCCCATTAACGAGCATATCTCGTCATTAATGGGGGATCTCGCCTATCACACGGGCGTAACGCCGGGGGCGTAACGGACGATGTGAATCTCGTGCCCGCCTGCCCATTGCTGCCATTATATAAACCCCTCTCCCAGACGACTCAGGTAAGCCATTTTCACCCCAATAGGCCGTTACTCTGCCAAAATAGCCCGTCTAACTTGTTCGTGAAGAGCTTATGAAGGAGGCACACAGTTCAGCTTACTCTGTACATCCAGGAGGCACAAAGATGTACCGAGATATTCGACAGCATTTCTGGTGGGAAGGCATGAAACGGGAGATTGCTCGCTTTGTGGCTAAGTGCTTGGTGTGTCAGCAAGTTAAGGCTGAATATCAACGGGTTGCTGGTTTATTGCAACCACTTCCGATTCCTCAGTGGAAGTGGGAACATATAACCATGGATTTCGTGACGGCTTTACCGCGGAGTCCAAAGGGCAACAATGCAGTATGGGTGATTGTTGATCGGTTGACCAAGGCAACTCACTTTATTCCTTTCCGGGTTGGTCAATCAACAGAGACTTTGGCAGAACGGTACATGCAGGAGATTGCAAGATTGCATGGGGTACCGGTGAGCATCGTGTCCGATCGGGACACTCGGTTCTTATCACACTTTTGGCGGAGTTTACAGGAAAGTTTGGGGACTCGATTGAAGTTTAGCACAGCTTATCATCATCAAACTGATGGTCAGTCGGAGAGAAAGATCCAAACTCTTGAAGATATGTTGAGAGCATGCATGTTGGACTTTAAGGGTTCGTGGGAGGATCATCTACACTTGGTGGAGTTTTCTTACAACAACAGTTTTCAGGCAACTATCCAGATGGCTCCGTTTGAAGCTTTGTATGGTCGTAAATGCCGTTCACCTGTTTGTTGGGATGATGTCGGTGAACGAAGATTGTTGGGACCAGATTTGGTGGTGCAGACAGTTGAGAAGGTTAACACTATCAGAAAGCATATGAAGGCAGCTCAAGACAGACAGAAGAGTTGGGCTGACACGTCAAGAAGACATCTAGAGTTCGCCGTGGGTGATTTGGTATTCTTGAAGATATCACCGACTAGAGGGGTGATTCGTTTTGGGAGTCGAGGAAAGCTTAGTCCTCGATTTGTTGGACCCTTTGAGATATTGGAGCGTGTTGGAGAGGTAGCGTACCGTTTGGCGTTACCGCAGTCCTTGGCAGGTGTGCACGAAGTGTTTCATGTATCTCAACTACGAAGATATGTTCGAGATGAAACACACGTCTTGGATCATTCAGAGTTAACAGTACGGGAAGACCTGACTTTTGAAGAGCGACCGGTTGAAATCGTGGATCGAAGGGAAAAGGTTCTCAAGAACAAGGTTATCCCCCTTGTGCTTGTTTCTTGGGGAAATCGATCGCATGAAGAGTCCACTTGGGAACGAGAAGATGAGATCCGACAGAAGTTTCCTCACCTTTTTCTGTAGTCTTCTATCTTGTATTCTTAGAATTTCGAGGACGAAATTCTTTTTGTAGTTGGGTATGATGTAACACCCGAGCCCAATACTACTATTTTCTGTTACTGTTTGAGCATTAATGTGGTACTCAGTTCATTTAGCCTGCCTGTTTGTCACTTACTGTAAAATTTTATCTGGCAAAGTCATTTCTGCATATAACAAATTTTAGCATCTAAAATAAAACTAAAAATATCTATCTTGGCCTACTCGACACCCCTAGCCTCATGGTAGCGTCCGTGCATCAAGTTCTCGTCCCGTTCGGTGAAACGAGCGAGTTTGGACGGCTACGCGCGCGTACAGGTGTCCGTCTTGGGGGTATGCTTTTTAATCATAAAACACTCAATTTCAAAATTTGGAACCCGCTTAAAATCCTATTATTTAAATTTCGAATTTTTGGACCCAACCCGGGCGCGATTTGGAAATATTTTATTTAGCGCCAAAATCCAAATTTAATATAATATTTAAAACCATATAATAGTTCGTTAATATATAATCTTACTGTTATTTAAATTCTTAAAATCTTTTAAATATTCTTTTAAAATCTCTGAATCCTTCTCCAGCCAATCGCGAGGGACTTAAACCCCCGTGGGCCCCTCATCCAATTTCTCCTTCTCTCTCTCTCTCTATTCCGTTCTCTCTCCCCCTCGTATCTCTTTCTCTCTCTCTCTATCTTTCTCTATCTCTTTCTCTCTTTCTCTCTCTCCCTTATATATATTTCCCCCCCATAATATTTTCCAGAACGCGAGAGACGAGCAGAACCCATCGAGCCTCAACCCTAGCCGCCTTCACCGTCGCCGCCGCAGCCCCGACGCCGGCGCCAACGTCACCGTCACCCTCGCCTCCGCCTCCTCCTCTCAACCTCAACCCTGTCTTCTCCCCGCGCACCCTGCACGACAGCGGCCACCGGCAGACTTCCCTGCAGTCGCCTGAGACGTCACCGCGACCCCCTGCGCCGCCCCTGGCCGTCGCCGACAAACCCCGACCACCTCTAAACACCATGTAAGTGTCTCTCCACCTTTCCTTTCCTTTCTTCTTTTTCCAGAACTGAAAACAGTTGCTGGAAGTTTCTGCAGATCGCCGGAGATGCCGTCCTCGCCGCCGTCGATCTCGCCGTCGTCGCTAGTGCCCTCTGGACCAGTAAGTATTCCCCCATCTTCTTCTTCTCTGGTCATTTCCTTCTTTCCAAGATCTACACCCATTCGAAACCCTATTTACTGTTTTTGTGCTCGCCGGAATCCGGCCGTGCCGGCGACGTGTCCCGACGATCCAGCAGAGTACTCTGACCCGTGTGGTCCCTTGGTTCGTCGTTTGGGTTCAATCCGTGAACCGTGCGTCCGTCGCGTGTTTCCCCGCCGATATTACGTTCCGTTTTTCCCGGTTCGCGACCCGTCGAGGCAAGTATCCCTTGCTACATGCTATACAATATATTTATATATGTTTTGACACACTAAACCTGTAAAACTTAACTTGGTATAGTCGTTTTCCCATTTTGGTTGCAATATGGCATTATATCATTTTACAGTTAACATAGAATTTACAGCTTGCCAATTTAAACCTAATAACCAAGTTTACCTGTTTAAATCACATTTTACTGTTTAATAGATGGTAGCACTTACCCATGTAGTTCTATTACATTCGGACATTCGTATTCAAAGGCTTGATATAGCTGTATTGCATCGATACCTAAACTATTGCACCGCTAAGGGTGCTCAAACCTGTTAATATAATTAAACGGCTGCATTGTATTACTGCACTCTTGTGATTAAATGAAACTGCTTATTATTATTTAATTCATTGCTTATTTCCTTTTATTAATACCCTGTTCGATTATATATCTGATTGGGAGCACACTCACGATATTGTTTACATCTTGACCTGACATGGCTACACATATATATATATTGATACACCTGATATGGTACCGTATACTGTTGACTTGACCTGATGTACCATGACCCGACCTGTTACCTGATCTCATGCCTAATGCCAACAAACCTGACATGTAGTCCTCATGGAACGTTCCTGTTGTCTATCCAGACAAACCTGCTTTTACCTGATCCTATGTTGGCATTAGTTCTTGATTACTGAATACCTGACTTGACTTGCACATATAACTTGGGGGTATGGGGAAATCAAAGGTGAAACCTGACTTGTAACTCGACAGTTCACTACCTGTCCTGAGTGTACACATTCCTGTTTTGTGTCTAGCGGCATGTCTCGGTTTCAGCCGAGAATATTGTGGCCGTGGTCCCGGGTATGTACGGGATACTATCGAGTGTACACATTCCTGTTTTGTGCCTAGCGGCATGTCTCGACTGCAGCCGAGAATATTGTGGCCGTGGTCCCGGGTATGTACGGGATACTATTGAGTTATATCGACGATTCATCAATTGATTTCAAAGACTTTAGACTAGAAAACCTGATAGAACAATTTAGTTACCCACTACACACTACCTGCACTGCTTGTTTCACATTATTGCTTTATTCATGTTTATTTTGCATTGCCTGTTACATTGTTCATATTGTATTACTGGTTGACGTGACGCGCTGACGTCTGGGTTTTGCATGGCCCAGATTCTGTACCACTGTCGCAGTCCGAGCAGGAGTACTTCAGCCAGCAGGCTGAGTTGTGAGTTCAGTAGTGGTTAGTTTTATTTCCTGCATTTTTTTTCCTGATGTGAGCCCGCATTATGGGACATACCTTTCAGTTATTTGTATTGGATCATTTGCTTCCGCATTTATTTATTTATTGACTCTTGTTATTCTGGATTATGGACATGTTTTAGATAGTTTTGTCTTGTTCTTGATATCTCTACAGCCGTAATGTGACTGTGGATGGATACTTCCTACCCACAGGTAGCATGGTTGGCTGTGTCACGTGCCCAATCTAGCGTACTCTGGGAAGTGGGGCGTGACATGTTTTTTTTGTTATCAGAGCCATAGGTTAGTTGGGTTGATTCTTTTGTAGTTGGGTATTGTACCCAATACACGAATCAGAATACCCGTGTTAGGAAACATGTCCTGCCACTTTGCCGTTTACCATTCTTGAATCACATTCTTCCTGATTATATCTTTTACGACGTGCAAACTTACTTTGCATGTCGACTCGAAAAACATGATTTTTTGTTATCTCTAGGACTTAGGCGACTTGGGTGGAGTTAAGTAATTGTGGCTATGATACCGCGGCATAGTTACAATGCAGTACTCTATTTAAGTATCTTGGAGTTCTAGCCTTGATCTATATATTGAATCTATCATCATGCTAATGTTGGGTGTTTTTGATTTCAGGAATATGGCAGATAAGAATTTCAAGACGTACCAGAGGCGTGTGGACGAAGCCGCCATGCTTGGAGTGATAAGGGGAATGCTGGAGAATCAAAAGAGACAGACCGAGCCGATCCAGCAGCAAGCAGATTCATTTCAGGAAGGTTTGCAGATCGTTCAGCAGTCTGTAAACAACGTTGGAGCTAAACCAGTTGACCGAGTAGGGACCGTGGCAGATTTCAGACGTTTGGGTCCGTCTACATTCACTGGTTTAGAGGAGCCGTTGCCAGCCGAGCAGTGGCTAGTTGACACGGAGAACTTGCTGATTGCGGCACAGATTCCAGATGATAAAAGAGTTGACGTGGTACGCATTCAGTTAGTGGACTACGCCCGAGAGTGGTGGTTTGTGGAAGAGACCCGCTTGCCCAAGCCGATCAAGTGGGCGGATTTTTCTAAGAGTTTCCTGGAGAAGTTCTTTCCGCGGACTGCACGGGAGGAAATGGAAGAGAAGTTTATTGGGCTAAGGCAGAATGGAGCACCCGTGGACGTGCATGCAGCAGAGTGGACGAGACTCAGCAGATTCGCTGGACCTTTAGTCGCCAACAATGCAGACAGGGCACGAAGGTTCATGCGCAGCTTGGACGTGGAAATCCAGAGGCAGATCGTCTCCCTGGGTTTGACCACTTTCTCACAAGTACTTGCGGCAGCTCGGGAACAACAGAGTTTATCTGGGATGAAAGGGAGCTTGCAGCAGACAGCAGTTGCGGCCAGGAAGCCCGCATTCGTACCCAACCGAGCTCATGGTCGTAAGGGTATTCCAGTGGACCGTCGAGGTGTAGCACCAATGAAGAAGCCTGTGATCGTTGATCGAAGAAAGAGCATGAATTGTAACTACTGCAATTTACCTGGCCACATGCAAAAGGATTGTCGAAGGAGGCTGGGACTCTGTTTGGTTTGTGGAGCGGCAGATCACGCCGTTAATGCTTGTCCGTCGAAGCTTTGTACGAGAGATGATTTTCAGAAGCCTCCGCAGAGACCGTTCCAAGGGCAGAAACAGCTGACTCAAGGACCTAATCAGGCTCGAGCTTTTACCTTGACAGCTGAAGAAGCCAAAGCATCAGGAGAAGTGGTTTCAGGTACTTTACTCGTTCATGGTTTTCCCGCATTGGCATTATTTGATTCTGGTGCATCCCAATGTTTTATGTCATCCAAATTTATAACTACACACTCGATTACCTCCACGACCCTGTCTAGCTTCTGGGACATACACACTGGGAATGAGAAAATCATAGCTAGTAGGGAGTGTAGAGATTGTACAGTTGTTGTGTGCGGACGGAAACTCTTTGCAGATTTCTTGGTGATTGATACGGGCAGCTATGAAGTCGTCTTGGGAATGGATTTTCTTGGCACTTTCCATGCTCACATTGACTGTAGAGCAAAGGAAGTAATTTTCCAGATTCCCGGACATCCCGAGTTTACCTTCACTGGAGGAAGCAGTTCTGTCGGACCAGTCGAGTTTAGGGCTAGGCCGACAAACAATATTCTTGTAGCAATGGAAGTTGATAGTGGTGAAGAGCCGGCGGTTGTTCGCGATTTTATGGACGTATTTGAAGATATATCGGGTTTACCGCCGAAGCGAGGCGTGGAGTTCGCAATTGATCTTATTCCTGGTGCAGCGCCAGTATCTAAAGCGTATTATCCAATGGCACCAGTAGAATTGGAAGAAGTTAAGAAACAGGTTGCTGAATTGCTTGAGAAGGGTTGGATTCGAAGCAGTAACTCGCCTTGGGGAGCTCCAGTTCTTCTAGTAAAGAAGAAGGATGGCACGAGAAGGATGTGCATCGACTATCGAGAATTAAACCGGGTGACTATTAAGAACAAGTAACCAATCCCTCGCATTGGAGAACTTTTTGAGCAGCTTAGTGGCGCGAGGGTATTCTCGAAGCTGGATTTGCGATCCGGATATCATCAAGTTTGAGTGAAAGCAGAAGATATTTGCAAGACGGCGTTTCGAACTCGGTATGGACATTACGAGTACTTAGTGATGCCCTTCGGAGTAACGAATGCGCCGGCGGTATTCTTGGACTTGATGAACCGAATCTTTTCACCGTTCTTGGACTAGTTTATTATGGTATTCATTGATGATATTCTGGTTTACTTGAAGAGTTTTGAGAAGCATGCTGAGCATTTGAAGATCGCACTGCAGACGATGAGACAGGAGAAATTGTATGCGAAGATGAGTAAGTGCGAATTTTGGCTGAAGGAAGTGAAGTTTCTGGGGCATGTTGTGTCGGGCGATGGAATCGCCGTCGATCCCGAAAAGATTGCAGCAGTTCGAGACTGGCCTATTCCAAGGAATGTTGCTGAGATAAGAAGTTTCCTTGGATTAGCCGGATACTACAGGAGATTTGTGGAGAACTTCGCTCGTCTGGCAGAGCCGTTGACCAAGCTTACGCGCAAGGAGGTACCTTTTGTATGGACGGATAAATGTGCGTTAGCTTTTGAGATGTTGAAGCAGAAGTTGATAACCGCCCCTATTCTGACCGTGCCAGACAATTCCGGAGGATTGGTGATTCACAGCGATGCATCTGGGAAAGGATTGGGATGTGTTTTGATGCAGCATGGGAAAGTTGTAGCATACGCATCAAGACAATTGAAGACCCATGAGAAGAATTATCCAACTCATGACTTGGAGCTTGCGGCTGTGATTTTCGTTTTGAAGATTTGGAGACACTACCTTTTGGGCGAAAGAGTCGAAGTTTTTACAGATCATAAGAGCTTGAAGTATGTGTTCACGCAGAAGGAGCTTAATATGAGGCAGCGTAGATGGTTGGAGATGATGGCTGACTACGATCTTGATCTTAAGTACCATCCGGGGAAGGTTAATGTTGTGCCGGATGCGCTTAGTCGGTTACCAGCAATTCAGGTGCTAACTACGCAGAAGGAGATCGTTGCAGATTTTCGGAGATTTGACTTGGAGGTTGTGCTACCGCGTTCTACGGGACAGTTATTGCAGCTGCAAGTGCAGTCGTCCGTGATTGAGAAAATTAAAGCAACACAATCGCAGGATCCTAGACTGCAAAAGTTTTGAGAGCAGGTTGAAGCCGGACTACGAACAGATTTACTGGTCCATGAAGATGGTTCGTTGAGGTATGGTAGCCGTTTGTGTGTGCCAAAGGGAGATGTTCGTGAAGAGCTTATGAAGGAGGCACACAGTTCAGCTTACTCTGTACATCCAGGAGGCACAAAGATGTACCGAGATATTCGACAGCATTTCTGGTGGGAAGGCATGAAACGGGAGATTGCTCGCTTTGTGGCTAAGTGCTTGGTGTGTCAGCAAGTTAAGGCTGAACATCAACGGGTTGCTGGTTTATTGCAACCACTTCCGATTCCTCAGTGGAAGTGGGAACATATAACCATGGATTTCGTGACGGCTTTACCACGGAGTCCAAAGGGCAACAATGCAGTATGGGTGATTGTTGATCGGCTGGCCAAGGCAGCTCACTTTATTCCTTTCCGGGTTGGTCAATCAACAGAGACTTTGGCAGAACGGTACATGCAGGAGATTGTAAGATTGCATGGGGTACCGGTGAGCATCGTGTCCGATCGGGACACTCGGTTCTTATCACACTTTTGGCGGAGTTTACAGGAAATTTTGGGGACTCGATTGAAGTTTAGCACAGCTTATCATCCTCAAACTGATGGTCAGTCGGAGAGAACGATCCAAACTCTTGAAGATATGTTGAGAGCATGCATGTTGGACTTCAAGGGTTCGTGGGAGGATCATCTACACTTGGTGGAGTTTTCTTACAACAACAGTTTTCAGGCAACCGTCCAGATGGCTCCGTTTGAAGCTTTGTATGGTCGTAAATGCCGTTCACCTGTTTGTTGGGATGATGTCGGTGAACGAAGATTGTTGGGACCAGATTTGGTGGTGCAGACAGTTGAGAAGGTTAACACTATCAGAAAGCATATGAAGGCAGCTCAAGACAGACAGAAGAGTTGGGCTGACACGTCAAGAAGACCTCTAGAGTTCGCCGTGGGTGATTTGGTATTCTTGAAGATATCACCGACTAGAGGGGTGATTCGTTTTGGGAGTCGAGGAAAGCTTAGTCCTCGATTTGTTGGACCCTTTGAGATATTGGAGCGTGTTGGAGAGGTAGCGTACCGTTTGGCGTTACCGCAGTCTTTGGCAGGTGTGCACGAAGTGTTTCATGTATCCCAACTACGAAGATATGTTCGAGATGAAACACACGTCTTGGATCATTCGGAGTTAACAGTACGGGAAGACCTGACTTTTGAAGAGCGACCGGTTGAAATCGTGGATCGAGGTAAAAAGGTTCTCAAGAACAAGGTTATCCCCCTTGTGCTTGTTTCTTGGGGAAATCGATCGCATGGAGAGTCCACTTGGGAACGAGAAGATGAGATCCGGCAGAAGTTTCCTCACCTTTTTCTGTAGTTTTCTATCTTGTATTCTTGGAATTTCGAGGACGAAATTCTTTTTGTAGTTGGGTATGATGTAACACCCGAGCCCAATACTACTATTTTCTGTTACTGTTTGAGCATTAATGTGGTACTCAGTTCATTTAGCCTGCCTGTTTGTCACTTACTGTAAAATTTTATCTGGGAAAGTCATTTCTGCATATAACAAATTTTAGCATCTAAAATAAAATTAAAAATATCCATCTTGGCCTACTCGACACCGCTAGCCTCATGGTAGCGTCCGTACATCAATTTCTCGTCCCGTTCGGTGAAACGGGCGAGTTTGGACGGCTACGCGCGCGTACAGGTGTCCGTCTTGGGGGTATGCTTTTTAATCATAAAACACTCAATTTCAAAATTTGGAACCCGCTTAAAATCCTATTATTTAAATTTCGAATTTTTGGATCCAACCCGGGCGCGATTTGAAAATGTTTTATTTAGCGCCAAAATCCCAATTTAATATAATATTTAAAACCATATAATATTTTGTTAATATATAATCTTACTGTTATTTAAATTCTTAAAATCTTTTAAATATTCTTTTAAAATCTCTGAATCCTTCTCCAGCCAATCGCGAGGGATTTAAACCCCCGTGGGCCCCTCATCCAATTTCTCCTTCTCTCTCTCTCTCTATTCCGTTCTCTCTCTCCCTCGTATCTCTTTCTCTCTCTCTCTATCTTTCTCTCTCTCTCTCTCTCTCTAACTCTCTTTCTCTCTCTCCCTTATATATATTTCCCCCCCACAATATTTTCCAGAACGCGAGAGACGAGCAGAACCCATCGAGCCTCAACCCTAGCCGCCTTCACCGTCGCCGCCGCAGCCCCGACGCCGGCGCCAACATCACCGTCACCCTCGCCTCTGCCTCCTCCTCTCAACCTCAACCCTGTCTTCTCCCTGCGCACCCTGCACGACAGCGGCCACCGGCAGACTTCCCTGCAGTCGCCTGAGACGTCACCGCGACCCCCTGCGCCGCCCCTGGCCGTCGCCGACGAACCCCGACCACCTCTAAACACCATATAAGTGTCTCTCCACCTTTCCTTTCCTCTCTTCTTTTTCCAGAACTGAAAACAGTTGCTGGAAGTTTCTGCAGATCGCCGGAGACGCCGTCCTCGCCGCCGTCGATCTCGCCGTCGTCGCTAGTGCCCTCTGGACCAGTAAGTATTCCCCCATCTTCTTCTTCTCTGGTCATTTCCTTCTTTCCAAGATCTACACCCATTCGAAACCCTATTTACTGTTTTTTTGCTCGCCGGAATCCGGCCGTGCCGGCGACGTGTCCCGACGATCCAGCAGAGTACTCTGACCCGTGTGGTCCCTTGGTTCGTCGTTTGGGTTCAATCCGTGAACCGTGCGTCCGTCGCGTGCTTCCCGGCCGATGTTACGTTCCGTTTTTCCCTGTCCGCGACCCGTCGAGGCAAGTATCCCTTGCTACATGCTATACAATATATTTATATATGTTTTGACACACTAAACCTGTAAAACTTAACTTGGTATAGTCGTTTTCCCATTTTGGTTGCAATATGGCATTATATCATTTTACAGTTAACATAGAATTTACAGTTTGCCAATTTAAACCTAATAACCAAGTTTACCTGTTTAAATCACATTTTACTGTTTAATAGATGGTAGCACTTACCCATGTAGTTCTATTACATTCGGACATTCGTATTCAAAGGCTTGATATAGCTGTATTGCATCGATACCTAAACTATTGCACCGCTAAGGGTGCTCAAACCTGTTAATATAATTAAACGGCTGCATTGTATTACTGCACTCTTGTGATTAAATGAAACTGCTTATTATTATTTAATTCATTGCTTATTTCCTGTTGTTAATACCCTGTTCGATTATATATCTGATTGGGAGCACACTCACGATATTGTTTACATCTTGACCTGACATGGCTACACATATATATATATATATATATATATATATATATATATTGATACACCTGACATGGTACCGTATACTGTTGACTTGACCTGATGTACCATGACCCGACCTGTTACCTGATCTCGTACCTAATGCCAACAAACCTGACATGTAGTCCTCATGGACCGTTCCTGTTGTCTATCCAGACAAACCTGCTTTTACCTGATCCTGTGTTGGCATTAGTTCTTGATTACTGAATACCTGACTTGACTTGCACATATAACTTGGGGGTATGGGGAAATCAAAGGTGAAACCTGACTTGTAACTCGACAGTTCACTACCTGTCCTGAGTGTACACATTCCTGTTTTGTGCCTAGCGGCATGTCTCGGTTTCAGCCGAGAATATTGTGGCCGTGGTCCCGGGTATGTACGGGATACTATCGAGTGTACACATTCCTGTTTTGTGCCTAGCGGCATGTCTCGGCTGCAGCCGAGAATATTGTGGCCGTGGTCCCGGGTATGTACGGGATACTATTGAGTTACATCGATGATTCATCAATTGATTTCAAAGACTTTAGACTAGAAAACCTAATAGAACAGTTTAGTTACCCACTACACACTACCCTGCACTGCTTGTTTCACATTATTGCTTTATTCATGTTTATTTTGCATTGCCTGTTACATTGTTCATATTGTATTACTGGTTGACGTGACGCGCTGACGTCTAGGTTTTGCATGGCCCAGATTCTATACCACTGTCGCAGTCCGAGCAGGAGTACTTCAGCCAGCAGGCTGAGTTGTGAGTTCAGTAGTGGTTAGTTTTATTTCCTGCATTTTTTTTCCTGATGTGAGCCCGCATTATGGGACATACCTTTCAGTTATTTGTATTGGATCATTTGCTTCCGCATTTATTTATTTATTGACTCTTGTTATTCTGGATTATGGACATGTTTTAGATAGTTTTGTCTTGTTCTTGATATCTCTACAGCCGTAATGTGACTGTGGATGGATACTTCCTACCCACAGGTAGCATGGTTGGCTGTGTCACGTGCCCAATCTAGCGTACTCTGGGAAGCGGGGCGTGATAGCCGTCTTCCTCGGTCCTCCGACCAGTTCCGCCGCTCACAGACATAACCGCGGCTCTGCGAATCTCGCCATGTGCGGATTCTCCACCAGCAACATCCTACGTTCCACGCCTTCACGATCCCCATTCATGGGCGATCCGCTCTCTACGCGAGCGTGACGTCGGGAGCATAACTGCCGGCGAGATTCTCGTGCCTGCCGCTGCGTGCCTCCACCACTATATAAACTCCCATCACAGAAGGTTCAAGTAAGCCATTTCTTACTCACTTAGCCGTTACTATTGGGCCACGGCAGCGCCCCGGCTATCAAACCGACGCCAAATGCGGAACAAAAACTTTTTACAAAACCGGTGCTATCGCAACCAAATACCCGTATCGTTCCATTAACCATAAACCAGTAAACTGTAAAAGAGTTTGGAAAGATTATACTGATCGATCCGTATCCTTCGGTCTTTAATCTCCGCACCAAACTCCCCGCAGCTGCGGCGACGAAGTCCGCTCCCCGATGTCGCACGTCGAAGTGGCACCACGTCAATAAATCTTTATACGGGCTCCCGCTTCAAACCGAAGCAACTCGGATATGAAGTTTGCTAGCCGACATGTCCAGAATTGAAGTAGAGAGAGTGTAGAATACTTTGTCTCAAGACATCCAAGCGTTTGGGTGAAGGTAGATTGAAATTGCCAAGGAGATGAACATGTGAGCATGGAAATTTCTTGGAGGAAAAATGAGCTTGCAAAAGAATGATCTTGGCCAAAACTTGGTGCCCCCTCAAAAGAATAGTGCTCGGCCACATACCCCAGGAAAAGAAAAATGCTCACTGGAAAAAATTGGTGTAGATCAAAATGTGAGTGTGTATTTCTTTACCACGAAAATACCCCTCAATAAAGAATTGGCAGAATTGCAAGGAAACCCCCTCAGCAACAATCAGCCACCTTGCTTAATAAACATGCCCATGCCCATGCCCATGCCCATTAAATGCAGCATGGACACTTCACCGTGGGGAATGGCCAGAAAATGTGAATGGGAAAAAATGGTCAAAGTAAACTTGCTCACATTAATTAAATATAGATTAAGATGTTTAAGACGGAAAAGGAAAACTGGCAACTCCAAAAGTAATCCCGTATTAAGACGGAAAAAGAAAACTGGCAACTCTGAAAGTAATCCCGTAACGAATTACGAGATTACCCCTCAACTGTAAATACATACCCGTACTTGTATTCCGACCGAATACGAATGCAATGAGACAAAAATATTCCTACAGTATAATACTAGGATCCGGCTTAAATCAAAACCCACTGGTATTATCTGTTCGAACCATGACACGTGCACAAGTGCACGTGCATGTTCGAACCCTGCCATAAAACCATACGGCCTCTACAACGTTTCGTCTGAACTGGGAAACTGTCTATGGGGGACTCTAATAACGCATCAATACACTGACACTGGGTATAACACAAGCACGTCAGTGGTACTAGCTGCATGTAATGGTTGCCTATGTATTGATCGGAAGGGAAGCTGATGAGCGAACTCATCCAGAAACCCTACTGAGCCTGACAGTGACAATATCCGTACAGTCCGGTCTGTTCGTCTATGAGTATCGCATATAGGGCCTAGGGGGCTGGTAAACATCAGACCCTCAATAGCGGTATAAGTCGTGCCAGAGTGAAACCCAGAACACCCTGAGATACTACCGGAATACCTACCAGTAAATATCGATTACCCTGGCCAGGGATTTCGTGTGATGGCTCTCCTAAACACAGCGCGATCTCACCCCCAATACCGGGAGAGACGAATCCCCGACAATCCGCTCACTGCCTCCATATGGCTCGGGACTGTACCCAACTAAAACCTGTTTGCACGACTCCTTTGAGCCGTGGTAGGGTAGTAATCAAAGCACAGTGGGAACTCACACGAGACAAATGACGATCTCAGGTCGACAAACTAACCTGTACACATGTCACCAGGGAACTGCTATCTGACGATATGTATAATACCAACTAGCATGTTCCCGGCGAGTCCTGTCCGGTGTACTCATAACTCAATGAGCACCTGTATACATCTTAGGTAAACCAACTGACACCAATGGCTTGTGAGACCGGCCACCGCCCCTTGTCGGGGTCTTGACTGTATACACTAGTCTACTCTGGAGTATCGATGCCATGTCTCGAAACTCCCTCGACTAGGGACCATTTAAGGATGTGCTTATAGACCCCAGCTCCTACGTATATGATCGCCATCATACTGCTGGTAGTCAAGCAAGAATCCTATGGGCCCTATCAATATGCAATAGTGAACTAAAGCATGTATACGATGATAAAGACAAAGCAGATAGCATATTATCCTCTCGAGCAAGACTGTCCTACCGGTATAGGTCCTCCTTCAATCATTGCAATCACGTACCTGTGATCCAATAATTGACTTTGAGGGCACTATATCCAACAGTTACGCTGCTCAGATCTAGTACTAACTTGATCGTCGGAGGGTCCTCGGTGGTATCAAACCACCTCGGGACTTCTTTGCAGGTACTTGGCGTCAAACTCCTTTAATGACCAAATCTCCTCAAAACCCATTGAGACCCACACACAACATGGGATCCCCTCCAGAATCCACCGGGAGACCGACGGAAGACAATATCTGAAGGAGATCTGAAAAAGGACCTCCATCAGTTGGCGCTGTCTGTGGGAAAGCAAACTCCACAAAAACAAAGTTGGCCTTCCGATCTCCGTCCACATGGCAAGCGACCATCCTGAAGATTCGGGTACCAGCCGCCGCCTCCCCCTCATCGGAGGCGGGGATGAACCCCTTCCGGCGACCATCATCCACGCCCTCGCCAGCCGAATAGATCGGCTACAGTCTCTTGTGGAGGCGCTCGTCCGTACCCAAACGGCCGGTCCTGGGCCCCAGATCGCCGCTCCTCTGCCTCCGGAATGCTCTGCCCCCGTCGGCACGGCCGACCACCGGCGGGCTGCGACTCCTGACCACAGATCCCACGGACCGATACTCTCTGAGGCCCGTTGGACGCCTCGCGGCTCCACCCCCAGGCCCGCCGCCGTAGCACCATGCCTCGAACCTCTTCGCGACCCTTACCCCCCTGAGGAGATGTCGGTCACCTCGCCTGCCCACAGGCATGACCGACACCCACTCCCCCGACGGGGTCGCACAGAAGGGGCTCGCCACGACGGCTCGAGAGCCACAACGCCCGGGGATCTGAGGAACCTCATCAAGAGGAACCGGAGCCGTGCCCAGACGCAGGTCTCCCACGGCAGAGACCAGGGATCACGAGGCGCCGAGTCCTCGTGGTACCACGGCCGACTCGACGCCCTCGAGAAGAAGATCGAGGGCATGGCCGGGAAGGTCACCTCTCGGCCAATGGGGCCGAGTACGCCGCCGACTCGCTCACCAAACCGTTCACCGAGGAACTGCTCACTGTCTACGTCTCCTCGCGCAACAAACCCCCGAAGGTCTCTCTGTTCGACGGGAAAACCGACCCCAAAGACCATTTGGATGCTTTCACCGCGGGAATGAGCTTCCAGGACCATTCCGATGCTGCCCAGTGCAGGGCCTTCCCTACCACCCTCATCCGTTCTGGTCGGGACTGGTTCAGAGGACTCGAGACTCGCTCAATCTCGACCTTCGACGAGCTGGCTACTCAGTTCCTCGGCCACTTCGTTGGGAACCGTCGGCAGAACCGCACGGTCGACTACCTCTTCACAATTAAGAGTGGAGACAAGGAGATGTTCAAGGCTTACATCACTCGCTTTTACAACGCCCTCCTCGAGGTTCCCGAGCACCGGGACGAGACCGTTATCACGGCGCTCAGATCTGGTCTGAGGCATAAGGAGTGGCTGCGCTCCTTTGTGTTGGCACAGCCTAAGACCATGGCCGAGGTCAAGGCGTGGACCGAGCGCGAAGTTCAGCTAGAGTCCGAGGTGAACACGAACCTCCCCCGGGAAGAACGATTCGACCAGAAGAAGAGGGCTTGGGAGGAAAGGCCGGAGCGTCAGCAGCCCTATCACCCGAAGTTCCAGGAGTACACCTCGCTCAACGTCTCCTTCACAATGTTACTAAAGGAGGCCCAAGGCGAAGGGTTCTTCAAGTTCCCTCCAATCCCACGTCAGGCCTCAAAGCGGACCCGGGGCCCTTACTGCGCCTTCCACCGGACGCTGGGCCACGCCACCGAGGATTGCAAGCAACTCCGGGACCATATCGAGGAGCTCATCCAATCGGGGCACCTCGCCGCCTACTTAAGGGATAAACGGCAGGCCGACCGCGAGCAGGAGCTGCGTCCTCCTCCCGCCGAGCTGACTATCGGCTAGATCATGCTTGCCTCCGCGGAGGACCAGTCCGGCACCCGGAGTGCCCCATACCCGGCGCCAAGCACGGAGACCAGCAATCCTTCAGGAAGCTCGGGCCACGCTGATAGGGTCATCTATTAGCCTGTAATTTTCTTTTGGGCAATGTAAACTCTCCCTAGGGCTATTGTCAATTTAATAAAGATTAACAGAACGTTACGAGGAAAGTAGAAAAGTTCTTATTTATTCAAAAGGGGGGGTATTATGGGCTCTTCAGCCGCACATGCAAAAAGAAAAAATTATTATTACAACAGCGGGGGAAGGGGGTGCAGAGAGCACTGCTTGTGATACTCGGTAAAGATCTCCGCCAGCCGAGGCCTCGCGAGATCCAACCTCTCCCCTCGGTTCCCCCCGCGCGCGTTAATCCCAAGCGTCAACTCGTAGCACTCGCGGATGAGCGCCTCCGAGCGAGCTAGCCGGTTCGCGGAGATCAGGCCGAAACACCTCAGAGACCGCAGCTTGCCTACGGCCTCGTCATAGCTGCTCAGACAGGGGGTTGTAAAGCCCCGGCGACACCCTCTTGATGGAGTACATCAGCAGCTGCAGCAGGGAGGAACGTCGGGGGAGCAGCCGGCCGAAGTGGTCCTCGATCCTCCCGCACACCAACTGCACCGTGTCCTCGGTGCAGTTCTGGTCATATAAGTACACATCTTCGAAATTGATGATCTCGGGGATGGTAAAGGGGAAGTCCTGCATTCTCAACACTCTGTTTATAAGGGAAGGAAGGTCTAGTACTCCTTCAGCCTTATATAGCCCGCTGCACCCCCAGAGGAACTCAACGGTTGCCCGCTCTCGCCCAAGGAGTCGCCGCCACGCGGCGATCATTAAGCCTCCTCCGACGGAATCGAAGCGACGCGACCCTGGCGCTTCACCCCCTCGCATTCAATGCGCATGCTAACCGTTCCTGTTCCCCAAATGTATGGTCAGGCGAAACCTCTTGAAGATTCGGCCGAGCAGCTGCCCTGCCCGGCTTAGCCGACCTCCTCAGGTGTCACGCCCCGCTTCCCGGTATACGGCGAATGGGACACGACTGGCCCGCTACGTATTTACTCAGAAGCAAATACGCTAAGCGTAGGTAAGCAATATAAAAAAAATATACACAAGAGACAAGGTATAATAAAAACAGCAACTTTATTTATTAACATTCTTTTGTACAATGCATGAAAAGGAAATACAACTGAAATAAAAGCAATGCCTAAATAATGGCATGACAGGAAATTAAAGGTACTGAAAAGAAAATGTATAATGTCTAGAGCTCAGGGTCTTCGCTGTACTGATCCAAGTCTTCTGCAGTTGGCTCAATCTCTGACGGTTCCAAATCACCTGACGACATTCAAAGAAGAAAGAAATAGAATGTCATCAGCGAACATATCGCTCGGTAAGTCCCAAAGATAAGAGGAGAAATAGAATGGACAGAGAGTAAGAGAGAGAGAGAATAGCTTTTACAGTTGTATTATATTATTATATTGTTGTATTTAGTGTTAACGCTATTGTTTGTAGCTTGGTACAGAAGGATGCCAGTGTATACGAGAGGAGTCTCACTTGCCCCGGAGAGTAAGGTATCAGGAACTCAAGGAACCGTTGGGCCACGGTACAACAGCAACGAAATACAGGTTAGGTGTCGTAATCTTACCGTCTCGTGCCACTTTTAACACCTTCCGTACCAATCTACCCCTTAAACCCCGTAGTGTTTTGATTGTATTATTTGTCTTGTAAATTGTATTCATGGTATAATTAGTTGACTGACCGAAACCATGATATCAGTAAACGGATGTAACCGTAGAATCATGTAAATGGAATAACTGGATAACCATGTAAATGGAATGTATATCCATGGTTCGGTTCAGTCAAGTTGTATAGATTGATAATTGGATTCATGGATTCAGGTTGAATTGTAATATTGAAGATTGTAGATTGTAGATTGTACTTGAATTATATTCAAGGCAGATTATACTGAGACTCAAACTGAGTCAGACAATCAGCAAAGTAATTTGAAGTCCTGATTGTTTTTATTAATTTGTCTAGCTTAGATAGGCAAGCACCCACTTCTCCGGCTCCCCGAGGCTCAAGAGATTGGTTCCGCTTAAACCTATGTTTACTAGGATTCTTAGGGTAATTTATAGAACTTGAGGGCGTTTTATGTAAAAATAGTTTTATATACTTTTTCAAAATATACCCCAAGCATTTATTATTCGTCTTTAGGGTTGTAATGAATGTGGATTTTATATTGTGATATTTCTAATGAAAATATCCTAAATTCAGAAATAAAAGTATTTATTTGTAATATTGATTTATATGGAATTCGTGGTATTTTAGTGTAAAATTGATTCTTGTGATTTTCAGAAAAAGGTGGAATATTTATATCATAACAAAATAGGTATTTTAATGATAAATATACATATATTTATACAAAAATAATTTTAATATATTTTTTATATTCTAAAAATCTCATTTTCTTAACATGTCGTATTTTAAATGTTTCGAGACCGAATGCTCCTTGTGGAGGTCTGAATCTCGCACTACTAAGGCCGAGGATGTGCGATAATCCGCACCATCCCGAACGGGTTCCCCAAAATGGGTTGTAGCGGCACTTTGCAAAGATTGTATAAATACTAATCTTTTAAAAAACGGTTTTATGAAATAAGTGGTATTTATTTGTAAAGGTGTCAATTTTCCGTATTCTATGTTCTAGGGTCTCCTAAGTCAACTAGACTATTCCTAACTGGTCCAAAACGATAAGTTGTGAGATGCCTCAAATCGCCTCTTCACCGCCAATTGTGGCCAGGTAAGTACAAGTGAAGAAAGGAGGAATCCGCTCACGAATCACCGTGAGACGGGCCTTTTAAAGTTACCATTCTCACATGCCTAGCCTAGGCACCATAAATTCAGGTTTAGATAAACGACTGATGTCCATAACTTATCCTATTTTCATAATAAGTGGTATTTATTTAAAAAGTGTATCAATACTAAATCTTTTAGAAATGGCTTTATTTAGTAAAGGGCATTTAAATGAAAATGTTTGTTTTTCCCGTATTCTAAGTTTTCGATGGTATCGTGTTAGGTTGTATATGAGTGTCTGAGGAGGTGGGTCGTTACCTCGTGCTCTACTTTAAAGGTATAGCAAGTTTAATGGAGTTAAATGTAGAATTGAAACAATGTGGTATTTAAGTGAAAAATACGATAAATTGAAATAGCCATCATTTCATGTGATGAAACTTGATCAATTTGGTTCATTGGTGTTTAATAGTCAACATGAGAAAGTTTAAGTATGATTGTATTAGTGAGAAGTGGAATTTTATAAGAAACCGAATCGGAAATCAGATTTTTCCGATTCCGTCGGGTTTTGTAAAACCGTATTTTTTGATAGAAGAGATAGGTAGGAATTGGGATTTACGGGTTTTAGATCACACAAGAGAGTGAGAGAGAAGTAGAGGAATCGCCGATGTGTTGCGTCGTTACCTGTAGTTCCTAAAACGATCGCCGGAAGTTTGCCGTAGATTTCGCCGGAGCTTCGCCTCGAATTTGTTTTCAAAGTACACAAGTTTTCTTAGAATTTTGAGAGAGTGGGCTCAGAATTTTGGGATGAGAGGGTAGAGGGTAGGGATGGTATTTTTAGGGTTAGGTTAGGGTTAGGGTAGGTGAAAAGTTAAAATGAAAAATGTGATAAAATTTATTTAAAATGTATTAAAAGTGGAGTAATTGGGGTTTTAAATGAGCTCTGGAAATGGTCTGAGGTTGAAATTTTGCAGGTGCATAGGGAATATGAAAAGACACAACTTTCATGTTGGGGTCGTCGCCGGAATCGGCCGACTCGGCCGTGACTCGGTCGGAAGACGGAGTCGGCCGAGTCGGGGCCGATTTGGCCGATTCCCGGCCGAGTCAGGCCGCCGGGATCCCCCCGACGGTTCATCTACCCTCTGGCAATGTTACATCTTTGGGTGTAGTGGGGGTTTTTTGTGAGATATGCACGTGTAAACTCTTTGTATTCTAAAGGTTCAAAATAAAAACAATATTAAAAATAATGTAGGGTATGGGATTTGAACTCTGGTGGCTTGGTTCAGCAGTGCAAGATATTACCAATGAGCTACAAGCTCCTTCTTGTAATTATGGAGCTAATTAATTACTTAAAGTAATAACAGTAAATGTAAACCCAAGTATACATTAATTTTACAGCAAATTTTTGTACACTAAAAATGGAGTTGTTATATTATTTTAACTTGTAATTAAAAAGCAAAATAATTATTTATAACTTGTGTTCAGGCTAAAATACCCTTTTATGGATTTTTGAATTTTTTTTGTAAAAACCTGTATTGGAAATTTGGGGTTGTTACATCAGGCCCCCTAGCGCTAAAGGTCAAAGCCCTCACCAAGAGGCAACCCAGCAGCTGCCCAGCTCGGTTATCCCTGGCGGGTAGCTTCCCTACCGCAACGCCAAGGATCGGAAAGTCCTCCCAGAGGCAACTTAGCAGCTGCCCTGCTCGTTCACCCCGGGCGGGTAGCCTCCCTGCCGCAACGCCAGGGACCAAAGCCCTCACCAAGAGGTGACCTGGCAGCTGCCCTGCTCGGTCATCCCCGGCGGATAGCTTCCCTACCATAACGCCAGAGATCAAAGCCCTCACCAAGAGGCAACCCAGCAGCCGCCCTGCTTGGTTATCCCTGGCGGGTAGCTCCCCTACCGCAACGCCAGGGAACAGAAAGTCCTCCCAGAGGCAGTCGGGCCCAACCATCGCTCGGCTATCCCTGGAGGGTAGCTTTCCTACCGCAACGCCAGGGATCAGAAAGTCCTCCCAGAGGCAGTCGAGCCAAACCATCGCTCGGGTATCCCTGGCGGGTAGCTTCCCTACCTCAACGCCAAGGATCAGAAAGCCCTCCCAGAGGCAGTCGAGCCTGAGGATCCCTCGCTCGGCTACCTTCAGGACAAAAGCCCTCGCCAAGAGGCACCGGACAGTAACCCTGCCCAGCCAAGGGTCCTTGGTAGGCTCCTACGGCCCCTCCCGCGCCAAGGACCCAAGTCCTCCCAGAGGCAGTCGAGTCCTTGCTCGGATATCCCCGGCTGGTAGCATCATACCACAACCGACAGGGATCAAAGTCCTCGCCAAGAGGCACCGGGCAGTAACCCTGCTCGGTCCCCGTCCTGAAGGATCAAAGACCTCGCAAGAGGCAACCGGGCAGCTACCCTGCTCGGTCATCTTTGGCCGGCAGCTTCCTACCCATGACCCCAGGGATCGGAGCCCTCGCGAGAGGCATCCGAGTAGCTACCCCGCTTGGTCATCCCAGGCTGGTAGTTACCTACCCACGACACGAGAAATTAGAAGCCCTCGCTGAAGGGCAACGGAGCAGCTTCCACCTATCCTCGGCGCAAATAAGGCGGACAGCCCTCTGCCCACCACACGCAGAGAATCCAAGCTGCCAACTAAGGGCATTAGGTCTATCCAAGTCTTGAGCGATCTCCCCTCAACTTCGGGGCCATGGAGACGCCTTCTCCTCAGCAGCGCTTGAATCAACTCGACGGATGATCGCTAGGCGAATAACCAACCTGACATGGAAGCCCAACAGCGCGAGAAGAAAATTTTTTACAAGCAAGCCAATGAAACCAAAGAAAAAGTTTTATTACTAAAAGGTAGTCTTTACAAAGGGTATTTTTGGCTCCCCGGCCTCACAAAATGCCCGGAGGCTTACAAAATCCCTGACGCAGCAAAATAAAAAGGAAGGGGAAGACGGGGGCTTTAGGCCTCGGGGCCAAGAGCGACCTCGAGGTCCTCGACATCCACCACGAGGCGAGCCGGGTCCTCGGCGACTTCCTCGCCAGGAATCTCCTGCCCTGGCCTGCTGGTGTCCACGAGGAGGTACTCGGCCCGGAGCTCTTCGTCAGCGAACCCCGGCACCCGGGCCTTAACAGCGTCGAAGGCCTCGTGCCAGATGAGGGTCGTGGCGACGGCCAGGTCATCATAGTAGTCTTTCAACTTCTTGTAGCCCTCCACCGCCTTCGCTGCCGAGAGGTCGGCCAACTTAGCCGCCCTCAGGTCGGCCGACTTTGCCCACTCGGCCGCCGCCCCTAGCTCCTTCCGGAGGGTTTTCACTGTCTTCTTCAGGTTGCCGGCCAGCACCTGAGCGTCCTCAAGCTTGGCCTCAGCAACCGCGGCGGCCTCGCGGTGCCGGGCAACCTCCCGCTTCCCGGCTTCCACCTCACCCTCCAGGGCGACGACCCTCACTTTCATCGCCTCCAGCTCCCGCTTGGAGCTCTCTTCCAGCGAGGCGAGCTGGCCCGCGGCTTTCATCGCCGGGGCTACCACCTCGGCCTCCACACGCAAGGCGAGGGCGACGTGCTGAAGGACCTGAAAGGCAGAAGAGAGATCAAGAAGATGAGAGAGGCACCGAACCTCAAAGAATAATAATAATGAAAGACAAGCGCTTACCTGTACGGACTCCTAGGCGATGGACGCCAGCTGAGCCCTGAAGGTCTCCTCGGGGACTCTACCCCCGGCCGATGCCTCTATCTCATGCAGCAGGCTATCCGCGACGGATAGCCCCGAAGGCATGGCGAACTGGAGACCGCCTTCCTCCACCGTGATCGGTGAGGACGGTCCCCGGGTAGATCTCCTCTTGAGCGGCCTTGAGGGAGAGCCGGTCTCCTTCTCCGAGGCCGGGTCCTCCAGAATCCGAGCCCGCCTCCGACTCGACGTTCTGCTGGGCCCCGGGGCGAGATCCGCCTCCGAGCACTCGTGGGGCACTATCGCCGGGGGAGAAGGAGCCGGGGCAGGCTGTGAACGGGAAGAGCCGGCGCCCCCAACCCTGGCAACCGGCCTCGGCTGGCGCATTGAAGCCCAGAGCGAGTCCATATCCATGGGTCCTGCACAGAACCAAGTGTAGAGGGAGTCAGCGACACAGGCAATATACGAACCCAAAAAGAAAACCTAAACTTACCGACGAACTCAACGGGGCTGAGCCCGGCCCAACTCAGAACTCTCTCAGACAACAGCATGTCGAAACGGGGGATGGGCTCCCACGACGCCACTCTCACCGCGACGGGGTCACTGGACTGGTTCCCCGGCAAGTGCTTCTCCCTCGACCACTCTGTAAGCACGGGCCAGTCCTCGCCCTCGGGAGGGGAAACGAAGAAAAACTTCTTCTTCCAGTCGTGAATGGAAGAAGGCAGGGCCACGACCCCCGTCCCGGCGGCGCCCCCTGATCGCTTTCTGAAAGAGAGATAAACCCACCTCGGGTCGCCCGCTCGACCACCGGGGTGATTTTTGAAGACGAGGGAAGAATCAAGGAGGGAAAGGCTGAAGGGGATCGCCTGTAACTTCAGGCGGACCAGGAACCCGAGGAGAATCCTCCACGAGTTTGGCACCAACTGACCGGGGGCTAACCCGAAGAAGTTCAACGTTTCAACGACCTCAGGAGAGAAGGGCAGACGCATTCCATCCCAAAATGCTTCCAAATACAGGGCGATCTCCCTGTCCCGTACTTGGTCTACCCTCTCTCCATCCTTGGCCAACGGAGCGTATAGCGCAAGGGGATGTGGAAGCGAGCCCGAGCGTTGGCAAGCTCGTGCTCATACCTTATCCAACACAAGGCGCTAGGGGCAGCATCTACCGCCTCCTCCCTGGGGGTTGCCCCCGCCACATGATCCCGAGAAGAGGGTCCAACCCCTGCTCCCCGGGAGGACTTAGGCTCACCTAAAGGGTTCCTAGAACCTACCTCTACGACATCTACTGACTCGACAAGAGAAGACATCTAACCTTGGGAAGAATGATTCTCGGGGAACGAAAGTGGAAGGAAGAAGACGAGCGCCGAGCAACCGAGACTTAGAACGGGAAATATGAAGGAGGAGGGGCCCTGGGATGGGCCTCGCCCCTATTTTATCTCCACGAGTGACCTCATCCGACGGTGCCCTTTCAGCTCCCGCCAAGACGCCTCCTCGCATCCAACGGCTCCGATTGCTCCACTTGTCGTCCCCACACTGGATCGCACCCTTTTAGGCGTCGCAGGTCTGCACACGTTGCGTCAGCCAACCGACGCTTGACACGTGGGCCGTCACTTCAAAGGCAAGATACACGAACCGGCGCGCCCTCCTTAAATGCGGGGATCTCGCCCTGATTCGCTGGCAGAAAAGACAGCTCGCGGCCCGGGGACGCGTCCCGACGAAACCTTAGGAGGGAGTTCACCCCGGACGGCCCGGCGGTCCACTCCTGACCCGACCCGCTGGCTGGTCGGGACAAGAGTGGGGGGCTAATGATAATGCTCAATATTGGCGACCCTTAAGATCGGGACACGTGGCGGACGGCACGTCCCAGAACTCAGAAGAAAGGGCCCACAAAGGCCGACCATACCACCCCTGTACCCGACTAGCTAGCGCGAGCTAGCCCTCCTCAGGGCTCCCCGCAGATTGGTCTCCTCGGCCCCTCAGCTCGCCCCGAGCTGCCACAAGACCAAGTCTCCTCGGCTTTCTCGCTCGTCCCCGAGCCTCTTTGCCGAGGCCGTCTTCCTCGGTCCTCCGACCAGTTCCGCCGCTCACAAGCGTAACCGCAGCTCCGCGAATCTCGCCATGCGCGGATTCTCCGCCAGTAACATCCCACGTTCCACGCCTTCACGATCCCCATTCATGGGCGATCCGCTCTCTACGCTGGCGTGACGTTGGGAGCGTAACTGCCGGCGAGATTCTCGCGCCTGCCGCTGCGTGCCTCCACCACTATATAAACCCCCATCACAGAAGGGTCAAGTAAGCCATTTCTTACTCACTTAGCCGTTACGCTGCTCAGATCTAGTACTAACTTGATCGTCGGAGGGTCCTCGGTGGTATCAAACCACCTCGAGACTTCTTTGCAGGTACTTGGCGTCAAGCTCCTCCAATCACCAAATCTCCTCAAAACCCGTTGAGACCCACACACAACAGGGGATCCCCTCCAGAATCCACCGGGAGATCGACGGAAGACAACATCTGAAAGAGATCTGAAAAAAGACCTCCATCACAACCCCTTGGCTATTCTTTCATCTCAACATTCTCGTACCCATTCTCTTTTCATCTCTTGGATATTCTCATTCTCACGTGTTTAGCCATAAAACAATGTGGGCCGGTCTTATAGCCATTTTATAATCTTTTTTTGCTGTTTTGTCGTTTGTAAAGCAGAGATCAACTTAAGCTTTGGTTTAAGCCTTTTCTATATGGATTCGTATTTCGTCAAGATTTCAAACCATTGCAAGAATCATTCTAGTATTCAGAATAGCAGCAAAAGGAGTAGAGCATCTCCAGCTTCCATTGGAATGAGCATTACAAAACACTAGAAATATGATTTATTATGAAGCAAAACAATAAATAAATCGGTAACAAGATGTATCCAATATGCTTTGCTGCTTACAAATTGATACAGCTCACCTAAGCTAACTATGTTATAACAAGAGAAGCAATGAAAAACAAGTTCTTAAGGCGGGAAAGGAAGATTTCAAAATCTTGAAAGTTCTCGGCCTCCATCAATCCACTTCTAATATGTTGCAAAGCATTGTTTCTATTGCCACCGCGGGCTCTGTCCACAGGCGCATACCCTAAAGATAACCATGACCAAAAACAATACAATAATGTCTTAACAATCAACAGACTCATGATAATATTTGATTAGCGAACCAGTCATTGGCGGATCCACATGAAGCCCGGGGGCGTCCCCCGCGCCCCCCCTGATTTTCTTTTGGTTTTAAGGCGCTATACCCAATCTCTCTCTCTCTCTCTCTCTCTCTCGCGCGCGCGATTGAGTCTGCTCCACGTCTCCGCCAGCAAGTTAGCGACGCGCCATCACTGCTAGCAACAAGTCTGAGTTGCACAACCGCTTCATCACCGTCATCAAAAACTTCCAAAAGATTGCCCTTTCTAAGGTAAAGATCCCAACTTGTTGTGAATCTCTTGCGATTCGTTGATTTTCGGTTCGATTTTGTTATCAGGGTTTTGGAGTTCAGGTTAGGGATTTTTTTTTCCTATTTTGAATTGGTTAAATTTAGTAGTCTCAATTAGTTCCATTGCAAGAGTGGAAAAGGGAAAAATAATTAGTTTTTAGCTTACAAGGTTGCAACATATGCTGACAGTAAATAATAGCAAACAATTATTCATGGAATGCATGTACTATAATTTTATTTGTTCAGCATATACTTTGTTTTAGTTGATGAGACTGGAGGAGCATATACTTTGTTTTAGTTGATGAGACTGGAGGATTAGCAGTGATTTTTATGTTGTAGAAGAAGAAATTAGGAGTTATGATTTTAATTTGGATTTGATTGCTTTTGCTCAGTCATGGAAAAATATTTCAAGAGACAAAATCCTCCGCCGGTTGGTAGTTCTTACGATGCTCAAGTCTGCGATAATGAACAAGATACTCAAGATCGATCAAAAAGAGCTTGTGTTACTATGAACTCTAGCACATCTGGACAAAAATCTTCGATTCGCCGTTGGAACCAGTAAAGACACAGTAAAAGCCAAGTGCGGAAAAAATAATGGAGGCCCTAAAGCAAAATCCTAAAATTATGATACAGGGAAATCATATAAAATAACTAACTTTTGAGGGGATTTATAAAAGTCCAAATGACATATAAATACTCATTGTTTCATCCAAATAGCACATAAATACATATGTTTCAAAAAGTGGCACTTTGATACTTGAAGTTTTGCTTTTTTGCACTTTACTATCTAGCTGTTCTCTAGAATGTGTTCTTAAGAATGAGTAGATAGAAAAATACTAAAAAGCAAAACTTCAAGTATTAAAGTGACACATTTTGAAATATATATATTTATCTTCTATTTGGATGAAAGAAGGGGCGTATGTGTGTGTGTGTGTGTGTGTGTATATATATATATATATATAAAAGGTTAATGGAGGAAAGAGAGCATAGGAGGGACCCTTCTATGCCGTCGAAAAATACATCCTTCCTCATTTTTTCCGACGATTGACACACACCATCCTCATCGTTATCATGTAGGACTTGCATACATAAAAAAAAAAAAAAAGGAGAAAGGGTCTATTTTTTCCAGGCTGTACTAGTGAATTGTCTCATATGAGCTCTTTCCTTCGATAATCTCATATATATATTGTATTTAGCCTTTATAAGGAAACATCCCTATTATTTCGCTGCTCTCAATCGAGGACACCATAGAGATCCAACGCGACAGCCATGGCCGCCGTGAAAACCCTAGTTCAGAATCTGAAGAAGTACATCAAAAAGCCATGGGAGATCACCGGCCCCTGCGCGGATCCCGAGTACCGTAACGCCGTCCCCAACGCCCTCGAGTACCGCCGCTTCTGCCCCGCCACATTCCCCGCCGCCGCAGTGGTCCCCTCCTCCGACCCCGAGACCGTCTTCGACATCAAGTACTACCCCCGCGACCAGCGCCGCAATCGCCCCCCCTTGCGGAGGACCGTCCTCAGGAAGGCCGACGTCGAGAAGCTAATGGCTGAAAAGACCTTCGAGCCCTCCGATTTCCCTAGGGTTTACCTCACCCAGATCGTGGTTGAGGACCAGAACACCCATGGCGGCGGGTACCAGAAATGAGGCTATCATCAGGTTAGGGTTTCTATTCGATTTGGGGATTTTGTTTTGATGCAATTGATATATTGAACTCTTTATTGCTGAATTGGAGCAGTTTATTTGATCGTGGTAAGGATTTCGTGGAATCGATGAGATGAAAGCTGGGAATTGAAATTAGGATTCTTTAGCTTGGAGATTCCATTTTGACGCATCAACGGATTATTGAAATTTAGATTCCATTTTGATGCATCAACGGATTATTGAAATTTAGGTCGGGGAAGTTGCTTGTTTTATCATTGCATTTGGTGTAGAATAAAATCATATTAATTATTTGCCCTGAAGTGGAAATTTATTTGTATTATGTTAATTGGATTATAGCTAATATGATGAATTGTGAGATAAAAAGTTTATGGAATATCAAAACCCTCATCTCTTTTCTTTTTTTAGCAAAACCCATTACTCTTTAGGGTGCCAATCTAGATTACCATGAAATATTAGCAAGCTTGTTTAGTTGTAAAACATATTCTTGGGAATATAGGATTACCATGGTAATCAAATGACCTCATTTCATGATAATCTTATTCCCCTCAAAATTTGTGTCCACCATGGAATACCCCCGTATAACTGAAATGAGCCATGACAATCCGCCGCCAGCCTTCCTCGTCACCCTCCGGCCGGTCATCGCCGATCAGAAGTTCGCCGACGGCCGGTCATCGCCCCCGATCGGCCGTTCGTCGCCGACCGGCCTCGCCCCTGATCGGCCGTTCGTCGCCGACCTCGCCGCCATCCATCGGCTCTCCTCCGGCCTCACTGCCGATCGACGATTGCACATACATATATTATCGGGAATGATTAAAATATACCAAGCACGTTAATGCAAGATCCTTAGGAATTAGATGCCCGGTCATCCCATCCCGAGAATACGAGGATTCCCGGTAATATTCCATTCCACATACCAAGTGCAACCTTATCATTTTGAACTCTCATCTTCAAGTTATCATTTTAGCTTCTTAACGAAGATTTCCAACGGTGTTAGATATAAACTTGATGAATATTGTTCGCTTGCTAAATCCACATCTTAAAAAATAATTTGTGAGAAATGAAAAGATATAAATTAGATATGGAAGTGGAAATAATTAAAAAGATAAAAGAAAATATATTAAAAACGTATTTCTTCAAAAAAAAAAAGTGTGAGGGAGAGACGGAGAGACATGAGAATCACTAATACATGTGAAGATTATTGTATTAAATTAAAGAAAACAAAATAAAAATATTTCTTGGGGAATTTTTCTGTGAATTTTTCTAGAGAAAATAAAAACACAATAACTAATTCATGGCATATTATTGTTAATTAAAGAAGTTTTATATTACCAAATGGTGGAGTCGGCCAATAATTCATCCCCTTTCCCACATCCCAAGAACCAGCCTCAACTTGATTCTAATTTTATGTTTTATCCGCACGACCTTGTTCTTTCACCCTTTGTAGGAAGGGTAGTCCTCCAAATCCTCATCCTTGTCCTTCCATGGCGACCTCTTGGCTGCAGAATTCAGACACGGCATGCGGGTTGGGTTGAAAGGGTAAGCTTTCCAAAAAGCTTTTGAAACTTGGTTTTCTTCGGAGATCGTCTCTAGGAAGTGCCCCCTGAAGGGGGGTGAACAAGGGCAAAGAATACATTGAGGGGTTGTTCCGTGTCTGAATTCTGCAGCCAAGAGGTCACCATGAGGGGACGAGGACGAGGATTTGGAGGACCCTTGCTATAAAGGGCGGAAGAACAAGAAGGACGGATAAAACATAAAATCAGAATGAAGTTGAGGCTGGTTGTGAGGAAGTGGGAGGGGATGGATTATAGGCTTAATCCATCAATTGGTAATATCAAACTTCTTGAATTAACAAGAATATGCCATGCATTAGTTAATGTATTTTTTATTTTCTGCAAGAAATTTCGTCAAAAAATTCTTCAAGTAATATTTTTATTCTATTTTCTTTAATTTGATACAATAATCTTCACATGTATTAGTGATCCTCATGTCTATCTCTCGCACATTTTTTTGAAGAAACATGCTTTTAATATTTTATCTTTTTAATATTTTATCTTTTTAATTATTTCCACTTCCATTTCTAATTTATATCCTTTCATTTCTTACAAATTATTTTTTTAAGATGTGGATTTAGCGAGCGAACAATATTCACCAAATTTATATAAAGAAGCTTTAAACACGTTATAAAATTTAGGGAGTTTGCGTTTCAAGTTGTGTGATCCTTAAATTTCAAATCGTCCTCATCAAAGCACACGACCCAAAAAGTAAAACACATCTGGAAATAGTTTTACAGGGCACTTTACAGTTGCCCAGTATTTACATTAGGAAGGAGAAAATATAGTGAAATCTCAAGTAAATGCGGGGTTGGGTTGACGGCACGCATGAAAGGGTAAGCTTTATGAAAAGAGATTGAAGCTTGGTATGCTCCAAAGATAATCTCAAGGAAATGCCTGGAGTGGGGTTGAACATGGGTAAAGCATACATTATGCATACAATGTGAACAAACAGAACTCCTCAATGGCTTGAAGAAAGCATCTACAAGCTTATAAAACTTCAAAAGATTGCGTTTCTGTATGATTGATTCTCCAAGCTTAAAGGTGTAGTAAATGAACCACGTTTGGAAGTGGTTTCAGAGGGCAATTTATATTTGCCAGATGTTAGATTAGGAAAGAAATCTGTAAGGAAACTTTTGGTGCTTTTGACTGGTTTTGGCTCGATTTTGGGTTTTGTTTTTGGTTCTTTTTTCCATATAGATCCGCTAAAACATTGCTAATTTGAAAAACACCCCAAAAACTTCATAGTTTTGAATACACCCCTTAAAACTTTTAATTAAGTTAAATTGTCTCTTATGCTTAATTATCATCCGTAACACCATAAGAAGCTAAAATGATAACTTGAAGATGAGAGTTTAAAAGAGTAAGAGTAATATGCTATTCTCAAAAATGAAAAGAGGGGTTTTGACGTTTCATAATTTTTTATCTCATAATTCATCATATTAGCTCTAATCTAATTATTAATCCTAATTAATTTAAGTAAATGAGTATTTTTAGTTAACTGAGCCCTTTTAGTAGGGCTTTCAAAAATATCCGAACTTGATAACCCGATCCCGGCCCAAAAATAGTGACTTGAACCGGATCCAAACCCTTTAAGTTTTTAAAGGGGTTAACTTGACCCGACCCGTTTAATAAATGGGTCGAGTATGTGTCATGTATCATAACCTCAACCCGTTTGACCTAATTACATATCCCCAAATCGTTCATTTTCTCTTTGTTTTTTATTTTATAGCATTTTTGGGTTATATTTTTGAATATCCGTAAATTTATTTATAAGTGTCAAATTTGTAATAGCTAATCTGTATTGTTCCTACGTAAAACAAAAAAAGTAACGAATCAACTTAGATCAGGGCGGGTTGACTCTACCCGAACACTAAACGAGTCGGGTTGACCCGACCCGAATATTAAATGGGTTGGATATGGATCTTAAAAAACTAACCCGATTATTAAATGGGTTGGGTCGACCCGAACTCGACTTTGGCAGGACCAAACATGACCCGACCTGACCCGTTTAGCACCCTATTTGTATATAAGGTTCTTGCATAGTAAATCCATGCCAAAGAAAACTTAGTATAATGCTAACATGTTATAGGGTATAGATAAGTGGTTATAGGGGAGAGAGAAGTTTGTATACGAGAGAATAATTTGGTTTGCTAATTGTGTTAATCAGTCATGATTAAGAATTTCATGAAGCCGATGAGATGAATTATTAATTTATGGTTCTTAGTTTGGGATTTTATTTGATGCATCATAATGGATCTATTGAAGTTGCGATGGCTAAATGTGAACAAATATTTGTGATGCTGTAAAATGTATATGTTTCATTATCCTATTGGTTCAGAAATTAGAAGGCCTAGGGTTTTGGATTAAGAATTTTATGGAATTGATAAGATGAGCATGTATTTCTAAATTAGGGTTCTCTAGTTTGGATTTCCTTTTGATGCATCGTTAGTCATATTCTAAAATTGTGTAGTGCTGCATTAAAGCAATATATGTGATCATAATTTTTTGTTATATCATTGGTTTGGGGAGTACATGGGTTTTGGATAAGAATTTATAGGAATTAATGAATCACATGATTTTAGTTTTTTGTTTGAAAGGGAAAACTTGCTTGAATACAAAGGTGTTAATAATTTATTCACTTAGATTTATAGGGGAAAAATTCCATTGTATGTCCTATTGAATTAATTGAAACTTTAAGAGGTTTTGGGATGATTGCGTGAAATCTTAAGATATCTACGGTGTTGAGTAGAGTGTACGACACAAAGGCTTTGGCATGTAAACAGTGATGATTGGGTCATGGAAGGCATTATCTTTAGCCTAGGTCATGAAAGCCACAACATGTGTAAGCCCTAAATGTAATACGCTATGAATGGTTATATGAGAGCAAGAGAGAAGAAGCTTGTATACGAGTCAACTATTAGGATAGAATTGAAAGTTGATAGGGCCAGTGGACGGGGCAAGTGGATATAATTGAAAGCATTTAAAATTGCATGATTTAGACACATCTCGATGCTGAGCATCGAAGACTTCAAATTATGATGGAAAACTTCACATATGTATCGTGCATATACAATTTGACTTTGGAACATCTTAGGACATATCATTTTAAGATTTGTTTTATCAAGATCAATGCAAATTGATTTGTGAAGTTATTCAGTCTTAGGGATACTTCTTTAAAATCATTTGAAAAAAGATTAGAATTAATTTCACAAAACCTCCGTATTGTTTGATCCACATTGTACGTAGACCCACTGAAGTGATTAATTAGTACAAACATTCCCTTTGTTCATTGACCAAAATCTACTCTAAATAGCACAAACAAGTTCGAGAGTGAAAGCGAACAATTTCTTGGGTTCAGAATTAAATTTGAGTTATTTTAAGGGTTTTGGTCGAAGATTAGAGATGATGTTTGCAAATAAATCGCTTGAAGGGGTATAATTGCTATGCAAGGTAAACTTTAGGGAATTATATGCAATTAACCCAATATCCCTTTGAAATCTTCCTTATTACGGTGCTTACCTTGTAACATATGTTATTATCCTAAGATTGTACAAGTGGTATAAGAAAAATCGTCATTGTTAGTAATCATGAGTATACGCTAGATTAATTCTGTGACCTTGATTGCATTCAATAAATGAGAGAGGAGCCAACATCTATATTAATCTTTTCAATTATTATATTGTGCACACTATATCTATTTTCTAACATTTTAGTTTTATATAATATATTTCTCTTAATTCTTATAAACTTTCTTTTACCTCTTTTCACCTATTTTTCTATATCAAGCCTAGATTTTAAACAAATTTATAGGAACATTTGAATTATACAAGATGATGGTGATCGAGCAGATAAGAGAAATGTTACGTGAGGGTTATTGATGCAACCTTAGCCTACATGGAGCGGCTCGACCGTACCAAAACACGTCGCGTCTAGTTCAACCCGAGAAACCCGAACTGCTAAATCTTGTCCGATTCGCGCGTTCTACCCGCCAAATCTAAGATCTCGCAAAATCGTCTGTGTCAATGGTTTGCTGAAAGCAATCCATTGCTGTCTCTTGGAATCCGAAAATTCATCGTTTAGGGCCCTGAAATCGCGGTCAAAGATTTGCTTTGTTGACCTTCGAATTACGGATTAAATCAGTGCCCGGATCAGTTAAGATTTACGGGCAGTATCGGGAATCAATTTGGGACGCTATCAAATAATTAGTCTCGTTTTAACAACTTTCTATTTTTAGCAGTTTTCTAATTTTAGTAGTTTTTATTTTATTAGCAAATTAGTTGGGATTTCAATTGTGGGTCTATTAAAAGACTCGTTTGCAATTGTAAGAGGCAGCTTTTGATTAAATAAAATCCTAGTTTGGCGAAAAAGCCATTATTATTTTTCTATTCTTTCAATTTCCTCTCAACTTAGCCTAAAAATGCAGCATCCTAAATCAGGACTGTACTAAGTGGTATCAGAGCGCAACGTTCGATACTCGCCCGACAACATCCAATGGCTGCACGTGGACGTCGTGGGGTCGAAGAGATGCGGTTTCAGAAGATGGAGGCATCTTTCATGAACGAGAACTGCGGGACGTCATAGTAAATTATCTATGAAGGCAGAACGCTGAATTGCTGAGGCAAATTGAGACGTTGAGGGTAGAACAAGCACGTCCTCAGTTGACGGGCTACCGATTCGGATTATGATGATGATTCAGGGTCCGAAGCAAGTTACCAGGCAGGGCGTGGCTACCGAGCGGGCTATGAACGACCCTGGGATGGCGTGAAGGCGGATCTACCCGATTATTCAGGCGGCTCTCAACCCGAAGAGTTCCACGATTGGCTCTACGCGGTGGAACGCGTCTTTGAATATAAAGATGCCCCCCGCGAAGAAGGTGAAGTTGGTCACTATCAAACTTAAAGGTAGGGTTTCGGCATGGTGGGAACAAGAGCGTCGCGTCCGAAAGAGGCGTGGCGAGCCTAAGTTAACCAGCTGGGAGAAGATCAAAGAGAAACTGAAAAAATAGTTTCTTTCGTTCAACTATACCTAAGCCATGTACCAACGACTACAACAATTACGGTAAGAGACTCAATCTATGGACGTCTACACAGAAGAGTTCCATCTGTTGATCGCTCGTAACGATCTGGCAGAGACCGAGAAACAAGTAACCCGCTATCTTAGGAGACTCCGTCAGTCGATCCAGGATGAGTTGATCCTTCATCCACTGTTCAAGCTCTTCGAGGCGTGTCAGCATGCCTTGCCGAGAAGAAAAGTCTCGAGGCTGGGAAAGAACCTATTCCTGAGGATATGTGAGCAGCCGTTCTACAGCCCCAATAGCAGACTTGCCAGCAACGGCAGCTTCAAACACGGGACCTAGAGCCGCAAAGTCCAACTTTCGTTGTTTTGATTGCGGGGAACAGGGGCATCGCGCCACAAACTGCCCCAAACGTTTGAAAAAAGACAAGCGGTTGATGGTCGATGCCGAAGATGAGAGAGAACCCGATCAAGTTAGCGAGGATGAAGGTGAAGACCAAGGGGAGTTCTCGTTGGACGGTGATGGGACCACACAGCCTTTGTCATCCAAAGGACCTTTCTCGTACCTAGACAAGAGGGAAATGAGGACTGGCTGCGGACCAACGTCTTCCACACCACATGTACCATCAAAGAGAAAGTATTCAAAGTCATCGATGGGGAAAGTTATGAGAAGCTCATCTCTAAGGAGGTGGTCCATAGGCTCAACCTAATCACCTAGAAACATTCTCGTCCATACAAACTCCACTGGCTTAAGAAAGGTAGCGGAGTGATTGTAGATTCGCGTTACTTGGTTTCCTTCTTCATGGGGAACAAGTACTTTGATAAAGCCTGATGTGACGTCATGACCATAGACATGTACTATCTACTACTAGGGTGGTCGCGGCAATATGATCGGAAGACGGTGCATGATTGGCAGCGGAATACCTATACTTTTGTGAAAAATGGCCAGAAGTTCGTGCTTAGACCCATGAAAGAAGAGGCTAGACCCAAACCCACATCAGGGGAGGGAAAAAGTCTTTTTACCAAGGTAACACTTACCAATGAGGCACGTCCGTTCGAGGCATAAGAAACTGGGGTTATCTACTCCCTGGTGAGTATAGAAACACGTGCAGAATCTGCACCCTCAGAAGTCACCTTCAGAAGTTCCTGATATGGTCGAGCTACTGTTACGGGATTACACAGACGTATTCCGGGATGATCTTCCCAAAAATCGCCCATCGATGAGGGACATACATCAATGCATCGATCTTGTTCCTGGCACAAGCCTCCCCAACAAACCAGCATACCGTATGAACCCGAGAGAACATCATGAACTAAGGAGGTTGGTGGAGGAGCTACTGGAGAAAGGATTTGTGCGACCCAGCATGAGTCCTTGCGCCGTACCAGCCCTTTTAACTCTCAAGGAGCGCATGTACATCGATAGTCGCAGCATCAACAAAATCACCGTGGAGTATTGCTTCCCGATACCACGACTCGACGACATGCTCAACCAACTTGCGGGTGCTAAAGTCTTTTCGAAGATAGACCTGAAAAGCGGGTCACCAAATCCGCATCTGATCGGGGGACGAATGGAAGACCGCGTTCAAGATGGTAGGATGGACTTTATGAATGGTTGGCGATGCCGTTTGGTTTGTTCAATGTCCCAAACACATTCATGAGGGTCATGAACCACCTTTTACAACTATTCTTTGGAAGGTGCGTGGTTGTATATTTTGATGACATCATTATTTATGGCCTTTCTCGCGAGACTCACTTACAGGACCTGAGAAATGTTCTCAAGGTGTTAAGGCATTAGCAACTCTATGCCCACCCGAAGATGTGCCACTTCATGGCAGATCAAGTCATGTTTTTGGGCTTCATCGTCTCCAGTGGGGGGGTACGTGCAGACCCATCCAAAGTATAGGCAGTTCGAGACTGGCCTACGCCAAGGAACATTCATGAAGCCGGAGTTTCTGCGCCGTTGTTTTCTTCTACCGTCGCTTCGTACCAAATTTCAACGGGATAATGACCCTAATCACAGATCGTCTCAAGTTGTGGATACCTTTCCATTGGGGCAACGAAGCACAAGCATTCGACGTCATAAAAAAGAAACTAACTACTGCCTCTGTGCTGGCATTGCTGGATTTTGACAAAGCATTCGAGGCGGCATGCGATGCATCGGGGGTGGGATCGGTGGCGTACTCAGCCAAGAAAAACGACTAGTGGTCTTCTTCAGCGAGAAATTAAATATCGCCAGGGCCGAGTACAGCACCTACGACGCCGAGTTCTACGCCATCGTCTAAGCTTTACGACGTTAGGAGCACTACTTATTGCAGCGCGAGTTCATCTTTCATTCTGATCATGAATCGTTTAAGTATATTAATGGGTCGCATAAGCTGAATCGTCGATATGGTCTGAATATATCCCACAATTCATCTTCTCCTTGAAGCACATTGCAGGGGTCGATAACCGAGTGGCCAATGTTTTGAACAAAAGAGCGACCTTACTCTCCATAATCCAAGCCCGGGTCATAGGGTTCGATACCTTTTGCGAACTATATCCCGCGGACCCGTTCTTTGGTCCTATCCACAGAGCATTGAAGCAACCTCAACATGGGCCCGAGTAACGTAAGTCGGGCTATCTGCTGATGGACGACTATCTTTTTCGGGTGCTGCAACTCTGTATCCTTGAGTGCTCGCCACGAGAAAAGATCGTAGAAGAACTTAAGCCATTTTGGGCGCGGCAAACTCCCGGCCCTCGTCTCTCGTGACTATTATTGGCCTAACATGAAACGAGACGTGATATCTTTCGGAGACGTTGCCATATTTGCCAAGTGTCCAAGGGGACTGCCACAAACTCGGGTTTGTATACCCCGCTTCCGGTTCCAGCATCACCATGGGAAGACGTCAGCATGGACTTTGTCCTAGGCCTACTCCGAACTCAAAGGGGCATGTACCCAGTCTGTGTCGTGGTCGATTGATTCTCTAAGATGGCACGTTTTTTGGCCTGCAAGAAAACTATGGACGCATCTCGGATCGGTGACTTGTACTTCAAGAAAATCGTGCGCCTTCATAGGGTAGTACTCAAATCCATCACATCGGATAGGGACACCAAATTCATGAGCCATTTTTAAAAGACCTTATGGAGAAACCTGGGTATTAAACTGTGTTTTAATAGCGCTTACCACCTACAAATAGATGGCCAAACTGAAGTGGTCAACAGAAACCTCGGCAACCTCCTCTGCATCTTAGTGGGATACAACCCAAGAAAGTGGGACCTCACCCTCACACTAGCTGAGTTCGCCTACAACCGTTCTTTTAACCGCACGACAAAGATGAGTCCATTTGAGATCGTGTATGTGAGTAACCTTACTGGCGTCCTCGACTTAGCGCCAATTCCCTATTTGGGATGTCCCGGTGCTAAAGCTGAAGACATGACTGAGCACCTGAAAAGCACTCATGATCAGGTTCGACAACAGAGTGACGCTGCCAACTTCAAATATGAGGCAGCTGCGAACAAGCATCACCGTTGCGTAGTGTTCGAAGGTGACTTTGTTTTGGCCATCCTCACCAAGGACTGCTGCCCTGTAGGTGAGTATAATAAATTGAGTAACAGGAAGGTGTGTTCATGTAAGATTTTTAAGAAGATGGGCGACAACGCGTATCAATTGAAGTTGCCTAGTCATTCGAAGACCTCAGACATATTCAACGTCAGACACTTGATCCCATATGCGGGTGACGGAAGCTCTTTCAAGGACGACGGTCCGAGCTCGAGACCGCGCTCTTTTTACGATGGAATGGATGATGCAGCCCTAGCCTATATGGAGCGGCTCGGCCGTTACAAAACACGTCGCGTTTTGTTCAACCCGAGGAACCTGAACCGCCAAATCTTGTCCGATTCGCGCGTTCTACCAGTCAAATCGAAGATCTCGAAAAATCGTCTGGGTCAATGGGTTTGCTGAACGAAATACCATTAATGTCTTCGGAATCGCGAAAATCCATCGTTTAGGGCATCGAAATCGCTGTCAAAGATTTGTTTTGAGCTCTGACTTTCGAATTAGTGATGAAATTAGCGTCCAGATCAGTTAAGATTTGACAGGCAGCATCGAGAATCAATTTGGGATGCAATCAAATAATTAGTTTCTCGTTTTGACAACTTTCTTTTTTTAGCAGTTTTCTAATTTTAGCATTTTTTATTTTATTAGCCAATTAGTTGGGATTTCGATTATGGGTCTATTAAAATACTCGTTTGCAATCATAGTAGACAGTTTTTGATTAAATAAAACCCTAGTTTGGCGAAAAAACCATTGTTATCTTTCTATTCCTTTAATTTCCTCTCAACTCCGCCTAAAAGTGCAGCATTCCAAATCAGGGCTGCACCGGCTATATTAGAGGATGAAATTATAGATATTGTGATGGGTAAATGTTGAAGGATAGTAAGATACTGAGAGTAGCTTTGGAAAAAGCTGGTCTAATAATATATGAAGCAATGAATTCGTGAAACCCTTATGGAATCGACCCGGTTCATGAATGATTCACGTGTGTGTGTAAAATAATATATGAGTATTATTAGCTTGGAATTGTTTAATAGTATTTTTTGTATATTTATGTGTATATTAATATCTATTGATTTTTTATTAATTAAAAAAATTCTACATTAAAACGTAGCCTGAATCTTAGGCATTTGGTAAATTGTGGATCCACGATTTTGAATCATTTTGTACCATGTATTGGTATCCAAATTTGTGCTACACAGCTAATAATGGATAAAAGGAGAAAATGTGGATGACGCCATATTTAACTTAACCACCGAGGGATAATGCTTTGTGGATTTACTCTTTCAAAATAGCATTTTTAAGATAAGAAAGTTTCAAAATTTATAATGTCTCTTTTGTATATAAATGAAAGTAAACCATGATGGCCAGAAGCATTCAACAGGTCATGGAGCAAATCTGCTCATTTTTCTTTCCTCGTAAAATTTGGATATTTTACCGAGTGAAGAGTATCTTGTATCACGGAAATTATTCTTTCTTTCATCATTCGGTGGTTGTTATTTGTGAGACTAGTGGACTAAGAATTGTGCGAGATCGATTGATGGAAATTCATTGCCATATAAATGAGGTAAATTATACTTTTGAAGGACAATGTGTTATTAATATTCTGTTTTGTAAATTTCCTATGATTGTATCACCCTTGTGAAACCACAACAAGCAAAGAAAGTAAACTAGACCATGTGATTCGTAACTGCTTAGATTTACAAAATATAGCACTCATACACGCAACGAACACAAAGTATTCTAACATTGATCTCTAATATTTAGTTGCTCCATTGCATGTAGGAATGATTTTCTTAACATGCTCCTTTCTATTGTGGACTCCTTATTACATACGGTGTAACTGTTAACATAAATTAAAACTTAATTAGGTTTAGCACTGATTCTATTTGGCTCTTGGGTATGTTATGCCTAGAGATGAAAGCAGTTCCATCTAACAAACCTTGTCAAGACATTTTTCTAATACTTTTATTATAATATTGTTCCCGTATCTCACATGTATCTGACATGACATTCGTTGATCCTTGCATAGCATTTCTGAGTGAATTAAGGACAGGAATCTGACTAGAGTCATCAATTTTGTAATATTTGCTAATTTCTTTATAGTGTTGCAGACACCTTTTGGCACTTATTGAATGCTTCCTTGGTATGCATTGCGCATATTAGGATATTCTGTTATTTTAATTTTAATGTTAAGTTGTACTACTATAAAGCCGCTTTTCATATAGTATCCAAATTTATGCAAATTATAAATATGTTATAATTGCAAAAAAATAATATGCGTTGATTATGCTATACATACAATCATATATATGACCATGCATTATCTGAAGACTAGGTTTGTAAGACTTGCTATGTGCTTGTGTTGTATCTGTGTCAATTGTGTCCCTTGTTCATGTCAATGGAACATAATTACCTGTTTGCCTATACTCTTTTTTTATTTATTTTAGAAATTAGTGAATATCCATAATTGACTCCTTGGTTGCATAAACTTTAATTACATTTACAAATGGTTAGCTATATTGACATCTAAATATTGTATGGTTTTAAAGTAAGGTCTTCCATATTCTCATTTGTCTCCATGGCTGATGGATATCACTATTGGGCAACTCCTTTAGGTATTAAATTATCGATATCTACCGTTTTGGCATCCTGCATTCTACAGGATTATAAACCTTCATTAGGAATTCTGCAGAAATAGATGTATACAAGCTTGCCAACTGACTTCATCGTTTTCTGGCAGTGCATGTTTGACACATCTAAAAACTTGGGGAGAGAAAACTTCTTGTATGGAGCTTGCTCAACCCTTCTCTTCATAGTTCAGTTCATTTTTATAGCATAAACTGCAGAGACTATGATGGTGATTGCAAACTATTTAGTAAACCATGGACCAATTAATTCCGACATAATTCCCCCCCCCCCAGAATTTTCCAAGTTAACAGTATTTACAGAATTAGCTACACTTACTAAGTTAGAAAGGATGCATTTAAACACCCTAAATTATGGAATGTGCTTGATAACTAAGTGGTGCAGAGTTCTTGTCTAGATGCCAGCAAATATGTCCAATACAGGTTTAGAAGTTGGCCTTTGATTTTCGTGATGCCTTGCAAATAGATTTATTTTGTTTCCTAGACATCATAAACTAAGGGAAGTCGGGGGAGCAGAGTGTTTCCCAGATGATGGAACCCAAGGTGAGCCTCTTGCTCTAGTAAAGTAGCTGGTCCTAGGCCCTAAAAGAAGGACAATTAACACATTTGATGACACGACTTATTGTGGAGAAGCCTACATAGCCCGTAACCCCAAAAGTTGTGGACTCAGAAAGCGGAGAAATAGACTCGAACTGGCCTGGGGAAGAAGAAAGAACTAATTCTGGAACTGCGCTCTCCATTAAGAGCAGAAAAGACTTCGAACTAAAGAGATACAAAGGTGTAGTGTGTAGTTCCTTTGTGCCCAGAGGACTTGAAAGAGCTTCGGATTCTACCCGTCTGCTTAACGAAATTCTAGGTCTTTCGATGCTGATACCGGAGCAGCTAAAGGAAGCAGTACAACCAGCAAGCAAGAATTCATTCTGTTGTTCAAGCAGTTGAATAATAATCCATTTTAATATGATCCATGCTAGATCGGACGGTCTGCAGTTCCATATTATAGATAGGCTTTATAAAGGAAAGTTTAGCCAATTTCATCTTTCCAAAAGCAAGCCAGTACTTTTACCTTTACAAAGCAAGCTTTTCCCACATCAGCGTCAATCATACAAAGATAATTGGTCCATAATGACCATTGCTGGTCTCACTCCGGTTTAGTTTTGATTATTGTCAAACACATATTCCATATTCATGCTAACCATATTTGTTGGAGGGATCGAGCTAAAATGTCATATCCGTTGGAGGTCAGAGGATCAAGTTTGCATGTCCCAGGAGAGGACTTGCTTAAGCCTTGCTCTTAATTATTATTGCACTTACACGCCTAGAGCTTACGTGTTTGATGATGTCAGCACCTCAAAGCAATTCTTACTGTTGCATTCCATGAGGCTCATGTGCTCATGGGCCCGCAAGACTTAAGCAATGAATTGAGGCTATTGAGCCGTTGGGATCCTTTAATTCGCCACTTGGTGAGTTTTCATTGGCTAATACCTTTTGCCCATGTTTGATCAAGCCCAAGACTTGCTGCTCTGTTTTGAGCATTGCTTTTCACTCTTTTTTTCTTAAGTATTTCAGCCAAAATTTGAAACAGATTTTCCCCACTTTTACCCTCAAATATATAGCTGTTATAAAGGGTAAATTGGTCAATATTTTTTCTTCATCTATTTTGATAAATTACTATATATGCTACTCATTTATGTTTTGGAGTGAAGAGTGCTTACATTGCAAATACTCCAACATTCAAAGTTTTATTTTTTGAGTAATTCTTCTAGAGGTATATGTTAAAACTTGATTTGTTTTTCACTTTCTATCATCCACTCACTACAAGCTCTTAGTCCTTGTTTGAGTGAGAAATTTGTGAGCGAAATTGCCTTTCATCAATTAGAGAGGATTTGTATCGATTCGATCATAGCCTCTTGGGAAGAGACGGATTGTAAGTTGTCAAGGTTTTGCTTCTACCCGGTTAAAAAAACAAGGATAGTGAAGATTGTGAAAGCCTAGAGAGACGGGGTCTTTAGGGGAGGACTAGACATCGGGGACGTCGAACCTTATTATATCCTTGTGTTAGCGTTATGCTCTACTAAGAATTTGGATGGACTTGTCATTCAATCTCAAGATATAAACCTTGATTTCATACGTAAAATAAGACTACCTGAGATTAAAGAAGCTTTGAACAGAATGAGTTTAAGAAAAGCGGTTGGTCCTGACGGGATTCCTATCGAGATTTGGAGATACTTAGGAGAAATAGGCGTTAAATGGCTGACAGATCTGTTTAATAAGATTTGGCGGACAAAAAGATGCCAAATGAATGAAGGAAAAGTATCCTTGTACCTATCTACAAGAACAAGGGTGACAATTCAAAATTGCTCAAACTACTGTAGAATAAAACTTATGTGTCACACCATGAAACTTTGGAAGAGAGTGATTGAATACAGGTTAAGGAAGGATATTAAGATAACAGAGAACCAGTTTGGGTTCATGTCTGGACGATCGACGACAGAAGCTATTCATTTGCTTCGTCAACTTGTCGAGCGTTTTCGAGAGAGAAGAGATTTGCATATGATATTTATTGATTTAGAAAAAGTGTACGACAAGGTATCTAGAGAGGTATTATGGGGGACAATGATCAGAAAGGGGTCCCCGTCAAGTATATTGACATAATCAAGGATATGTACGATGGAGTAGTGGCAAATGTCAGAACTTGCGGCGGCTTAACGAGTGGTTTCCGATTACAATTGATTTACATCAAGGATCTGCATTAAGTCCATTCCTATTTACCATCGTGATGGATGAGCTTACTAGAACTATCCACGATGAGATATCTTGGTGTATGCTATTCGCTGATGATATTGTTCTAGTAAATGAGACGAAAGCAGGGGTTAATGCCAAATTGGAATTATGGAGGCAAACATTGGAATATCGGGGATTCAGATTGAGCAGGTCCAAGACAGCATATATGCATTGCAAATTTAGCAACCAGAGAAGTCAAAACCATATTGGTATAATATTGGAAGGGCAAGGGATATCACCGAGCAATCAGTTTTGATATCTAGGTTCCATCATCCAAAAGAATGGGGAGATCGATAGTGATGTTAATCAAAGGATCCAAGCTGGTTGGATGAAATGGAGGAGTGTAACAGGGATTTTGTGTGATCGTAACTTTCCGTTAAAATTGAAAGGGAAGCTTTATCGGAGCGCTATTCAGCCTGCCTTATTATATGGTACAGAATGCTGGGCTCCTAAGAAGCATCATATACATAAGATGCACGCAGCGGAGGTGCGCATGCTTCGTTAGATATGCGGTAACACTAAAAAAGATAAGGTGCGAAATAAGGATATTCGTGCAAAAGTTGGTGTAGCACCTGTGGAGGAGAAGATGCAGGAAAACAGGCTAAGATGGTTTGGTCATGTGCGATGCAGACCTATGAAAGCACCGGTTCGACGAATAGATACTCTCGATATGGGCAATGGCAAAAGGGCAAAAGGGAGACCGAAGAAAACATGGATGGAGGTGATACGAAACGATATGGTTGCCAAAGTAGGACTCAATGAAAGTATATTGTTTGATAGGAGTGGAGGCGGAGGATTCATGTGCTGGACCCGGCGTGATTCTCATGTTGGTTCATGTAGCCTACCCCATATGCTTGGGATAAAAGGCTCAGTAGTAGTAGTTGTTGTTGTTAGCGATATGCTCTCTTAACTTGTCTCTTTTACATTACCGCATTGATATTTCTTATTAATTGTTATTTTGTGGGGGGTGAATTTATTAGATTGCTAATTTAGCAAGAATTTGTATGAAACCCTTTTCATCAACCCCCTCTATAGGGTTGCACTTTGGTATTTCAACCATATTTTAATGCGCTCAATCTATAGAATAATACATTTTCTTATCGTGACACATAATATATCTTTTCCTTCTAATATATTTACACTGCAAAACCTAACGCATCCATGACTCTAAAACAGAGCAATTATGTGATGCAACCGAGTTCTCCATACGTGATGGATGTGTGCATTCAGATCTCATCTTTTTTCAAGTAAAAGAATGGTTTAGGCTTTTTGCCTGGTTTTCAGGTTTGATATGTTTCTCAGCTCTGTTGGGGCTACCACATCATGGTATTTCAGGGTTTCATGACCTTAATCATGGTTACCGTGGATCGTGTTTTCTTTCAAATTGATTTTAGTCAGAGGGTAATCATACATGGAACGAAGCCTGTTTAAATGCGGAATCCGGATTTGAGGAGGAAGTTTCTTGCTCAGAACTTGATCTTCGTGGGCTTTGAAAAGTTATATGAATAGAGTATTATGACAAGTGAGTTGGTTAAAAAGAATAGTAAATGAAAATATGTATTGAATGTATCAGCAGCATTTGCTATAGGGAAATGATTTCCGGTTGGTGTGCAAAGGCAAGTCTCTTGCAGGATTGACATGGACTAAGGTTGGCACAAAGCTTTTTCATCTTCACAGTTATCACATGGAAATTTTGTACATGACCGCTGTGCATTCTTTGGATATGCTATAAGCCGTGTTACTTGATGAGTTGAAACAGTGCTGAAATGCTAAGTAAAGATATGGACTATACACCAGGCAGTAGGAATTGCTTGAACACAATGCAATGTCAATGAAATGCAACTCAAATTAAGCTAGTGATTCTTGATCGCCAATCGACAGTGTGTCAGTTCCAAATTGTGGAGCTATTTGTTAAATGGATGTATACATTGAAATAGATAGTATGCTGGCGGTATTTTTATATACGTATATGACCTGCAACTCAAGGGACAAATGATTAAGACAAGCAATGGTGTAAGCTTTCTAATGTTTGGTATTAAGAGTACGTTGACAAGTAACTGAAAGTTCTAGAGTTGGTATTGTGACAGAGATCTGACCGAGACGGTGTGTGTATGCACAACAAAGAATGGAGGAGGACTCGATAGTAGACGTACAAGGATGAAGGAGAAGGAATTCATGGTAGGGAATTTTGTCCGAATTTTTGTAAGGGGTTTGGGAAAGAATTTGATGTATCTTTAATACGAGGAATTATTGGTAGAGAAGGGTTCATAAATCTGCCAGATAGCTGAGCGCTCAGTTTGAGCAAAATAGGAGTGAAGTTCCAGAATAATATACTAATTTGATAGCTATTAGAGTTGAATGTAACTTGTTTGATAGCTATTAGAGTCGAATGTCATGGCCAGTTCACATACAGCATTGTCATGGTTGATGCTTTATGGCATGTCAAAGAGAGAAGTTGGACATCTCACACACTATTCGAGAAATCGTTAAACATGTTCAAAAGCTAACAAATTACGGTCTCCCTATATATTAAACCATGTAGATCAAGATTGAGAGAACCGATGGTCCAACCGCCCAGAAAATGCCATTTCTTCGCTTATGAAGTGGTGCGTGAATTGCTTAGTGTTTGCCCGAGCCTATAGGATCCTCACTATGTGTGTGCCCTTCAACTTGTCTTGTATAACCTATTATTTGTGTTGCCAAATTGATTATGCTGTTACTAGGATTTAGTCTGATCAGGATTTGCCTGGCTAATCTTGAGTTGTGATTCTTTAAATACTTTTCCATCACCTTATTTTGTTCAGAAAGAAATAACTCTCGTGTTATAATTCTCTTTTCCCAATGATGAGTTTTTTACTAGTCGATTTGGTTTTAGGATCAAATAAATTCCGTAGAAACTTTTGAGCTATAGTTTGTCCCTTGTCATTGCACCTGACGAATATTAAAATACATGGGATCTGTTACTTTTCCTTGCATGTATTGAAAATTCATGGCAACTCTACTTCTTGCAACAGATTAGGAAATTAGCTTTCATTTTTGCCTTTTGTAATGAAAGAAAGTAAACTCATACAACTTTGTATTTTCACAGGTTATGGAGCTTGCAGTCATCACCCCAACGAAAATGTCATCAACCCTTGGGTATAATGTAGGAAGTCTGCAGTCTTTTCTTTCCTAAATATCAACTTCCCTAAATATTTTCAATAATGTGCTTTTAAATGTTCTGTATCATGTACTTTTTGTGGCAATAATGCACAGGTTGCACTCATAAATTTCCAATATTCTGTCACCGAAACTCAAACACGAAATTTGGGGTTGATCATGTTGCATAAATTTCGTGATATTGTTAAAAAGAATAGCGGCTTGCATGACTGCTACCTTTTTTTTTTTGAAATTTTTTTCCACTGCAAATGTTCAATTTTTCTCTGGATCCTTTTGATTCTCCAATCCTGGACACTACTTTCTCTTTATTCTTTTTTGTCCTTCCTTTTTCGACTTTATCCCTTAACCACTTTGTATGATCTATCAAATCTTATCATAGCATTCTCCTTTTTCTGCCCTTTTTGGAGAAAAGCTGTAGCAAGTCTTAATGTTACATACTGTTTTATAGATAGACAAGCATAATAGAGAAAATGACAGTAGGGTGAGTGCATCCTAACTCTTTTCCTTCTTCGTTAAACCTCAACATTATTATTTTTCCTTTTCTAATTGTTGCCCCTGCCTTTTATTTCTCTGTTGTTTCATAGTGCTCAGTAATTGTGTAAGCTTGTGTTTTTCTGCTTAAAACAAAACTGGAACAGAGCTGTAACTGCAGGATCAATAGTTGGTCATTTTCTTTTATGGGCAAGTCTCATAAAAGCACCATCCAACTTTAAAATACCATGAGCAGGGGTTGATCAATCCACGTGTCCTAATCGAGTTGGCGAAACTAACATTTTCGTAAAACATTGTCAGTCTAACAGCTTTAAAGCTTGGTGGTGCCATCTCAAAAACTCAACAAAAGAAAAAAAGAAGAAGAAAAACTCCGAAAGTTGGATGGTGCTGTATAAAACTTACCCTTCTTTTCTTTTTCTTCTGTTCTGAAAACTGGAAAGGGAACCGAAAACTGGAAAGGGAATAGGTGTTTAAAGAGGGGAAGGACACTGCCATGCCATATGCATAATTTCAGAGCAAAAAAGAGCCGCAGCACCCTGCACTCTGAAGTAATAATGCATGCAAGCCTGCCTTCTCTTGCTTTATGCGTTCCATTAAAAATTCTCCTTCTCCCTCCTCCCTCTCTCTCACTCTCTCTCTAAACTTGTGAGTTGTGAGATGCCTACAAGGAAAATAGTACTGATCATGCCAAGCAAATATTATCTAAAGCTATTTTATGTCAAAATTAATCTTTCTTGAGCTGATGATCAGGAAAAGGAAAAAAAAAAAACTGTAGATCATGTCTAAACCATGTGAGTCCCAATGATATATTTTGTATGTGTTTGTATAGGCGATCGTTCATCTTGTGTGATGTATGTATTATCGAAATTGATGGTATTCGAAGTATACACGCAAATTGATGGAATCAGTGTTAGCTAGGTTGGAGATCAGTGGAGTCATCGTGGAGTCGCAGGTGAACATGATTGTACATAATTCATGGAATGCTAGGTTGTTTATGATGTTTAGATTGAAAACTTTGATGATCATATGAGTTGTCCCATTAGATAGAGCCGAGTGCATGTGTGTTGTATGCGAGGCAGATAATGAGAGCAATGAAGTTTCTTCGGATTGTTAGGGTCAAACAATTTGATTTTAGGATTAACTAACAATATAATGAAGCTCTTATATATCGGTGTCCCGAGGAGTAAATTTGATATGGCCCAAACATGCATGTAAGTCAAGTCGTTTTTCATCTTGTATGTGATTGTGAAGCTTTTTTCTAATTTTTCGAGGGATCTCTATCCATAACTATTTCCGAGCGCATAGATTTTAGGAAGTTTTATCAGTCATGAACTGATGTTTAAACGGAAGTCCAACTTCAAACTGAGAAAACCATGGCATGAAAACAAATGCCATGATTCTAAAGATCATTTTGGCATATCGATATTTAGATCTTTCGATATTTTAGTGTAACAACATTTGAGTAAATATTAATTATGATCCGAGTTTTGAATATTGACGAGTTAATAAATATGATCTGAATTTAAAACTAAGTAACATTATTATTATTAAGCCATAAACCACGCGATTCCTAAACGAGCCGAGCCTGAACACGAGCCCAGCTCGAACAAGCTATGTTCATGTTTGTTCGTTTATTTTATCGAGCTTCAATTTATGTTCAAGCTCGGTTTGTTTAACTATCAAACGAAACCTGAATGAGTTTTTATCGAGCAGATCGATCCGAGCCAACCTTCCAAAATTCAAGGTTTTTTAACAGCCTTAGTGGTTCTTTTGTCAGCTGGAAACAATTGGATTGTTCATCCATGCAGTGCGCTGTTTCACTATAGCCACCAGAATATATATTCATGGTTATTAATGGCATATAATTTTTAGTATTGGTGTCTATGTGTGTGTAGCATATATACCTTATATGAAGGAACATGAAGGTATGTAATTTTCAGTACCAAATTGCTTTCAAATGACAAAAAGTGATCCCCAAATGGATATCAATTCACAACCATGCATGAGCTTTCATTTGAAAGATCTACTTGAATATTGGTTGATGAAGTGGTCCCATGACTCATTTCCATGTGAGGTTATAGTGTCAATGTTGCCATCTTGGTGCTAATGTACTTTGATATAGACAATACAACTAAAGAATAAAGAGAATGTGCAACCCATCCATTTAACCTAGATTGGATCAAAGAAAACTCAAACAAAACTTATTGTATTATCCAAATGTTTGGTTGCATATTCTTATAATATTTAAACTATCTTGATTAATTGATTTACTACATTCAAGTAAATCATTAAGAAGGCTGCTTCCTTCCCAAACTTCTAAAATTCGAATTCAAACAAAATCATCATTCTAGAGTTTTCTTAATTTATAACAAAAAATTTACTTTATACAACCCGCAACATTCACAAAAGGAAAATTTAACTAGAATGCGTGAATGTAATGTTGAAAATTGATGCAAATTAAAGTCTATAGTTAGGTGCCACCTTTTGACATGCATGATATTGTTAGGTGATGACAATGATATGTGGTGATTTTGTTAGGTGCTACTTTTGACATCCATGACATTGTTAGGTGATGACAATGATAGGTGGTGACTTTGTTAGGTGCTACTTTTGACATCCATGACATTGTTAGGTGATGACAATGATAGGTGGTGACTTTGTTAGATAATGACATTGTCCTAGGTGCTATAAAAGCACATCTTATGAGTGAGGCATTTTGCATCAATCACAAGTATCATCACAAGAGGCAAAGGCTAAGAGAGATTTGTATAGAGAGATTTGTATAGAGAGATTTGAGAGAAATCTCCTACGGTTGTTCTTGTGTGTAAACTTGATTCAAGTACAGTAGACGTTTGCAGATTCCGCTCTGCCGGAGACTAGCCATACGGTGGGTGAACCTCGTTAACAAATCTATCTTGTTTGTGATTGATTGTTTTCTTATTCCTGCACTTTTAATTTATATTGTCTTTCGTCGTTTAATTACGTGATTGTATTTTTTGTATGATTTGGGTTTTGTCGCGAGCACTGTTCCGTGGATCGACTCTCCCTCCCAACAACTGGTATCAAAGCAAGGTTAAGAGAACCTAGAGTTCTTCGATTCTATAATCTAGGTAACGGTGGATAACGACGCTTGTGTCCTCTTCCCCACTTTCTTAGATTGTAGTTTTGAAGGCGTTGGTTCAGATCTAGGAGGAAGTCGGATTTGTTGCGATACAGACGAAAGATGGCAGAGGATAAGATAAGAATCGAGAAATTCAATGGTCACAATTTTGGTTGGTGGCGCATGCAGTTAGAAGACTGTCTATACCAAAAGGATTTATATCTTCTGTTGCTAGGAGAAAAGCCCGAGAAGATGACCGATGATGAGTCGAACCTTTTGGATAGGAAAGCTTTGGCGACGATCAGATTGTCGTTGACTCTGCAGGTGGCCTTTAATATTTCAAAGGAGAAAACAACTAAGGCGCTAATGACGACGTTAGCGAAGTTATATGAGAAGCCATCGACATCAAATAAAATATTTTTGATGAAGAAGCTTTTCAACATGAAGATGGTAGAGAATGGTTCGGTGATAGAGCATCTGAATGAGTTCAACAGTGTGACAAGTCAACTTGAGTCCGTTTCAATCATCTTATAAGACGAGATTCGAGCCCTACTGTTCCTATGTTCGTTACCAGAGAGTTGGGAGAACCTAGTGATGGCGGTTAGCAACTCTATCTCGGAGATTCTCACGTTTAATGATGCGGTAAGCTGCATATTAAACGATGAGATGCGAAGAAAGTCCGTGAGTGGGAGTTCTGGAACTTCTGCACTTTCGGTGGAGAATCGTGGCAGAACAATGGAAAGGGGAAAGTGGAAAAAGGGCAAGTCTAAAAGCCGGGGTAAATCTCAAGGAAAAATCCAAGGCGCCTGTTGGAATTCGGAAAGAAGGGCCACAGAAAAAGTGAATGTAAGCTTCCGAAGAAAGTCTCAGATGAGAAGACGGATGAAAAGGAAGTGAATGTAGTGTCTATATAAGAACAAGGGGAACAAGGTCTTTGTCTATCGGCGAGCGAGAACACAAAGGCGGATACTTGGTTCCTAGATTCAGGGGTTTCTTTTCATTGCACTTCAGGCAGACATCACTTTAGCGAGTATGTTTAGGGCGATCTTGGACATGTGACGGTGGGAAACGGTCAATCGTGTAAGATTGTTGGAAAGGGGACGATCATCTTGTAACCATCAGGAGGTGGTCAGATCAAATTGAAGAATGCTCATCACATTCCGGATTTGAAGAAAAGCTTGATTTCCACAAGTCAGCTAGACAACGAAGGGTTTATTACAACGTTTGGGAATTCTCAATGGAAAATTTCCAAAGGGTCGTTGGTGGTCGCAAGGGACAAGCTGAGCGGTTCGTTGTACTCATCAATGGGAGCAGTGAAGGCTCGGTTGCATTGACGGCAAGTTCGGAGAAAGATTCGGAGACTTCGTTGTGGCATAAAAGATTGGGACACCTCAGCGAGAAGAACATGAAAATTCTTCAAGCTAAGGGGGTTCTTTCGGGGCTGAAAAAGGTGGAGTTGGGGTTTTGCGAGAGCTGCGTTTGTGGGAAGCAAAGCGCGCTCAGATTTCAAATTGGAGGCGTAGCGAAAAAGACCAAGAAACTAGAGATGGTGCATACGGATGTGTGGGGTCTGGCCTCGGTGGAGTCTTATGGAGGAAATCGGTACTTCGTGACGTTCATCGATGATACAAGTCGGAAGACATGGGTGTACGCGATGAAGAAAAAGTCCGATGTGTTTGGCATCTTCAAACATTGGATTGCGTATGTAGAGAACCAAACGGGGATGAAGGTTAAATGCCTAAAGTCCGATAATGGCGGGGAATGCTGCACCCAAGAGTTCGAGGAGTTTTGCTCGAAAAAGGGTATTCGTTGGTTGAAAACGGTACCTGGGACGCCACAGCAGAATGGCTGTAGGTTTACTAGGCACACTCAAGAGGTTCCACAAGGCATCTACCATGCCAAATTCAAAATTTCCGGTGCCGAGAAACCCTAACCAAGATCGATTACTAGAGGATAGGCGAAACTACAAGCTAGTAAATAGCTTTACTAATAAGTGAATGGAAATACAACCTTTGTACATCCGGTCCTCCACTTCTTTAGCTCCGTGATGACGTCCCTTCGCTGTGATCACCGGAATCCCGGACTCTAGCGATGGTTTCGTCGGAGAAATGAGCGGGCTAGGTCGTTGACTTCGATACTGAAGATGATCTACGTCGAGGCAACTCTAACTCAAGCTCCATCTTCACTTGGTCATGAAACTTGTGAAGATAACACACTCTACTACATGGCAAGTGGTAGATGATGAAGAAATAGGAAGTGGGTTCACTTTGGATTTGGATTTCTCACTTGGATTTCATCACTTAGAATTTTCAAGAGGAGTTTTCTTTTCTTCATGAAGAAGAAGAAGAAGATGAAAGAAAAAGAATTATTACAAAAAGAAAATTCAAGTGATATCTATCATATTGCAACCATGGGTTAGATAAACTCATGTAGAGAATAAACTAGGGTTTAAGTAAATGGTTAGGGTTAAGGAAAAAAACAAAATGGTTAAAGCTTTTCAAAACTTCATGAAGCTTCAAGTAAAAACAAAAGAATCCACCATTTTATTTCTTGCCCAAAAAATAAATGAAAAGAATAAATAAATGAGTAAATCAAACCCTAACCATTAACCTAATCATGGTTTAATCATACACACCCAAGTTTGCATGTATCATCAAACATGATACAAACTAGTGCACAAAACTATATCATATATACAATAAGCACATCAAGTGAGAAAATCCATCTTAAGTGAACAAATACTAGTTAATATAAAGTAATATATCAAATATATAATTATACATTAAATCACTAAATCAACACTTGATTTAATGATCCGGTCATACTGCATATAACCGACTAATATCAAGTGTATCAATGTATCGAATCAATACTTGATTCGGTAACCCGGCTATATCTCATATAACCGCCCAATGATACAAATTGCGAGAATAGAATACAGTATCACATACTGGTATTATTCTCGGTCCCGCACATATCTCATATGCGCTCCTATTTCGTTTCGCTTGAACCAGGAAACCTTTGTGTAGGACTCTAAAGACTCGTCAATACGCCGGCAGCAGGTGATGATCATATCAAACACCCACAAGCCGCAAGCGGTCTGCTAAACGTAACGGCCACCCGGGTATTGAGCGATCAGAAGATCAACGAGCAAGCCCGCTCACACTCCTGTGAATCCAACCAGTAACACTTACCGTACAGTCCGGTCTCGTCGTCTGATATGTCGCATATCTCGCGTAGGGGTGGTAAACGTCAGACCCCAATAGCTCGATAAGTTGTGTCGATATGAGGTCTATAACAGTTCGAGAAACTACTGGTAACACTTACCAGTAAATCTCAGCAACCCTGGCCAGGGATTTCCGGTTATAGCCAATCGAACACAGCGCAACATCAACTCCCTATACCGGGAGAGACGAATCTCCTCCTATCGCTCATTGCCTCTATGTGATTCGGGACTGTACCTAAAAACCACCGTTTTGCACGCCCTCTTGGACGTGGTAATGTGGAAATCAAAGCACAGTGGGAATCACACAAGACTCTATGACGATCTCGGGTCTACAGACTAACCTGTACCAGTGTCACCAGAGAACTGCCATCTGACGTAAGGTATAATACCATCTGGGAGTTCTCGGCGAGTCCGTCCAGTGTACCCAGTCTAGACTGAGCACCCGTATATCATCTCTGATGTCAAACACCAATGGATATGGGATCATCCATCGCCTATCTGTATGGGTCGAGAAGGTATACGCTAGTCTACTCTGGTATATCGATGCCCCGTCTCGATACACCCACGACTAGGGACCTTGAAGGATGTACTTATGGACTACCATGTCCCCACTAGTATGATCCGCATCATAGTCCAGGTAGTCAAGTACACATCCTAAGGGCTTTACCAACATGTAACAGAGAGACAATCAGTGTACACGTTAAGATAAAGAGGAACCAGATAGCATACTATCATGTCGAGCAAGAAAGTCCTCCCTATATATGTCCCAGCATCCACTACAATATACATCCTATGTACAGTAATGGCCTCTAGGGCATACATATAACTAACAATCTCCCACTTGCACTAGGGCCATCTGTAGCAGTGGTTGCAGTATCTCATACTCAACCATCCCATAAAAGTCTCTCTCTGGGAAAATGCCTTTGTGAGTGGATCCACCGTGTTGTCCTCTGAGTCTGCTCTCCTAACCTCGATCCCCTGGAGATCAACCATCTCCATGATCAGGTGACACTGCCTTAGAATATGTCTGGATCACTGACGGGACGGGCGTTCCTAGGCATAGGCCACAACTCCATTGTCACACAATGGTAGGAACGAAGTTCATCTCATGAACTAATATACACCCAGACTTCCTCTTTGGTTGCATCTTTGGTAACGATGTATCTTGCCTTTAATCGTCTAGTATGTCACGGTATCTAGCTTGGAACTCTTCCAACATACCGTCCCTCCACTGAGGGTAAAGACAATGCCTGTGTCCGACATACAGTCGTCCTTATCACTCTGGAACCTTTCCAGTGATTCTCCCCAGGATCGATTGATACCATCTCACTACAACTAGTGAGAATCCTAACATCCAATTACTTCTATCTCATAGATCTGAACTCAGGATTTAAGAGGTATCACTTTGATCCTTTATGGAGAATCCTTGTGATAAGCGGAGATTGACCGAGCGTAGCATAGGAAACTCCTTCCCTATCAAGAGTATGTCATCCACGTACTCTACGAGGATCATCACCAAACTCCCTACTACCTTTTTGTATATACAAGGTTCATCTACCATTTTGATGAAGTCAAACTCTTTGACTACCACATCAAAACAGATGTTCCAACTCTGCGATGCCTGCTTTATCACATAAAACATCTTGCTCACGTTTCCGCTGCTCCCACTGTCTACGAAGCCCTCTAGCTGTGTACTTACAGACGCTCTCTTCTAAAACATCATTTTAGAAAAGCAGTCATGACACCCAACCGCCAGATATCGTAGTCATGGTATGTAGCCGTGGCAAGTAGGATCTGGAAGGACTTAAGCATAGCCACTGAAAAAGGTTTCATCATTATCCACGCCTGGTCGATGATGAAAACCTTTAACATGTCTAGTTTTGAAAGTCTCAACTTTTCTATCTACACCAAGTAATCTTCTCAAGATATACTTGCTCCTGATGGGGATTTAACCCTTCAGATAAAGCAATCAAAGTCCATACTTTGTTGGTGTATAAGGATTCCATCTCAGATCGCTAAGCATCCAGCCATTCTTACAGAGTCCCACTCCTGATGGCCAGCTCGAAACTAGTTGGGTCATCATTTCATGATGCAATTCTCACTCCCACTGTCATAGAGAAACCGAAGTATCTCTCAGGTGGGTGAGGAACCCTACTAGATCGGCGGAGAGGCTGAGGTCCGTTGGAATCTACCGAATCCTTTGGTTCTACCAAATCATTTGCTGTAGTTTGTATAGCTAGAACCTTTCTAGTTCTACATAACAGACCTTGCCTCGAGCTTGTCCGGATTTTGCTTTTAGACATAGGCCGGACAACCCCAAATCTTAACAAACTTAAGATATGGGCTCTTCCCTTTCCATATCACATATGAAGTGGTAGGCGACTGATTTGATTTAAACCCTATTCAATATGTATGCAGCTTCTCAAGTGCATAACTCCCAAAAGGAAAATAGGAAACTCAGTAGTACTCATCATAGAGCTCACCATATCATATAGGGTGCTATTGCTCCGCCCCGATATCCCATCGTGCTATAGTGTGTACGGAGGAGTAATGCTGAGAGAGAATCTCATTCTCCTTTAGAATATGTCCAGGAATTCCGTGCTCAAGTATTTTCCTCCTTGATCACATCAAATGACATAATACTTATACCCGTCTTGGTTCTCTACTTCTAACTTATATTCTGTGAATATCTCAAAAGTTTCGGACTTGTGTTTCAACAGAAACATATGTCTGAATCTAAAGAGATCATCAGAGAATGTAATGAAGTACAAAGAACCGGTCTTGGCATGTGTAAACAGGGGACCTTCATACATCATCATGTATCAGTCCTAAGAGTACACTAACTCTTTCTCTGCTTCCAATAAACAGAGATGTGGTCATCTTATCTTTGTGACATGACCGGCAAGTTTTCACAAGATGTAAATTCAAACAGATTTAAATATGCATCTATGTGCAACTTAGCTAGTCGGGTCGCATTGATATGACCTAGTCTACAATACCTCAAGAAGGATCCGTTCATTTCTGAACTCTTCCTCTTATGTGTGTGTTCTGTATACTAAGAACTGTAGTTTGATTTAGAACGTCAATGCTTTTAGATAACATGCCTGAACCGATCAACTTTTGATATAGGAAATGTTCAAAACATAATCCAACAATACAAAATTTTATCATTTCTTTACTAATAAAGAGACTGATATGATTTTGTATATCAGGTTCGGTGTCTAATAACATTCGTTCAGAATCAATGTATTTGGGATACAGGGTGACAGTGACCAACAGACTTGGCTGCAACACTTGCACCGTTTTCTGTCTCATGAAACTTATCACCCGTTCTCAGTTCTCTAACTTTCTGTAACCCTATGTAACAGATTACATATCTGGGATCCTGATCCGGTATCAAATACCCAGGACGTAGAGGATACAGAGAAACAGTTCTTTGTAATGAACACACCCGAAGGAGATGCATCATATGCACTTTCTTCATTTGGGCGGCATAGGAATTCAGGTATTCCTCTATTTCCTGCTCTGTCTTATAACAATTATAAGTTGGAGCGGGACCAACGTTCCCCAGCTCAGTATAACAAGCGGGTTCGGTCAATACATCCGTATTATTATCTTGATTAAGGCGTGACATGGTCGCTACCAAGAGAGAGAGAGAAGAAAACACTCTGCATGCACTCTTGCAAGATCAGATTGGTTATTATTTTATCTAATCAGGATGGCTCCCACTGTTTTAATCAAATTTTCCTTCAAACCCTATAAGGAAAGACTAGCCGGGATTAATTACACACTACAAGTTCGCCAATCTTTCAGTCAGGCCAGTGTCGGTACTTTGAGGGAGGTTCCCCGTGCTTTCGCACGGACCTAATTACAGTAAACCTCGTTTTCCCAGAGGCGTAACCCCGTTGACACCTTTCTAGACACCTACTTGATCGGCTAATTGTAATGTGTAAAACTCTCCCAGGAGTAACTCTTACTCGTAGCGGGTATCGGGATCCAACTATCTCATAGAAGGTATGCAATCTCATTGCAAATTTCAACACTTGAAATTCCCGATAATTTTGCCCCTAGTGTCCTATGACCTTGACGGAGGCCAAACTATCCATAGTCCGCTAGTCAAGTTCAACCCGTCATTTCTTGATTGAATCAAACCCACCCGCACGACCCTTGACGGAGGCCAAACAACGCCGTACGAATACCTTAATCCAATCGCATCGTATGCTAGCAGATAAGCATTAGTTAGCTACCGTACACTACGCCTTGACGGAGGCCAAACTACCGCAGCACGAATACTAACTAGTATTTATCTGAAATGACGGAGGGCTACGACAGGTTTTTCTGAAAACTTATTGCGTAATGAACTTGATATCGTTGTAGAATCAAATGATTTTAAAATGGAGTGTTTTTGAGGCTTTTCTAGTTTTGCTAAAGGGGTCACTCCCGGTAAAGGGATCGTCGGCCCTTTTCTCATCGAATAAGGTGCAGGATATATCATATATACCGTTGTGCAAAGCAAAAACTATAGAAGCAATCAAAAGACAAACCGAGGGTTTTAGTATCTGCCAGTTATTGCTAAAGGAGTCATTCCCGGTGAAGGGATCTCGGTCCTTTCCTTATCGAATAAGGTGCGGGATGTTCTTCAAGGAACACCGCGATGCAAAGAAAGAACTGTAGTTACCTGTTTTTGAAAATTCGATTCCACAATATCTTTAGGTTTCTTTTTCTTTCATTAATCATATTAATGAAGTCCAATCATTTAAGTCACTTAAACATCACAGATAAATACGACGTACACTTAAGCCATCCGCATTCGCCTCGATGTCCCCTCGTGCACCGTTAGGTTAGGTAACTAACGGCAGAGCGGGGCAGGGCTAGCGCGGGTATAATACATAAGTAACGTCTATATAATATATCATATATACTATATACAGTATCTATCACAACATATCAAATGATCACATTACAGATATCGCAGCAGAAGAATCATATATGAAATATTGGATATACTAGGACGTCCGTGTTTTTAATACGAGCCTGTATAAAACACGGATTCCACGGTCGTGATGAATAGCCAAACCCACACCCCTAGACCCCTACGAGAGCGGCAAGCAACCCTACCAATTCTAGAGTTAGGAGACCCGGACTCGACTCCTCGAGTTGGTCTCCCACTGGACTCCAGAACCCGGTTACTTGTGCCCTCCTCCTTGGGTCTATCCTAGTGCGGAAAAGTAAATAATATACAAATGGTGACATCTTCTGCAACCTAGAAGTGCCCCAATAAAAGAATATTACATACAAGTTTTTACATGAATGAAAATGAAAAACACTCATCTCACATAAAACCCCCCGGCTATTCAAACACGACGATCCAATATAACATATCCAGCAACACATAACATCACATGTCATCAACGTAAGTAAATATGCGCATCCCAATCGTCGTTGACATATAGCAACGAAACCGGCGATATCACATATTACACTTACGGTCGCAGAAAAAAAAGTGTAAAACTACAACAGTTGGAATCCGCAAACACTTTAGACATCGCATGCCTAATCAAATGAATTCCTTAGACATCGCATGCCTAATCAAATGAATTCCTTAGACATCACATGCCTAACAATTATAAATCCCGCATTTTAGTCTCATTTATCGAAAACTCTTTTCAATATCTAGTCGGGCAATTCAACAAGATTCCCGGCATCATGACCGAATGCTCGTCGCAAACTTTAGTAGACGGCCGCACCCCCGATACCGTCGACGAAGTGCACTAAGGCGGAACACCGCTGCCGCGAGCACCCGAATGGATGCTTTCGGCGACGGAGTTCTCCTACAGTCACTTGGTCGGGGCTATGGGGCGTAGCTATCTATTAAGTTTACCCGGCGAGTATCCGCGTACGCTACGTGATTGCGACGGACTTTTGATCACATCAAAATTCCGTGGCAACCAATCAAGTGAGACTAAACTGCTATGTTTATAACATCCACATCAGTTATCTCATAACTACTTGTGGATTCCAAATATTGTATCACATTCCAGATAAATAGAAAATGTTAAACTTTCCGATTGAATATTCAAACACCCAAGTTTTCCCGAAACAGCTCAGCACATGAAATAAGTTTAAAAACATTCACTTCATGCCTCAGTACCAACGGTCCAACCGTAGAAGGGTCAAGCCAACGCCTCACATGTGGCACGCCGTACTGCCCCAAACCCTAAGGTTCAAAGGACGGTTCAAGACGGTCACATAATCGAGTTAAGGTTTGTTGTCTTCTAGAGGGACCATCGCGTTACTTGCACTACTTTGAACGTCATTAAACTACGGAAAAATCCAACAATTGGAAATTTCTCTGCAGGGGAAAAAGTGGGTATTTATATCCGGCCGAACTTTTTAACATGTTCTAAAATAGCCGGAAAACCATAAACGAGGTTAAAAATATCCAATCGAATCAATGAGTCCCCAATACACCCCAGAAAACTCAACTGTTGAGTATAATTAAAAGTGCCCAGAAACATCAGGAATCACATACGGGGGAAATTGTACAAAATTGAAACCCTAATTCATCAATTTCGCCGCGGAACCGCCGCCAATGGCATGTCATTGCCACGGTTCCGCGGCCGTTTAATTGAGTTACTGTCTCGTTTTGTACATTTAATCTTATATTTCCCCTGCACTATTTTCTGAGCATTTTTAATTGGGAAAAATCCACAGTTTTGAAAATTGTACAGAGAGGGGGTGAAAAACGGGGATTTCGGGTTCGATCGGACTTCTAATATCGTCTACACTTCGCCTAAAGCTCTATCTAGGCTCTGATACCACTGTAGGGTTACTAGGCACACTCAAGAGGTTCCACAAGGCATCTACCATGCCAAATTCAAAATTTCCGGTGCCGAGAAACCTTAACCAAGATCGATTACTAGAGGATAGGCGAAACTACAAGCTAGTAAACAACTTTACTAATAAGTGAATGGAAATACAACCTTTGTACATCCGGTCCTCCACTTCTTTAGCTCCGTGATGACGTCCCTTCGCTGTGATCACCGGGATCCCAGACTCTAGCGATGGTTTCGTCGAAGAAATGAGCGGGCTAGGTCGTTGACTTCGATGCCGAAGATGATCTACGTCGAGGCAACTCTAACTCAAGCTCCATCTTCACTTGGTCATGAAACTTGTGAAGATAACACACTCTACTACATGGCAAGTGGTAGAGGATGAAAAAATAGGAAGTGGGTTCACTTTGGATTTGGATTTCTCACTTGGATTTCATCACTTAGAATTTTCAAGAGGAGTTTTCTTTTCTTCATGAAGAAGAAGAAGAAGATGAAAGAAAAAGAATTATTACAAAAAGAAAATTCAAGTGATATCTATCATATTGCAACCATGGGTTAGATAAACTCATGTAGAGAATAAACTAGGGTTTAAGTAAATGGTTAGGGTTAAGGAAAGAAACAAAATGGTCAAAGCTTTTCAAAGCTTCATGAAGCTTCAAGTAAAAACAAAAGAATCCACCATTTTATTTCTTGCCCAAAAAATAAATGAAAAGAATAAATAAATAAGTAAATCAAACCCTAACCATTAACCTAATCATGGTTTAATCATACACACCCAAATTTGCATGTATCATCAAACATGATACAAACTAGTGCACAAAACTATATCATATATACAATGAGCACATCAAGTGAGAAAATCCATCTTAAGTGAACAAATACTAGTTAATGTAAAGTAATATATCAAATATATAATTATACATTAAATCACTAAATCAACACTTGATTTAATGATCCGGTCATACTGCATATAACCGACTAATATCAAGTGTATCAATATATCGAATCAACACTTGATTCGGTAACCCGGCTATATCTCATATAACCGCCCAATGATACAAATCGCGAGAATAGAATACAGTATCACATACTGGTATTATTCTCGGTCCCGCATATATCTCATATGCGCTCCTATTTCGTTTCGCTTGAGCCAGGAAATTTCTGTGTAGGACTCTAAAGACTCGTCAATACACCGGCAGCAGGTGATGATCATATCAAACACCCACAAGCCGCAAGCGGTCTGCTAAACGTAACGGCCACCCGGGTATTGAGCGATCAGAAGATCAACGAACAAGCCCGCTCACACTCCTGTGAATCCAACCAGTAACACTTACCGTACAGTCCGGTCTCGTCTTCTGATATGTCGCATATCTCGCCTAGGGGTGGTAAACGTCAGACCCCAATAGCTCGATAATCGTGTCGATATGAGGTTTATAACAGTTCGAGAAACTACTGGTAACACTTACCAGTAAATCTCAGCAACCCTGACCAGGGATTTCCGGTTATAGCCAATCAAACACAGCGCAACATCAACTCCCTATACCGGGAGAGACGAATCCCCTCCTATCGCTCATTGCCTCCATGTGATTCGGGACTGTATCCAAAAACCACCGTTTTGCACGCTCTCTTGGACGTGGTAAGGTGGAAATCAAAGCACAGTGGGAATCACACAAGACTCTATGACGATCTCGGGTCTACAGACTAACCTGTACCAGTGTCACCAGAGAACTGCCATCTGACGTAAGGTATAATACCATCTGGGAGTTCTCGGCGAGTCCGTCCAGTGTACCCAGTCTAGACTGAGCACCCGTATATCATCTCTGATGTCAAACACCAATGGATATGGGATCATCCATCGCCCATCTGTATGGGTCGAGAAGGTATACGCTAGTCTACTCTGGTATATCGATGCCCCGTCTCGATACACCCACGACTAGGGACCTTGAAGGATGTACTTATGGACTACCATGCCCCCACTAGTATGATCCGCATCATAGTCCAGGTAGTCAAGTACACATCCTAAGGGCTTTACCAACATGTAACAGAGAGACAATCAGTATACACATTAAGATAAAGAGCAACCGGATAGCATACCATCATGTCGAGCAAGAAAGTCCTCCCTATATATGTCCCAGCATCCACTACAATATACATCCTATGTACAGTAATGGACTCTAGGGCATACATATAACTAACAATGGCATCGCTGAAAGGATGAACAGAACGATCCCAGAGCGAGTGCGAAGCATGACCTTGGATGCGAATCTGCCAAAATTCTTATGGGCAGCAACGGTCGATACTGCTGTGTATCTGATCAACAGAAACCCGGCAAGTGCACTTGATGGAGGCATTCCAGAAGAAATTTGGTCGGGTAAACCGGTCAACTATTCGCACCTTAAAGTATTTGGCTGTATTGCATATTCTTTGATTGATAAGGCAGAAAGAAGTAAGCATGACTCCAAATCTAAGAAGTGTGCTTTCATCGGGATGGTGGAGACGAGTTCGATATCGGCTGTGGGATTACACAAGTAAGAAAGTAATATGAAGCCGGAACGTTGTCTTTGATGAGCAGCACTTATATAGAGAAGAAAAGCAAGCCAAAGATGGTGTTGTATCTGAGTTCGTGGAGTTAGACGGAACTCAAGAGAACAATCAGGTGTCTACAAGTGGGGATCAAAACATGGAGGAAGCTGCAGTGCATGATCAGGTTCAAGAACATGATCATGTTCAGCAACCAGATGTACCAGTTTTGAGGAGATCTACGAGAGAAAGGAGACTACCTGAAAGACTTGTGACCGACTTCATTTTGTACACGGATTCGGGAGAGCCTGAATCCCTTGAAGAGGCGACGCAAGACGGTGCTAGTAAGCAGTGGGAGCGAGTTATGGACGAGGAGATGGATTCTTTGAAGAAGAACCGCACGTGGGACCTAGTGAAGCTACCCAAAGGTCGAAAAGCGTTGCTGAATAGGTGGGTGTACAGGATAAAAGATGAGGCTGATGGTGTGAAGCCATACAAAGCTCGCTTGGTAGTCAAGGGATATGCGCAAAAGCAAGGAATTGACTATCAGGAGATATTTTCCCCTGTGGTGAAAATGACATCAATTCGGGTGATCCGTAGTATTGTGGCGGTGGAGGATCTGCACTTAGAGCAGCTTGATGTAAAGACAGCGTTCCTTCATGGAGATTTGGTGGAGGAGATTTATATGATGCAACCACCGGGATACGAGGTGAAGGGAAAAGAATTAATGGTGTGTAAACTGCGAAAGAGCTTGTACGGCCTTAAGCAAGCTCTAAGGCAATGGTATCTCAAATTCGATCAGTTCATGCTAAAGACGGGATTTGTGCGTGGTGAGTCAGATCACTGTGTCTATATTCAGACTTTTGAGGATGGAGACTAAATCATTCTATCACTCTATGTAGATGATATGTTGGTAGCGGGTCCGAATTTCGAGAAAATTCAAAGTCTGAAGAAGATGATGGCTGAAAAGTTTTCCATGAAAGATTTGGGAGCGGCCAAACAAATTTTGGGCATGAAAATCGTTCGAGATAGGAAGCGGCGGAAGCTGTGGTTATCGCAAAGCGACTATATCGAGAAGGTTTTGAAGCGATTCAATATGGACAAGTCAAAACCGGTGAGTACGCCTTTAGCAAAACATTTCAAACTCATGAAGGAGTTCTGCCCGACAACTCAAGAGCAGAAAGACGAGATGGAAAGATTGCCTTATGCTTCTGCGGTGGGGAGTTTAATGTATGCAATGGTGAGTACGAGACCAGATATTGCAAATGCATTGGGAGTTGTGAGCAGGTATATGCAAAACCCGGGGAAGGAGCATTGGAATGCGGTGAAGTGGATTTTGAGGTATCTTAGGGGTACGTCTAGTCACTGCTTATGTTTCGGGGGCGACTCTCTAATGATGCAAGGTTACGTTGATGCGGACTACTCGGGTGATCGAGATAGTGGGAAGAGCACAATGGGATACGAATTTACAGTTGGGGGAACAGCGGTAAGTTAGATATCTCAACTGCAAAAAGTGGTAGCATTGTCAACTACGGAGGCTGAGTACGTGGCGATCACGGAAGCCAGCAAAGAGATGATATGGCTACAAGGGTTACTCGAAGAGTTGAGTAAGAAGCAAGACTTCAATACCTTGTGGAGCGACAGTCAAAGTGCAATACATTTGGTAAAGAATGCAGCATATCATTCTCGGACAAAGCATATCAAGGTGCGGTACCACTTCATACGCATGGCGTTAGAAGATGGTGAGTTGACACTGCAGAAGATCGCGGGAGAAAAGAATCCGGCGGATATGTTCACCAAAATAGTAGACAGAGATAAGCTGAATCTCTGTTGCAGATTGGTGAATCTCTCCATGAAAATTTAATGAGGAGAGAGCAGCAGCAGAATCGTGTCAAGTTTACTAGTGCGAGAATCAAGCCAAAAAAAAAATTACTCTAAGTGGGACAATGTCGAGATTGTGATGAATTTGCATCAAGGTGGAGTTTTGTTGAAAATTGATGCAAATTAAAGTCTATGGTTAGGTGCCCCCTTTTGATATGCATGACATTGTTAGGTGATGACAATGATAGGTGGTGACTTTGTTAGGTGCTACTTTTGACATCCATGACATTGTTAGGTGATGACAATGATAGATGGTGACTTTGTTAGGTACTACTTTTGACATCCATGACATTGTTAGGTGATGACAATGATAGGTGGTGATTTTGTTAGATAGTGATATTGTCTTAGGTGCTATAAAAGCACATCTTATGAGTGAGGCATTTTGCATCAATCACAAGTATCATCACAAGAGGCAAAGGCTAAGAGAGATTTGTATAGAGAGATTTGAGAGAAATCTCCTACGGTTGTTCTTGTGTGTAAACTTGATTCAAGTATAATAGACGTTTGCAGATTCCGCTCTGCCGGGGACTAGCCATACGGTGGGTGAACCTCGTTAACAAATCTATCTTGTTTGTGATTGATTGTTTTCTTATTCCTGCACTTTTAATTTATATTGTCTTTCGTCGTTTAATTATGTGATTGTATTTTTTGTGTGATTTGGGTTTTGTCGCGAGCACTGTTCCGTGGATCGACTCTCCCTCCCAACATGTAAAAATTAACTTGTCATCCAACTTAATAATTAAATTCAAAATTCTTTGTAAAGAGATTCTGTGAAGGTTTAAAAACTTTTTGATGATCATACATACATGGATTATTGCACGTGCGTAATACTAAATATCTTAACCATGTATGAGTGGGCATAAACAGACGGCTCAATCAGCCAAAACCTGCAAAGACATTCTTGAATGTCTAAGATTAGTAAAGCTAGAATTCATTAAGGGCCTGTTTGGTTTTAGGATTATGAAATGTTTGGATCGTGGAATCCAAAAATTTGAGAGGATTCCATAATTTTGTGTTTGGTTGTGTGATTCCTTTGTTTTTTTACGGGGGCCCACCACAAAACAGGAATCCTTGAATCCTTAAAAATTTGGAAAATTTACAAGGATTTGCACTATTCATTGTACTTTTAGATGTGGCCCGGATACTTTATTTATTTAATAATCCTCTCTCTATTCATCTCTCTTTAAAATCCTCAATTCCAAATCGTACTTTCTTTTCACTAACCAAACAAAAATTACAAGGATCTACAAATCCAATACAAGAAATCTAATACCAACCAAACAACAAATTACCAAATCCAGAAATTTCCAACCGCACTGTTTTGGAATCCAAAGTTCATAATCTTGCAAACAAACAGCCCTTAAGTTGCAAAGCTTTTGTCTTACTTTTTCACCTACTTTTTAAATTAATGGAAACAAAGTTAATTTGAGCGCCACGAGATGTTTAATTTGGCATCAATTTAAATTCTTGTAAGAAACTTTAACAGAGGTAAGTACTATATATGATGATGCTGGACCATCTCATTAGTTCTTTTGGCGCCAAGCCTGCTCACCTTGATTTCCCCTCCACCATCTCTGTCTCTCTCTCTCTCTCTCGCTCTCGAAAGTGGAAACCCTAGAACAAAAACTCTCATTACTCAAAAAAAATAATTAGAAAACAAATCTGAAGACATATATAAATTCCTAATATATATAGTTTTAAGTATGATTAGTTTCCACTTTTAGACCAATTAAATCTTACATATACAAGTCTTTAATTACTCTCTCTCTCTCTCTCTCTCTCTCTCTCTGCATGATTGGATTTTTTTGCAGCAAGAGAAGATCTGAGAGCATATATTGAGCTTTTGTCTGCTTGCAGTTAAAGTTTCTGTTATTGGATTTTCTAGGGTATAATTAATTAAAGCAAATATGTTCTTTTCGGCTTTGTTCTATATTAAGTATATATGAAAAAACAAAAATTCTATTTAATTCTTCTAGGTTGAATTTTACCACTTTTACCTTATAAATTGATACCATGACCTTCTCTCTTAATTACCTAAAATAAGATCTATTTACAATTAAACAACATATAAATATATAATCCAAATGAATTCAAAACTGTTTCCCCCAAAAAAGTAGTATAGCAAGTTGTGTGGTCCTTCTCTTAATTAATTTTATACTGCTGGATGTCTTAAAGAGGATATCTATGTTGGTCCCTGGCTTATGTTTGTAGGCTCGAATAATACTAGGGTTTTCTTTAATAATACACCCACAAACTACTACTAATGATACCACTTTTACATTATTTTGGACCACATCGAAGTAAGATCATTTCATTTTTCAGTAATTATAGTTTCATCAAATATGTCTGTTTTTTTTAACTAACTAGCTAGGTGTGGTCAATTAAGATGGCAGGCGTAATGCGATGCGCGTGACGGGAGAAAAGGAATGAAATCGACGGGCAACTAGTTGTCCGGTTGATAGGTGATGTAAATACACATCCACCACATGAGTGCTTTGCTACATGCTCTAGCTACTGTACCTTTTTTCCCCTTCCTTTTCTAGGGTTTCTATGAATTGAGATCATCTTTCCTTTCTCGTAGTGCTCTTAGGTTGATTTCTCAGATGGTTCATATATGGAGAGAGCGATTCAGTTCGGCTTCCGAGGTCCTGGCTGCGGGCAGCAACATCAATCTTAATTAGAGAATTACAGTGAGTTGATCGGCATGCATGCTACCTTCAATTCGTTTCCAGTACTACTTGAATTCTTTATTTTTCTTCACACCAAGGAATTTCTATTGCTGTTTTTAGTTGTTAGGTTTGTGTTTCTCAGTCTTGACTTGGGTAGATCTGTTCATGGACAATTTTTTTCTTTTCTTATTTTTGCATACATGTATGGTTTCTCAACTTAGATATATTATCTTCTTGCTGGTTTAATATTATCGAAGCTGGTTTCCGAGGCTAGATTGACGCTGTTCAAGTCTTTTGTTTCCCCACTTTTGCTTTAATTTTCCATCTATCTATATATATATATTGCTCTCTATCAACTCCAAATCTTGTTATAAATTAATTAGCTTTTGATTTACTTAACTATATATGTTGCTCCAATTTCATCAACTATGTATAACTTCATATATATTATCTTTGGGGATGTACTTTCGTTCACTTATATCTCTGATTTAATGATATCCACCTCTTAATTATTCCTCTCATGCCTGCATATATACTTCATAGCCAAAAATTTGATTCTTATTAAAGAAACATATAATTGTATATATGTATTGTTTGTTATTGATGCATAATGATTTGATCATAAGTGAAGCTTCATAATTTAGCTAGCTATTATCATTTTTCCTATATTTCTCCTAATCTAATTAATATATAACCTGTCATGCATGAAAGAACTTATGTATTTCATTCTAGGGATATGAAAGCAATCTTTCATACTTCTTAATTTTTATTCTAATTTCTATGCTAAGGATTGATATACTTGAAACATTTAATTCTATTGCATGAAAACAAGTCCTTTCATTTAGCTTTTGGGTTTATTTTATGATTGGTGCTAAAAGCTATAAGTCTTGGACTGATAGTTAATCATCTATATATGTGCATAATTTTTGAAAGGGGCAAACAACATGAAGCAATGATCACTAGTTTGTTTGATTCAATTGCTTGAAAGAAGCCATTGTTGAAAGTTCAAGATGATAAGGAATATTCAAAGAGAAAAAGATGCTTTAGCTTCTTCTAAACATGAAGATAAAGCTCCCCCGACTACTACTTCAAGTCCAAGACTATGGCCGGGACTAAAGAACCCGAGGATCGTACGAGTTTCCCGTGCATTTGGAGGAAAAGACCGGCATAGCAAAGTAAGCACTATCCGAGGATTAAGAGACCGGAGAGTGAGGCTCTCGGTCCCGACCGCAATTCAATTGTACGACCTTCAAGACCGCTTAGGGCTAAATCAACCTAGCAAAGTTGTGGATTGGTTGCTCAATGCCACTCAACACGAAATCGATAAGCTCCCTCCGCTTCAAATTCCACCTCAAGGTTTCATTCAATCCCATGATCAATCGATGCATTTGAATCTGGATGTTATTCCGCCTAAAATAAACAAAAATCAAAGAGAAGACACGAAGGAATCACTTAGAGAGGATTTGTCTAATGAGATCGATCTCCAGAGCCGACCTAGCTGCAATACTAGCCACTCTTCCGTATCGGGATTTCTAGGCAATACATTGGTCCCGTGCGCTTCGTACTATCAATGGGAGGCAGCAAACACATTTTTATCGACCCAACTAGGAATTAACCGTTCGTCTCAGTTGATTGAAGCTCCGATAATGTCGATTAATCCTGCAGCATCACAGTCTCAAATAGTTTTTTATCCGTCAGGAATCATGCCGTCGATGTTTTCATCGAATGTTGCGGCCCCGTTAATGGACTACAATGCAAAACAGTTTGGGCAGTTGCAAATGGCGAACTCGATATCTCAAACCCCGCAGTCTAATTTGGAGATTAGTTCCCTTCAGTTAAGGAGCCCTTCAGCAAGACCTCCTAATTTCCAATAGTTTTCAATAAAAGTAATTCCTTTCTTGCTTAATTTCATGAAGCATGCATGTGGAAATTCACTAGTAAGAATTCTATTCCGAAATGTTGAATTCTTTTTGATATGTTGGTGTGACAATAAATTTGCTTGTGTAATATCAATTAAATAAAGTTAATTTATGTATTAATGTAGCCTGTTTAAGGATTAATATATATGTTATTTGATTTTGTGTGTATATATATATATATATATATATATATATATAGAGAGAGAGAGAGAGAGAGAGAGAGAAGATGCCATAGGAGGGAATTCCCTCCTATGGCGTCAAAAAAATACACCCTTGCTCATTTTTCCCGACAATCGGCACCCATCATCTTCATCGTTATCATCTAAGATGTGGGTACACCAAATTTCATGTGATTCTATAACTTTTTCACCGTTGATTCAACAATGTAAAAAGTTCTATTGTCGGTAAACCGTTAATTTTGAACCCACTAAATCAACGGTTAAAAGGTTGTAGAATTACATGAAGTTTGGTGTACGCACATCTTAGATGATAACGATAAAGATGGTGGGTGCCGATCGTCGGAAAAAATGAGGAAGGGTGTATTTTTTCGACGCCATAGGAGGAAATTCCCTCCTATGGCCTCTTTCCTCCATTATTCTTATACACACATACAAGCGCCATAGGAGGAAATTCTCTCTTATGACCTCTTTACTCCATTATATATATATATATATATATATATATATATATTTATATATAGTTATACAAAATCAAATATATATAACACACACATATAGACACACACGTGTTTTACTCCCATAGTGTGAAGTTTGTATCATGTACTGGAAGTGATATAAAACTCTATGATATGCATAGATATATCATGGAAATGCTGGTTCATTTGATACAAATATTTGCCCCCTCCCACAAAAAACATGCACGCACGCACACATAAAGGAAAAAGTAAAAAATCTCTCTCCCTCTGTTTGTGTGTTTTGTGTATATGCGCAAGCATTTTCGCGAGTAATTAGGATACCTTATGTATCATTAGCTTTTGGCAAATCCGAAAACAACATTCTTCTACTTCTATTTTTCTGAAGTAAAATATAAAGCACAAGTCTCCTAAAAATATGTGAGTACAAAGATGAGAGTTATAAAAGTATTTCTTCATCCTCGCCAGGCCTGTTAAAGCTTACATATAGCACAACGTAAATGTGCAAGTCTCGAGAGCAGATCTTTGTCATCATCTAATGCAAATATTTAGGCACGGTTGTCTTTTGCTTCTCTTTATTTGCTAATGTACTACCACTACATTCCTAACAAAGGTACTGTTTCATCAATGAGAATTACTAACGAGCAAAAGACCTTTTTTAAGTAGATCAAGATGTGTGACTCAATATGCATTAAAAGATCGAAATAAAATTGTACAAGTACACAGCCTAAAAAAATCTCGGGCGTTAAAAGAAAATGACCATGCGATGTTTGCATATTATCATTAGATCGGCTTACTGATAGGGAGCAGACACATTGTCGCCATCCATTAATTACTATCGGTATGAGGAGACCGGTTTAGTGATTGCTATAAATAAATAAATCAAAAGTGTGAGAGATCCAAGGTTATAAAATTAGCCATGGCCAGTTGCAGGTGGGGTTCAGGATGTATGCATGAATAGTTGCAGATTTTTAAAGGCTACTCCTATGCTAAGCTAGCTACTCCCATTAGAGTTGATGGTCCCATGCATATAATCTTTAGCCAGGCCTGTAGGGTTCATCATATATATGGAGTTGTGGTCCTCATATTTAATTATTATATCAAGCTTGGACCACTCTCTCTCTCTCTCTCTCTCTCTCTTTCATTTTTCACATGTTCCTATACGCTTACTTCAAAGTGAGAATTCTACTCCTTGAAATTTTTATGTCTCTTAATTTTAATATCACAAAGAACATGACAAGAAGTGTTAATAATTAAGAAATTGCAAACATAAATCAATCATATATATCTAGGAAAAATTACATGAAGAATATATATATAAGTTTCATATATATGAAATCAAGAGCTTAAATATGGAGAAAAATGCATAGGAAAGGAAATTAAGGTTATGAAGCAGAAATGAAATATATGCTAGCAGTTATAACTTATAACAGGCCTTGGCTTGGCATTAAAAAAACTGAAATAAAGTGATTTTCTTAAAAATAAAAATAAAAAACAAGGGATGAAAGGCTCTTTGTGGTATTGTAACATTGTAAGCCATCCTATAATTAACTGCAATGATTGATCAATACAGTATTTGGAAGCCCGGCAGAAAAAATGGGTGAAAAAGGGACTATATTTTCTCTTCATGATGGAGGTCTGGATCTCCTTCAGATATTATCTTCCGTTGATCTGCTGCGAATGCTGATGGATGGTTGAGATTGAGCTGGAGTGTTGCCTCCTGAAGCGTGTGGATCTCAATGGGTTTTATGTGGTTGAGGCCAAGCTACCTGCAAAGAAGTCCCGAGGTGATTCTGCCACCGAGGACCCTCCGACGATCAAGTTAGACGGGGTATTTTGGCAGAGTAACGGCCTAGTGGAGTGAAAATCGCTTACCTCGATCGTCTGAGAGGGGTTTATATAGCGGCAGCAATGGTCAGGCGGGCGCGAGAATCACGTCGGCCGTTACGCCCCCGGCGTCACGTCCGCGTGATAGGCGGGATCCCGCATTAATGACGAGACATGGTCGTTAATGGGGGATCATGATGGCGTGGAACGCGGGATCGTGGGCGGCGGATATCTCACGCATGGCGAGATTCGTGGAGTCGTGGCGGAGGCGCCTGTGATCAGTGCTGTGGGTCGGTCGGTGAGACCGAGGAAGATGAGCTCGGCGGGAGGCTTGGGCACGAGCGGGAGGCCAAGGCATCTTGGTTCCATGATAGCTCGGAGGCGAGCCGGGAGAGGTCTGGAAGGTCACCAAAGGTCGGGAGACTTCTCGGGCCAGAGGCCCGAGGTATGATCCCAACTGAAGTTCTTGATCCCTTCTTGTAGGTACTGGAACACGTCATCTGCAACGTGTCAGCATCTGGAGAGTCACCGATATCGAGCCTCATCATTAGCCCCCCACTCTCATCTCGACCTGTTCCTGGATCGGGTCGAGAGTGGTTCGACCGATCATCTGGGGTGAGCTCTCACTCGAAGATATCGTCGTCGCGCATTCCTGGTCAAAGAATAGTATTTTCTTGATGACGTCAGCGGATCAGGGGAGAGATCTCGCATTAAAGGGGAGTGCCGGATCGCGCGTATGTTCGTCGAAGCGACATCCCACGTGTCTGGCATTGGTTGGCTGGTGAGACGTGGCGCAGGAGTTCCCGCGTTTGAAGGGACGCGTCTAATGTGAGTGAGACAGTTGGAACGTTGTCGGCCGTTGGTTGCGAAACACTGTTTTGGCGGGAGGCGATCGGAGCCGTAGGATGCGTACACCGACAGCTATAAATAGAGGTGGGATCCCTATCAGGAATCATACCTCTTCATAGTTTCCTCATCCCTGGTCGTGTTAGCTCGGTGCTCTTCTCCTCAGGTCGGATTCCTTGCTTTTGATCTCCCGAGGACACCTCTCTTTGATCAGATTAGATGTCTTCTTCCGAGGAGTATGTAGATGTAGTGCGGGTAGAGTTTAGGGAGTCTTCTGAAGCTTCTTCTTCTACTTCTTCCTATTCCCCCTCCGAGTTGGAGTTCCTCCGGGAAGATAGGGTGGTCCCCAGAGCACAGGCCGCGGGTGTTCTTGGCGTGCGATCCTCACCGAGGTGTGCGGAGGAGCTCGTTAACATCAAGACTCGTTTCCTCATTCCTCCCGGCTATTCGCTTTGTTTGGCCGAGAAGGGGGAGAGGGCAAACCAGGTACGGGGCAAGGAGATCGCCTTGTACCTGGAGGCCTTTTGGGCCGGGATGCGTCTGCCCTTCTCCTCTGAGGCGAGTGAGGCGTCGAATTATTTTAGGTTAGCCCCGGGCCAGCTAGTGCCGAACTCTTGGAAGATCCTCCTCGGGTTCCTGGTCCGGTTGAGATTGAGTCAGATCCCTTTCAGCCTGAGCCTTCTCGTTTCTTCTCTTTGCTATAAAAACCATCTTGGCGCTCGTAAGGGCGAGCTGAGCTGGGTGTACCTCTCTTTTAGAAAACAACGGGGGGATGCTGCCGGGTCGGGGATCGTCGTAGTACCTTCTTCCATTCACGAATGGAAGAAGTTTTTCATTATTGCGTCGCCCGAGGGTGAGGATTGGCCCGTGCCCACCCAGTGGCAAGGGGCCAGCTGTCCATGGATGAGTCGGTCGAATGATCCCGAAGCGGTGGCGGTTTCGAAGTGGGAGCCCCTCCCTCGGGCTGATGTGCTGCTGTCTGAGCGGGCCCTCAGTTGGGCCGGGCTCAGCCCTGTCTGTTACGAGGGTAAGTTAGGAGCTCTTAGGCGACCTGTTTAGACTTGTGCATCCTTTCGGTTTTCCTGGCATTGCTGACTCCTTGTATTTTTGTTTTATGCAGGACCTATGGACCTAAGCAAATTTCGGGCGGTAGTGGTTGACGTGAAGAAGGGGAAGAAGGCCGGAGGCGCCGGCCCTTCTCGCCCGTCGTCGGTTCCGGCTCCGCCGGTGGCCGCTCCATCCAGGCGCCCAAACGCGCCTCGGGGCCCCGAGTCCAGCCGTGCGCCGGTCCGAAAGCGTGCTCGGGAGCAAGAGCCCTGGGCTACCGAGGTGGGAGTCGAGACCGGCTCTCCCGCGTCGCTCCTCAAGAGGTTTCACAGGACGACGTCCCGCTCCCCAGCTTCCCCGATCCTCGTGGACGATGGGGATCTTCGCTTCGAGGTGCCCTCGGGGCTTTCCGTCGCCGACAGCCTGCTCTCGGAGATAGAGGGGTCGGCCGAGGGCAGAATCCCTCGGGGGACCCTCCGTGCCCAAATGGCGGCCATAGCTCAAGAGACTGTGCAGATTAGTGTTCGCACCCCACTCGGTTCTTCATTCAGCATTTTTGTGCTCGTAGTTGGGTGCCTCCCTTTCCCTTTTAATTCTCTTTCTTTTCTTCAGGTCCTCCAGCACGTCGCTCTTGTCGTCAACATGGAGGACGAGGAGATTGCCCCGGCGATGTGGGACGCGGGCGAGTTTTCCTCATGGGAGGAGAGCTCGAGTCTGGGAGGAGGCGAGGGAGAGGGTCGCCACCCTTGAAGACCGGGTGGCGGCCGCGAATCGGGAGGTTGCCAGGTGCCGAGAGTCCGCTCGAGCCGCCGAGGAAGGGTTAGAAGATTCCCAGGTGCTCGTCGCTACCTTGAAGAAGATGGCGAACACCCTCTGAAAGGAGAATGAGGTGGAGAAGGAGGGGATGAGGCATGCCGAGTTCCGGGCGTCGAAGGCGGTGGAGAGCTATAAGGAGTCGGACCTGTTCTACGCCGACCTTGCTGCAGCCGCCGACGTTATTTGGCACGACGCCCTCGAAGTTGTTAAGGCCCAGATGCCGGAGTTCCCCGACGGCAAGCTCCGGGAGGAGTACCATCGCGAGGAAGACGTGCAGGGGAATGTCCCCGGAAACGTCGCGGGGGAAGAGGCCCCCGGTGGGAGCGTGGGGGACAAGTCAGTCGCCCCGGCTCCCGGTACCGAGGCTCCCGCCGTGGGTGCCGACCCTGAAGATGTCGCCCCGGTGGTCGTAGTGGAGTGTAGCTCATTGGGGTTCTCCTCGGCCCTGAGGATTGAATTTCCTCGCCTCCTTATTTTCCTCACGCCAAAATTTTGTAAGCCTCCGGACGTTTTTGTAAGGCTGGGGAGCCAAAAATACCTCTGTAAAGACTTCTTATTTTTATGAATAGAAAATCCATTTTGCAGTGTTCTTTTGTTTGTGGTAAACATTTTATTTGCGCAGTACCGCTTTCATGTCAGGTTGGTTTTCCGACTAGCGATTGCACGTCGAGTTGAAAGTTGAAGTCGACCATTTGCCAAGTGTGCAAAGACCGGTGAAAGGTCGGTATCTCTATGGCCCCGAAGCTGAGGTGGAAATCGCTTAGACGTGGATGGCCTCTTGACGAGGGTTTTGATCCTTGGCGTCGTAGGGTAAGGTATTACCAGCGAAGGTTGGGCCGAGTGGGGTAGCCGCTCGGTGGCCTCTTGGTGAGGGCTTAGATCCTTGGCGTCGGTGGGTAAGAAATTGCCGGCCAGGGATAACCGAGCAGGGGAACTCCCTGGTTGCCTCTTGGCGAGGGCTTTGATCCTTAGCGCGGGAGGGCATTGGGAGGCCTGCTAAGGATGGACCGAGTATGGTTGCTGCTCAGTAGCCTCTTGGTGATGGCTTATATCCTTGGCATCGGTGGGTAAAAAATTACTAGCTAGGGATAACCGAGCAGGGTCACTGCCCGGTTGCCTCTTGGTGAAGGCTTTGATCCTTAGCGCGGGAGGGCATTGGGAGGCCTGCTAAGGATGGACCGAGCAGGTTTGCTGCTCAGTGGCCTCTTGGTGAGGTCTTAGATCCTTAGCGTCGGTGGGTAAGAAATTACCACCCAGGGATAACCGAGCAGGGGAACTGCCCGGTTGCCTCTTGGTGAGGGCTTTGATCCTTAGCACGGGAGGGCATTGGAAGGCCTGCTAAGGATGGACCGAGCAGGGTTGCTGCTCAGTGGCCTCTTGGTGAGGGCTTAGATCCTTGGCGTCGGTGGGTAAGAAATTACCAGCCAGGTATAACTGAGCAGGGTCACTGCCCAGTTGCCTCTTGGTGAGGAGGGCTTTGATCTTTAGCGTGGGAGGGCATAGAGAGGCCTGCTAAGGATGGACCGAGCAGGGTTGCTGTCCGGTGGCCTCTTGGCGAGGGCTTTGATCCCTGGCGTCGGTGGGTAGGGAACTACCAGCCACGGATAAACCGAGCAGGGTTATTGCCCAGTTGCCTCTTGGTGAGGGCTTTGATCCTTAGCGCGGGAGGGCATAGAGAGGCCTGCTAAGGATGGATCGAGCAGGGTTGCTGCCCGATTGAGTCGTGAGGTTCTATCCGATCTTCCCCGGTGTTTGAACATCGGGAAGCGTGACCGTCGCGGTCGACACGTGTCATGAACGTGCGGGGGGAGGCGAAGCGTAAGAGTCGCGTCGTTCCGATTTCGCCGATAAAGACGGAATGCCCGCTACGTGGCGGTACAGTTGTGGAAGAAACGAGCGACTGTTGGATTCTTGGGGCGTTGTGGGGCTATAAAACGGAGGGAGCGTTGATCACTCCTTTTTTCACACCCAAAACGTAAGAATGGAGAACTTCCCTTTTACCATCCCCAACATCATAAACTTCGAGAACGTGTACCTCTATGCCCAGTACTGCACCGAGGATACGGTGCAGTTAGTTATAGGCCGCATTGAGGATCATTTTGGCTGGCTGCTTCCTCGGCGCTCACCCCTGCTCCAGCTGTTGATGTACTCAATCTGGAGGAGGTTCCCGGGGCTACACAACCCCTTGTCCGAACAACTGAAAGACGAGGCGGTTGGTAAGCTGAGGTCTTTGTGTCACTTCGGCCTGATCTCGACGGGTCGGCGGGATCGCTCGGTGGCACTCACTAATTGAGGCGTGATGCCGACCTTCGTGGACGGCATCAGAGGCAGAGGTCCGAGGCGGCGAGGGCTCGGCTGGTGGAAATATCCTCGGAATACTACGAGCAATGTTTCCTGCACCCCCTTCCCCCGCTACTGCAATTTTTTTTCATTGTACGACTGAGGAGCCTATAATACATTTTTTAATGAATAAAATTCTTCTTTTCTGCAATGCTTTACTGCTTTGTCCTTCGTGTTCGTTTAAATAGAAAGAACTTAGAGAAGATTGCATCGTCTTTGCGAAAGAAGAAATATACATAGATACTCTTTTCAGAGATACAGCTTGAGCTTCTCAGCGTTGTAAGGCCGTGGAAACTTGCGATCATCCGCGTCTTGTAAGCGGTATGCTCCGCCGGGCAGGACCTCGGAGATGAGGAAAGGACCGTCCCATTTTGGGGAAAACTTATGCAGCTTGCCTTGGTAGACGAACTTGTTCCGCCTTAGGATTAAATCTCTGGTCTTGATGAAGCGACGCTTGACTCGTGCGTTGTAGTAGCAGACGGTTTGCTGTTGATAGGCGACAGCTCTGATCTGAGCCCGGTCTCGCTTTTCTAACAAGACGTCCAGATTAGTTCGTAGGGCTGAGGTGTTCGCTTTGTCATCGAAATGCTCGACCTGGTGACTGGGGAGCCCGATCTCCGCTGGAACCATCGCCTCTGTACCATAGCAGAGGCCGAAAGGGGTCTCCCCGGTGGGGGTTTTCTTCGACGTGCGCAGGGCCCATAGGACCCGGGGTAATTCTTCGACCCAACTGCCTTGGCGCCCTTCTAGGCGTGTCCGAAGACCTCGGAGGACGTCGCGATTAGAGACCTTGGCTTGCCCGTTGCATTGGGGATGTGCGACCGTGGCAAATTTCATGAGGATGTGATATTCGCTACAAAACTTCTTAACTCTTTCGTTCTCGAAATTTGTTCCGTGGTCGGTGATTATGCATCTTGGGATGCCGAACCGGAGTATCATGTTGTTCTGTAGGAACTTAATAGTCATGGTGGCGTCCGGTTTCCTGATGGGAATGGTCTCGATCCACTTTGTGAAGTAGTCTACTGCGACAAGGACATACTTGTACCCGCCTGTACCGGTAGGAAACTGGCCTATCATGTCCATTCCCCACTCGGCGAATGACCATAGGGAGGTTAGGGTGGTTAGCTCGGTAGCGGGAAGGCGAGATATGCTTCCATGGAGTTGGCAGCTCTTGCATCTTCTGACCAGCTTCTGGGCGTCCTGATGAATGGTCGGCCAGTAGTACCCCTGGAGCAACGCCTTCTGGATTAAGGTGCGGGCCCCTTGGTGCGCGCCGCCGACCCTTTCGTGGATCTCACGGAGGACGTAGTCGGCTTCGTGGGGATCGACGTACCGGAGCAGGGGCTGAGTGAAGGACTTCTTGTATAGGTTCTCATTGCTCAAAACGAAATGGCGAGCTTTGGCTCGGAGACGTCGGGCTTCTCCCCGATCTTCTGGGAGCGAACCTTCCCTCAGGAATTCCACGAGGGACTTTCTTCAGTCTCGGTCTTCTTCCCGGGCTGCATACACTTGAAGTGTTGTTGCCCCATCTTCCATGCTGGGCCGTGGCAAGACCTCGAAGAGGATGGTCCTCTTGTTGTTGGCCGAGTAGGATGAAGCCAGCTTACTCAAAGCGTCGGCTTGGGCGTTGAGCTGTCTGGGGATCTGCTCTACCTGGACTTCGTCGAAGTCCTTCCACAGTCTTCTTACCTCTGCCAGGTATTTCACCATCAGAGACTCCCGCGCCTCGAATCGGCCGGTCACTTTGCCGATGACTAGGGCGGAGTCGCTGCAGATCCAAATCATTTTCAGCTCCAGTCCAGAGGATATGTGCAGTCCGGCCAGCAAGGCCTCGTATTCCACCGCGTTATTTGATGCCTTGAACCCGAGCTTCAGGGAATACTCCATTTCTGCCTCGTTCGGACCCCGAATGATGAGGCCGGCACCACAACCTTCCTTGGTCGATGACCCATCGACGTAAAGGATCAAATCAGGGATTGAGTCGGGCTTCCCGTCAACCGAGGGCTGAGCTGCGGGGGCCGGCGTTGACTCCGGCTCCTTGCCGGGGATGGTGCACTCGACGATAAAATCGACCAGGGCTTGGGCTTTGATGGCCTGGTTCGGGCGGTACTTTATATCGAACTGGGACAACTTCTACCTCTACTTCTCCAAGCGGCCAGAGGACTCGGGTAAGGCGAGGATAGCCCCTAGAGGGCGTTCTGTGAATACGAGGATGGTGTATGCCTAGAAATAGTGCCGTAGCTTCTTTGAGGCCACGATGAGTGCTAAGACGATCTTCTCTATAGCTGAGTATCTCGTTTCTTCATCTTTGAAGACGTGGCTCACATAATATACCAGCTTCTGGACTCCGTCGACCTCTCAGACGAGCACTGAGCCCACTGCTTGGTCAGATATCGCTAGGTACAGCGATAGCTCGTCCCCTTCAACCGGTCGGGTGAGCAGTGGTGGAGTCGCGAGGTGCCTCTTCAATTTGTCAAAGGCAGTCTGGCACTCCTCCAACCACTCGAATCTTGGAATTTTCCTTAGATCCTTGAAGAACGGGAGGCACTTCTCCCCAGACCTCGACATGAAACGTGACAGAGCAGCTACCCGTCCTGTCAGCCGCATGATCTTGACGTTAGTCTTGGGCGCGGCCATGTTGACGATGGCATTGATTTTCTCCGGGTTAGCTTCAATCCCGCGGTGAGTGACCATGAAACCGAAGAATTTTCCAGTGGTGACCCCAAATGCGCACTTGGCGGGGTTCAGTTTCATCTTGAACTTGCGGATGACGTCGAAGGCCTCGCCCAGATCTTTGGCGTGGTCGACCGATGACACTGACTTGACGAGCATGTCGTCGTCATAAACTTCCATGTTCCTGCCGATCTGCGGCTTGAACATGCGGTTGACCAAGCGTTGGTATGTTACTCCAGCGTTTTTGAGGCCGAAAGGCATCACCTTGTAGCAGTATATCCCCGGTCCGTTGTGAATGCGGTGAGATCCTCGTCTGCCGGATTCATGCGGATCTGATTGTAGCTGAAAAAAGCATCCATGAAGCTAAGTAGCTCGTAGCCTGCTGAGCTGTCGACGAGCTGATCTATCCGAGGGAGGGGATAGTTGTCTTTCGGGCAGGCCTTGTTGAGGTCGGTGAAGTCGACGCATACGCGCCACTTCCCGCTTGACTTTTTGACCAGGACTATGTTTGCCAGCCATTCCGAGTAAGGCACATTTCGAATGAAGTTGGCAACGAGGAGCCTGTCTACCTCGTCCTCGATCGCCTTTTGCTTGATCGGGGAAAAGCTTCGCTTTTTTTGCCTGACGGGTCGGGCCGTAGGATCTACCCCGAGCTTGTGAGATATGATTTTGGGGTCGATCCTAGGCATGTCAGCAGGTGCCCAGGCGAAAACGTCAGAGTTGTTTCTGAGGAAACCAACGAGGTCATCTCGCTGAGCCCCAGTTAAAAGCGACATGATCTGAACGGTTCGTTCGTCGTCCACTTCTATGAGGGGGACCTCTGTCAGTGGCTCTACCGGGGTCCCTCGGACCTCCTTTTGCTCGTCTCGAGTGTCCAGAGAGCGTTTGATGCCACCATCGCCCTCAACATCGTTGTTTGGCCGCTCAGACGAAGATATTGCGGTGAAGCAAACCTTTGCAGTCCGTTGGTCACCGTAGGCCCGACCTACCCCGTCCTGGTAGAGCGGGAATTTCATCGCCAGGTGGAAGGTCGATATCTGGGTCCTGAGGGAGTTCAGTATGGGGCGGCCGAGGAGGATGTTGTAGGCCGACGGGATTCTCGCTATGATGAATTCCACAGGTATGGTGCGCGTACGGACGGCCTCCCCGATGTTAAACTGGAGAGTGATTACTCCTTCCGCCGGGATGGAGTGGTTGGTGAACCCTGACAAGACGTGGGTGGTCGGCCTTAGGTCCGACGAGGAGAGTCCCAAACGCAGGAAGCAGTCATAAAATAGAATGTCCGCCGAGCTTTCAGAGTCGACCACTATTCTCTGCACCTTACAGCGGTAGACCCGAGCAGTGATCATCAGCGGGTCGTTGTGGGGCAGGGATATACTGTCACGCCCCGCTTCCCGGTGTATGGCGAAGGGGACGGGACTGGTCCGCTACGTTTTTACTCTGAAGTAAATACGCTAAGCGTATCTAAACAATATAAAAGTAAAGCACAAGAGACAAGATATAATAAAAACAACAACTTTATTTATTCACATTCTTTCTGTACAATGCATGGAAAGTAAATACAACTGATAAAAAAACAATGCCTAAACAATGGCATAACAGAAATGAAAAGGTACTGAATGGAAAGTGTACAATGAACTAGAGCTCGGGGTCTTCACTGAACTGGTCCAAGTTTTCAGCAGAGGGCTCGATCTCAGGAATGTCCAGATCACCTGACGACATTCAAAGAAGAAAGAAAGAGAATATCGTCAGCGAACAAATTGCTCGGTAAGTCAGGGAGAAGTAGAATAGACAGAGAGTAAGAGAGAGAGTGTAGCTTTTAAAGTTGTCTTATATTATTATAATATTGTATTTAGTATTAACGCTGTTGTTTGTAGCTTGGTATAGAAGAATGCCAGTGTATACGAGAGGAGTCTCTATATGCCAGAGACTAGAGGCAAATGTAAGTACAAGGCTCCGTTATACAACCCGGAACAACGGCAATTGGATTCAGGTTAGGTGTCTTAATCTTGCAGTCTCGTGCCACTTTTAACATCTTCCATACCAGTCTACCCCATAAACCCCGTGTTATCTTGATTGTATCGTTGTATTGTAAATTGTATGACTGTATAATTGGATGACTGACCGAAACCATGATATCAGTAAATGGATGTAACCGTAGAATCATGTAAATGGATGTAACTGGAGAATCATGTAAATGGAATGTATATCTATGGTTCGGTTAAGTCAAGTTGTATAGATTGATAATTGGATTCATGGATTCATGTTGAATTGTAATATTTAAGATTGTAGATTGTACTTGAATTATATTCAAGTCAGATTATAATGAGACTCACTCTGAGTCAGACAAAAATTGAAGTCCTGATTGTTTTGATGTTATCGGTAACCGCTGCACATGGACGGCAGGATTTGTGTCTTTTTCAAAGACGATTACCGTATTGATAACACCATTATTAAGTTGTTTACCTTAAATAGGCAAGCACCCACTTCTCCGGCTCCCTGAGGCTCAAGAGATTGGTCCCCCTTAAACCTATGTTTACTAGGATCCTTAGGGTAATTTATAGAACTTGAGGGGGTTTTATGTAAAAATACTTTTATATATTTTTTAAAATACACCCCAAGTATTTATTATTCGTCTTTAGAATTTTAATGAATGTAGATTTTATATTGTGATATTTCTAGTGAAAATATCCCAATTTCATAAATAAAGGTATTTATTTGTAATATTGGTTTTGTATGGAATTCATGGTATTTTAGTGTAAAATTGATTCTTGTGATATTTTTAGCAAAAGGTGGAATATTTATAATACTTCAAAATAGATATCTTTATGTTATATATACATATATTTATATGAAAATAGTTTTTTTTGTATATATCTATAATATTCTAGAAATCTCGTTTTCTTAAGATGTCGTATTTTAAATCTTTCAAGACCGAATGCTCCTTGCGGAGGTCTGAATTTAGCACTACTAAGCCTGAGGATGTGCGATAATCCGCACCATCCCGAACGGATTCCTCAAATGGGTTGTAGCGGAGCTTTGCAAAGATTTGTATAAATACTAATCATTAAGGAAAAACGGTTTTATTAATTATGGTATTTATTTGTAAAGATGTCGATTTCCCGTATTCTATGTTCTAGGGCCTCCTAAGTCAACTAGACTGCTCCTAACTGGTCCAAAGTGACAAGTTGTGAGATATCTCTTAAATCGCCTCTTCACCGCCAATTGTGGCCAGGTAAGTACAAGTGAAGAAAGGAGGGTTCCGCTCACGAATCACCGTGAGACGAGCCTTTTAAAGCTACCTTTCTCACTTGTCTAGCCTAGACACCACAAAGTCAGGTTTAGATAAACGACTGAATGCCCACAACCTTCCTCTGTCCTAATGAGCGCGACAGTCCTTAATTGGCTGAGTTTAGATATTTTTTTATTAGCTCAAAGGTTATTTATTTGTAAAGATATTGATTTCCCGTATTTTATATTCCCGAGGATATCGTGCTATATTGCATATGAGTGTGTGAGGAGGTAGGTCGTTACCTCGTGATCTACTTAAAGATATAACAAGTTTAATGGTTAAATGTCGCAAAAGGAACTATGTGGTATTTAAATGAAAAAAATACGGTAAAAGGAACTAGCAATTATTTTGTGATATGAAACTTGATCAATTTGGTTGATTAGTGTTTAATAGTCAATATGAGAGAGTTTAAGTATAATTGTATTAACGAGAAGTGAAGTTTTATAAAGAAACCGAATCGGAAATCGGATTTGTTCTGATTCCGTCGGGTTTGTAAATCCGTATTTTAGAAAAGAAAAGAGAGGTAGAATTTGGGGACTTACGGATTTAGGACAACAAGGAGAGGGAGGTGGAACGGGAGGAGTCGCCGATGCGTCACTTCGTCGCCGGGAGCTCCTAGAACGATCGTCGGAAGTTCGCTGGAAAATTCGCCGTAACTTCGCCTCGTGCTCGATTTCAAAGTACACAAGGTTTGTTGGAAATTTTTTTGAGAGTTGGTTCAGAGTTTGGGGTGAGAGGGTAGAGAGTAGGGGTGATATTTATAGGGTTAGGCTAGGGTTAGGGTAGATGAAGGGTTTTAATTTAAAAAATGTAAAAATGTAGGAAAAATGTATTAAAAATGGAGTAAATGAGTGTTAATGGGCTCTCTGGAAATGATCTCAAAAATTAAAGTATGCAGGGAAGTTGGGCAGACCAAGAGCCAATTTTTCTCTGTTGATGACTCGGCCGACCGGCCGAGTCATCAACAGAGAGCTCAAAAGGTGGGGGGTCGCCGGATTAGGCCTCTGGTGCATTTAGTTTAGTGGGTGTAGTGGGAAATTCTGGAGTTATCTCGGGTTGACTGTTGGGCTTCTATAAAATTTAAAACAAAATAATATTAAAAATAATACGGGGCTTAGGATTTGAACTCTGGTGGCTTGGTTCAGCAGTGCAAGGTATTACCAATGAGCTACAAGCTCCTTCTTTTAATTAAATTACTAATTAATTACTTATCTTGTGCTCAGGCAATAAATACCCTGTAACACCCGAGCCCAATGCTACTAATTTCAGTTACCGTTTGAAAGTAGTGTGGCACTTATTTCATTTATCTTGCTTGATTGTTACTTATTGTAATTTTACCCCGTCAATTCATTTCTGCATATAAAAATTTATGGCATCTAAAATAAAATTAAAAATACTCATCATGGCATGCTTGACACCCATAACCCTGTTGTAGCGTCCGTGCATCGTGTTCTCGTCCTGTTCAGTGAAACGGGCGAGTTTGGACGGCTACGCATACGTACGTGTGTCCGTCTTGGGGGTATGCTTTTTGACTGTAAAATACTTCATTTTAAATTTTGGATCCCGCCTAAAATTTTCTTATTTCAATTTCAAATTTTTGGACCCGACCCGGGCGCAATTTGGAAATGTTTTACTTTGCGCCAAAACCCCATTTTCTAATATATTTTAAACCATCGTATATTTTAATTTAACCATATAATATTTTACGTTTCCTAAAATCTTTCAAAACTTTTACTCTCCCAACCAATCACAACCTCTCTACTAATCCCGTGGGCCCCACCTCTTTCTCCTCTCTCTCTCCCGTCTCTCTGTCTCTCTCCTCTCTCTCTCTTCTATATTTAAATTCCCTTTCTCCCTCCTCTTTCTATTTCTTCCTTCAGCCGCAGAAACCCATCGCGCAACCCTAGCCGCCTCACCCCCTTCGCCGCCGCAGCCCCAACGCCGACGCCCTCCTTGCCGGTCGCATCGCCTCCTCGCCCTCGTCATCTCCACCTCCTCGCCTCCGTTTCCCTTCTCTCCCTCCACCAGCAAACCGCGGCCACCTGCACACCCCTGCACGCGTCTGCACCGCCGTGAGTCGCCGCCGGTGACCTCGTCCCCGTGTCCCCGGTCCTCGCGCACACCCCTCCGTGAGTGATGCTTCCCCTCCTCTTTTCCTTTCTTCTTTTCCTTCTCTGTTAAGGTTTCTTGATCTGCAGTTTTGGTCGCTGCCGTCATAGGCCACCGCCGGAGCTCCGTCGACGAGGTCGACCGTCACCGTCCATCCCATAGATCCTCGTGAGCATTCCTTTCTCCATCCTCCTTCCCTTCTTCTTTATTTTTCTTTTCTTTTCTTGTTGCAATCTTGATCGTTCACTGTTCTGTTCTTGGCCGGAATCCGGCAGTGCCGGCGACGCGTCCCGACGTTCCAGCGAGGTACCCCGACCCGTGTGGTTCCACTGTTCGTCGTTTGGGTTCATTCCGTGAACCGTGCACCCGCCGCAAGTTTCCCCGCCGACGTTTTACGTTCCGTTTTCCCGATTCGCGACCCGTTGAGGCAAGTACCCCTTGCTACATGCTAAATGATATTTGCATACACATTGATGACACACTAAACCGGTAAACTTAACTTTAGTACGATCATTTCTCATTTTCGTGTTCAATATTGTTATTTATCATTTTATCTTTCAAAGTTGGAACCTACCTGTTGCAATTACTGTTTTGAACCTAATAACCATATTTACATGTTTTAATTTCACTTTCACTAATGACGTAGCCTATGGCACTTTATCTATCGTTTTAATTCATTCGGACATTCGTGTACATTTAACCTGCATAAACTGTGATTTCATCCATGGAACCTATATATATATATATATATATATATATTTATATCATTGCATCCATGGAGTCTTAAACTTGTTAACATGATTAAACGGCTATAATTGTCTTACTGCATTCTTATAATGTTGAAATCATCTCTGTGACACAACTGATAACTGTACTGCTAATTGAGTGAATCTGCCTATTGCTTAATTCATTGCTTAGATCATGCTGTTGATAACCACGCTTGATTATGTAACTGAGTATGAGCACACCCATGATATTGTTTACATCTTGACCTGACTTGCTACACACATATTGATTGACCCGACATGGTACCGTATACTGCTTGACCTGACCTGATGTACCTTGACCTGACCCGTTACCTGATCTTGTGTCTAATGCCAACAAACCTGACATGTAGTCCTTATGGACCGTTGTTCAGACCATAATATTGCATTTTTCATCCCTCTATTCTTATCCGTTTTATAAGTAAACAGGTACTCTTGACGCACGTTTGTTGCATGTTACAGGATACAGGGCTTGGATGCGAATACAGTGAAAAAGACGAAAGTTGATACAGAAAAGGGACTTTTGACCAACAAGTAGACGGATCCTAATCAAGTCTAGTCGAAGAACAGTACAAGATCCAAAATGTCAAGTGAACGGTCAAAAGATACGAACAAGTTTTCACTGAAGATCTGGAGAAGACCCAGAAGCCCAACAGAGAAAAGAACTATGGAAATAGAAAGCCCAAATACCCAGTATGCATCCTAGGAATTTTGGTGAGCCAAGCTCACCAAAGGGCCGCGGATCCGCGGCCCAAGCCAACCAATGCCGCGGATCCGAGGCCATCTAGTGTGCACGTCGGCACCGACTTCTTGTGTCGGTGCGACGGTTTGGGTGTTGGGATTTTTAGAGGTCAAATCAGTAATTGCGCATGTGCGAGACTCTGAAACCCTAATTCTCCTGTTTACTTATAAATTGTAATCTCAAAATTGTAAAACCCTATGCCTCTTTTCAATCAATAAAATTCAGACTTTCTGAGAGTTATTTTCAGATCTGTTCTTCTTGTTTGGAGGGAGCCGTCAACTTAGGAAGGTATGTTATTTATGTTTCTTTTAATTAAAATGTTTTCTCATCCCCTAATGAGCGAGTAATCTCCTCGCTTGTTAGGGTTAGCCTTAGGGAAAGGGTTGAGAGATGAGATCTCTCACCCCTTTCAATGCCACTTTAACCTAACGAATTAGAACTCCACGCATACGAGCACAACCGCTCCCTGCGGCATCCTACCCATCGAGGTAACGATGAACCGTAGTATAAAGGGCCGGTTGCGCGCGTTTTCCGTGGGGGTTAGGGTGATTATCAACAAAGGAAGGTTACGAATCTAGAGGAAGAAACATCTTCCCAAAAGATTCGTATCCACTTTATTGATAATTAACTTAACACCTAATAGATCTAAAAAAGTAGGCATTGAAAGCGGTGATGAAAAATGCTAATCTCCAAAACTTCCCCTAAGCCTAACCCTAGCAAGACTCTTAATTAGATTAATTAGATCCAGTTTTTATAGATTGTTATAAACCAACCAAAATGACAAATTGAATCAACTCGTTAAAACACATAAAAGGAATTTACCCGTCTCTGTGGATCGATCCGTACTCACCGGCTAGCTGCGAAGCGACGCCGTTTCTGATTGCGGTAAATACAAGTTTTGACACTAATCAAATGGTGCCGTTGCCGGGGATGGCGTAAAATTTCTTTCTGTGTAATTTCGGGTTGATATAAATTTTAAAAATTATAAAAATCTGAAAATAAAAAAAAAAGAAATAAAAATTATCAATTTTGATCTGTTTGAAGGGTGTATCTTTTGAATCTTGCAGGAATAGCGAAGAAGCTCGGATCTGGAATTTTACAGAGGGCAAATTAGAAAAGTGCATATCAGAACAGAAGGGAAAATCTTCAACAGAACAGCAGAAATTTTCCTAGAGCCTGATCCCTCCATTCAACCGCGAAAACGCGGCCTAAACCTACTCTAGACCGCGGAAGGGCGGTTGTTTAGTGTCATCATCGCATACAAATTTTTCTTGGGAACCGTGCCATCAATACAACCGCGAAAACGCGGCAGGAACTCACTTGGGCCGCGGATCCGCGCTCTGGTGACATCATCTGTTGACCAAATTTGCACTGTAAGATCTTTTCAACCCCCTCTGCCAACCTCCATATATCCACTGTAAAAATTTTCTGCAGGATTTCTCTGCGCTAAAAATCTTCTCTCCCCTTCTAAATAACAGATTTTCTGCAGGTTTCTTTGCGCCGCGCTAAAATTTTTGATTGCAAGTGAAATTTTATTTGTTTTGCATAATTTAACCGGACTCTAAGGGGCTAATTGACCAAACTCAGATTGGGTGGGGATTTCATCACCCTTCCCAGGACCCCAGAAAACACCTAAAGCATTTTGCATCGACCACAATTAATTAAAAAAGATTAGACTCAGACCTAAGGACATCGAGCTCAATAGGAAAAGGACTAGTATAGGCATCGGCCGTTTATCCTAACCGACTTTGCGGTGTCTAGACTAGTGGTTATTAATTAGGCCCACTGTAGTGGTGGTTCCTTCCCACTTACCTGGCCGTATTTGTCCGTGAAGAGGCGGTTTGAGGTCCTATTTCTAGCCCTAGTTAGGAGCTGTCTAGCAGACCTAGGCAACCCTAGATCTAGGCCTGATTGTGCATGTGTGGTTGATACATTTGTGTCACGAGTCCCATTTTCTAAAACCTTCTTGCAAAACTCTCAAAAAAAAAATATTAAAGAAAAATCTTTTCAAAACTTGCAACTTGCCGCTAAGAAAACTTGCAACTCACTTCCACTCACTTCTTCTCATTGACGTTATCTTACCCCCACTTTCTGTTTTTCTTCTTTTTTTACTACACTACTCCTTTAGTGTATGTCATTTTGGACTAGGGATACTAACGCCCGATTAGTCCGTGTTTCGTTGGTACCGACCAACAAACCCTTCGACGAACCCTTCGTCGACATTCCGTCCATTTCCTTACCTCCACCTTCAAATTCTTCTTTCGAAGGTATGTCGGGATTTAACCCCAACGATACCTTACCGACGGGAATGATTCCACCTCCGTTAGGTGCGAATAACCCGAATCTTCCGCCTGTTGTAGCGCCCGCACGAGTCGCGCTCCAGGATCTCTTCTACCCCGTCCGCACTTCTTTACCTACATGTCTTTCACCCCCACCGGCGAATGGGGATAACTTTGAAATAAAACCACACTTCATCAATATGCTGCCTAAGTTTCATGGTTTGGAATCCGAAGATGCATATATTTTCATTAATAAATTCCAAAACGTTTGCGCCATGATGAAGACAACCCAATTAAGTGATGGCGCAATAAGGCTAAGGGTCATTCCTTTTACCTTATGTGACCTAGCCGAGAAGTGGCTATATAGCACCGCATCACACTCCATTAGAAATTGGGACGAGTTTGTGAGAGCTTTTCTGAAAAAGTTCTATCCTCATCACAAAACTGCTAGAATCCGAAACGAGATTATACAATTTTCACAGCTTCCTTCCGAACCATTCTGGAAGTACTTCGAGAGATTTAAAGACCTACTTGTTCAATGCCCTCATCATGGGATAGAAAGTTGGCAACTTTGCCAAACATTATACGAGGGATTGAACGCAGCAACGAAACAGTTGCTAGAAACAATATGTCAAGGTCATTTTCTCTCCAAGTCTAGCGACGAAGCTTGGCAGTTTCTTGAGGACCTAAGTGAGCAAACAATTCAGTGGGAGAGTACCAAGACCACATCATCTTCTTCAGTTGGTCAATCTAGGGCAGGCATACATCAAATAGATATGTCGATTGCTATGAAGGCCGAGATGGCCTCACTTATGAAAAAGCTAGAAGCCATTGAGACCAAAATCTCATCGTCTTCTCCTGCCCCTACTCTGCCCACACGAACTGTTTGTGCTTGTTGTTCTAATCCATCACATCTAACCGAAGAGTGTCCTTATAATGCACCTATTCAAGGACAGGATCAAGTCAATGCTGCATTTCAGCAACGACAAAGAAACGATCCGTACTCTTCGGCATACAATCAGGGGTGGAGGAGTCACTCAAATCAACAGTTCCAAGGTAATAACAATTTTCAAAGACCTCCTCCACAACAACAACAAGCACCTTTACAAACTCAAGACCAGCAACCTTTCCAACAACAACCTTATACAAATCAAACGAACAATTTGGTTCAACCAAATGATGATAAGGTTATCTCGCTCGAAAAAAGTCTAGATGCATTTCTTAAGCAAACTACAGAATCCGCAGCAAGATTTGAAAGTTATGTTCAATCTTTAATGAATAACAATGCCTCACACGATCAAAGTATCAAATCTATTGAGGCACAAATTGCACAATTAACTGCTGCGTTGAGCGAGAGAGAAAAGGGAAAGCTTCCATCTCAACCATTGCCCAATCCCGGTCACACACAAAACGCATATCACAATCACAATGTAAATGCGGTGACCACGTTGAGATCCGGAAGAGAGTTGCAAAATAATGTCGGAACTAGTGATGACATCCCCGCCGGTGGTTCTTCTTCCCCTTCTTCATTTTCTTCACTTCCTTCTTCACCTTTTTCTTTAGAGCCTATTCTCCACCCTTCACACGGCTCTACTTCTTCTGACTCGAACGGACCCATTTCTCACAACACGAACACATCCACACTGGGATCCGTTCCTACTCCACAGACTTTTGACTCAACAAATTTTCAGAACGCTCCATTCCCAAACAGGTTGAGTCCTAATAAACCAAATACACAAGTGGAGAAGATTGTGGAGATATTTAAGCAGGTTAGCATAAATATATCTCTCTTGGATGCTATCCAACAAGTCCCTTCATACGCGAAAATCTTAAAGGGCTTATGCACCTCGAAGAGAAAGGCATCTCAAGTACCCAAGAAAGTGCTAGTGGCTAGTGCAGTGAGCAATGCTATTAACCACCATCAAACCTTACCCCAAAAACGAAAGGACCCTGGCTGTCCTACGATTTCAATCACGATTGGGGATAAGAAAATTAATCGAGCACTTTTAGATCTTGGGTCTAGTGTTAACCTGATTCCCTACTCCGTGTACGAACAATTAGGGGTTGAAGAGTTGAAACCCACTCGTTGCACTCTCCAAATGGCTGATCGATCAATCACCCATCCAAGGGGTCAACTAGAGGATGTGTTGATCAAAGTTGGGGAGTTCATATTCCCCGTTGATTTTATTGTTATGGATACACAACCTGTTGCTAACCCACGGAACCAAATTCCGGTGATCCTTGGTCGACCATTTTTGGCCACTTCCAATGCTGTAATAAATTGTCGCAATGGCTCCATGACTCTATCCTTTGGGAAGATGTCTAGTGAGTTCAATATCTATAAGATGGGAAGTCTGCCCCCTATACCAAAAACTAGTACACGAGAAGTTTGCTCTATTCACGAAATCACGCAGGAGGACTGCGAGCTTGAAAGATTCTTGTTTAATGAAAACAGTTTTGACGCCACTAGTGCGTCCCTCCTTGAGCCTACCACCGTTGACACAACCGATATTGATTATGAATGTTTTACTTTTTCAAATGATGACGACTCACAGCCCGAATATGAGTCGTTTGAATTTTTGGATGAGTCAGTCGAGCCATCCGAATCGGTTGTTTGCAGTGATTTCGAACCTGTGTTGGAGTCCTTTGAGTTCGAGGTATATTCCGCAATGATTCTTTCGCCTCCGAAACTCGAACTCACGCCCTTGCCGTCTCACCTTAGATATGCTTACATAGGTGAGAATGAGACCTTTCCCATTATCATATCGGTCTCTCTAGCCCTCGAGCAAGAGAACGTCCTCTTAATGGTCTTACAAGATAGGCGGCAAGTTTTCGGTGGGACTATGGCGGACATCGAGGAGATCAGTTCCCTCATAATTGAATATCATACACAATTGATGGATGATGCCAAGTCAATAGAGGACCCACAGGAACATTTTGGGGGTATTGTGGTGAGTCAACCTCCTCCTTTAGAAGTTGAAATACCCCCATTTCTTTTAATAAGTTACGAGAATGCCAATACTCCACTGATTGCTGACCATTTACATTCTCATTTTCACGCATCACCATCGCCTGTATATTTACCTCCACACCTCCCATACCACTACTTCTATCTTCCCCAATTCTTTGCGGACCACCACCAACCAATATTCTTTACTGATAAATTTTTCAACTGGTTGGTGTTGACTTTTGGCCGATGCAAAGTTTGGCGGTAATGTCTCACATAGTTTAAATAAGTTTGGGGGAGGGCCTTTTTGTATATATTTTTGTTTTTTCTTAATAATAAAAAAACTATAAATAAATAAACAGGGGAGTGCCGGTAGTTTGACCCTCTTGGTTTAGCATGACAGTGAGGACACTGTCAAGTTCAAGTTTGGGGGTATGCTCGGTACGTCTTCTTCCTTCGCATTCATTTGTACATATTTTTGCATTTGCATACTTATTTGAAAACCCATAAAAATTTGAAAAATTTGAAAAATTATAAAATTATCGTATTCAATTTTGGCTTATTTGACTTGAGTTTGATAAATAGGTTAACTGGTTAGGAACAACTAGATCTTAGACATAGTAAATTAAAAACCCTAAAAATAACCTTCCTTAAAGTTTAACGGTAGAAAGTATATACCTTGTAGTTTATTTAGAAATAGGCAAATTTTGGGTTCACTTTTTGGGCTAAGCCGAAACAAGGGAAGAGTATTGATGTTCTTATTAGAGTATAAGTTTGAAAAATAGTTCCTAGCTTAAGTCTAAATTCTGAAAATGTATACCCTACAATTTGCACATTCACGCACCTTGAAACTTGGAATAGTAGAAGAGACCTTGAAATACTCTTGTCTAAAGTCCTTAGCACAATGAAAATAAAAAGAAAAAAAAAGTGAATAAAGAAAAAAAAACGGACACTGGTTTTTTGTGATTACTTAAGGCTGTAAAAATAGAAAAATATTTAGCGAGGGTGCTTCATCACCTAGTGCCTTAGACCAACTGGTTTGGGAGTCACTGCTAAAGCCTTGGGTGTTGCAAAGACTAGGAAGTACGCTTTAAAGTGCAAACGCATTTTGTAATCGGTCGTTGGTACCTCAAGAAGTATTAACGGTCGCATGAAGGATGTGTAAGCAAATTTCATTTAAAAATTCACTAATTAATAAGTGCTTTGGACAATGGACGAGAGTATGATTGCTTGATTTGAATTTCCAAGTGTAGGGGTGATATATACACACACGTAGGGATATGTGATTGGAATTTAGATAAGAGAAAGGAATGAAGAATAGAACTTGTATCTTTAGTAGAGTTGATAGAAATTCCTGAGTGGAGATGTAACCCTAGAAGGAAAACTTAAGAGATGCCGAAAGCTAAGTAGGTCTACATAACATATATAATCTTAAGTTAAATAATGAGGAAGTGTGAAGAATGTGGGTGGATAATTTACGGGTCGACGATAATAGAATTCCTTGTTAGAAGACCTAATTGGAAAACAAAAGTCAATGGGCCGAGTTGATAGGATTTTGTGGGTGTAATCCGCTGAAAACCCTCAGGAGACAACACTCCTCCTACTAGGGACACCTAGAGGTTTAACGGCTTGTTGCACGTGCTCAGTGCAATCGCGTTTCCCTGCGAAAGTGTGGATAGGATTTTTAGTGAATAAAAAAATAAGTTTGCTCAAGGACGAGCAAAAGATAAGTTTGGGGGTATTTGTTCAGACCATAATATTGCATTTTTCATCCCTCTATTCTTATCCGTTTTATAAGTAAACAGGTACTCTTGACGCACGTTTGTTGCATGTTACAGGATACAGGGCTTGGATGCGAATACAGTGAAAAAACGAAAGTTGATACAGAAAATGGACTTTTGACCAACAAGTAGACGGATCCTAATCAAGTCTAGTCGAAGAACAGTACAAGATCCAAAATGTCAAGTGAACGGTCAAAAGATACGAACAAGTTTTCACTGAAGATCTGGAGAAGACCCAGAAGCCCAACAGAGAAAAAAACTATGGAAATAGAAAGCCCAAATACCCAGTATGCATCCCAGGAATTTTGGTGAGCCAAGCTCACCAAAGGGCCGCGGATCCGCGGCCCAAGCCAACCAATGCCGCGGATCCGCGGCCATCTAGTGCGCACGTCGGCACCGACTTCTTGTGTCGGTGCGACGGTTTGGGTGTTGGGATTTTTAGAGGTCAAATCAGTAATTGCGCATGTGCGAGACTCTGAAACCCTAATTCTCCTGTTTACTTATAAATTGTAATCTCAAAATTGTAAAACCCTATGCCTCTTTTCAATCAATAAAATTCAGACTTTCTGAGAGTTATTTTCAGATCTGTTCTTCTTGTTTGGAGGGAGCCGTCAACTTAGGAAGGTATGTTATTTATGTTTCTTTTAATTAAAATGTTTTCTTATCCCCTAATGAGCGAGTAATCTCCTCGCTTGTTAGGGTTAGCCTTAGGGAAAGGGTTGAGAGATGAGATCTCTCACCCCTTTCAATGCCACTTTAACCTAACGAATTAGAACTCCATGCATACGAGCACAACCGCTCCCTGCGGCATCCTACCCATCGAGGTAACGATGAACCGTAGTATAAAGGGCCGGTTGCGCGCGTTTTCCGTGGGGGTTAGGGTGATTATCAACAAAGGAAGGATACGAATCTAGAGGAAGAAACATCTTCCCAAAAGATTCGTATCCACTTTATTGATAATTAACTTAACACCTAATAGATCTAAAAAAGTAGGCATTGAAAGCGGTGATGAAAAACGCTAATCTCCAAAACTTCCCCTAAGCCTAACCCTAGCAAGACTCTTAATTAGATTAATTAGATCCAGTTTTTATAGATTGTTATAAACCAACCAAAACGACAAATTGAATCAACTCGTTAAAACACATAAAAAGAATTTACCCGTCTCTGTGGATCGATCCGTACTCACCGGCTAGCTGCGAAACGACGCCGTTTCTGATTGCGGTAAATACAAGTTTTGACACTAATCAACCGTTCCTGTTGTCTATCCAGACAAACCCGCTTACCTGATCCTGTGTTGGCATTAGTTCTTGATTACTGAATACCTGACTTGACATACACATATAGCTTGGGGGTATGGGGAAATCAAAGGTGGAACCTGACTTGTAACTCAACAGTTCACTACTTGTTCTGATCAGTTTTAGAGGCTAGGCCTGCCTCGTGACGATGCTGCTGACATCGTTGGTCTGTACTCCTTTCCTGTTAGTGCCTAGCGGCACGTCTCGGTTTCAGTCCGAGAGTCTGTAGACCGTGGTCCCGGGCATGCACGGGATACTATTGAGTTACATCGATAATTCATCAATTTGGTTTCAAAGACTTTAGGACAGAAAACCTGATAGAACAGTTTAGTTTACCCACTGCACACTACCCTGCACTGCTCTGATTTATATTATTGTTACCTTTGCTATATTCATGGTTATATTCACATTGCCTGTTTATTATGTTATTACTTGATGACTTGACACGCTGACGTCTGGGTTTTGCATGGCCCAGATTCTTCTACCTTGCTGCAGACTGATTAGGAGTTTTGCCGCTGTTAGACGAGCGGTGAGGTTCCTGTCGGTACGTAGTTTCACTCCAGGTGTTTCATTTATTGTATCTTTTGGCTTCCGCATATTGTTATTTCTTGACTCTTTTACTCTGGCTTATGGACATGTACTAGATAGTTAGTTTACTTTCCTGTTCTTGATATCTCTACAGCCGTAATGTGACTGTGGAAGGATTTTTCCTATCCACAGGTAGCATGGTTGGCTATGTCACGTGCCCACTTTAGCGTACTCTAGGAAGCGGGGCGTGACTTGGTTCTTTTGGTATCAAAGCCATAGGTTAGTCGGGTTGATTCTTTTGTAGTTGGGTATTGTACCCAATACACGAATCAGAACACCCGTGTTTAGGAAACATATCCTGCCACCTTGCCATTTACCGTTCTTGAATCAAGTTCTTCCTGGTTATATCTTCTACGACGTGCAAACTTTCTTTGCATATCGACTCGAAAACCTGATTCCTTGTTATCTTTAGGACTTATGCGACTTGGGTGGAGTTATGTAATTGTGGCTATGATACCGCGACATAGTTACAATGCGGCACTCTATTTAAGTAACTTGGAGTTCTAGCCTTGATCTATATTCTGAATCCGTCATCATGCTAGTGTTGGGTGTTTTGTTATGGCCGGTAAGAATTTGAAGACGTACCAAAGGCGTGTGGACGAAGCCGCCATGCTTGGAGTGATAAGAGGAATGCTGGAGAATCAAAAGAAACAGACCGAGCTGATCCAGCAGCAAGCGGAATCGTTTCAGGAAGGTTCGCAGATCGTTTAGCAGTCTGTGAACAATGTTGGAGCTAAACCAGTTGACCGAGTAGGGACCGTAGCAGATTTCAGGCGTTTGGGTCCGTCTACATTTACTGGTTTGGAGGAGCCGTTGCCAGCAGAGCAGTGGCTAGTTGACACAGAGAACTTGCTTATTGCGGCACAGATTCTAGATGAGAAAAGAGTTGATGTGGTACGCATTCAGCTAGTGGACTACGCCCGAGAATGGTGGCTTGTGGAGGAGAACCGCTTACCCAAGCCGATCAAGTGGGCGAATTTTTCAAAGAGTTTCCTGGAGAAGTTCTTCCCACGGACTGCACGGGAGGAAATGGAAGAGAAATTCATCGAGCTAAAGCAGAATGGAACACCCGTAGATGTGCATGCGGCAGAACGGACAAGACTCAGCAGATTCGCTGGACCTTTAGTTGCCAACGATGCAGACAGGGCACGGAGGTTCATACGCAGCTTGGACGTGGACATCCAGAGGCAGATTGTCTCCCTGGGTTTGACCACTTTCTCGCAAGTACTTGCGGCAGCCCGAGAGTAGCAGAGTTTATCTGGGATGAAGGGGAGTTTGCAGCAGACAGCAGTTGCGGTAAGAAAGCAGTTCTGTCGGGCCAGTCGAGTTTAGGGCTAGGCCGACAAACAATATTCTTGCATCAATGGAAGTTGATGAAAGTGAGGAGCCAGCTGTTATTCGCAATTTTATGGACGTGTTTGAAGATATATCGGGTTTACCGCCGAAGCGAGACATGGAGTTCGCAATTGATCCTATTCCTGGTGCAGCGCCAGTATCCAAAGCGTATTATCCAATGGCACCAGGGGAGTTGGAAGAAGTCAAGAAACAGGTTGCTGAATTGCTTGAGAAGGGTTGGATTCAGAGCAGTAACTCGCCTTGGGGAGCTCCAGTTCTTCTAGTAAAGAAGAAGGATGGCACAAGAAGGATCTGCATCGACTATCGAGAATTAAACCGGGTGACTATTAAGAGCAAAATACCCGATCCCTCGCATTGGTGAACTTTTCGAGCAGCTTAGTGGCGCGAGGGTATTTTCGAAGCTGGATTTGCGATCCGGATATCATCAGGTCCGAGTGAAAGCAGAAGATATTTGCAAGACGGCGTTCCGAACTCGGTATGGACATTACGAATACTTAGTGATGCCCTTCGGAGTAACGAATGCGCCGGCAGTATTCATGGACTTGATGAACCGAATCTTTTCACCGTTCTTGGACCAGTTTATCGTGGTTTTCATTGACGATATTCTGGTTTACTCGAAGAGTTTTGAAGAGCATGCTGAGCATTTGAACATCGCACTGCAAACGTTGAGACAAGAGAAGTTATATGCGAAGATGAGTAAGTGCGAGTTTTGGCTGGAGGAAGTAAAGTTTTTGGGGCATGTTGTGTCTGGCGATGGAATCGCCGTCGATCCTGAAAAGATTGCAGCAGTACGAGATTGGCCGATTCCAAAGAATGTTGCGGAGATAAGAAGCTTTCTTGGACTCGCCGGGTATTACAGAAGATTTGTGGAGAACTTTGCTCGTCTGGCAGAGCCGTTAACCAAGCTTACGCGTAAGGAGGTACCTTTTGTATGGACGGACAAATGTGCGTTAGCTTTCGATACGTTGAAGCAGAAGTTGATAACCGCCCCTATTCTGACCGTTCCAGACAATTCCGGAGGATTGGTAATTCACAGCGAGGCATCTGAGAAAGGATTGGGATGTGTTTTGATGCAGCATGGTAAGGTTGTAGCGTACGCATCGAGACGGTTAAAGACCCATGAGAAGAATTACCCAACTCATGACTTGGAACTTGCGGCTGTGATTTCGCTTTGAAGATTTGGAGACACTACCTTTTGGGCGAAAGGGTCGATGTTTTTACTGATCATAAGAGCTTGAAGTATGTGTTCACACAAAAGGAGCTTAATATGAGGCAACGTAGATGGTTGGAGCTGATGGCTGACTACGATCTTGATCTTAAGTACCATCCAGGGAAGGTTAATGTCATGCCGGATGCGCTTAGTCGGTTACCAACAGTTCAGGTGTTAACTACGCAGAAGGAGATCATTGAAGATTTTCGAAGATTTGATTTGGAGGTTGTGCTAACGCATTCTTCGGGACAGTTGATGCAGCTGCAAGTACATTCATCATTGATCGAGAATATTAAAGCAGCACAATCGCAGGACCCTAGACTGCAAAAGTTTCGAGAACAGGTTGAAGCCGGACTACGAACAGATTTATTGATCCATGAAGATGGTTCGTTGAGGAATGGTAGCCGTTTGTGTGTGCCAAAGGGGGATATTCGTGAAGAGCTTATGAAGGAAGCACACAGTTCCGCTTATTCTGTACATCCAGGAGGCACAAAGATGTACCGAGATTTTCGATAGCATTTCTGGTGGGAAGGCATGAAACGGGAGATTGCTCGCTTTGTGGCTAAGTGCTTAGTGTGTCAGCAAGTTAAGGCTGAACATCAAAGGGTTGCTGGTTTATTGCAACCACTTCCGATTCCTCAGTGGAAGTGGGAACATATAACCATGGATTTCGTGACGGCTTTACCGCGAAGTCTAAAGGGCAACAATGCTGTATGGGTGATTGTTGATCGATTGCCCAAGACAGCTCACTTCATTCCTTTTCGGGTTGGTCAATCAACTGAGACTTTGGTGGAGCGGTACATGCAGGAGATTGTATGATTGCATGGAGTACCGGTGAGCATCGTGTCCAATCAGGATACTCGGTTCCTATCACACTTTTGGCGGAGTTTACAGGAAAGTCTGGGGACTCGATTGAAGTTTAGCACAGCTTATCATTCTCAAACTGATGGTCAGTCGGAGAGAACAATCCAAACTCTTGAGGATATGTTGAGAGCATGTATGTTGGACTTCAAGGGGTCTTGGGAGGATCATCTACATTTGGTGGAGTTTTCTTACGACAACAGTTTCCAGGCAACTATCCAGATGGCTCCATTTGAAGCTTTGTATGGTCGTAAATACCGTTCACCTGTTTGTTGGGACGATGTCGGTGAACGAAAATTGTTGGGACCAGATTTGGTTGTGCAGACAGTTGAGAAGGTTAACACTATCAGAAATCATATGAAGGCAGCACAAGACCGACAGAAGAGTTGGGCAGACATGTCAAGAAGACCTCTAGAGTTTGCCGTGGGTGATTTGGTGTTCTTGAAGATATCACCGACTAGAGGGGTAATTCGTTTTGGAAGTCGAGGAAAGCTTAGTCCTCGATTCGTTGGACCCTTTGAGATCTTGGAGCGTGTTGGTGAGGTAGCGTATCGTTTGGCGTTACCGCAGTCCTTGGTGAATGTGCACGATGTGTTTCACGTATCTCAACTCCGTAAGTATGTTCGAGATGAAACGCACGTATTGGATCATTCGGAGTTAACAGTACGAGAAGACTTGACTTTTGAGGAGCGACCGATTGAAATCGTGGATCGAAGGGAAAAGGTTCTTAAGAACAAGGTAATCCCTCTTGTGCTTGTTTCTTGGGGTAATCGCTCGCATGGAGAGTCCACTTGGGAACGAGAAGATGAAATCCGGCAAAAGTTTCCTCACCTTTTCTTGTAGTTATCTATCTTTGTATTCTTGGAATTTCGAGGACGAAATTCTTTTTGTAGTTGGGTATAATGTAACACCCGAGCCCAATGCTACTAATTTCAGTTACCGTTTGAACGTAGTGTGGCACTTATTTCATTTATCTTGCTTGATTGTTACTTATTGTAATTTTACCCCATCAATTCATTTCTGCATATAAAAATTTATGGCATCTAAAATAAAATTAAAAATACTCATCATGGCATGCTTGACACCCCTAACCCTGTTGTAGCGTCCGTGCATCGTGTTCTCGTCCCGTTCAGTGAAACGGGCGAGTTTGGACGGCTACGCACATGTACGTGTGTCCGTCTTGGGGGTATGCTTTTTGACTGTAAAATACTTCATTTTAAATTTTGGATCCTGCCTAAAATTTTCTTATTTCAATTTCAAATTTTTGGACCCGACCCGGACGCAATTTGGAAATGTTTTACTTTGCGCCAAAACCCTATTTTCTAATATATTTTAAACCATCGTATATTTTAATTTAACCATATAATATTTTACGTTTCCTAAAATCTTTCAAAACTTTTACTCTCCCAACCAATCACAACCTCTCTACTAATCCCGTGGGCCCCACCTCTCTCTCCTCTCTCTCTCCCGTCTCTCTGTCTCTCTCCTCTCTCTCTCTTCTATATTTAAATTCCCTTTCTCCCTCCTCTTTCTATTTCTTCCTTCAGCCGCAGAAACCCATCGCGCAACCCTAGCCGCCTCACCCCCTTCGCCGCCGCAGCCCCAACGCCGACGCCCTCCTTGCCGGTCGCATCGCCTGCTCGCCCTCGTCATCTTCACCTCCTCGCCTCCGTTTCCCTTCTCTCCCTCCACCAGCAAACCGCGGCCACCTGCACACCCCTGCACGCGTCTGCGCCGCCGTGAGTCACCGCCGGTGACCTCGTCCCCGTGTCCTCGGTCCTCGCGCACACCCCTCCGTGAGTGATGCTTCCCCTCCTCTTTTCCTTTCTTCTTTTCCTTCTCTGTTAAGGTTTCTTGATTTGCAGTTTTGGTCGCTGCCGTCGCAGGCCACCGCCGGAGCTCCGTCGACGAGGTCGACCGTCACCGCCCGTCCCACAGATCCTCGTGAGCATCCTTTCTCCATCCTCCTTCCCTTCTTATTTATTTTTCTTTTCTTTTCTTGTTGCAATCTTGATCGTTCACTGTTCTGTTCTTGGCCGGAATCCGGCCGTGCCGGCGACGCGTCCCGACGTTCCATCGAGGTACCCCGACCCGTGTGGTTCCACTGTTCGTCGTTTGGGTTCATTCCGTGAACCGTGCGCCCGTCGCGAGTTTCCTCGCCGACGTTTTACGTTCCGTTTTCCCGATTCGCGACCCGTCGAGGCAAGTACCCCTTACTACATGCTAAATAATATTTGCATACACATTGATGACACACTAAACCGGTAAACTTAACTTTAGTACGATCATTTCTCATTTTCGTGTTCAATATTGTTATATATCATTTTATCTTTCAAAGTTGGAACCTACCTGTTGCAATTACTGTTTTGAACCTAATAACCATATTTACATGTTTTAATTTCACTTTCACTAATGACGTAGCCTATGGCACTTTATCTATCGTTTTAATTCATTTGGACATTCGTGTACATTTAACCTGCATAAACTGTGATTTCATCCATGGAACCTATATATATATATTTATATCATTGCATCCATGGAGTCTTAAACTTGTTAACATGATTAAACGGCTAAAATTGTCTTACTGCATTCTTTTAATGTTGAAATCATCTCTGTGACACAACTGATAACTGTACTGCTAATTGAGTGAATCTGCCTATTGCTTAATTCATTGCTTAGATCATGCTGTTGATAACCACGCTTGATTATGTAACTGAGTATGAGCACACCCATGATATTGTTTACATCTTGACCTGACTTGCTATACACATATTGATTGACCCGACATGGTACCGTATACTGCTTGACCTGACCTGATGTACCTTGACCTGACCCGTTACCTGATCTTGTGTCTAATGCCAACAAACCTGACATGTAGTCCTCATGGACCGTTCCTGTTGTCTATCCAGACAAACCCGCTTACCTGATCCTGTGTTGGCATTAGTTCTTGATTACTGAATACCTGACTTGACATACACATATAGCTTGGGGGTATGGGGAAATCAAAGGTGAAACCTGACTTGTAACTCAACAGTTCACTACTTGTTCTGATCAGTTTTAGAGGCTAGGCCCGCCTCGTGACGATGCTGCTGACATCGTTGGTCTGTACTCCTTTCCTGTTAGTGCCTAGCGGCACGTCTCGGTTTCAGCCCGAGAGTCTGTAGACCGTGGTCCCGGGCATGCACGGGATACTATTGAGTTATATCGATGATTCATCAATTTGGTTTCAAAGACTTTAGGACAGAAAACCTGATAGAACAGTTTAGTTTACCCACTGCACACTACCCTGCACTGCTCTGATTTATATTATTGTTACCTTTGCTTTATTCATGGTTATATTCACATTGCCTGTTTATTATGTTATTACTTGATGACTTGACGCGCTGACGTCTGGGTTTTGCATGGCCCAGATTCTTCTACCTTGCTGCAGACTGATTAGGAGTTTTGCCGCTGTTAGACGAGCGGTGAGGTTCCCGTCGGTACGTAGTTTCACTCCAGGTATTTCATTTATTGTATCTTTTGGCTTCCGCATATTGTTATTTCTTGACTCTTTTACTCTGGCTTATGGACATGTACTAGATAGTTAGTTTACTTTCCTGTTCTTGATATCTCTACAGCCGTAATGTGACTGTGGAAGGATTTTTTCTATCCACAGGTAGCATGGTTGGCTATGTCATGTGCTCACTTTAGCGTACTCTGGGAAGCGGGGCATGACATACCCCTTTATGGATTTTTGAAATTTTTTTGTAAAAACTTGTATTGGAAATTTGGGGTTGTTACATTTTACCCTCCTTATAAAAATTTCGTGCTCGAAATTTGTAAAAGGAAAGTGTAACAGATTTAAGAAAGTTTTGTGACAGAACTGTTGGTAGTGTATGAAAATATTTAGAAGAAAGAAATATTGCAAAAAGTTTTGGTCAAAGTAAGAGAGTTACCTGGGTTACCTTGGTTCACAGTCTCAGGTTCTATGGCTGCTATGGTGGAGGCTTGACGTCTCGGCACATTTTTCTGTGTAAGCCGGTTCATCGATGCCTGACTAGGTAGAGGTGGTCCATGTGGAGGTGGTGCTGGGAGTGTAGGACGAGCTGCAGGAGCCTGGATAGCTGGCCGTTGCGGGTAGTTGGTGGGTGTGTAAGCTGAGTTGCGTCTATAGGGACAATCTCCAATTTTATGATCGGATGCACCACAAACTAGGCACATGCCTTTTGCGTGCCTACAGTCCTTCCACAAGTGTCCATCCCTATGGCAGTAGTAACAAAAACCTCGACTTGACTGGTTAATTGTTTTTTTCTGTCTCTTGGGTTCAGAAGGTTGTGTAGTGTAGGTTCTTTTTGCCATCTGGGTGGCAGAGCGTTTCCTGACGGTTGCTTCTGCTTCTGGTCGGTTCAATAATATAGCAGTCTGCTGCTGCAGTCTAACCAGGAGGCTTCGGATTTCCTCAAGCAGAACCGTTTGCTCATTGAGCGGAGCAGGGGCGGCAGGTGTGATTTGTAGTGGTGGTGGAGTGTTGTTTGGGGAATCTATAACCTTAAATGAAAAATTTAGGTTAGGACAGATTCAAAGTATATGATTCAAGGAATATGAAATTGATAAGATTCAAGGAACATGGATTGTAAAGAATGTTTTAGTTGCTGGTTCTTGTGTTATATTTCTTAGGTTGTTTACGCAGAATAGAACTGCATAGTATGGTTCTATACAGCTCTGACCTGCATGAGCCATAAACAAAACCTGTTATGCCCCGCTTCCCGGTGTACGGCGAAGGGGACGGGACTGGTCCGCTACGTATTTATTCTGAAGTAAATACGCTAAGCGTATCTATGTAATATAAAAGTAAAGCACAAGAGATAAGATATAATAAAAACAGTAACTTTATTTATTCACATTCTTTCTGTACAATACATGGAAAGTAAATACAACTGATAAAAAAACAATGCCTAAACAATGGCATAACAGAAATGAAAAAGAACTGAATGGAAAGTGTACAATGAACTAGATCTCGGGGTCTTCACTGAACTGGTCCAAGTCTTCAGCAGAGGGCTCGATCTCAGGAATGTCCAGATCACCTGACGACATTCAAAGAAGAAAGAAAGAGAATATCGTCAGCGAACAAATCGCTCGGTAAGTCCCAAAGATAAGGGAGAAGTAGAATAGACAGAGAGTAAGAGAGAGAGTGTAGCTTTTAAAGTTGTCTTATATTATTATAATGTTGTATTTAGTATTAACGCTATTGTTTGTAACTTGGTACAGAAGAATGCTAGTATATACGAGAGGAGTCTCTATATGCCAGAGACTGGAGGCAAATGTAAGTACAAGGCTCCGTTATACAACCCGGAACAACGGCAATTGGATTCAGGTTAGGTGTCTTAATCTTGCAGTCTCGTGCCACTTTTAACACCTTCCGTACCAGTCTACCCCTTAAACCCCGTGTTATCTTGATTGTATTGTTGTATTGTAAATTGTATTGACTGTATAATTGGATGACTGACTGAAACCATGATATCAGTAAACGGATGTAACCGTAGAATCATATAAATGTATGTAACTAGAGAATCATGTAAATGGAATGTATATCCATGGTTCGGTTAAGTCAAGTTGTATAGATTGATAATTGGATTCATGGATTCATATTGAATTGTAATATTAAGATTGTAGATTGTACTTGAATTATATTCAAGTCAGATTATAATGAGACTCACTCTGAGTCAGACAAAAATTGAAGTCCTGATTGTTTTGATGTTATCGGTAACCGCTGCACATGGACGACAGGATTTGTGTTTTTTTCAAAGACGATTACCGTATTGATAACACCATTATTAAGTTGTCTACCTTAAATAGACAAGCACCCACTTCTCCGTCTCCCTGAGGCTTAAGAGATTGGTCCCGCTTAAATCTATGTTTACTAGGGTCCTTAGGGTAATTTATAGAACTTGAGGGGTTTTTATGTAAAAATACTTTTATATACTTTTCAAAATACAACCCAAGTATTTATTATTCGTCTTTAGAATTTTAATGAATGTAGATTTTATCTTGTGATATTTCTAGTGAAAATATCCTAATTTCATAAATAAAGGTATTTATTTGTAATATTGGTTCTGTATGGAATTCATGGTATTTTAGTGTAAAATTGATTCTTGTGATATTTTTAGCAAAAGGTGGAATATTTATAATACTTCAAAATAGATATCTTTATGTTACATATACATATATTTATATGAAAATAATTTTTTTTGTATATATCTATAATATTTTAGAAATCTCGTTTTCTTAAGATGTCGTATTTTAAATCTTTCGAGATCGAATGCTCCTTGCGGAGGTCTGAATCTCGCACTACTAAGCCCGAGGATGTGCGATAATCCTCACCATCCCGAACGGGTTCCCCAAATGGGTTGTAGCGGCGCTTTGCAAAGATTTGTATAAATACTAATCATTAAGGAAAAACGGTTTTATTAATTATGGTATTTATTTGTAAAGATGTCGATTTCCCGTATTCTATATTCTAGGGTCTCCTAAATCAACTAGACTGCTCCTAACTGGTCCAAAGCGATAAGTTGTGAGATATCCCTCAAATCGCCTCTTCACCGTCAATTGTGGCCAGGTAAGTACAAGTGAAGAAAGGAGGGTTCCGCTCATGAATCACCGTGAGACGGGCCTTTTAAAGTTACCTTTCTCACTTGTCTAGCCTAGACACCATAAAGTCAGGTTTAGATAAACGACCGAATGCCCACAACCTTCCTCTGTCCTAATGAGCGCGACGGTCCTTAATTGGCCGAGTCTAGATATTTTTTTTATTAGCTCAAAGATTATTTATTTGTAAAGATGTCGATTTCCCGTATTTTATGTTCCCGAGGGTATCGTGTTATGTTGCATATGAGTGTGTGAGGAGGTAGGTCGTTACCCTGTGATCTACTTAAAGGTATAACAAGTTTAATGGTTTAAATCTCGCAAAAGGAACTATGTGGTATTTAAATGAAAAAATACGGTAAAAGGAACTAGCAATTATTTTGTGATATGAAACTTGATCAATTTGGTTGATTAGTGTTTAATAGTCAACATGAGAGAGTTTAAGCATAATTGTATTAACGAGAAATGGAGTTTTATAAAGAAACCGAATCGGAAATCCGATTTGTTCCGATTCTGTCGGATTTGTAAATTCGTAATTTAGAAAAGAAAAGAGAGGTAGAATTTGGAGACTTACGGGTTTAGGACAATAAGGAGAGGGAGGTGGAACGGGAGGAGTCGCCGGTGCGTCGTTTCGTCGCCGGGAGATCCTAGAATGATCGGCAGAAGTTTGCCGGAAAATTCGCCGTAGTTTCGCCTCGTGCTCGATTTCAAAATACACAAGGTTTGTTGGAAATTTTTTTGAGAGTTGGCTCAGAGTTTGGGGTGAGAGGGTAGAGGGTAGGGGTGGTATTTATAAGATTAGGCTAGGGTTAGGGTAGATGAAGAGTTTTAGTTAAAAAAATGTAAAAATGTAGGAAAAATGTATTAAAAATGGAGTAAATGAGTGTTAATGGGCTCTCTGGAAATGATCTCAAAAATTAAAGTATGCAGGGAAGTTAGGCAGACCAAGAGCCAATTTTTCTCTGTTGATGACTCGGCCGACTAGCCGCTTGGACATGGACGAGTGCGTCCACGACGGACGTGAGTCGATCTATCCGAGCGGATAGGGCGTGAATGGCATTCGGTAGAGGAGGAGATTCTCCTTCATCTCCACTGTGGGGAGGCCGACGGCTGGTGCTTGGATCGTCGCGGTGACCGCTTGCCATGCAGACGAGATCGGATGATGAACTTTTGTTTGAGTGGAACTAACGTTTCCCACAGACGGCGCCAACTGATGGAGGTCTGGATCTCCTTCAGATGTTATCTTCCGTTGATTTGCTGCGAGCGCTGATGGATGGCTGAGATTGAGTTGGAGGGTTGCCTCCTGGAGCGTGTGGATCTCAATGGGTTTTATGTGGTTGAGGCCGAGCTACTTGCAAAGAAGTCCCGGGGTGGTTGTGCCACCGAGGACCCTCCGACGATCAAGTTAGACGGGGTATTTTTGCAGAGTAACGGTCTAGTGGAGTCAAAATCGCTTACCTCGATCATTTGAGAGAGGTGTTTATATAGCGGCAGCAATGGGCAGGCGGACGCGTGAATCACGCCGGCCGTTACACCCCTGGCGTCATGCCCGCGTGATAGGCGGGATCTTGCATTAATGACGATACATGCTCGTTAATGGGGGATCGTGATGGCGTGGAACTCGGTATCGTGGGCGGTGGATATCTCGCGCATGGCGAGATTCACGGAGCCGTGGCGGAGGCGCCTGTGATCAGTGCTGCGGGTCGGTCAGTGAGACCGAGGAAGAAGAGCTCGGCAGGAGGCTCGGGCACGAGTGGGAGGCCGAGGCATCTTGGTCCCGTGATAGCTCGGAAGTGAGACGGGGGAGGTCTGGAAGGTCACCAAAGGCCGGGAGACTCCTCGGACCGGAGGCCCGAGGTATGCTCCCAACTGAAGTTCTTGATCCCTTCTTGTAGGTTCTGGGACACGTCATTTGCAACGTGTCAGCATCTGGAGAGTCACCGATATCGAGCCTCATCACTTCTTAAATTTAAAAGATATATAATGAGATTAAAGTCATCATAGTTCAACTCTATATTTGTTCTCACTTCTCTTCGAATCGTCTCCGTGTCTTTTGAGGTAAAATCCTCAGGTTTGTGGATTAAGGATTTGTTGGCGTTATAACCAGAGACAATATCTTATGGAATTCTCTTTTTAATGACATGGGTTTATTTAAATTTATTTAATTACTATTTTATGTTCATCCAATACTTATTAATGAATTGTAGGAGCAACTCCGTACATTAACTGTCTTACTAATGTTAAAAGAAGTCAAACGCGCTCATGGACACCAACAAATTATCATCCACATAGATACCAAAAGAAAAATTTGTTGGAATAAATTGAAATAAATGAGAATAATAAATTAAAGGAAGATTTAATTGCAAAATGTTTTACGTGTGGATCCCGTATTTTGTGGTTAGATTATATAGATGAAAGTAGTTGTCATAATTGAACTTTGGAAAGATACCTTGTATATGGTTGATTTCCATGGTTGATAATATCGACTTAATTAATTAAATGCAGTTAGTGGAAGCTGAAAAACCTAACTGTTTAATGCAATTAATGGAGGGCTATTAAGTGCATGTTAAATGCATTTAGTGGAAGCTGAAAAGCCTGGATGTTTAATGCAATTAATGGAGGGCTATTAAGTGCATGTTAAATGCATTTAGTGGAAGATGGAAAGTCTGGATGTTTAATGCAATTAATAGAGCGCTATTAAATACAGTTAGTGGGAATTAAAAATCCTAGTGAGCCATTGAACTCTCCCTTGTGCACCTATAAATAGGTTCATTTCTCATTCCAAACATACTGAGAAAGAAAGAAAAAAGATATACAATCTCTTCTATGAGTTTTTCTAGTTTCAAGTTCTAAAATTTAGGCTATCTAAAGTAGCTTTCGAAGTGCTAACTGCAAGTGCGCTATTGGCTGGAGCTGTCTGATCCTACAAGAAATATTACAGTACTCAGCGCAACAGGTTTGTAGGGCAATATTTTCTTCAAAGCTGATCTTCTTCAAAAGATGATTCGGTTCATCTTATTGTTCGGTAATCTGTAAAATTATTTTGTTGTTTAACTTCAGTTAACTGATTATACTCATTTCTATTTGTTTGTTCTTAATCGGTATGTTATGCTTTCTTGAATTGGATCTAATAACCGTTGTAATAATCTGTACTATTTTATTATATGATTATTTATACGCTTCTGCTATCTTTGCAGCAATCTTGAAGAAAATATCAACGGTCATGTCTTCTTTTTCGGGTGTTGGTGTGACCGCTTTCAGCCGTAAAATGGACATGTCAGGAATGTCTGAGAAATTCTCAGGACAGTTCTTCAAACGTTGGCAACAATGGATGAAGATCTGGTTGACCACAAAAGGGCTGTTGGCAATGATGCTGTCAGAATGCTCAAAGCCGGATGAAAAAGATCTCAAAAGTACAGAGAAGATTGCAGAGTGGACGAAGATGGATCAAATAGCTAGATGATGCATTTTGCTGGCTATGTCCAATGTGCTTTTCGATATCTATTATTCCTCTTCGAACACTGCATAGGCACCGTGGGATGAATTGGACAGGAAATACAATATTGAGGACCTCGGTCTTGAAAGTATTATGTGTCCAAGTTCTTAAAGTTCCAAATGATTGAGGGCAAATATGTGAACAAGCACATGAACTTCTGTTCATTCTTCATGCTCTTCAAGTGGGTAAAATGAAACTGCCCAAAATTTTTTAAGTAATGGCAACCATCGAAAAGTTTTCTCGAACTAGGAGACCTTCGGTATATCTCCTAAGCATCATAAGGAAAAGATCTCTCTCGATGATTTGAAAGTTTCCATAACCATTGAAGAAGAGCATAAGAATCAGAATCATGTTGTGCCTGTTGAACACCAACCCAAGAAAAATGTTATTACTGCTGGGAAAAATAAACACAATCCATCTGCTAAAAATAATGATAAAATCAAACCTAAACCAAATATCTAAAAGAAACCAAAAGCAAACAAACCGTGTTGGAACTGTGGACAGGTTGGACATTGGGCTAAGGATTGTCCTTATAAGAAATCCAAAACCGGTCCAGGGTCTACTTGTCAGCCTCAGGTCAATATGACGACGACTAAGTTTCTGCTTTCCATTCAAGGGTATGTTTTTGTTAATCCTCAAATTTTCACTATTTATGAACCTAATGAGTGGTTAGTAGATACTGTATGGAGATTGTCACAGATAGGCTCAATAGGAGTTTGGATGAGTTTGCTCATCGGCCTTCTTATCGACAGATATCTAGGTAGCCGTTACGTGCAGCTAGTACCGCTGACGGACTTGTGGTTAAACCCACTGTCAGCGTACTGTCGAGTCTTTAGTCCCACATAGAGGGTTTCCCTATTTCGGGCAAAACGATGTAGAGGCCGTATGGTTTTACGGCAGGGTTCCGATCACATACGTGTACTAGCTACACGGATGTTGTTCGGACGGATAATACTAGTGGGCTTTGGTTTAAGCCGGAACCTAATATTATATTATTGGATTATTATTATCTCATTGCATTCGTATTTTTCGGAATACGAATACGAGTATGTATATACGGTGAGGGCATTCTTGTAATTTCACAAGAGATGTTTCTAGAAGGGGACACCTCATTATTTGGTTTATCTATTTTTGAGAAATAGATTAATGAGATGGAAATTGGAGACATACATGGCTTGGGGTGACGCATGGCTCTTTGTATTTGTTTATTCGTTTGGACTCACTATTCAAGCATGGTTGATACTTTCAATTGGAAAATATTGCATGCTTGAATGAGTGAAGTGAGAGAGCCATTCTTCACTTGCCATAACACTTGCTCATTTGCTCATTCTCTTTCTCTCTCCATTTTCTCCTCCTTCTTCCTCAAAGACCCTAACCCATACATGAGTTGTGAACCCTAGGGTGTCATGAGATTAATACTCCATTAGATACTCTACATCTTCTAGGCTACTTAGCTTAGCAAACTAGGTACCCTAATTACTTCAGTTTAAAGGTTGGAGCTTGAAGTATAGACTTTCGGGTGGATCATCTTTGACACGAGAAGGTCGACGTTTCAAATGTGATCCGATCTTCGAGGAGCTAAAAAAGAGGAGGAGAAGACCAAGACACGAAGGACTTGTTAACAAGGAGGTATAAAATCCTAACCAAGTAGTTATAACCTCCTAGTAGTTTTAGCTAGTTAAGGTTTCTGTTAAGATCCTGGAGTTTAGTCGGTGTTGCGAAGTTTTGAAAAATCATTTTTTGTAAATTCCGCCTCCCCGCGAACCCGTGGGGTGCGCGACATCGACTTATAGTGGTATCAGAGCCTACTAAACCTTAACTAGCTAGTTAGTAAGTGTTAGGAATATGTATGTCTTAGAGGCTATTATTGTATGATATAGTGGATGCTTGAACATATATATAGAGGACTTTCTTGCTTGACATGATAGTATGCTATCTGGTTGCTCTTTATCTTAACATGTACACTAGTATTATTATACTGTCTCTCTGTTATATGTTGATAAAGCCCTTAGGATGTTAGCTTGACTACTAGGACTATGATGCGGATCATACTATTGGGACTTGTGTAGTCCACAAGCACATTCTTTAATTGTTCCTAGTCGAGAGAGTATCGAGACAGGGTATCGATATTTCAGAGTAGACTATTGTGTACGTTTCTTGACTGTATAGGGGGCGATGGTTGATCTCATAACCATTGGTGTTTGACATCAATGATTGTACACAGGTGCTCATTAGAGAATGGGTACACCGAACAGGACTCGCCGAGAACTCCTAGTTGGTATTATACCTATCGTCAGATAGTAGTTCTCTGTGACACTGGTACAGGTTAGTCTGTATACCCGAGATCATCATAGAGTCTTGTGTGGTTCCCACTGTGCTTTGATTTCCTCCCTACCACGGCTCAAAGGAGTCATGCAAACATGTGGATTTTGGGTACAGTCCCGAATCACATGGAGGCAGTGAGCGATAGGAGGGGTTTCGTCTCTCCCGGTATTGGGAGTTGATGTTGCGCTATGCTCGATTGGCTATAACAGTAAGTCCCTGGCCAGGGCTGATGAGATTTACTGGTAAGTGTTATCAGTAGTTTCTCGAACCGTTATAGGCCACACATCGACATGACTTATCAAGTTACTAGGGTCTGACGTTTCCACCCCTAGATTCGATATGCAGCATATCAGACGAAGAGACCGGACTGTATGGTATGTGTTACTTATAGGCTTCATGGGAGTTTGGACAAGCTTGCTTGTTAATCTTCTATTCGCTCAATACCTGGGTAGCCATTATGTACAGTTTGTACCGCTGACGGCTTGTGGGTAACTGATGTGATCATTACCTACTGCTGGCGTATTGACGAGTCTTTAGAGTCCACACAGAAGTTTCCTAGTTCAAGCGAAACGAAGTATGGCACATAGGTTGATGTGTAAGAGCCTGATTAAATACGAATATGTGATACTGTATTCTAATCTGGCGGTTATTTGATATCAGTGAGGTTATATGTGATATAACCGGATTATTGAATCATGTGTTGATTTGATAATGTGATATACAGATAAATTATATTAGTCGGTTATATGTGATATAACCGGATTATTAAATCAAGTGTTGATTTAATAATTTGATGTGTATTTATATTTGATATAATTATTCATTAACTAATATTATTGCTCACTAATTATTTTGTTCATAATATATATATATATATATATATATGAGATTAATGGAGGAAAGAGGACATAGGAAGGGATTTCCTCCTATGGCGTGGAAAAAATACAACCTCCACCATTTTTTCTGACGATCGGCACCCATCATCATCATCGTTATCATCTAAGATGTGTGTACACCAAATTTCATGTGATTCCACAACTTTTTCACCGTTGATTTAGTGGGTTCAAAATTAACGATTTACCGACAATAGAACTTTTTACATTGCTAAATCAACGGTGAAAAAGTTGTGGAATCACATGAAATTTGGTGTACCCACATTTTAGATGATAACGATGAAGATGATGGAGGCCGATCGTCGCAAAAATTGATGGAGGTTGTATTTTTTCCACGCCATAGGAGGAAATTTCCTCCTATGGCCTTTTTTCTCCATTATTCTCTCTCTCTCTCTCTCTCTCTATGAGAATAATGGAGGAAGGATGCCATAGGATGGAATTTCCTTCTACGGCGTCGAAAAAACACACCCTTCATCGTGTTTTTCGATGATCAGAATGCATCATCTTCATCGTTATCATCTAAGATGTGAGTACACCAAATTTCATGTGATTCTACAACTTTTCACCGTTGAATTAGTGGGTTCAAAATTAACGGTTTACCGACAATAGAATTTTTTACATTTCTAAATCAACGGTGAAAAAGTTGTAGAATCACATGAAATTTGGTGTACCCACATCTTAAATGATAACGATGAAGATGATACATTCCGATCGTCGGAAAATACGATGGAGGGTGTGTTTTTTCGACTCCATAGGAGAAAATTCCCTCCTATGGCCTCTTTCCTCCATTATTCTCTCTCTCTCTCTCTATATATATATATATATATATATATATATTATATGAAGCATGGTTAGATTTTCTATTTTGTGAAAATAGAAAATGAGATGGAAAAATGGGAAGACTTTTGTGGTATGGTGCAAGGCATGGCTTTTATATTTATTTATTCATTTGTATTCACTATTGAAGTATGAAAGCAATTTATTATTGGAAAAATTGTTTTGCTTCAATAAGTGAACACATGGATAGAGCCATTCTTGATTTGGTACATTTTTGTCTTAGCCATTTTTCTTGAGCTCATCTCTCTAGCTCTTTTCATCTTCTTCTTCCTCACTTTCCAAGCCCTAACCCTCACATATGATGTGAATCATAGGATTTTGGACAAACCTAATGAGCTTTAAACCCCTACTTCACCATCTTACACTTGATTAGCACTTATGTGTAGTGTGTTTCTTTCACTAAAGTAAGTTTAGTGAAGATGTAGTTTGGATTAGCGGAGCTTCAGGTGGATCATTTTCGGCACGAAGGTCACGAAGGAAGCTCGATCCAACTTCAAGTGGAGCCTAGTGGAGTCGCATAGACTACTACACAGAGCTTTTGAAGAGAAGGACTCGATCTACAAAGGTTGTAGTTTCTTTCTCTTTGTGTAAATCTTGTGATATCATTATAGAAATCCTAATAGTCTACTTTGATCCTAATAAGTGTAGCTTAGCACCCCAAATATTTTAAAGTTGCATGCATGATGCCGGTTTTGACCAAGTGGTGGTGCTAGAGTAGACTTTCATGATATCAGAGCTAAGCTAGAACATTAGAGAAAGTCTTTACGGTATTAAAGCGTTCGATCGATTTTTCGAAGCCCGATTTTAGCAAGTTTCTGTCGATTTTTCAAAAGTTGAAATTTTTGTGATTAAAAATATGCAGAAAAATGTGCAGGGTTTTTAATGGAGACGGAAGAAATTTGAAGCCCCAACTCCCACAAAGCACAGCGGAACTGCGGCCTAAACCTTGGTTTGGCCGTGGTTCCGCCGCAAGTTTGGGGTGTTTTGGGTTAGTTTTTCTTGTGCTTCTCTATTGTTGTATTTGGCACTTTCTGGATGTTTTTAATGAGATTCAAGTTGTTGAGGTGTCTGGAATTTGTGAGTGTTCGATAAATCGATCGAAATGTTTAGCGTCATATAGATTATGATTATATGTGATACAATATTTGGAATCCACAACAATTAGTTTTGAGAAAACTAGTTAGTGATTTATAAATCTAGCGTTTTAGTCTCGGTTGATCGATTGCCACGGAGTTTCGATTCGGATCAAAACTCCATCACAATCGCGTATTGTACGCGATCACTTAGTCGGGAATCTTGTTGAATTATCCGACTGCTTATTGAAAAGAGTTTTCGGTTTGAGACTAAAATGCATGATTTATATGTTAGGCATGAAATTCGGAATATGAGATATTCCGGGTTTATGATGTCTAAGGTTTTTGCGGATTCTAAATATTGTAGCTTTTCATTCCTTTTCTGCGACCGTAAGTGTAATATGTGGTGTATCTCCGATATCGTTGTTATATGTCAACGGAATTTGGGATACGCATATTTACTTACGTTGATGACATGTGATGTTATGTGTTGCTGTGATATGTTATATTGGATCGTCGTGAATGAATAGCCAGATTTTTTTTACATGAGATGAGAGTTTTTCTATTTTCATTCATGTAAATATGTATGTAATATTCTTTTATTGGGACACTTCCAGCTTGAGAATGATGTCACCATTGATGTATATTATTTACTTTTCCGTATTACGATAGACCCAAGGCGGGGAGCACAAGTAATCGGGTTCTAAAGTCCAGTGGGAGACTATCTCGAGGAGTCGAGACCGGGTCTCCTAACTCTAGAATTGGCAGGGTTACTTGCCGCTCTCGTAGGGGTCTAGGGATTTGGGTTTGGCTATTCATCATGACCGTGGAATCCGTGTTTTTCATTACTAGCTGAATTTAAAACACGGACCTCCTAGTATATCCAATATTTCATATGTTGACTTCTGCTGCTTGTATTCTGTGATGTGATCATATAACTGCGTGAGATGAATGCTATATATATATGATATATATAATAAACGTTGCTTATATTTTGCACCTGCGCTAGTCCAGCCTCCGCTCCGATAAGTAACCTAACGGTGCATGACGGGACCCCGTGGCGAATGCAAATGGCATAAGCGTACGTTCTATTTTCGTTTCTTTTCTGTGATATTTAGGGAAACATAAATGATGAAACTTCATTAATGAGATTAATGGAAAGAAAAGAAACCTAAAAATGTTGTAGAATCAAAATTTTAAAAAGATAGCTCTAGTTCTTGCTTTGCATAGTGGTATTCCTTGATGAATATCCAGCACCTCATTCGATGAGAAAGAGCCGAGATCCCTTCACCGGGAGTGACCTCTTTAGTGAAACTAGCAAATGCTACAACACACTTGGTTTTGTTTTTATAGCTTCTCTAGTTCTTGCTTTGCATAGTGGTATTCTTTGATGAATATCCAGCACCTCATTCGATGAGGAAAGAGCCGAGATCCCATCACCGGAAGTGACCTCTTTAGCAAAACTAGTAAAAACTATGAAAAATACTCCTTTTCAAATCATTAGATTCTACAACGATATCAAGTTCATTACGTTAAAGGTTTTTTTTATATCAAAACCAGTCGTAGCCCTCCGTCATTTTAGATAAGTGCTATTTAGTATTCGTGCTGTGTTTGTTGACCATAGCTAAGGCGCGGTGTACGGTAGCTGATTAGTGCTTATCTGCCGCATGTGATGCGATTGGATTAGGGCAGTCGTACTGTTTTGTTGACCTTAGCCAAGGGTCGTACGGGTGGGTTTAATTCAATCACGAAATGATGGGTCGAACTTGGCTAGCGCTTATGATTTTTTGACCATAGCCAAGGTCATAAGTCGCTAGGGGTAAAAACAGATATTGGGAATTTCAAGTGTTGAAATTTGCAATGAGATTGCATACCTTCTATGAGATAGTTGGATCCCGATACCCACTGCGAGTAAGAGTTACTCTTGGGAGAGTTTTCCACTTTACAATTATCCGATCCAGTAGGTGTCTAAGAAAGGTGTTAGCGGGGTTATGCTCCTGCGGAAACGAGGTTATTTAATTAGTTCCATGCGAAAGCATGGGGAGACTCCCTCGGAGTACCAATACCTGCCTGGCTGACCGATTGGTGAACTTGTAGGGTGTAACTAATCCCGGCTAATTTTACCTTTTATGATTTGAAGGAAGATTTGATAAAAACAGTGGGAGCCATCATGATTAGATAAGATAATAACCAATCTAATCTTGCAAAGAGCGCACGCTAAAGTGTTTCCTTCTCTTTCTCCAGGTAGCGACCAATGACACGTCTTAATCAAGATAATAATATGGATGTATTGACCGAACCCGCTTATTATACTGAGCTGAGGAACGTTGGTTCCTCTCTATCTTATGACTGTCATAAGTCTGAGCTAGGAATAGGGGAATATCATGATTTCCACGCCACCCGAACAAAGAAGGAGCATGCTGATGCATCTTCTTCGGGTGTGTTCGTTACCGAGAACCGTTTCTCAGTTTGCTCTACGTCCTGGGTATTGGATACCGGATCAGGATCCCACGTATGTAATTTGTTACATGGGCTAAAGAGAGGTAGAGAACTGTGAAAGGGTGATATGTCTCTAAAAATAGGGAATGAAGCAATTGTTGCAGCCAAAGCAGTTGGCGAATATCACATTGTTTTACCAAATGGTAATACAATAATCCTGAATGACTGTTATTACGTACCAAATATAATGTGCAATATTATATCAATTTCTTTGTTGCATAAAGAAGGATATAACTTTGTATTGGAGGATAATTTTATGAACATTTTCCTAAATCAAGTGTTGATTGGGTTTGGTACGTTAAGTAATGGTATATACGTTCTAAATCAAACTACAGTTCTAAACGCACAGAACACACACAAGAGGAAAAGTTCAGAAATGAAAAAAGCCTTCTTGTGACATTATAGACTAGGTCATATCAATGCGACAAGACTAGATAAGTTGCATAAAGATGGATATTTAAATCATTTTGAATTTACATCTTATGAAACTTGCTAGTCATGTTTCAAAGGCAAAATGACCAAAACTCCGTTTACTGGACACGGAGAAAGAGCTACTGAACTCTTAGGACTGACACATAGTGATGTATGCAGTCCTATGTCTACATATGCCAGGAATGGTTCCTTATACTTCATTATATTCATCGATGATCTCTTAAGATTCGGACATGTGTTCCTATTGAAACACAAATCTGAAGCTTTTGAGAAATTCAAGAAATATAAGAACGAAGTAGAGAACCAGACGGGTAAAATTATGAAAATCCTTCGATCTGATCGTGGAGGAGAATACTTGAGCACGGAGTTCCGAGATTATTTAAAAGAGAATGGGTTTCTCTCTCAGCTTACTCCTCCATATACACCACAGCACAACGGAGTATCGGAGCGGAGGAATCGCACCCTATTAGATATGGTGTGCTCTATGATGAGTACTGCTGAGTTACCTATTTCTTTTTGGGGTTATGCGCTTGAGACAGCTGCATACATATTGAATCAAGTTCCATCAAAATCAGTGCCTAAAACACCATATGAGATATGGAGTGGAAATAGACCATATCTTAAACAAGTTAAGGTATAGGGTTGTCCGGCCTATGTTAAAAAACATAATCTGGACAAACTCGAGGCACGATCAGTTCTTTGAAAGTTTGTGGGATATCCTAAAAATTCACATGGATATATCTTCTACCACACTGAGGAACAAAAGGTGTTTGTTTCTCAATATACCACATTTTTAGAAAAGGAATTTTTTGTGAAAGAAATTAGTGGTAATGATGTAGAGCTGGAAGAAGTTCCAGTTACACAAACAACAACTGATGATTTGGTGGAACTAGAGGATTCGATAGTCCCCGACAAACCGCAGCCGCTCCGCAGATCTAGTAGGGTTCCTCATCCGCCTGAGAGATACTACGATTTTCTCATAGACGGTGGGAGCGAGGATTGCATCATGGAAGATGATGATGCAATTCGAGAAGGCCATCATAAGTGGAGACTCTATGAAATGGCTGGATGCTATGCGATCTAAGATGGAATCCATGTACACCAACAAAGCATGGACTTTGGAAGTTGCTCCTGAAGGGGTAAAACCCATCCTGAGCAAGTTGATTTTTAAGAAGAAAATTGGTGTAGATGGAAAAGTTGAGACTTTCAAAGATAGACTTGTAGCTAAAGGTTTTCATCAACGACCTGGTGTCGACTATGATGAAACCTTTTTTCTTGTCGCCATGCTTAAGTCCATAAGGATCCTACTTGCCATTGCTGCATATTATGACTTCGAAATCTGGCAGATGGACGTCAAGACCGCTTTTCTAAATGGTGATTTAGAAGAGAGCGTGTACCTGACACAGTCAGAGGGCTTCGTAGACAGTGGGAGCAGCGGAAGCGTGTGCAAGCTGCTTAAATCAATCTATGGATTAAAGCAGGCATCGCGGAGCTGGAACATTTGTTTCGATGAAGCTATCAAAGAGTTTGACTTCATCAAAAACGTAGATGAACCTTATATATACAAGAAGGTTGTAGAGAGTAAGGTTGTCTTCCTCGTATTGTACGTGGATGATATACTCTTGATAGAAAATGATGTTCCTATGCTACACTCGGTCAAGCTCTTCTTATCACACAAGTTCTCCATGAAAGATCTAGGTGATGCCTCCTACATCCTGGGGATAAATATCTATAGAGATAGATCTAAGCGGATGTTGGGATTGTCCCAATCCAGATACATTGACACCATACTAAAGAGATTTAGTATGGAAGATTCTAAGCATGGTAATTTACCCACTTATTCAGGAATCACTCTCTTCAAAGAGATGTCTCCCAAGACTGATTTGGAGAGGGCTTGCATGCAAAGGATACCCTATGTTTCGGCAGTCGGATCAATCATGTATGCGATGTTATGTACCAGACTTGATGTAGCTTACTCACTAGGTGTAGTGAGTAGGTATCAATCAGATCCTAGGGAGAAACATTGGACAACTGTGAAGAAAATTCTTAAGTACTTGAGAAGGACTAAATAAATGTTCTTGGTATATGGTAACGGTGAACTCCAGGTGGAGTCCTTTACCGATTTGAGCTTCCAGAGTGATAAGGACGACAATAAGTTGGTCTCGGGTTTTGTCTTCACCCTCAATGGAGGGGAGGTATGTTGGAAGAGTTCCAAGCAAGATACCGTAGCAGACTCGACGATGGAGGCTGAATACATCGCTACCAACGATACTGCTAAAGAGGCTGTCTTGATAAAGAAGTTCATAGCTGAACTTGGTGTGGTTCCATCCACTGAGCATCCAATACCTTTGTATTGTGATAACAATGGAGCCGTGGCTTTGGCCAAGGAACCCCGGTCCATTCAGACATCCAGACATATTCTTAGGCAGTATCACCTGATCCAGGAGATAGTAGATGTAGGGTTCCTATGCACGACAACAAGGTTTCGGGAGGCATCGTCCATACCATTTTCAAATTTTTTTCATGCTAAAGAACTCTAACCTAGGAACTTTAACTAGAGAATCATACGAAACAATGTGTAAAATACTTTATAACTAAGTGAACTACGAATACAACCTTTGTAGACCGGTCCTTCACTTCATTAGCTCCATGTAGTAGTCCCTTCGCTGCGATCATTGAACTCTCGAACCCTTGAGAGGCTCCACAAGGTGAATGGTGCATACTTGCTTGAAGTCTTTGAGGCCGAAGATGATCTACGTCGAGAAGACACTAACCCAAGCTACCTCTTCACTAATGTGAGATTAGTGAAGCTAACACCCTATACTAAAGTGCTAATCTAGTAGAGGATGATGAAGTAGGATTTTTGCTCACTTTAGAATTGATTTTCTCACTAATTTTAAGCTCTCTCACAAAACCTAGTGAGCTCTCTCTTGAGCTTGAGGAAGAAGAAGCAAATAATAGACGAGAGAGTGAAATGGCAACCATGGGTGAGAAAATATCTAATAATACTCATGTAGAGAGTTAACCATGAGTTTAGATAATGGTTGGGTTAACAAATATCTAGTGTAAGACAAAACTAGTGGACTAAGTCAATGGATCTCCAGGCTTCTCAAAGCTTCTTGCCATGTGACAAATTTCCAACTAATAATTGAATTACTATAAATAAATAAACCCTACATTATCTTTATAATAGTGTAAGTCTCATACACCCATATTGCATGTATCATCAACCATGACACATAAATAAAACACAATTCATATATATCACATATATATTAAGTGTGCATATGTGATAAAAATAAATGCTTAAGTGAGCTAATATTAGTTAATGTAAACTAGTATATCACATATACAATTATACACTAAATTATCAAATCAACACTTGATTTAATAATCCAACTATATCTCATATAACCGACTAATATATATGTATCAACTTATCGAATCAACACTTGATTCGATAACCTGGCTATATCTCATATAACCGACGGATACAAATAAATTGCGAGAATATAATACGGTATCACATACTCATATTATTCTCGGTCCCACACATATCACATATGTGCTCCTACTTCGTTTTTCCTGAGCCAGTAAAACCTCTGTGTAGGACTCTAAAGACTCGTCAATACGCCGGCAGTAGATGATGATCATATCAATCACCCACAAGCCGTCAGCGGTACAAGCTGGACGTAACGGATACCCGGTATTGAGCGATCAGAAGATCAACAAGCAAGCCCTCTCTAGCTCCTGTAAAGCCTGTCAGTAACACTACCGTATAGTCCGGTCTCTTCGTCTGAGATGTCGCATATCCAGTCTAGGGGTTGTAAACGTCAGACCCCAATAACTTGATAAGTCATGCCGATATGAGGCTCATAACGGGTCGAGAAACTACTGATAACACTTACCAGTAAATCTCCAAATCAGCCCTGGCCAGGGACTTCCAATTATAGCCAATCGAGCACAACATGACATCTACCCCCAATACCGGGAGAGACGAAATCCCCTCCTATCGCTCATTGCCTCCATGTGACTCAGGACTGTACCCCAAAACCATCATTTTGCACGTCCTCTTGAACGCGGTAAGGTAAAAATCAAAGCACAGTGGGAATCACACAAGACTCTATGACGATCTCAGGTCTACAGACTAACCTGTACCAGTGTCACCAGAGAACTGCTATATGACGCCAGGTATAATACCATCTAGGAGTTCTCGGCGAGTCCGTCCAGTGTACCCATTCTCTACTGAGCACCCGTATACCATCTCTAATGTCAAACACCAATGGATATGGGATCATCCATTGCCCATCTCATGGGTCGAGAAGTGTATACGCTAGTCTACTCTGGTATATCGATGCCCTATCTCGATACACCCACGACTAGGAACATTAAAGGATGAACTTATGGACCACCATGACCCTACTAGTATGATCTGCATCATAATCCTGGTAGTCAAGTACACATCCTAAGGGCTTTACCAACATGTAACCATGAGACAGTATCAAGAGACAAGTATACATGTTAAGATAAAGAGCAACCAGATAGCATACTATCATGTCGAGCAAGAAAGTCCTCTCTATATATGTCCAAGCATCCACTATAATATACATCACATGTACAATAATGGCCTCTAGGGCATACATATAACTAACAATCTCCCACTTGCACTAGGGCCAGCTGTTGTAGTATCTCATACCCAACATCCCGAAGAGTCTCTCAAACTGTATCTGGAGAATGGCTTTCGTGTGTGGATCCGCTGTGTTGTCCTTCGTGTCAACTCTCCTGACCTCGATCTCCCGGCGATCAACTATCTTCTGGATCAGGTGATACCGCCTCAGAATATGCTCGGATCGCTGATGGGACCTGGGTTCCTTGTCCAAAGCCACCGCTCCATTGTTACCACAATACAAAGGTATTGGATCCTCAATGGATGGAACCACTCCAAGTTCAGTTATGAACTTCTTCATCCAGACAGCCTCTTTGGCAGCGATGTATTCAGCCTCTATCGTCGAGTCTGCCACGGTTTCCTGTTTAGAACTCTTCCAACAAACCGCCCATCCATTGAGGGTAAAGACAAATCCCGAGATCGACTTAGAGTCGTTCTTATCACTCTGGAAGCTTGAATCGGTAAAGGACTCCACTTGGAGTTCTCCGTTACCGTACACCAAGAGCATCTTTTCAGTCCTTCTCAAGTACTTGAGAATGCTCTTCACAGCTGTCCAGTGACTTTCTCCTGGATCTGCTTGATACCTACTCACTACACTTAGTGAGTATGCTATATCGGGTCTGGTACATAGCATCGCGTACATGATAGAGCCTACTGCCGAAGCATAGGGTATCCCTTGCATGCGAGCTCTCTCCAAATTAGTCTTGGGAGACATCTTTTTGGAGAGAGTGAGTCCTGAGATTGTGGGTAAAAAACCACGCTTGGATTCTTCCATACTAAACCTCTTTAGTATGGTGTCAATGTCCCTGGATTGGGACAATCCCAGTATCCGTTTAGATCTATCTCAATAGATCTTAATCCCCAAGATGTAGGAGGCATCACCTAGATCTTTCATTGAGAATCTTTGTGATAAGAAGATCTTGACTGAATGTAGCATAGGAATATTATTTCCTATCAAGAGTATGTCATCCACGTACAATACGAGGAAGACAACCTTACTCTCTTCCACCTTTTTGTATATATAAGGTTCATCTACGTTTTTGACGAAGTCAAACTCTTTGACAACGAGATCAAAACAGATGTTCCAACTTCGCGATGCCTGCTTTAACCCGTAGATGGATTTAAGCAGATTGCATACCTTTCCGCTGCTCCCACTGTCCACGAAGCCCTCGGCTGAGTCATGTACACGCTCTCTTCTAAATCACCATTTAGAAAGGCGGTCTTAACATCAATTTGCCAGATTTCGTAGTCATGGTATGCAGCAATGGCAAGTAGGATCCGGATAGACTTAAGCATAGCCTCCGGAGAAAAGGTTTCATCATAATCTATACCTGGTTGTTGACGAAAACCTTTTGCAACAAGTCTAGCTTTAAAAGTTTCAACTTTTCCATCTACACCAAGTTTCTTCTTAAAGATCCATTTGCTCCCAATGGATTTTACCCCTTCAGGAGCAACTTCCAAAGTCCATACTTTGTTGGTGTACATGGATTCCATTTCAGATCGCATTGCATCCAGCCATTTCACAGAGTCACCACTCGTGATGGCCTACTCAAAACTAATCGGGTCATCATCTTCCATGATGCAGTCCTCGCTCCTACCATCAATGAGAAAACCGTAGTATCTCTCAGGTGGATGAGGAACCCTACTAGATCGGCGGAGAGGCTGAGCTTCGTTGGCAACTATCGAATCTTCTGGTTCTACTAAATCTTCAGTTGTAGTTTGTTCTGCTGGAACTTCTTCCAGCTCTATCTCTTCGCCAATAATCTCTTTCGCAAGAAATTCCTTTTCTAAAAAGGTGGCATGTTGAGCAACAAACACCTTTTATTCCTCATTGAGGTAGAAATGATATCCATACGAATTGCTTGGATATCCCACAAACTTGCAAAGAACTGATCTTGCCTCGAGCTTGTCCGGATTTTGCTTTTTAATATAGACCGGACAACCCCATATCTTAACTCGTTTAAGAGATGGTCTCTTCCCATTCCAGATCTCATATAGAGTGGTAGGCACCGATTTGGTTGGAACTCTATTCAATAGGTATGCGGCCGTTTCCAACGCATAACCCCAAAAGGAAATAGGTAACTCAGCGGTGCTCATCATAGAGCGCACCATATCCAATAGGGTGCGATTTCTCCGTTCCAATTCACCGTTGTGCTGTGGTGTATACGAAGGAGTAAGCTGAGAGAGAATCCCATTCTCTTTTAGATAGTCATAGAATTCTGTGCTCAAGTGTTCTCCTCCCCGATCAGATCGAAGGATTTTAATACTTTTACCCGTTTGGTTCTCTACTTCGTGCTTATATTCTTTGAATTTCTCAAAATATTCAGACCTGTGTTTCATCAGGAACACATGTCCGTATCTTGAGAGATCGTCAGTGAATGTAATGAAGTATGAGGAACCATTCCTGGCATGTGTAGACATGGGACCGCATACATCACTATGTATTAGTCTCAAGAGTTCCGTAAGTCTTTCTCCGTGTCCACTAAACGGGGTTTTGGTCTTTTGCCTTTGAGACAAGACTGGCAAGTTTCATAAGATGAAAATTCGAATGGATTCAAATATCCATCCTTATGTAACTTAGCTAGTCATGTGGCATTGATATGACCTAGTCTACAATACCACAAGAAGAATTCGTTCATTTCTGAACTCTTCCTCTTGTGTGTGTTTTGTATGTTAAGAACTGTGGTTTGATTTAGAACGTATATGCCATTAATTAACGAGCATGATCCAATCAACTTTTGATTCAGGAAGATGTTCATAACATTATCCTGTACTATAAAATTATATCCTTCTTTATTTAATAAAGAAACTGATATAAAATTGCATATCAGGGTCGGTGTGCAATAACATTCGTTCAGAATCAATGTATTACCATTTGGTAATACAAGGTGATATTCGCTAACTGCTTTGGCTGCAACATTTGCACCATTCCCTATTCTTACGGAATGATCACCCATTCCCAGTTCTCTACCTTTCCTTAGCCCATGTAACATATTACATATATGGGATCCCGATCCGGTATCTAATACCCAGGATGTAGCGTGAACTGAGAAACAGTTCTCGATAACAAACACACCCGAAGAAGATGCATCAACATGCTTATTCTTCGTTTGGGCGGTGTAGGAATCCGAATATTCCCCTATTTCCTGTTTAGTCTTATGACAATTATAAGAAAGTGTAAGTCTACGGTAGCGCCTCGGCTGTCTACAGACGCCAAATACGGAACAGAAACTTTTTAACTGGCGCTATCGTATGCTTTAACCCGGATCTGCCATTATTGCTAAACTAACAAACTGTAAAGAGTGTAGAAAGGTTATACCGAACGATCCGAGTCCTTCGTTCTTTAATCATCATCCCACGCTCCGTTGCGACTGCTCCGATCTCTTCGATCTCCGATCTGCTCGTCCAGGTGGCACCACGTCGACGATTCTTTAAACGGGCTCCCGCCTCTGACTCGAGGCAACTCGGTCGTCAAGTTTGCTAAAAGAGACGACCAAGATTGATGTAGAGAATGAGTAGAAGACTTTGTCTCGTTCCGTCCAAAGCTATGGACGAACGGTTAATGAAGTTGCCACTCGAATCGGGTGATGGAATGAAATGAGCTGTGAAATTCCATACACCCCAAAATCTATCATAATCTTTTTACCAGATGAAAACTCAAGTGAGAGTGAGAGAGGAGAGGGCCGGCCATATATAGGGAGGAGGAGGGTGAGTGTAGGAGAGGGGGGTGACCACAAGAAAATATCATGTGTGAACACAAACAAATATCTCTAGTGTGAACACAAACAAATATCTCAAGTGTGAACACAAAGTGTGAACACACCAAAAGCAACCAATGAAAATACAACACCATTTAACCTAGTCACCTCATCTAGATGCTTCTAGAAACTTCCACACTCATCTCAAGAAAAGATAAATCCGTCTTTAACCGAATGTTAAAAGACGGCTGATAGAAAACTGGAAACTGGCAACTTCCAAAAGTGATCCTGAAACGACTTTCAGGATAACCCCGTAACTGTATAAATATACCCGCATTTGTATTACGACCGAATACAAATGCAACTGAGACAAAGATATTATATCTACTCAATATAATACTCGGATCCGGCTTAAACCAAAGCCGACCAGTATCATCTGCCCGAAAAATAACACGTGCGTAAACGCACGTGCATTTTCCGAACCCTGCCATAAAACCATACGGCCTCTACAACGTTTCGCCCGAACTTGGGAAACTGTCTGTGGGGGACTCTAATGACTCGTCAGTACCCTGGCAGTGGGTTTAACCACAAACCGTCAGCGGCACTAGCAATGCGTAACGGCTGCCCATGGACTGACCTCAAGGGAGGTCGATGAGCGAACTCATCCGGAAACCCTACTGAGCCTAACAGTGACAATGTATATACAGTCCGGTCCGTTCGTCAATGAGTATCGCATATCTGCCTAGGGGGCTAGTAACGTCAGCCCCCAATAGCAGTATAAGTCGTGTCGGAGTGTAGCCCAATAACACCCTGAGATACTACTGGAGTACCTACCAGTAAATCTCCTGCCACGGCCGTGGGCTATGTGTAATGGCTCTCCTAAACACAGCACGATCTCGCCCCCAATACCGGGAGAGACGAATCCCCTGCCGATCCGCTCACGTGCCTCCATATGGCTCGGGACTGTACCCAAAAACTACCTGTTTGCACGACTCCTTTGAGCCGTGGTAGGGTAGAAATCAAAGCACAGTGGGAACTCACACGAGACAAATGACGACCTCAGGTCGATGAACTAACCTGTACACATGTCACCAGGGAACCGCTATCTGACGATATGTATAATACCAACTAGCAGGTTCCCGGCGAGTCCTGTCCGGTGTACTCATAACCCAATGAGCACCTGTATACATCTTAGGTGATCCAACTGACACCAGTGGCTTGTGAGACCGGCCACCGCCCCTCGTCGGGGTCTCGACTGTATACACTAGTCTACTCCGGAGTATCGATGCCCTGTCTCGAAACTCCCACGACTAGGGACCACAATTAAGGATATGCGTATAAACTACCTAACTCTCACGTATATGATCACCATCATACTGTTGGTAGTAAAGCAAGATCCTAAGGGCTCTATCAAAGTGCAACATGTAATCAGTCACCTGAACATGTACACGACTGATAAAGGCAAACCAGATAGCATACTATCATCTCGAGTAAGACTGTCCTACCGGTATAGGTCCTCCGCAATCATTGCAATCACATACCTGCGATCCAATAATTGACTATGAGGGCACTATCTCCAACAATCTCCCACTTGCACTCAAGGCTAATTATTGCGATGTCGACTACTCACAGCCCGTGTGAAACCGAACATCCAACTCCTCTACTAATCAGTTTCACAAAACCCGTTTGTAAAACTTTTGTGTTCGAGAAATAGCCTCAGTGAGTGGATCCGCCTAGATGTTTCTTTCTATATCTCTCTTAATCTCAAGTTCGCGGAGAAAGCCATCTCCCGAATTGAGTAATACCTGTCTTAGAATATGTCTGGATGTCTGATGGGACCTAGTTCATAAATGAACTCCAAATCCAAACTTCTTAGATTGTATCGATCACTGAACCTAATCAGTATCCGGCACCATGCCTCCCACAGTATCCTCTTGGACCACCTGTCCATAATACCGTCCCTCATCAGAGGGAAAACTATAACTCTGACAATCTCTCTGTCAACCATGTCACATTTGAAGCCTGGAATGATAACCGTCTCCCGAAAGAGGCCGCCGTCATCAAATCCGTAGAACATCCACTTATGTTCTAAAACTGCTTCCTTATGTTTCTTCAGGATTGGATTAATACAAACTTATTGCATCCAGTGCAAAAACAACATTTGGTGTGGTACTTGACATCTCATGATTGACTCAATTGCCTAAGCAAGTGATCTGCCAATCATGCACATCCCTCTCCACTTCAGTCTATAAGACACCTTTAGAGAGGGTGACTCCATCACCTGCAGGTACACCACCATGCTAGGAGTCATCTTATTCTAAAAACCATTAGAATACTGTCAAAGTACCCACATTGGGAAACTACCCAAATCCAGATCTAAAACCATAGATCTAGAAACCAGAATGTCAAATATTATATCCATATCCTGTCTGGAGAAACAACTGTGTGACGACCACAGTACAACCGATCGTAGTATGGGAATTTTACTTCCTATTCTGTGTATGTCATCCAGATACCATGACATCACACCCTACTACCTTCTTAACAGATCCATCCCCTATTCTGATTGAAGTCAAACCCATGACTGTCACATCAAAATTAGATGATCTATCTCCGCTATAACTGCTCAAGTCTATAAATAGATATAAGCATCTTGCCCACTATGCTTCTGCTGCTTCCACTGACTACGACAACCCTCCTACCGGGTCTCATAGCCTGGAACAACAGTAGTGTCAAGTCTGGGTAGATAAGAACCTCCCTGTCACCGTCCTTGAGGCTACCGAAGTACCTCTCGGGTGTCTGAGGTTACCCACCGTATCTGCGGAGTGGCTAATGGAATGTCAAACCTGATTAAATATATAGGTCCTATTAAATTTTCCGTAATCGTTTGCGGTTCTGGAATCACTTCCAGTTCTACCATACTCCCACCACTGTTTTCTGAAAAAGTCCATTTTACTAAAACTGTGGCGAGTCAAGAACAATATCACTATTGATCTTCCAAATGGTAGAATATCAACCCTCGTCATAGCCAGGGTCAACCCACAAACAGCCATTACAGAAACGTGCCCTGAGTTATCTAGAGTCTGGTTTTAAGCATAAGCTGGACAACTCCCCGTACCTTAACATCTTTTAAGGTACGTACTATTCTATATCCAATATAGAAACTTTGGCACTTTATTTAATTGGAACCAGATTCAATCATGCAGCTGTCTCCAGTGCATATCAACTTAATGGAAAGAGGCTAATCAACATTACTCAATTTAGGAATCCATCCAATTATGAGTAACCTGAAAGATAAACACGTTTCTCAAAATCATCACTATCATCTGAATACCAATCACAAGAATCTACATCTTCGATCTCTTTGAAGAATCCCGATACTTGTGATACCTGGTTCTCTACTTTATTCTTATACCCATAACTTCTCAAAACTTAGACCTTGTATTTCTACGAAACACTTGTCTAAATAGAGAAGTCATAAGTAAACAGAACATAGTACGAGGACCTACCCCTTTGTCCTGATGGACACTTGGACAACATACAATACTCTGTATAAGTCCGCTGAGTTAAACAACTCAAAACCTGTGCGTCGTAGGTTGAAAACTGTACCCTGGCGATTTCCTCAAATATCACCAATTACAACGAATTCTGATATAATGAGGATAATTACCTAATTCCCAATAACTTACTGCCACTCATCATCTGTAAAACCATACAGATATGAGAATAAAACCTGGTAAATACATACCCTTGGAGTAAGTATCTAATCGGGAAAACAATTTTCCTTTAACAATACACTGAAACATGAAAATGTTTCGAAGGGGTATCCTGGTATTCATAGCAATGCCTCTTCCATAATCCAATTCATGACTTCAACCGTATATTTTATTGCCATCTCTCCAAATCCCTTTATTTGTCTTTAGTCGTTACCTTCTGTACACAATCATTAGGCTAAATGGTTTTCTTCCTTCCCTACCGTTCGGCACCAGCCTATGGTTTGGAAGAAGACTATCCACTAAGCATAATAGGTGTACCCTCCTAAACCAAGGAGTACTCACATCTTGAGAGAAGGTGATGATAAAAGACATCTGAATAATACCTTATTCTTTTAAAGGTGAAATAGGAGTGGCGATGAAGTACGCGGTTTTGGTCGTGAATGATATCAGTCGCAATTTACTTTGCCCTCTTTCTAATCCCTTTATTTTGTCTTTACATATTACCTTCTGCACACCCTACTTAGGCTAATTGGTTTTTTTCATTCCCTACCTTTCGGCACCTGCCTATGGTTTGGAATAAGACTATCCAATAAGCGTAATAGGTGTACTCTCCTAAACCAAGGAGCCCTCGCAACCTGAGAGAAGGTGATAATAAAAGACAACTGAATAAACCAATTCTATTTCTCCTGAACCTGGATCCATCCTCGAAGAAGTCCCTTCGAGTTCGTATATAACCATACGATGGATCTATCCAATGGAAGTGGATGTCCGTAGTAATACGGGGTGTTCTGAGAAATACAAAGGGTTAAAGAAGGAGTGGTAATGACTTATGTAAGTCAGGCAATCCAAAAGCTAGTATTTCAAGAAGGTTCGGTTAACTTGGTCACTGAGTCATAGTCTAGGGTCGGTCAAAGGTCGCTGCCAAAGAGAGAGAGAAAAGAAACACTCTGCGTGTACTCTAACCTAGATCAGAATGGTTATCACTTTATCTAATCCGGAAACCTCCCACTGTCCTGTCAAATTCTCCTCCAAACCTGAAAGAAGAATCAATCGGGATCACCCGAAGAGTAAACCAACTCATCAGTGGGAATCGGGATCCAACTCTCATAGCATGATAACGTGATGGAATGCATCCACGTTACTTATACTCCAGAAGGTATGCGCATACTTGGCAAGTTTCAGTTTCTTTAGAAACTCCCGATATGATTTTTGCCCCATGCTCTTATAACCTTGGCGTTAGGTCAAAATGTCATAAGTCACATGCCAAGTTCTACCCGTCACTATCTTGTTAATTTGAACCCACCCGCACATGCCCTTGGCGTTAGGTCAAAATGGCAGAACGGCTGTCCCAAACCAACTCATCTATCTATGCAACAAATGAATATCCAGCAGTTACCAAACACTATGCCTTGGCGTTAGGTCAAAATACATAGCTTGAATACTACTGAATACCCAAAAGAAGTGACGGAGGGCTACGGCTGGTTTTTGGTGAAAAACCTTTAACGTAGTGAACTTGATATCGCTGAAGGAACCTGATAGCTTTTTAAAATATAGTGGCGAAAACCTTTTGCTAAAGATGTCATTCCTGGTGAAGGGATCTCGGCTCTTTCCTCGTGGAATGAGGTGCAGGATATTCCACTGAATACCGTGATGCAAAGCAACTTGTAATCGACTATAGTGAAGTTATTACCCTGACGCAAACTTCTGCCCAAGGGGTCAGTCCCGGTGAAGGGATATCGGCCCTTGCCCCGTCGAATAAGGTGCAGGATATTCCACTGAATATCGCTATGCAAAACAAAAGGAAACGTCTTTGCAATAACAGTTTTTAAATTTGTTCCAACAACTGTAAACAGGTTTGCTTTACTTTGCATTGATCAGAATCAACACAGTCCCATCAATCAATCACACCAGAAAAGAACGAAAATAAAATATACGTATATGCCATCCGCATTCGTCACTGGGTCCCGTCATCATCCGTTAGGTTACTTAACTAACGACAGAGCGGGGACTGGACTAGCGCGGGTGTAAAACATATACAACATCTAATAGTATATAAACCAATATACAATAATCGCTCCAGGCGTGATAATATGCAACATTTCAGAAAAGTAATAAGTATCACAGAACAATACAAATAATCTGGGATCCCCGAGTTTCACAGAGCCGCTGCTGAAACCCGACGTTCCCCTGTCGTGTGGATAGCCTGTGCAATGAAACCTAGACCCCTACGGGTGCGGCAAGTTACCCGCCAAAACCTGAAGCGAGGCAGCCCCCTACAGCAAAATGAATGGACCACCCAGCACTTCACGGAATCCGGTAATCTTGGGCACCCCTCCTTGGGTCAACCTGTACCCCCTACGAGTGCGGCGAATAGTCTGCCAATTCGAGAGTGAGGCACCTCTGCCTCTCAAAGCCATGAGATGCGGACCCGTTGCCCTCCAGAACCCGGCTATCCGTGCACTCCGTCGCGGGGCAAAACCTAGTACAGTAATGAAAAATAGTACAACAGGTACATCGACCGCAACCTGGTCGTGCCTCAAAAGAATATTATACAACAGGCAGCGACGGCAGTCCACAAGTTGGACGCTCGCCCCGCAATATCAAATGTACAAATAAACTCAAACTGTACTACCATTGCACATGCTATCCACCACGACAAACCCATCACAGCACAACACAGAACATCAACGCGAATGTCACGTTCGCAAACCCGTCTAAAAGAACTATAGCAATCAGACGCGGTTTACCGATCAAATGACATTCCCGGTCGGAGATATAATGTAAGCACTGTAAACTAACATGTTTAAATTTCGATCGACTAAATATCACAAAGTGGGCCCCACGAACAACTGGTGAACAGTAACAAAATCTGGGCCCAAAAGATATATACCAAAAACCCCAAATTCTAACAGAGAAGACACAGACCAAATTTGGTGCACTGATCCCATAGAATGGCCGCGGATGCGCGGCCAAACCATGGGTTTGGCCGCGACTCCACGGCGGTTTGGTGGGATCACGTGCTCAAATTTGGTCGGTGTACTTCTGAAACCCTGCAAAACTTTCTGTGATATGTGGAATAATTTTAGGACATCATTTAAAATCGACAGAAACTGTGAAATTGTAAAAATGCGGTTTTTGATTTCCGGTTCGATCGATATTTTAAACGTGTTAGCACAAGTTAGTAAAGCAAAATGGTGAGGCTTTGATACCACTGTAAGTCTACGGTAGCGCCTTGGCTGTCTACAGACGCCAAATGCGGAACAAAAACTTTTTAACTGGCGCTATCGTATACTTTAACCCGGATCTGCCATTATTGCTAAACTAACAAACTGTAAAGAGTGTAGAAAGGTTATACCGAACGATCCGAGTCCTTCGTTCTTTAACCATCATCCCACGCTCCGTTGCGGCTGCTCCGATCTCTTCGATCTCCGATCTGCTCGTCCAGGTGGCACCACGTCGACGATTCTTTAAACGGGCTCCCGCCTCTGACTCGAGGCAACTCGGTCGTCAAGTTTGCTAAAAGAGACGACCAAGATTGATGTAGAGAATGAGTAGAAGACTTTGTCTCGTTCCGTCCAAAGCTATGGACGAACAGTTAATGAAGTTGCCACTCGAATCGGGTGATGGAATGAAATGAGCTGTGAAATTCCATACACCCCAAAATCTATCATAATCTTTTTACCAGATGAAAACTCAAGTGAGAGTGAGAGAGGAGAGGGCCGGCCATATATAGGGAGGAGGAGGGTGAGTGTAGGAGAGGGGGATGACCACAAGAAAATATCATGTGTGAACACAAACAAATATCTCTAGTGTGAACACAAACAAATATCTCAAGTGTGAACACAAAGTGTGAACACACCAAAAGCAACCAATGAAAATACAACACCATTTAACCTAGTCACCTCATCTAGATGCTTCTAGAAACTTCCACACCCATCTCAAGAAAAGATAAATCCGTCTTTAACCGAATGTTAAAAGACGGCTGATAGAAAACTGAAAACTGGCAACTTCCAAAAGTGATCCTGAAACGACTTTCAGGATAACCCCGTAACTGTATAAATATACCCGCATTTGTATTACGACCGAATACAAATGCAACTGAGACAAAGATATTATATCTACTCAATATAATACTCGGATCCGGCTTAAACCAAAGCCGACCAGTATCATCTGCCCGAAAAATAACACGTGCGTAAACGCACGTGTATTTTCCGAACCCTGCCATAAAACCATACGGCCTCTACAACGTTTCGCCCGAACTTGGAAAACTGTCTGTGAGGGACTCTAATGACTCGTCAGTACCCTGGCAGTGGGTTTAACCACAAACCGTCAGCGGCACTAGCAATGCGTAACGGCTGCCCATGGACTGACCTCAAGGGAGGCCGATGAGCGAACTCATCCGGAAACCCTACTGAGCCTAACAGTGACAATGTATATACAGTCCGGTCCGTTCATCAATGAGTATCGCATATCTGCCTAGGGGGCTAGTAACGTCAGACCCCCAATAGCAGTATAAGTCGTGTCGGAGTGTAGCCCAATAACACCCTGAGATACTACTGGAGTACCTACCAGTAAATCTCCTGCCACGGCCGTGGGCTATGTGTAATGGCTCTCCTAAACACAGCACGATCTCGCCCCCAATACCGGGAGAGACGAATCCCCTGCCGATCCGCTCACGTGCCTCCATATGGCTCGGGACTGTACCCAAAAACTACCTGTTTGCACGACTCCTTTGAGCCGTGGTAGGATAGAAATCAAAGCACAGTGGGAACTCACACGAGACAAATGACGACCTCAGGTCGATGAACTAACCTGTACACATGTCACCAGGGAACCGCTATCTGACGATATGTATAATACCAACTAGCAGGTTCCCGGCGAGTCCTGTCCGGTGTACTCATAACCCAATGAGCACCTGTATACATCTTAGGTGATCCAACTGACACCAGTGGCTTGTGAGACCGGCCACCGCCCCTCATCGGGGTCTCGACTGTATACACTAGTCTACTCCGGAGTATCGATGCCCTGTCTCGAAACTCCCACGACTAGGGACCACAATTAAGGATATGCGTATAAACTACCTAACTCTCACGTATATGATCTCCATCATACTGTTGGTAGTAAAGCAAGATCCTAAGGGCTCTATCAAAGTGCAACATGTAATCAGTCACCTGAACATGTACACGACTGATAAAGGCAAACCAGATAGCATACTATCATCTCGAGTAAGACTGTCCTACCGGTATAGGTCCTCCGCAATCATTGCAATCACGTACCTGCGATCCAATAATTGACTATGAGGGCACTATCTCCAACAGAAAGAAAGGAACCAACATTCCCCTACTCAGTATAATAAGCGGGTTCGGTCAATACGTCCATATTATTATCTTGATTAAGGCCTAACATGGTCGCTACCTGGAGAGAGAGAGAAGAAAACACTTAGCGTATGCTCTTGCAAGATTAGATTGGTTTTTATCTTATCTAATCAGGATGGCTCCCACTGTTTTTATCAAATCTTCTTTCAAACCTTAAAAGGTAAGACTAGCCGGGATTAATTACACCTTACAACTTCGCCAATCTTTCAGCCAGGCCAGTGTTGGTACTTTAAGGGAGGTTCTCTGTGCTTTCGCACGGACCTAATTAAAATAAACCTCGTTTTTTCAGGGGCGTAACCTTGTTAACACCTTTCTAGACACTTACTTGATCGGCTAATTGTCATGTGTAAAAGTCTCCCAGGAGTAACTCTTACTCGTAGTGGGTATCGGGATCCAACTATCTCATAGAAGGTATGCAATCTTATTGAAAATTTCAACACTTGAAATTCTTGATAATATTTTGCCCCTAGCAACTTATGACCTTGGCTAAGGTCAACAAATCATAAGCGCTAGTCAAGTTCAACCCGTCATTTCCTGATTGAATTAAACCCACCCGTACGACCCTTGGCTAAGGTCAACAAAGTCGTACGACTACCCTAACTCAATCGTATCATATGCAGCAGATAAGCACTAATTAGCTACCGCACACTACGCCTTGGTTAAGGTCAACAAACGTAGCACGAATACTAAGTAGGACTTATCTGAAATGACGGAGGGCTACGACAGGTTTTTCAGAAAACCTTTTGCGTAATGAACTTGATATCGTTGTAGAAACAAGTGATTTTTGAAAAGGAGTGTTTTTGAGGCTTTTACTAGTTTCGCTAAATAGGTCACTCCTGGTGAAGGGATCTCGGCTCTTTCCTTATCGAATAAGGTGCAGGATATTTCATAAATACCACTATGCAAAGCAAGAACTATAGAAGCAATCAACAACAAAATCGAGTGTTGTAGCATCTGCTAGCTTTTGCTAAAGAGGCCACTCCCGGTGAAGGTATCTCGGCTCTTTGCTTATCGAATAAGGTGCTGGATATTCTATAAGGAATACCACTATACAAAGCAAAAACTAGAGCTACCCTTTTTGAAAATTTGATTTTACAACATCTTTTAGGTTTCTTTTCTTTCATTAAGTCCCATCATTTATGCTTCCTAAGTATCACAGAAGAAACGAAAATGCAACGTACGCTTATGCCATCCGCATTCGCCACAGTGTCCCGTTATGCACCGTTAGGTTACTTAACTAACGACATAGCGGGGCGGGACTAGCGCGGGTGCAAAACATAAGCAACGTTTATTATATATCATATATATAATAATAAAGCAATCGTCTCAAGCATATAAAGTGATCACATCATAGAATATCAGTAGCAGAAGATAACATATGAAATATTGGATATGCTAGGAGGTCCGTGTTTTAGTTTGAGCCTATATAAAACAAGGATTCCACGGTCGCGATGAATAGCCAAACCCACATCTTTAGACCCCTACGAGAGCGCAAGCAACCCTACCAATTCCAGAGTTAGGAGACCCAGACTCGACTCCTCGAGTTGGTATCCTACTGGACTCTAGAACCCGGTTACTTATGCTCCCCTCCTTGGGTCTATCCTAATGCGGAAAAGTAAATAATATACAACAATGGTGACATCATTCTCAATCCGGAAGTGCCCCAATAAAAGAATATTACATACAATGAATTTTACATGAATGAAAATAAAAACTCTCATCTCACATAAAACCCCCGGCTATTCAAAATACGACGATCCAATATAACATATCATAGCAACACATAACATCACATGTCATCAACGTAAGTAAATATGCGTATCCCAATTGTCGTTGACATATAGCAACGAAACCAGCGATACACCACATATTACACTTACGGTCGCAGAAAAGAAAATGTCAAACTACAATATTTGGAATCCACAATCACCTTAGACATCATAAACCCAAAAAATCACATACTTCAGATTTCATGCCTAACCTTATGAATTCTACATATTGTATCACATTTCAGAAAAAGCTAGATGATGTTAAACATTCTGATCGAATCAACAAATACCCAAAATTTCCCAAAAAGCTTAACACTTGATCGCAGTTTAAAAATATTCAGCATATGCCACAGTACCAATGGACCAACTGTAGAAAGGTCAACCTTTGCCTCACCTATGGCACCATGGAACTACCGCAAACCCTAGGGTTTCACAGCGGTTCTTACGGTCATAGAATCGAGTTAGGGTTTCGTTCTTCTAAAGGGTCCATCGTATTATTTGCATGATGTTTGAATGTTCTTTAACTCATAAAAAATCTAACTCTTGGAAAACTTTCCGGCGAGGGTCAAAGTGGGTATTTGATATCCATTCGAACTTTTTAACACCGTCTAAATTAACCCGAAAAAATGTTAGAATTACGACTACGAAACACTCCGAGTTTCCTTTGCAGAAAGTTAACATCACATGCAAATTTAGCAAAAACAAACAATACCTGAAACACCAAAACCCAGAGCCTGGAACACAGTGCAAATTTCAACCCTTGAATCCCAAAATGGGCCGAGCGGGCCGGTTTTAACAAGCATGTGGTCGGCCGAATTCCGAGGTATGGGGCTAAAATTTGTACCGTGTTCATATTGCATCTCATACAACATTCTGCAGTTGTTTAAAATTTTTTTTGAAGACTTTATAAATTCGACAGAAACTGGGTAATCTTGTTTCAAGTTTCGGAGTTGTTTCGGTTTCGTAATTCTACACAATTCGTCTAATTCTCTAGCTAGGCTCTAATACCACTGTAGGGTTCCTATGCACGACAACAAGGTTTCGGGAGACATCGTCCATGCCATTTTCAAATTTTTGTCATGCTAAAGAACTCTAACCTAGGAACTTTAACTAGAGAATCATACGATACAATGTGTAAACTACTTTACAACTTAGTGAACTAGGAATAAAACCTTTGTAGATCGGTCTTTCACTTCATTAGCTCCATGTAGTAGTCCCTTCGCTGCGATCATTGAACTCCCGGACCCTTGAGAGGCTCCACAAGGTGAATGGTGCATACTTGCTTGAAGTCTTTGAGGCCGAAGATGATCTACGTCGAGAAGACACTAACCCAAGCTACCTCTTCTCTAATATGAGATTAGTGAAGCTAACACCCTATACTAAAGTGCTAATCTAGTAGAGGATGATGAAGTAGGATTTTTGCTCACTTTAGAATTGATTTTCTCACTAATTTTAAGCTCTCTCACAAAACCTAATGAGCTCTCTCTTGAGCTTGAGGAAGAAGAAGCAAATAATGGATGAGAGAGTGAAATAGCAACCATGGGTGATAAAATATCTAATAATACTCATGTAGAGACTTAACCATGAGTTTAGATAATGGTTGGGTTAACAAATATCTAGTGTAAGACAAAACTAGTAGACTAAGTCAATGGATCTCCAAGTTTCTCAAAGCTTCATGCCATGCGACAAATTTCCAACTAATAATTGAATTACTATAAATAAATAAACCCTACATTATCTTTATCATGGTGTAAATATCATACACCCATGTTGCATGTATCATCAACCATGACACATAAATAAAACACAATTCATATATATCACATATATATTAAGTGTGCACATGTGAGAAAAATAAATGCTTAAGTGAGCTAATATTAGTTAATGTAAACTAGTATATCATATATACAATTATACACTAAATTATCAAATCAACACTTGATTTGATAATCCGGCTATATCTCATATAACCGACTAATATTATATGTATCAACTTATCGAATCAACACTTGATTCGATAACCCGGCTATATCTCATATAACCGACGTATACAAATAAATCGCGAGAATATAATACGGTATCACATACTCGTATTATTCTCAGTCCCGCACATATCATATATATGCTCCTACTTAGTTTTGCCCGAGTCAGTAAAACCTCTGTGTAGGACTCTAAAGACTCGTCAATACGCCGGCAGTAGGTGATGATCATATCAAGCACCCACAAGCCGTCAGCGGTACTAGCTGGACGTAACGGCTACCCGGGTATTGAGCGATCAGAAGATCAACAAGCAAGCCCTCTCTAGCTCATGTAAAGCCTATCAGTAACACTACCGTACAGTCCGGTCTCTTCGTCTGAGATGCCGCATATCCGGTCTAGGTGTGGTAAACGTCAGACCACAATAACTCGATAAGTTATGCCGATATGAGGCTCATAACGGGTCGAGAAACTACTGATAACACTTACCAGTAAATCTCCAAATCAACCCTGGCCAGGGACTTCCAGTTATAGCCAATCGAGCACAACACGACATCTACCCCCAATACCAGGAGAGACGAAATCCCCTCTTATCGCTCATTGTCTCCATGTGACTCGGGACTGTACCCAAAAACCACCGATTTGCACGTCCTCTTGAACGTGGTAAGGTGGAATTCAAAGTACAGTGGGAATCACACAAGACTCTATGACTATCTCCGGTCTACAGACTAACCTGTACCAGTGTCACCAGAGAACTGCTATCTGACGTCAGGTATAATACCATCTAGGAGTTCTCGGCGAGTCCGTACAGTGTACCCAGTCTCTACTGGGCACGCGTATAACATCTCTGATGTCAAACACTAATGGATATGGATCATCCATCGCCTATCTCATGGGTCGAGAAGCGTATACGCTAGTCTACTCTGGTATATCGATGCCCTGTCTCGATACACGCACGACTAGGAACATTAAAGGATGAACTTATGGACTACCATGGCCCCACTAGTATGATCTGCATCATAATCCTGGTAATCAAGTACACATCCTAAGGGCTTTACCAACATGTAACCATGAGACAGTATCAAGAGACAAGTATACATGTTAAGATAAAGAGCAACCAGATAGCATACTATCATGTCAAGCAAGAAAGTCCTCTCTATATATATCCAAGCATCCACTATAATAGACATCACATGTACAATAATGGCCTCTAGGGCATACCTATAACTAACAGTAGATCGAGGTCAGGAAAGTTGACACGAAGGAAAACGCAGCGGATCCACTCACGAAGGCCCTCCCCCAGATGCATTTTTTGAGACTTTTTAGGATGTTGGGTATGGGATATTACAAGACATGGCCTTAGTGCAAGTGGGAGATTGTTAAGAATATGTATGCCCTAGAGACCATTATTGTATGATATAGTGGATGCTTGGTCATATATATAGAGGACTTTCTTGCTCGACATGATAGTATGCTATCTGATTGCTCTTTATCTTAACATGTACACTAGTATTATTATACTGTCTATCTGTTACATATTGATAAAGCCCTTAGGATGCTAGCTTGACTACCAGGACTATGATGCGGATCATACTACTGGAACTTGTGTAGTCCACAAGCACATCCTTTAATTGTTCCTAGTCGAGAGAGTATCGAGACAGAGCATCGATATTCCAGAGTAGACTAGTGCGTACGTTTCTTGACCTTGTAGGGAGTGATGGTTGATCCCATAACCATTGGTGTTTGACATCAAAGATTGTACATATGTGCTCATTAGAGAATGGGTACACCAAACAGGACTCGCCGAGAACTCCTAGTTGGTACTATAACCATCGTCAGATAGCAGTTCTCTGGTGACACCGGTACAGATTAGTCTGTAGACCCGAGATCGTCATAGAGTCTTGTGTAGTTCCCACTTTGCTTTGATTTCTTCCCTACCACGGCTCAAAGGAGTCGTGCAAACATGTAGATTTTGGGTACAGTCCCGAGTCATATGGAGGCAGTGAGCGATAGGAGGGATTTCGTCTCTCGCGGTATTGGGAGTTGATGTTGCGCTATGCTCGATTGGTTATAACAGTAAGTCCTTGTCCAGGGATGATGAGATTTACTGGTAAGAGTTATCAGTAGTTTCTCGAACCGTTATGAGCCACACATCAGTATGACTTATCAAGTTACTGGGGTCTGATGAATCCACCCCTAGACTCGATATGCGACATATCAGACGAAGAGACTGGAGTACGGTAAGTGTTACTTATAGGCTTCATGGGAGTTTGGACAAGCTTGCTTGTTGATCTTCTATTCGCTCAATATCTGGGTAGCCGTTACGTCCAGCTTGTACCGCTGACGGCTTATGGGTAACTGATGCGATCATTACCTACTGCTGGCATATTGACGAGTCTTTAGAGTCCCATACAGAAGTTTCCTAGTTCAAGCTAAACGAAGTATGGCATATATGTTGATATGTGCAGGGGCCTGATTAAATACGAGCATGTGATACCGTATTCTAATCTGGCGGTTATTTGATATCAGTTAGGTTATATATGATATAACCGAATTATTGAATTAAGTGTTGATTTGATAATGTGATATACAGATAAATGATATTAGTCGGTTATATGTGATATAACCGGATTATTAAATCAAGTGTTGATTTAATAATTTGATGTGTATTTATATTTGATATAATTATACATTAACTAATATTATTGCTCACTAATTATTTTCTTCATAATATATATATATATATATATTATATGAAGCATGGTTAGATTTTCTATTTTGTGAAAATAGAAAATGAGGTGGAAAAATGGGGAATCTTTTGTGGTATGGTGCAAGGCATGACTTTTATATTTATTTATTCATTTGTATTCACTATTAAAGCATAGGAGCAATTTATTATTGGAAAAATTGCATGCTTCAATAAGTGAACACATGGGTAGAGCCATTCTTGACTTGGTTCATTTTTGCTTTAGCCATTTTTCTTGAACTCATCTCTCTAGCTCTCTCCATCTTCTTCTTCCTCACTCTCCAAGCCCTAACCCTCACATATGATGTGAATCATAGGACTCTGGACAAACCTAGTGAGCTTTAAACCCTACTTCACCATCCTACACTTGATTAACACTTATGTGTAGTGTGTTTCCTTCACTAAAGTAAGTTTAGTGAAGAGGTAGCTTGGATTAGCGGAGCTTCGGGTGGATCATCTTCGGCACGAAGGTCACGAAGGAAGCTCGACCCAACTTCAAGTGGAGCTTAGTGGAGTCGTGTGGACTACTACACGGAGCTTTTGAAGAGAAGGACTCGATCTACAAAAGTTGTAGTTTCTTTCTCTTAGTGTAAATCTTGTGATATCATCATAGAAATCCTAATAGTCTAGTTTGATCCTAATTAGTGTAGCTTAGCACCCCAAATATTTTAAAGTTGCATGCATAATGCCGGTTTTGACCAAGTGGTGGTGCCAGGGTAGACTTTCAGTAAGTAGTTAGAACGTCGATCGACAGAATATTTGCCCGAAATCAAAATCCAAGACTTGCCTTGCTGTTGATTTTCAAAACTTCTCGAAAAATATTTTCAGTGACCTTAAAAATACGTGCAGGCAATTATATTAACAGGAAATTTTTTTGGGATCGTAATCCCCCTGCTAGACCGCGGCCAAACATGTCATTTGGCCGTGGTTCCGCCGCCGAGTTGGGCCTGATTCACACACAATTTTGTCTGGGGTTCTATTGTGTGGAATTGTGATTTTTGGTAAATGTGTATTCTATCCAGATTTGTTTGTGTACTGGTTTGTGCATGGGGTAGACATGGATTTGTTTATCGATAGAAATTCTAAAGGTTCTTGGCTAATTGTGATTCTGTGTATGTATATATGATGCTAAACGTCTACTAATCGCTATACGCCGATTAGTGGGGGTTGCACATATCTGTATTGTGATGGTTTGTGTATATGGAGTATTGGATCATTGTGGATGAATAGCCGGGGATGCGAGAAGAGTGTTTTCTTTTCTTTCATTCATGTAAATTTGTAATTGATGTACTATTCTTTTGTGGGGCACATCCGGGTTGAGATTGTAGCCACCGTTGTATTATTTCATTTATTGTTCGACCTTCGACTGCTTGAATAAGCTAATAACAGATCACCTAGGATAGACCCAAGGTGGGGTGCACAGACTACCGGGTTTTTGAAGTGCCGAGTGGAATACTCATTTTATTGATGGAGGTTGCTTCACTTCGGGAATTTGGTGGGTAGTTTGCTGCACCTGTAGGGGTCTAGGATGGGGTTTGGCTATTCATCACGACTGTGGAATCCGTTTTTCGTTCTAGGCTAAAACGAAACACGGAATTCCTAGTATATCCAATATATTCATCTGTGATCTGGAATGCCTATTATTGCGTGAGACGAATGGCTATATATATATATTATATAATAAACGTTGCTTATGTTTTGCACCCGCGCTAGTCCAACCCCCGCTCTGCCGTTAGTTAAGTAACCTAACGGTGCATGACGGGGCCCCGTGGCGAATGCGGATGGCATAAGCGTACGTTCTATTTTTGTTTCTTTTCTGCAATGATAGGGTTAAATGATGGGACCTCATTAATATTGATTAATGCAAGGAAAACAAACCAAAATTTAAATCGTTGGAACAATTTCAAAACCACTCAGTTTTCTTGAAAAACAAATTTTAAATGCGGAGCCTAAACCACTCTTTTTAAAAGCTATCATGGTTCCTTCGACTATATCAAATTCATTACGTTCACGGTTTTGCCAAAACCATCCGTAGCCCTCCGTCATTTCAGATGGGTATTCGGTAGTATTCAAGTTATGTATTTTGACCTTTGCCAAGGCATAGTGATTGGTAGTTGCTGGGTATTCATCTGAAGCATAGATAGATGCGTTGATTTGGGACAGTCGTACAACTATTTTGGCCTTCGTCAAGGGTTTGTACATGTGGGTTCAAATTAACATGGATAATGACGGGTGGAACTTGACTTGCGTCTTATGATATGCTGGCCTTCATCAAGGTCATAAGCGCCTAGGGCAAAAATCCACATCGGGAGTTTCTAAGGAAAATGAAACTTGCTAGTGTTGCATACCATTTGAAGTGTGATGATTTTGGTAGGATTCCTTCAAGATTGTCACACGATGATATTTGGATCCCGATCCTACTGTGTGTATCCGCTACTCTTCGGGAGATTTTTCACTGAACAATCAATGCTATAAACCAAGTAGGTGCCTAAAACGGTGTTAGAGGGTCTACGCGTCCAGGGAAAAGAGATTATGTAATTAATAAACTTCATGAAAGCGTTGGAAAACCTCCCTTGAAGTACCAACACTAGCCTAGCCGAAAGGTTAAGCAAGAATTATAAGAGTGAGATTAATCTTGACTAATTCTTCTTTATGGTTTGAAAGAGGATTCGAGAAATAGTGAGAGCCATTCTGTTTAGATAAACTAATAACCAATCTAAACTTGCAAGAGCATCATGCTGAGCGTTTCTTCTCTATCTCCTAACAGCAGCGATCAAAATGACCGGGTTTAAGTTACTGCTAGATAATAATAAATTGACTGGATCAAATTATAAAGATTGGCTAAGGAATGTCCAGATGGCCATTATCTATGACAAGCTGGGCTACCTCCTTACTACCAAAGCCCCCGCCGTCCCAGGTCCAGATTCCACTGTCGCGGATATTGAAATCCGTAAGATAAGGGAAAAAGACAGTGCGAGAACCAAGTGCTTCTTGTAAGCCTCAATAGATTATGAACACCAGAGGCGGCATAAGAAGATGGACTTAGTTTCCATCTTACTCCATACCAAGGATTTATATAGGAGCAATCTCGTATCGCAAGATATGAGACCTCGAAGATATTGTTTTAGGTGAGGTTGGCTGTTGGGTCATCTGTAGGGGACCACGTCCTTACGACGATTAGCTATATTGAAAAGCTCACGGAGTTTGGGACTATGTTGGAGAATGAGTTATATACTGACTTGATTCTACAGTCCCTCCCCTCCACCTACGCCCAGTTTATCTTGAATTTCAACATTCAAGGGAAGGAAGTTTCACTTCCAGAACTCCTCAACCTATTGAGGAGCACTAAGGACACCCTGCAGAAATCCAGAAAGACAACCGCTCTGCTTATTGGGGAATTTTCCTCTTCTAGATCCAAGGTGAAAGCCAAGGGAGAGAAGAAGAAGGTCTCCACCAAGCCGATAGGCGGTGTTAGTAAGGTAGAGGGAAAGGGCAGGGCATAAGTTTCGGGGCTAACAGTAGGGAAGGGGGAATGTTTCTATTGTCACGGGAAAGAGCATTGGCAGAAGGACTGCATGGCTTAGAAAACCAGAAACCAGAATTCGAAGCACGTTGTGGATTCGGCTTCAGGTGTGTTTATGATTGAAAACTTCCTTTCAATTAACTTTACTTCCTAGGTACTAGATACCGGATCAGGATCTCATATCTGTAATTCATTACAGGCTCTGAGAAACCGTAGAGTTATCAAGGCAGGTGATATGACTCTCAGGATTGCTAACGGAATGAGTGTGGATGCTGTATCCATAGGGGAATATCACCTAGGATTGACAAGTGGGCAGATTTTGATTTTGCAAAACTGTTTGTGTGTACTTAGTCTGGCTTGTAATATCATCTCTTTATCTTTACTTTCTAAAGAAGGTTATGATTTTACATTTGTAAGCGATGTCGTCCACATCCATCTTAATCAAACTTTGATTGGGTCAGGTACACTAGATAACGGTATATATGTATTAAATCAAGCTCATGTTTTCAATGTCCAGAACACACTCAAAAGAAAGTCTCCAGAATTAAATCAGGCTTTCTTATGGCATTGTAGACTGGGTCACATCAATGAAACACGGTTAACGAAGTTACATAAAGAGGGATATTTGGATCCGTTCGAATATCAGTCTTATGCAACCTGTCAATTATGTCTCAAAGGAAAGATGACAAAAACTCTGTTCACTGGACACGAGATAAGAGCCAGCGAGCTCTTGGGACTCATATACATCGACGTGTATGGTCCAATGTCTACACATATAAGAAGCGGTTATTCCTACTTCATTACTTTTATGGATGATTTCTCAAGGTATGGACATGTATTCTTTCTGAAATATAAATCCGAGGCCTTTGAGAAATTCCGGGAATACAAGAATGAAGTGGAAAAACAAACCGGCAAAAGTATCAAGACACTTAGATCTGATCGAGGTGGTGAATACTTAAGTGCCGAGTTCCTGGATTACTTAAAAGAGAATGGAATTCACTCTCAGCTTACTCCTCCATACACACCTCAACAAAATGGTGTATCGGAAAGGCGGAACCGAACCTTATTAGATATGGTATATTCCATGATGAGTAACGCTGAGTTACCGCAATCCTTCTGGGGTTATGCACTAGAATCGGCTGCATATCTTTGGAACAAGGTTCCTACTAAGTCAGTGCCTACCACACCATATCAGATGTGGAGTGAAAAGAAATCTTATCTTAAGTATCTGAAGATATGGGGATGTCCAGCTTTTGTAAAAAAGCAGAACGCGGACAAACTCAAGGCACGCTCAGTACCGTGTAAGTTTGTGGGATACCCAAAGAACTCCAGGGGGTATTTTTCTATTACGCGGAGGAACAAAATGTCTTTATTTCTTGGCATGCCCACTTTTTAGAAACTCAATTTCTTGAAAGAAAAATAAGTGGGAGCGCAATAGAACTGGAAGAAATTCCAGAACCACAAGCCATTACTGAAAGTATGGTGGAACCAGAAGTTTCGAAAGAACCAGACATCCCTGCGCTACTCCGCAGGACTAGTAGGTAGTATCATCCGCCCGAGAGATACTACGGTTTTCTTATAGACGGGGATAGAAAGGATTGCATCATCGACGATGATGAGCCAACTAGCTTCCAACAAGCCATTCAGAGCAGAGACTCGGTAAAATGGATGGATGCAATGCGGACCGAAATGGAGTCTATGTACACCAACAAAGTATGGACTTTGGACATTGCTCCCGAAGGGGTAAAGCCCGTAAGCTGCAAATGGATCTTCAGAAAGAAGATTGATGTAGATGGACAGGTTGAAACCTATAAGGCTAGACTTGTTGCAAAAGGTTTTCGTCAAAGACCTGGTTTGGACTATGATGAAACCTTTTTCTGTAGTTGCTATGCTCAAATCCATTCAGATCCTTCTTGCTATTGCTGCCTTCCACGATTATGAAAGTTGGAAGATGGACGTAAATACCGCTTTTCTGAATGGAAATTTGGAAGAGTGTGTTTATATGGATCAGCCGGAGGGTTTCATAGAGAGTGGGAGCAGCGGAAGAGTGTGCAAGTTGCTTAAATCCATTTATGGATTAAAGCAGGCATTCCTGAGTTGGAACATCTGTTTTGATGAGACAGTCAAAAATCCAGATGAACCATGCATCTATAGTAAAATTGTAGCGAGAACTGTGGTATTTCTCGTCTTGTACGTCGATGACATTCTCCTGATAGAAAATGACATTCCTATGCTACAATCAGTCAAAGGATTCTTGTCACAAAGGTTCTCCATGAAGGACCTGGGTGATGCTTCCTATATTCTGGGGATCCAGATCTATCGTGATAGATCTAAACGGATGTTGGGACTTTCACAGTCAAGGTACATTGACACCATACTGAAAAGATTTAGTATGGAAGATTCAAAGCGCTGTAATTTACCGGCTTGTCACGGAATCACCCTCTCAAAAGAGATGTCTCCCAAGAATGATTTTGAAAGGGATCGCATGGGTATTATACCCTACGCTTCTGCGGTAGGCTCTATAATGTATGCGATATTATGTACCAGACCAGATGTAGCATACGCACCGATCATTGTAAGCAGGCATCAGTCAATCCCAGGGGAGAAGCACTGGACAGCAGTGAAGAATATTCTCAAGTACCTGAGAAGGACCAAGGAGATGTTCTTGATGTACGGCAGAGAAGACCTCCAGGTCGAGGTTTTCGCCGACTCCAGCTTCCAGAGTGACAAGGATGACTTCAGGTCCATGTCGGGTTATGTCTTTACCCTCAATGGAGGGGCGGTCTGTTAGAAGAGCTCCAAGCAGGACACCGTTGTTGACTCGACGATGGAAGTGGTGTATATTGTTGCATGTGATGCCACGAAAGAAGCAGTCTGGATCAGGAAGTTCATGACGGAGCTTCAGGTGGCTCCATCCATTGTTGATCCAATACCAGTGTATTATGACAACAACGACGCTATAGCTTTAGGGAAGGAACCAAGGTCCCATCAGAAGTCCAGACACATCTTGAGGCGGTTCTACCTGATCAGGGAGATCATTGGTCACTAGGAGATCATGGTGCGAAGAGTAGAGGCAGAGAAAAACACTGCAGATACACTCACAAAGGCCATCCACCAGACACAGTTCGAGAGGCTAATCGAGATGATAGGTCTGCGATATGCAAATGTGCAAGTGGAGATTGTTAGTGATATGTGCCCTAGAGGCCATTATTGTATCATACTGGATTGTATATTACATATTTGAAGCTTGGGATATTCACAGTTATAATAACAGTTGCTCAAAATGGTAGTATGCTACTTGGTTTGATTCTACCTTAATATGTGCATGCATTTCTTTTAGCACATCGCTTATACATATTGGTAGAGCCCTTAAGATCTTTGCTTGACTACCAGCGTTGTGATGACAGTCACATTAGTGGGGGTTGGATAGTCTATAAGCACATCCTTATAAAGGTCCATAGTCGTAGAATTATCGAGATGGGGTATCGATACTCCAGAGTAGACTAGTGTATACGCTTCTCATCCCAGTAGAGGAGATGGTCTGTCCCACAGCTATTGGTATGTCGTACCATAGATAGTATACAGGTGCTCATTTGGTTATGAGTTTCACTGGACGGACTCGTTGGGAACTGCTAGTTGGTATTATACCTATCGTCAGGTAGCAGTTCCCGGGTGGCATGAGTACATATTAGTCCGTTGACTTGATGTCACTATTTGTCTCAAGTGTGCTCCCACTGCACTTAGATTACTACCCTACCACGGCTCAAAGGATTCGTGCAAACATGTAGTAGTTGGATGCAGTCCTGAAGCACTTGGAGGCAGTAACGGTTAGATATGATTCGTCTCTCTCGATATTGGGGGTTGATATCGCGCTGTGTTCGGAAAGCATTACACAAAGTCCCTGGCCAGGGCAAGCGAGATTTATTGGTAGGTACTCCAGTAGTTTCTCAGGGTGTATTGGGCTCTACCCCAGCATGACTTATCCCGATATGCGAGTATCTTAGACAAACAGACCGGACTATACGGAGATTGTCACAGATAGGTTCAGTAGGAGTTCGGATGAGTTTGCTCATCGGCCTTTTTATTGACAGATACCTGGGTAGCCGTTACGTGTAGCTAATACCGCTGACAGACTTGTGGTTAAACCCACTGTCAGCGTACTATCGAGTCTTTAGAGTCCCACATAGAGGGTTTCCCTGCTTCGGGCAAAACGATGTAGAGGCCGTATGTTTTTACGGCAGGGTTCCGATCACATACGTGTACTAGCTACACGGATGTTGTTCGGACGGATAATACTAGTGGGCTTTGGTTTAAGCCGGATCCTAGTATTATATTATTGGATTATTATTATCTCATTGTATTCGTATTTTTCGGAATACGAATACGGGTATGTATATACGGTGAGGGCATTCTTGTAATTTCACAAGAGATGCTTCTAGAAGGGGACACCTCATTATTTGGTTTATCTATTTTTGAGAAATAGATTAATGAGGTGGAAATTGGAGACATACATGGCATAGGGTGACGTATGGCTCTTTGTATTTGTTTATTAGTTTGGACTCACTATTTAAGCATGGTTGATATTTTCAATTGGAAAATATTGCATGCTTGAATGAGTGAAGTGAGAGAGCCATTCTTCACTTGCCATAACACTTGCTCATTTGCTCATTCTCTTTCTCTCTCCATTTTCTCTTCCTTCCTCAAAGACCCTAACCCATACATGAGTTGTGAACCCTAGGGTGTCATGAGCTAAATACTCCATTAGATACTCTACATCTTCTAGGCTACTTAGCTTAGCAAACTAGGTACCCTAGTTACCTCGGTTTAGAGGTTGGAGCTTGATGTATAGACTCTCGGGTGGATCATCTTCGACACGAGGAGGCCGACGTTTTAAGCGCGATCCGATCTTTGAGGAGCTAAAGAAGAGGAGGAGAAGACCAAGACCCGAAGGACTTGTTAACAAGGAGGTATAAAATCCTAACCGAGTAGTTAGAACCTCATAGTAGTTTTAGCCAGTTAAGGTTTCTATTAAGATCCTGGAGTTTAGTCGGTGTTGCGAAACTTTGAAAAATCATTTTTTGTAAATTCCGCCTCCCCGCAAACTCGCGGGGTGCGCGACATTGACTTATAGATACTAGAGCAAATGTGCACATTTGTGCTGATAAATCGCTATTTGTGTCTTACTAACCTGCAGTTGAGAAATTAGTGCTGATGGGGAACTCTTCTGCTGCTAAGGTGTTAGGATATGGACGCATAGACTTGAAGTTTTCTTGAGGGTGAGTTCTGTCTTTATATAGAGTATATCATGTTCCTACCGTTCGTCACAATATTCTTAGTGGATCTTGTCTTGTTAAAGAGAGATATGATTTACTTTTAAATGTAATAAAGTAGTTATTTTAAATTCTAGTTCTTTTGTTAGCAAAGTTTATATGTCTGATGGTTTATTTAAGCTTATGGTAGACCATGTATCTTTTTCTGAAGTTAATGAAATATTTGATTATCCTGTTGGTTATTCAACTGAATCATCTGATATTTGGCATAGTCGTTTAGGGCATGTTAACTTTGATTATAAAAAGAATGATGAATTTTAACCTGATTCCTAAACACGATGTAACGACTCTGAAATCCCTGTACAAAATTATTTGTTTAAATGTATAGAAAAGGATATTTCAGCATGTGTAGGAGTTATAAGTTATTTTTGTTCAATAAAATCAAGAAGCAACTTATAGCTCACTGGTAAAGTCTCTACACTGTTGTGACATACCCTGTGTGTTCGAATCCCATCAGTCCTAATTTTTTTAAAAGATTTTTCTTTTTAATGTTTTGGAAGTCCAAGAGTTGCACATGCAATACACGGAGAAACAAAAAGTTTCAGAAAAATAAAACAAGCGTAAAGAGGAGTAAACACCAATCTAACACGTGGCACGAATCTCAAGGCACGCCATCAAAATCCGACCGCCCATTTCTCCCTCCTAGCTGCCACCGACGGTCCGATTTGCCCCGTTTGCCTCCGAGCTTTGCACACACGCCTCTTCAGCTCCCTTCTACTCCCCTGCACTGTTTGATTTCCCTGCAATTAAACAGTGACTATTCAATTCACCATTTAACATCAAATTTAATTCTTTTAATCCAAATTTTTATTCCCAAACCCTAAATTCTTTACTATAAATAGCACCCCATCCTCTAGTTCTCCCCCATTCTGAAATTTCTATCAAAAATTCTCTCAAACTCTCTAAATACCGAGTGGAGTTAAGCACCCAAGAGGAGTAGCAAGCCAAGCTCGACGACCGGAGTATCTCCGACGAGACCATGACCCCAAAGGCTTCCCTTCTACCTTATTAATAAGCTAAACTTATAAGTTTCCCTTCTCTCTCCATTTCTTTCATCTCAAATCGTCTTCTAAAAACACATCGACAAAGTGGAGTTAGCTCCGATATATTGTTATTTTTAACAATTGTACTCCACTTTATAAGCAAAATAGGTCAAACTAACATCCTCACACCACTCGTAACCTTATTCACAACCATTTAGCTTTTAGTTTAATAAAATTTTCCATGTGAAATAATCATAAAATGAAGTTTTCATAAAAATACCATGAACTTTAATATAACCGTATTTTCGATAACTAGAGTATATACCTTTAGATCATTCACGGGATAACGACCTACTCCACACGCATACTATGGTTTCATAGCACGATGTTCTAAACATAAGGTTTATTTAAAGAATAGATTTTACATTAAAATACTATATTTTTCCAAAACGGGTTTCTTTTAATCGATATTTTAAATTCTTGGCAATTGTGCCTCTATAACCCTTGTTAAGGGACCCGCTAATGGATGGTGTGGATTATCACACTTCCTTGGGACAGTGGAGTGAGATGCTGAACTCCTCATGTTGTATTCGGTCTAGAAAGGAAATAAAAATACGATTTTTAAGAAATACGACTTTTCTAAATAAAAATTAAATTTTGGGAAATTATATAAAACCATGAATCCATATTTTTAATAAAACAAATTATGAAATTATATTTTTAAAATAAAAGATTAGAATTTTTAATAAAATACCAATAAGTTTCCAAAAGCAGTAGTTTTCATAAAAGTACCATAAACTTTTAAAAAACTAGGTTTTTATCCCTAAAACACCACAACAATTAAAATACATGTTCATGAAAACCTTAAATATTATAAATCACTTTCGAGCTTTATTTCTAAACAACATTAAAGTATTTTTCATAAAACCCCCTCGAGATATGCAAACAATATTTAAGGACTCTAAATTAATATAGGTTTAAGCGGTATCATTTCTCTTAAGCCCCAGGGAGCCAGAGAAACTGAGTACTTTCCTATTCAGATTAGACAACTTAACAGAGTTATCAATGGCAATTGTCTTGAAAAAAACACAAATCCTGCCATTCATATGCAGCAGTTGCCGATTTCTCCCGAACATAAGATCTTAACAGTTAAATCAATTCATATGAAAAAGACCTGAACTCGAATCCAAACTCGAATCTAAACTTGAACTCGAATTCGAACACAAACTCGAACTCTAACCCAACTCGAATCTAAACTTGAATATGAACTCGAATCCAGTCTTCTTGAACTAACTTGACTCGAACCAAGATTGCAATTGACACGACTCGCATTTTACTCGACCCGCTCGACTTCATTCTACACTTTTTGCAATTTATGGTTTCGATCAAGGAATGTTATAACCAACCAATCAATTTAATTAAGTATACTATACATTTATAAGCTATTTATACTCGGGGTGTTTGGGATAGTTTTTTGTGTGAATCCAACGGAGCTTTAGGAGTCCCGTGTTAACCCTTTTTTTATTTTACTCAAATATCAGTCGGGGCAACTCATCCACAGCCTAGAGCCCTGATACTAACACATGAAATGGGCCCGTCTTTCCTTGCTCCTGGGGCCCCACGCTTGAACTCGTGAATACTTGTACGGCTGCGTTGACATTCACACTTGAAATTTAATGTTAACATAGTGACCATATAGAGACCTATAGTACATATTTACTCATGATTATATACTTTTACTCGTCATATATATTCTTAACTAGTTATTCTTTTGCTCTTATTTTATCCTTGAGACTTACCGAGCGCTAGTTCGCCGATGAGCATTCCACCCACCATTTTTTTCTTGAAATGTTCGTCAGATACGGTCGAGACGGAGGAAGTGGAGGCCACAGAGGAAGACTACAACCGGATTGCTCCTTAGGATTAGCTTAGCTTCACTTTTTATTCAGTTTATGTATACCACATGTTTAGTAATTTTCCTTTATTGTATTTACTTTTCAGTTGAAACTCATGTACTTGTAAATATTGGAAGTTGAATGTAAATAAAGATATTTGTTGAAAAATTTTACAGTCTTCATTTATTCTTGCATTGTATATTCTTGTTTCAATACGCTTAATATATTTATTTAGGGAATGACCTTCTCTGGATAAATATTCTGCGGGCTTGCCACGTCACCATTTTCGTCTACTGGGAAGCGGGGCGTGACACACGATATTGATCGAAGTAAAAAATGTCTAGTGTGTTCCACAACTAAACAACCAAGGAAGCCTTTTCATTTAGTTGATAGGATTTCAGACTTTCTTGATTTAGTTCACACTGATATTTTTGAGTTCAATGATGTTTTAACTAAAGACTTAAAAAATGCTTGTCACTTTTATTGACGACTCTAGTAAATACTGTTATGTTTTCTTGCTTAAAATCAAAGATGAGGTTCTAGAAAAATTTATAATTTTTAAGAATGAAGCCGAAACTCAAACCGGTAAGAAACTTAAATAGTTAAGATTTGATAGAGGAAGAGAATGCATCTCTAATCAGTTTACTCAATTATGTCAATCTTTTGGTATAGTGCATGAGGAAACTGCTTCAATTCTCCACAATCTAACGGTGTTGCAGAACGAAAAAATAGAATATTGAAAAATATGATTAATAGTCTACTTGAAAATTCTGAACTTCCTAAATATATGTAGGGAGAGGTTTTGAATACGGCTTACCATATTCTGAATAGAGTCCTTCAGAAGTATAAAAAAAGTAGTATGTTTGAATTTTGGAATGGTCGAAAGCCTAGCTTGAAATACCTTAAAGTGTGGGGGGTGTTTTGCAAAAGTACTAGTCCCAGAACACAAAAGGAAAAAACTTGGTCCTAAGACTGTAGATGCTATCTTTTTGGGATATATGGAAAACACCTATGCATTGAGATTTTCAGTAATTAAGCTTAAAATCTCTAGCATAGATGTTAACACCATATTTGTGTTTCGTGATGCAACTTTCTTTGAGGATGTTTTCCCTATGAAAATTGGTATATCTCAAAATACTACTAATGAAGATTCCAACACTATCTCGACTTCCATTTTTGATCATATGGAAAGGATGACAAATATGGGGGCAGAAAGTTCCAACTCTGGATCTTATAGATCTAAAGAGTTGGATGAACCTAGAAGAAGCAAAAAAGCCAGAACTTTCAAGAACTTTGGAAACAATTTTGTCGTGTATAATGTCGAGAAAGATCCTGCTACCTATAGTGCTACTATGGCCTCAAAAGAGACTAAGCACTGGAAAAATGCTATAAAGAGTGAGATGGATTTCATTGTTTCTAACAGAACTTAGAAATTAGTAGATTTTCCTCCTGGGTGTACTACCATTGGGTATAGATGGATCGTCAAAAGGAAGCTGAAACTAGATGGAACCGTCGATAAGTTTAAGGCCAGACTTGTTGCCAAGGGGTTTAAACAAATAGAAGACATTGACGTTTTTGATATTTATTCTCCGGTTGCCCGCATAATTACAATCAGAGTGCTTATAGCATTGGCCTCCATATATAATTTCACTATCCATCAAATGGATGAGAAAACCGCTTTTCTTCATGGTACTCTTGAAGAAGAGATTTATATGAATTGGATTGAACGATTTGTAACTGTTGGTAATGAAAGAAAAGTATGCAAACTTGTGATGTCTCTTTATGAACTTAAACAAGCCCCTAAACTATGGCATGAGAAGTTTGATACCACTATCACTTTATTTGACTTCACTATGGTTGAGTCTGATAAGTGTGTTTACTGTAAGACCAGAGGTGATTCATATATAATCTTATGCATTTATATTGATGATATCTTATTGTTTGGATCTAACATAAGGATAATCAATGAAACTAAGTCGTTCTTGAGTAGTAATTTTGTGATGAAGGATATGGGTGTTATTGACGCCATTCTTGGTCTGAAGCTGTTGAGGACAGCTGAAGGCATAGCCATTTCTCAGTCTCATTGCGTTGAGAAGATTATAAAGAAATTTGGCTATAAGAATGGTAGAACCGTTAAAACCCCTTACAATCCTTCAGCAACTTTCTACAAGAACATTAGTAGTGTCTCTGTATCTCAATTGAGATATTCTTAGATCATTGGAAGTTTAATGTATCTTGCAAACTGCATGAGACCGGACATTTCGTTCTTAGTGACAAAGTTAAGTAGATATACTAGCTGTCCAAATAAGACTCATTAGGAGGTCTTGGATAGAGTACTTTAGTACTTGAAGGGAACCATTTTCCTTGGGCTACATTATGGGAGATTCCCCGCTGTATTTGAAGGGTACAGTGATGGTAGCTGGATAGTTAGTGGCTCTAGTAGCTTTGGCTGTAATGGATGTACAGGGTATGTTTTTACCTTGGATGGCGGCGCAGTCGCCTGGAGGTCTGCTAAACAGACTATTTTTTCTCGATCCATTTTGAGGCTGAGTTGTGTGCTTTAGACTCTACTGGATTAGAAGCTGAATGTTTTAAGGGATTTATGTCCAAGTTGCCTATGATCAGCAAGCATATTCCTGCTATTTCTGTACATTGTGACAATATGGCCACAACTGAAAGAATTAAGAGTTCAAAAAAAATCACAAAACTAGGGGTCATATCCAAGTAAGAAAGACTGTGAAACAATTTGTGAAAGAAGGGGTGATAGTTGTGGACTTTGTTAGGTCCAAAGACAGCACAGCAGATCCCTTTACTAAAGGACTTGAGTTGTCACTAGTCCTGAAATCTAGGTTGGAGATGGGTCTGAGAACCTTCTCTAATTCATCGACAGTAGCAACCCAACCTATCTGAGTGGAGATCCCATGAAATAAGTTCAATGTGGTAATAACAAGCTATTGGGTGAATCGAATACCTAAAATAGATTGATACTATTGTATCTGAGTCTATCCCCTGATAAATATGGAGGATGTTGAATACTGCTTGTACAGTGAGAGTATTTGACTCTGAATGTGATCAAGTTTTTATGACAATACGTGAGTAGTACATCTCTGGAGATGCTCAACTATATGAATGCTATTGTGTGACCGCAATTAGAGAAAATGGGTTATTCCTCGAATACATTCATGAATCAGGATAAGAATGCATGATCATAATGCATTAATACCTAAAGATTGCTACTATAGCATGTAGCATGCTGTTACCAATGAACACCACCACACTAAAGGGTCAAGTTCAAGACTCAGTTTCACTTCATCCCTGTGCTGGTAAAATTGGATAACTAAGGTGATGGTTCAAATCAGAAGGTGCCTTCACTGAAAATATGTTATAAATTGCTTCTGAACTTTCATCTATAAAATTATGGGGTATGGTTGGAATAAATTAGAATTAATGAGAATAATAAATTAAAGGGGGATTTAATTGCAAAATGTTTTATGGATAGATACCATATTTGTGGTTAGATTCCATAAATGAAAATAGTTGTCATAATTGAACTTTGGATAGATATCTTGTATATGGTTGGTTTCCATAGTTGACAATATTGACTTAATTAATTAAATTCAGTTAGTGGAAACTAAAAAGCCTGACTGTTTAATGCAATTAATGGAGGGCTATTAAGTGCATGTTAAATGCATTTAGTGGATGCTGAAAAGTCTGGCTGTTTAATGCAATTAATGGAGGGCTATTAAGTGCATGTTAAATGCATTTAGTGGAAGCTAAAAAGCTGTTAGTTATATGTATGCCCTAGAGGCCATTACTGTACATTGGATGTATATTATAGTGGATGCTGGGACATATATAGGTAGGACTTTCTTGCTCGACATGATAGTACGCTATCTGGTTGCTCTTTATCTTAACATGTATACTTTCTGTCTCTCTGATTACATGTTGATAAAGCCCTTAGGATGTGTACTCGACTTCCAGGACTATGATGAAGATCATACTAGTGGGGCCTGGATAGTCAATGAGTACATCCTTCATTATTCCTAGTCGTGGGAATATCGAGACGGGGCATCGATATTCCAGAGTAGACTAGCGTATATCTTCTCGACCTATGTGATGGGCGATGGATGATCCCATATCCATTGGTGTTTGACATCGGAGATGGTATGCGGGTGCTCAGTGGAGACTGGGTACACTGAACGGACTCGCCGAGAACTCCCAGATGGTATTATACCTCACGTCAGATGGCAGTTCTCTAGTGACACTGGTACAGCTTAGTCTGTTGACCCGAGATCGTCATAGAGTCTTGTGTGTCTCCCACTGTGCTTTGATTTCCACCCTACCACGGCTCTACTGAGTCGTGCAAACAGGTGGTTTTTGGGTACAGTCCCGATTCACATGGAGGCAATGGGCGATAAGAGGGGATTCGTCTCTCCCGGTATTGGGGGTTGATGTTGCGCTATGCTCGACTGGCCATAACAGGAAATCCCTGGCCAGGGTTGCAGTGATATACTGGTAAGAGTTATCAGTAGTTTCACGAATGTTATGGATCTCAAGTCGGCATGACTTATCGAGCTACTGAGGTCTGACGTTTACCACCCCTAGGCGAGATATGCGACATATCAGACGAACAGACCGGACTGTACGATAAGTGTTACTGGTTGGATTCACAGGAGTGTGAGCGGGCTTGCTCGTCGATCTTCTGATCGCTCAATACCCGGGTGGCCGTTACGTTTAGCAGACCGCTTGCGGCTTGTGGGTGTTTGATATGATCATCATCTGCTGCCGGCGTATTGACGAGTCTTTAGAGTCCTACACAGAGGTTTCCTAGCTCAAGCGAAACGAAATAGGAGCGCATATGAGATATGTGCGGGACCGAGAATAATACCAGTATATGATACTGTATTTGATTCTCGCGATTTGTAACATTGATCGGTTATATGCGATATAGCCGGGTTATCGGATCAAGTGTTGATTCGATAAGTTGTTACTATTGATATTAGTCGGTTATATGTGATATGACCGGATCGTTAAATCAAGTGTTGATTTAATGATTTAATGCATAATTATATATTTGATATATTACTTTGCATTAACTAGTATAGGTTCACTTAAATTGGATTTACTCACTTGTATTGCACATTGTATATGTGATATATTTTTTGGTGCACATGATTGTATCATGTTTGATGATACATTCTAGCTTGGTTTTGTGTAAAGTATTAAACCATGGTTAGTTAGTGGTTAGGGTATCATTTCTTTTACTTATTCATTTATCTATTTATTTATTTCATTTAGAAAAGAAAAAGAGAAAAGAATGGTTGCTATTTTTGTTTTTATTTGAAGCTTCTTGAAGCTTTGAACAAGTCCACCATTCTTGTCTCTTCTCTAACCCTAACCACTCATCTAACCTTAGTTAAATCTATACACTAAACCATGGTTGAAGTCATGATAAGTATTGATTTATTTATCAAATTAAAAATAACTTATCATATATTCATCTTCATCTTCTTCTTCTTCTTCTTCAAGAAGAAGCATGCCTCCATCAATGGCAACTAGCCAAAACAAGTGAGAAATCCAATTCTAAAGTGAACCCACCTCCTATTTCTTCATCCTCTACCTCTTGCCAAGTAGTATATGGTGTTTCCTTCACAAGTTTTCTTGACTTGGTGAAGTTGGAGCTTGATCTAGCGATGCCTCGACGTAGATCATCTTCGGCATCGTCGTCGATGACCTAGCCCGCTTTTTCTCTGATGAAGCCGACGCTAGAGCCCAAGATCCGATTTGTACAGCGAGGAGACTTCATCACGGAGCCATGGAAGTGGAGAACCGGATCTACAAAGGTTGTAGCCACTTTCCTTTAGCATTTAATTCGTTTACATGCTTGCATCGCCTCATTATCTAGCTAACGATCCGTATTAGGGTTTGTAGGCACTTGTAAAATTTTAATTGGCCATGTTTGATGCCTTGTGAGACTCCATTAGAGTGCCTAGGAACCCTACAGTGGTATCAGAGCCTAGCTAGAGCCTTAGGCGATGCGTAGACGGAGTTAGAAGTCCGATCGACCCGAAACCCCGACTTTAAAATGCTCTCTGGATAATTTTGTAAAATGTGGATTTTTGTAAATTAAAAATATGCAGAAAAATCAGCAGGGGATTGTAATATTACTGTAAAATTCGATGGCCTGATTCCTTAAAGTCACCGCGGATCCGCGGCATGAGCATGCTCATGCGGCGGTTCCGCGGCAATTTTGTCCTTTTGTGCATCTAATTTTGCACAGTAATTCTTAGTTTTCTCTGCTGGTTTTCTTGGGAATTTTTAATATTTTTTTTCCAGAGTTGTATTTTCTGGGTTATATTGGGGATTCGGAGATTCGATCGGACTGTCTAATTTTGTCTATGTGGCTTTCCGGATAAATTCTAGAATATGTTAAAAAGTTCGACCGGATATAAATACCCAAGTTTTCCATTGTTGGGAAATTTCCAAGTGTTGGATTTTTCCGTAGTTTAACGACGTTCTAAGTAGTGCAAGTAACGCGATGGAGCCCAAGATCCGATTTGTACAGCGAGGAGACTTCATCGCGGAGCCATGGAAGTGGAGAACCGGATCTACAAAGGTTGTAGCCACTTTCCTTTAGTATTTAATTCGTTTACATGCTTGCATCGCCTCATTATCTAGTTAACGATCCGTATTAGGGTTTGTAGGCACTTGTAAAATTTTAATTGGCCATGTTTGATGCCTTGTGAGACTCCATTAGAGTGCCTAGGAACCCTACAGTGGTATCAGAGCCTAGCTAGAGCCTTAGGCGATGCGTAGACGGAGTTAGAAGTCCGATCGACCCGAAACCCCGACTTTAAAATGCTCTCTGGATAATTTTGTAAAATGTGGATTTTTGTAAATTAAAAATATGCAGAAAAATCAGCAGGGGATTGTAATATTTACTGTAAAATTCGATGGCCTGATTCCTTAAAGTCACCGCGGATCCGCGGCATGAGCATGCTCATGCGGCGGTTCCGCGGCAATTTTGTCCTTTTGTGCATCTAATTTTGCACAGTAATTCTTAGTTTTCTCTGCTGGTTTTCCTGGGAATTTTTAATATTTTTTTTCCAGAGTTGTATTTTCTGGGTTGTATTGGGGATTCGGAGATTCGATCGGACTGTCTAATTTTGTCTATGTGGCTTTCCGGATAAATTCTAGAATATGTTAAAAAGTTCGACCGGATATAAATACCCAAGTTTTCCATTGTTGGGAAATTTCCAAGTGTTGGATTTTTCCGTAGTTTAACGACGTTCTAAGTAGTGCAAGTAACGCGATGGAGCCCAAGATCCGATTTGTACAGCGAGGAGACTTCATCGCGGAGCCATGGAAGTGGAGAACCGGATCTACAAAGGTTGTAGCCACTTTCCTTTAGCATTTAATTCGTTTACATGCTTGCATCGCCTCATTATCTAGTTAACGATCCGTATTAGGGTTTGTAGGCACTTGTAAAATTTTAATTGGCCATGTTTGATGCCTTGTGAGACTCCATTAGAGTGCCTAGGAACCCTACAGTGGTATCAGAGCCTAGCTAGAGCCTTAGGCGATGCGTAGACGGAGTTAGAAGTCCGATCGACCCGAAACCCCGACTTTAAAATGCTCTCTGGATAATTTTGTAAAATGTAGATTTTTGTAAATTAAAAATATGCAGAAAAATCAGCAGGGGATTGTAATATTTACTGTAAAATTCGATGGCCTGATTCCTTAAAGTCACCGCGGATCCGCGGCATGAGCATGCTCATGCGGCGGTTTCGCGGCAATTTTGTCCTTTTGTGCATCTAATTTTGCACAGTAATTCTTAGTTTTCTCTGCTGGTTTTCCTGGGAATTTTTAATATTTTTTTTCCAGAGTTGTATTTTCTGGGTTGTATTGGGGATTCGGAGATTCGATCGGACTGTCTAATTTTGTCTATGTGGCTTTCCGGATAAATTCTAGAATATGTTAAAAAGTTCGACCGGATATAAATACCCAAGTTTTCCATTGTTGGGAAATTTCCAAGTGTTGGATTTTTCCGTAGTTTAACGACGTTCTAAGTAGTGCAAGTAACGCGATGGACCCTCTAGAACACAACAAACCTTAACTCAATTATGTGACTGTCTTGAACTGCCCTTTGAACCTTCGGGTTTGGGGCAGTACGGCGTGCCACATGTGAGGCGTTGGCTTGACCCTTCTACGGCTGGACCGTTGGTACTGAGGCACGAACTGAATGTTGTTAGACTTATTTCATGTGTTGAGCTGTTTCGGGAAAACTTGGGTGTTCGAATGTTCGATCGGAAAGTTTAACATTTTCTATTTATCCGGAATGTGATACAATACTTGGAATTCACAAATTGTTATGAGATGACTGGATGAGTGTTATAAACATAGCACTTTAGTCTCACTTGATCGGTTGCCACGGAATTTTGATGTGATCAAAAGTCCGTCGCAATCACGTAGTGTACGCGGATACTCGCCGGGTAAACTTAATAGACAGCCTCACTCCATAGCCCCGACCAAGTGACTGTAGGAGAACCCCGTCGCCGAAAGCATCCGTTCGGGTGCTCGCGGTAGCGGTGTTCCGCCTTGGTGCACTTCGTCGACGGTATCGGGGGTGCGACAGTCTACTAAAGTTTGCGACGAGCATTCGATCATAATGTCGGGAATCTTGTTGAATTGCCCGACTTGATATTGAAAAGTGTTTTCGATAATGAGACTAAAATGCGGGGTTTATAATTGTTAGGCATGCGATGTCTATAGAATTCATTTGATCAGGCATGCGATGTCTGAGGTGGTTGCGGATTCCAACTGTTGTAGTTTTACACTTTCTTTTCCGTGACCGTAAGTGTAATATGTGATGTCGCCGGTTTCGTTGCTATATGTCAACGACAATTGGGATGCGCATATTTACTTACGTTGATGACATGTGATGTTATGTGTTACTGGATATGTTATATTGGATCGTCGTGTTTGAATAGCCGGGGGGTTTTTATGTGAGATGAGTGCTTTTCATTTTCATTCATGTAAAAACTTGTATGTAATATTATTTTATTGGGGCACTTCCAGGTTGCGGAAGTTGTCACCGTTGATGTATATTATTTACTTTTCTGCACTAGGATAGACCCAAGGAGGGGAGCACAAGTAACCGGGTTCTAGGGTCCAGTGGGAGACCATCTCGAGGAGTCGAGTCCGGGTCTCCTAACCCTAGAATTGGTAGGGTTGCTTTCCGCTCTCATAGGGGTCTAGGGATGTGGGATTGGCTATTCATCACGACCGTGGAATCCGTGTTTTATACTGGCTCGTATTGAAAACACGGACGTCCTAGTATGTCCAATATTTCATATGATATTTTCTGCTGCGTTATCTGTGATGTGATCATGTGATGTTCTGTGACAGATATTATATGTAGTATATATGATATATTATATAAACGTTGCTTATGTTTTACACCCGCGCTAGCCCTGCCCCGCTCTGCCGTTAGTTACCTAACCTAACGGTGCAGACGGGACATCGAGGCGAATGCGGATGGCATAAGCGTACGTTATATTTATCTGTGATGTTTAGGTGGACTTAATTGATAGGATATTCATTAATGAGATTAGTGAAAGAAAATAAACCTAATTGATGTTGTGGAATCAAATTTCAAAATAAAAACAGGTAGCAACAGTTCTTGCTTTGCATCGCGGTGTTCATTATAGAACATCCTGCACCTTATTCGATGAGGAAAGGACCGAGATCCCTTCACCGGGAGTGACTCCTTTAGCAGTAACTGGCAGATGCTACACACTCGGTTTGTCCTTTGATTGCTTCTATAGTTTCTGCTTTGGACAGTGATATATATGATATATCCCGCACCTCATTCGATGAGGAAAGGGCCGACGATCCCTTCACCGGGAGTGACCCCTTTAGCAAAACTAGAAAAGCCTCAAAAACATTCCATTTAAGAAAACCATTTGATTCCGCAACGAGATCAAGTTCAAAGCGTTAAAGGTTTTCATAAAAACCATTCGCAACCCTCCGTCATTTTAGGAAGTAGAGTACTTAGTATTCGTGCTGTGTTTGTTGACCATAGTCAAGGCACAGTGTACGGTAGCTAAGTGATGTCTTCCTACACCGCATATGATGCGATTAGTTAGGACAGTCGCGTGACTTTGTTGACCTTAGTTAAGGGTCATGTGGGTGGGTCTAATTAATCACGAAATGACGGGTAGAACTTGACTAGCACTTATGATTTGTTGACCATAGTTAAGGTCATAGGTGTTAGGGGTAAAAATCTTTATCGGGAGTTTCAAGTGTTGAAATTTGCAATGAGATTGCATACCTTCTATATGATAGTTGGATCCCGATACCCACTGCGAGTAATTGTTACTCCTGGGAGAGTTTTGCACTTTGCAATTAGCCGATCAAGTAGGTGTCTAGAAAGGTGTCAACGGGGTTACGCCTCTGGGAAAACGAGGTTTACTGTAATTAGGTCTGTGCGAAAGCACGGGAAATCTCCCTTAAAGTACCGACACTGGCCTGGCTGAAAGATTGGCAAACTTGTAGAGTGTAATTAATCCCGGCTAGTCTTTCCTTTTAGGGTTTGAAGGAAGATTTGATAAAAACAGCGGGAGCCATCCTGATTAGATAAAATACATAACCAATCTAATCTTGCAAGAGCGCACGCAGAGTGTTTTCTTCTCTCTCTCTCCTGGTAGCGACCATATCACGCCTTAATCAAGATAATAATACGGATGTATTGACCGAACCCGCTTGTTATACTGAGCTGGAGAACGTTGGTCCCCGCTCCAACTTATAATTGTTATAAGACAAAGCAGGAAATAGGGGAATACCAGAATTCCTATGCCGCCCAAACGAAGAAAGTGCATATGATGCATCTCCTTCGGGTGTGTTCATTATACAGAACTGTTTCTCAGTATCCTCTGCATCCTGGGTATCTGATACCGGACCAGGATCCCAGATATGTAATCTGTTACATAGGGCTACAAAAAGGTAGAAAAACTGAGAACGGGTGATAAGTTTCATGAGGCAGAAAACGGGGCAAGTGTTGCAGCCAAGTCTGTTGGTCACTGTCACCCTGTATTACCAATACATTGATTCTGAACAAATGCTATTAGATACCGAACCTGATATACAAAATCATATCAGTCTCTTTATTAGTAAAGAAATGATAAAATTTTGTATTGATGGATAATGTTTTGTACATTTCCTATATCAAAAGTTGATCGGTTCAGGCACGTTATCTAAAAGCATTGACGTTCTAAATCAAACTACAGTTGCTAGTATGCAGAACACACACAAGAGGAAGAGTTCAGAAATGAACGAATCATTCTTGAGGCATTGTAGACTAGGTCATATCATTGCGACCCGACTGGCTGAAGTTACATTTTAGATGCATATTTAAATCAGTTTGAATTTACATCTTGTGAAACTTGCCAGTCATGTCACAAAGATAAAATGACCATAGCTCTGTTTGTTGGAAACAGAGAAAGAGTTAGTTAACTCTTGAGACTGATACATTATGATGTATGTAAGGTCTCCTGTCTAAACATGCCAGGACTGGTTCTTTATACTTCATTACGTTCTCTGATGATCTCTCAAGATTCTGACATATGATCCTGTTGAAACACAAGTCCGAACCTTTTGAGATATTCACAGAATATAAGTTAGAAGTAGAGAACCAACAACCGGGTATAAGTATTATGTCCTTTGATGAGATCAAGGAGGAGAATACTTATGCATGGAATTCTTGGATTATTCTAAAGGAGAATGAGATTCTCTCTCAGCATTACTTCTCCGAATAACCATAGCACATTGGTGTATCGGGGCGGAGCAATCACACCCTATATGATAAGGTGTGCTCTATGACGAGTACTACTGAGTTACCTATTTCCTTTTTGGGAGTTATGCGCTTGAGAAGCTGCATACCTATTGAATTAGGTTCGAATCAAATCAGTGCCTACCACTCCATATAAGATATGGTGTGGGAAGATCCTATCTCTTAAGTGAGTTAAGATTTGGGATTGTCCGGCCTATGTCAAAAGCAAAATCCGGACAAGATCGAGGCAAGGTCAGTTCTGTAGAACTGGAAAGGTTCCAGCTATTCGAAACTACAGCTGAAGATTTGACAGAACCAAAGGATTCTATAGTCCTCGACGAACCTCAGCCTCTCCACCGATCTGGTAGGGTTCCTCGCCTGCCTGAGAGATACCTCGGTTTCTCGATGACAGTGGGAGCGAGGATTGCATCATGAGATGATGACCCAACCAGTTTCGAGCAGGCCATCGAGAGTAGGGACTCTGTAAGAATGGCTGGATGCTTAGCCATCTGAGATAGATCCATATACACCAACAAAGTATGAACTTTGGTTGCTATATCTGAAGGGTTAAATCCCCATCGGGAGCAAGTATATCTTGAGAAGATTACTTGGTGTAGATGGAAAAGTTGAGACTTTCAAAGCTAGACTTGTTAAAGGTTTTCGTCATCAACCAGGCACGGATAATGATGAAACCTTTTCCAGGGACTATGTTTAAGTCCATCCAGATCCTACTTGCCACGGCTACATACCATGACTACGATATCTGGTGGTTGGGTGCCATGACTACTTTTCTAAATATTGATTTAGAAAAGAGAGTCTATAAGAACACACCCAGAGGGCTTCGTAAACAGTGGGAGCAGCGGAAACGTGTGCAAGTTGCTTTACAGGATAAAGCAGGCATCGCGGAGTTGGAACATCTGTTTTGATGTGGTAGTCAAAGTATTAGACTTCATCAAAATAGTAGATGAACCTTGTATATACAAAACGGTAGTAGAGAGTAAGGTGGTCATCCTCGTATTGTACGTGGACAACATACTCTTGATAGGAAAGGAATTTCCTATACTACGATCGGTCGATCTCCTCTTATCACATAGATTCTCCATAAAGGATCAAAGTGATACCTCCTAAATCCTGGGATTTGGATCTATGAGATAGATCTAAATAGATTTTAGGATTCTCACTAACTATAGTGAGATAGTATCAGTCGATCCTGGGGAGAATCGCTGGAAGTGTTCCAGGGTGATAAAGACGACTGAATATCAGTCACAGGCATTGTCTTTACCCTCAGTAAAGGGACGGTATGTTGGAAGAGTTCCAAGCTAGATACCGTGACAAACTAGACGATAAAGGCTGGTAACATCGCTATTAAAAATACTACCAAAGAGGCAGTTTGGGTGTATATTGGTTCATAGGATGAACTAGGTTCCTACCATTGTGTGACAATGGAACTGTGGCTTTGGCCTTGGAACCCTGGTCCCATTAGTGACCCAGACATATTCTGAGGCAGCATCACCTGATCATGGAGATAGTTGATCTCCAGGGTGATCGAGGTAAGGAGAGTAGACTCAGAGGACAACACGGCGGATCCACTCACGAAGGCCTTTTCCCAAAGAGAGACTTTTAGGGGATGGTTGAGTATCAGATACTACAACTACTGCTACAGATGACCCTAGTGCAAGTGGGAGATTGTTAGTTATATGTATGCCCTAGAGGCCATTACTGTACATTGGATGTATATTGTAGTGGATGCTGGGACATATATAGGTAGGACTTTCTTGCTCGACATGATAGTACGCTATCTGGTTGCTCTTTATCTTAACATGTATACTTTCTGTCTCTCTGATTACATGTTGATAAAGCCCTTAGGATGTGTACTCGACTTCCAGGACTATGATGAAGATCATACTAGTGGGGCCTGGGTAGTCAATGAGTACATCCTTCATTGTTCCTAGTCGTGGGAATATCGAGACGGGGCATCGATATTCCAGAGTAGACTAGCGTATATCTTCTCGACCCATGTGATGGGCGATGGATGATCCCATATCCATTGGTGTTTGACATCGGAGATGGTATGCGGGTGCTCAGTGGAGACTGGGTACACTGAACGGACTCGCCGAGAACTCCCAGATGGTATTATACCTCACGTCAGATGGCAGTTCTCTGGTGACACTGGTACAGCTTAGTCTGTTGACCCGAGATCGTCATAGAGTCTTGTGTGTCTCCCACTGTGCTTTGATTTCCACCCTACCACGGCTCTACTGAGTCGTGCAAACAGGTGGTTTTTGGGTACAGTCCCGATTCACATGGAGGCAATGAGCGATAAGAGGGGATTCGTCTCTCCCGGTATTGGGGGTTGATGTTGCGCTATGCTCGACTGGCCATAACAGGAAATCTCTGGCCAGGGTTGCAGTGATATACTGGTAAGAGTTATCAGTAGTTTCACGAATGTTATGGACCTTAAGTCGGCATGACTTATCGAGCTACTGGGGTCTGACGTTTACCACCCCTAGGCGAGATATGCGACATATCAGACGAACAGACCGGACTGTACGGTAAGTGTTACTGGTTGGATTCACAGGAGTGTGAGCGGGCTTGCTCGTCGATCTTCTGATTTCTCAATACCCGGGTGGCCGTTACGTTTAGCAGACCGCTTGCGGCTTGTGGGTGTTTGATATGATCATCATCTGCTGCCGGCGTATTGACGAGTCTTTAGAGTCCTACACAGAGGTTTCCTAGCTCAAGCGAAACGAAATAGGAGCGCATATGAGATATGTGCGGGACCGAGAATAATACCAGTATATGATACTGTATTTGATTCTCGCGATTTGTAACATTGATCGGTTATATGCGATATAGCCGGGTTATCGGATCAAGTGTTGATTCGATAAGTTGTTACTATTGATATTAGTCGGTTATATGCGATATGACCGGATCGTTAAATCAAGTGTTGATTTAGTGATTTAATGCATAATTATATATTTGATATATTACTTTGCATTAACTAGTATAGGTTCACTTAAATTGGATTTACTCACTTGTATTGCACATTGTATATGTGATATATTTTTTGGTGCACATGATTGTATCATGTTTGATGATACATTCTAGCTTGGTTTTGTGTAAAGTATTAAACCATGGTTAGTTAGTGGTTTAGGGTATCATTTCTTTTACTTATTCATTTATCTATTTATTTATTTCATTTAGAAAAGAAAAAGAGAAAAGAATGGTTGCTATTTTTGTTTTTATTTGAAGCTTCTTGAAGCTTTGAACAAGTCCACCATTCTTGTCTCTTCTCTAACCCTAACCACTCATCTAACCTTAGTTAAATCTATACACTAAACCATGGTTGAAGTCATGATAAGTATTGATTTATTTATCAAATTAAAAATAACTTATCATATATTCATCTTCATCTTCTTCTTCTTCTTCTTCAAGAAGAAGCATGCCTCCATCAATGGCAACTAGCCAAAACAAGTGAGAAATCCAATTCTAAAGTGAACCCACCTCCTATTTCTTCATCCTCTACCTCTTGCCAAGTAGTATAGGGTGTTTCCTTCACAAGTTTTCTTGACTTGGTGAAGTTGGAGCTTGATCTAGCGATGCCTCGACGTAGATCATCTTCGGCATCGTCGTCGATGACCTAGCCCGCTTTTTCTCTGATGAAGCCGACGCTAGAGCCCAAGATCCGATTTGTACAGCGAGGAGACTTCATCGCGGAGCTATGGAGGTGGAGAACCGGATCTACAAAGGTTGTAGCCACTTTCCTTTAGCATTTAATTCGTTTACATGCTTGCATCGCCTCATTATCTAGTTAACGATCCGTATTAGGGTTTGTAGGCACTTGTAAAATGTTTAATTGGCCATATTTGATGCCTTGTGAGACTCCATTAGAGTGCCTAGGAACCCTACAAAAGCCTGGCTGTTTAATACAGTTAATGGAGGGCTATTAAATGCAGTTAGTGGGAGGTGAAAAGCCTAATAGGCTGTTGAACTTCCCCCTGGTGCACCTATAAATAGGTTCATTTCTCATTCCAAATATACTGAGAAAGAAAGAAAAAATATACAATTTCTTTTCTGAATTTTTCTAGTTTCAAGTTCTAAAGTTTAGGCTATCTGAAGTAGCTTTCGAAGTGCTTACTGCAAGTGCGCTATTGGCCGGAGCTGTCTGATCGTATGAAAAATATTGCAGTACTCGGTGCAATAGGTTTATGGGGCAATATTTTCTTCAAGGCTAGTCTTTTTCAAAAGATGATTCAGTTCACTTTATTGTTCGGTAATCTGTAAAATTACTTTGTTGTTTAACTTTAGTTAACTGATTATATTCATTTCTATTTGTTTGTTCCTAAACGGTATGTTATGCTTTCTTGAATTGGATCTAATAATTGTTGTGATAATCTGTACTATTTCATTATATGATTATCTGTACGCCCCTGCTATCTTTGCAACAAAATTAATCATCTCCACGGAATGATTAATAACTATACATAGATATACTTATATACAACCTTCCAATTAAAGATTATGTATTTTCATATATCATCTCGAAAAGTCAATATTTCATACATCCCACAAATTCTCTTCTCCGTGTACAGAATGATATGTTGGAGAATATTCTCTAACCATTGTATCGTAGTTGCGGGTATAAAAATGGTAAATGACAACCATTTTACCTTTCCAATGATCAAAAGCCGAAAAATTGTGAACTTTCTTCTTAACTTTTACTTTTCTTATGCTTAATTGCGGCCGTCTCTACCCCACTTTCATTATATTTTTATATATTCTCGACATAGCGATTTCTTGTTCAAGATGAGATTTTCCTTGTGGATCATAATCCATTAGGCCACCAATGGGCAATAATGTAGTTGGTATGAGCACTTCCCCTCTTGGGAAGAGTGCGGGGTTTGAACCTCAGAAACCCCATTAGAGGAAGTGGCCATAAATTAACGCTTTCGGGGAAAATGGATGCGTGTGTGTAGGACCCCTGGGTGCGTATTTACAGAGTCCCAGCACAAAGAACATGAATAGCAAAAAACAAAAACAAAAACGAAACAGGCAAGAGAAAGAAAACGCAAAAGCAAAAAAGAAAAAGAAGAAAATGCCAGTGTGTTCTTATATGTGATGTGTGCGTGAATGTGTTTATGTGTGTTGTATGCATAAGTTAGGGCTTACGGACTAGTGCCAAAAGAAAAAATCCATTAGACCTCTACTACGTCTTTAGAGGTTGTACATGATATTGATACATTTTCATCAAACTCAACGTCGACCATCTACTCATAGTTTTTGAGCCTTTAATATATTCCGTGAAGGATATGCCGGGTGCCGATTATTTGGAAGTTGTTGAGTACTAGATGTGTGGTTGGGTTTGCTGAGATAACTATAATAACTTGAAGAAGATGCAATTTAGGGTTTGAACTTAGTTGATTTGTATTGAATCTCAAATGTGTATATATACACATTTTACATGATGAAGAAATAAAATAAAATCTTTCCTAACAAATAAAATTAGCAAAGTTATGGAAAGATTTGTAATCACAAAAATCTGCATCATTTATTGAAATCTTTCTTAATACACTCCCGCAAGATTGAGGCTCCATTGGAGACTCTGATCTTTGGACAAAGTTTGAGAAATTGACTATGTCTAAGTGATTTTGTAAGAATATCCGCAAGTTGATCATGAGTGCTAATGTGGTGAACAAGAATGGTACCATCTTCAATACATTCTCGAACAAAGTGATAGTCAAGAGCAATGTGCTTCATTCGAAAGTGGAAGACTGGATTTGCACTGAGATAGGTAGCCCCAGTATTATCACAGTTAGAGAGGGTGGTTTTCGCATAATTACCTTGAGTTCATACAGAAGATTTTTCACCCATAATATTGTTAGTGTATATGCCCTAGGGGCCATTATTGTATCATACTAGTTTGTATATTACTTAATGGAAGCTTGGGAAGCTTGGGATATTCATAGTTATAATAACAGTCTCGCTCAACATAGTAGTATGCTACTTGGTTTGTATCTATCTTAATATGTGTATATGTTAGCATATCGCGAATACATATTGATAGAACCCTTAGGATCTTGCTTGACTACCAGCGTTGTGATGGCAGTCACACTAGTGGGGGCTGGGTAGTCTACAAGCACCTCCTTTTTCAGGTCCCTAGTCGTAGGATTATCGAGACAGGGTATCGATACTCCAGAGTAGATTAGTGTGTACGCTCTCATCCCAGCAGGGGAAAATGGTCTGTCCCACAGCCATTAGTACGTTGTACTGGAGATAGTATACAGGTGCTCGTTGGGTTACGGTTACACCGGACAGGACTCGCAGGGAACTGTTGGTTGGTATTATACCCGTCGTCAGTTAACAGTTCTCAGGTGACATGAGTACAGCATAGTCCACAGACTTGACACTGCTGCTTCGTCTCGAGTGTGTTTCCACTGTTCTTAGATTTTCTACCCTACCACGGCTCAAAGGAGTCGTGCAAACAGGTAGCAGTTGGGTGCAGTCCCGAAGCACTTGGAGGCAGTGGCGGTTAGATAGGATTCGTCTCTCCCAGTATTGGGAGTTGATATCGCGCTGTGTTTGGAGAGCCATTACGCAAAGTCCTTGGCCAGGGCAAACGAGATTTACTGGTAGGATTTTCTAGTAGCTTCTCAAGGTGTAATGGGCTTCACTCTGACACGACCTATACAGTTTTTAGGGGACTGACGCTTGCCGCCCCTCTAGGCATGATATGCGATAGTCCTAGATGAACAGACCGGACTGTACGGAGATTGTCATATCAGGCTCAGTAGGAGTTCGGATGGGTTTTCTCATCGGCCTTCTTATCGACATCTACCTGGGGACCGTTACGTACAGCTGGTACTGCTTGCGGCCTGTAGTTAAACCCACTACCAGCGTAGTGTCGAGTCTTTAGAGTCCCACACAGAGAGTTTCCCTGCTTCGGGCGAAATGATATAAATGTCGTATGGTTTTACGACAGGGTTCGGACACATACGTGTTCTTAACGCACGTACGATGTTCAGACAGTTTATACTAGCATGCTTTGGTTTTAAGCCAGATTCTAGTATTGGATTATTGGATTTATACAGTCTCAGTATTTCCGTGTTTTCACGGATGGGAGGGGGCATTCTCATAATTAGTCGAGAAACTTCTAGAAGATTGATGAGTTGGAGGCTTAGGTGGGAAAAAAAAAAAAAAATGAAAAATAAAATAATAAAAAAAAAAAAATAAAAAAAAAAAATAAAAATAAAAATATGAAAATAAAAAAAAAAAAAATATAATTAAAAATAAAAAAAAAAGTAAAATAAAAAAAATATAAAAATAAAAAAAAAAAAAAAAGAAAAATTTAAAAAATAAAAAATAAAAAATAATAATTAATAAAAAAAAAAAAAAAAAATAAAAAAAAAAAAATATTAAAAAAAAAAAAATAAAAAAATTATAAAAAAAAAAAAAAAAAAAA